>JAVJIF010000001.1:2400000-3600000 GCA_038442645.1 Agave tequilana | reverse complement strand
TGTGTTGTTCAACGAAACCCAAAAGCGCAGTTGAGCTCAGGTGGATGATGCAAGCTCTTCACGAGGCACAAGAGGAAGAGGGAGAACACTGTCGAGGCTCCGGTAGGGCGCGATGCTCGGTAGAGCGCGAGATGACAGTAGAGGAGAAGACGAGTTGGCTGTTGGCAGGGGTTTGGCAGCTGGTGAAGATGAAGCAGGCCGAGGCGGGCGGCCTTGATAGGGCTCGCAAGCGATCAGCGCGAAGTCAAGAGAGGAGATGGAGGATGTGAAGTTAGAGTTGGTACATGCAATGGTTCGTCTTGGTCGACGATGAGAATTTTGGTGAGGGTGATGGGTTGCAGTGAGAAAGAGACGGAGAGAGAGAGAAATAAAGAGATTGAGAGAGAGAGAGATCAGAGAGATTTTTGCGAATAAAAGAGAAAGAAGAGAGGGATTAAGGTTTTTTTAGAGGATTAGGAGATAATTAGGGTTTTCCCTAAACAAATTGAGATAAACCAAACATCTCACAATAACTTTTTTTAGTTCTTCATTAAATCTTATAACCAATAGCTAAGCCTATTTATAGGCTACAAAAATCAAGTTCTCCAAGTACATCCGATATAGGACTAAACGTCCAAATAAAGAAAACACTAAAAAATATTAAAAAGTACAATAAACTCAAAAAATACAATAAAATCAAAACCCATAAGGACTTGACTACTCTAGCCATGCTGATGCAGCGTGTCTTCGTCTCCTCTGGTGCGCTCGCCTCGGTTTGATGTCCGCATCAAAATGCCAATATATCAAGATAATAATTATTGAAATCAATATTATTTTATAACAGTTTTCAAGTGGGTTAGAGTGTAGCTGCACGTTCAGTTTTGATAGGTTCTAGCGAGCATGTTTGGAAAATAAAACCCGCCAGTCAGTTTTTAGGATTTTAATGGTTCTAAAAACCTATTTTTTGTCATATGGTACAGTTCGAGTGTGAGTAGAACCGGATCCAATGCCACCCTAACTCTCTCTCCCCTTCTTTTTCTCTCTTCTTTTTCCCCTTCTTTTCGTCACTTAATAACATGGAGACAAAAATATAGGCCAACCTTAAAATTTAAAAGGAGCTAAGTTTACTGCAAGCCAGGTTATATATTAGGGTATAATGTGCTAATGTTTAAACCTCGGGAGGTGTTCAAAATTTATATCTCAGTGGGATAATGTGCTCGTTTTTAACCCTTAGAGGGATTCTGCGTTAGGCCTTAAAACTTCAGGGGGGGTTCTCTGTAAATGACCCCTTTATTATGTACGCAATATATGGGAAAATACAATATACTCATATCCAATATTCATTCTAACAAGACACAATATAGGTAATAAGATTCACAAATTTAGGCCAATATATTTGCATTGCATGTCTAGATTTGCATTAAGATATAACTCGCTTTATGTGTCATGTATCCAATATATTTTTTTTCAAACAAGCAAATAGTAATAATACATGGATACAATTATTTATGTTAGGTTCTTGTATGCATAGATTGATTAAATATACATATACCTAGTTTAGCATAAAATATCTTACATGTAATTAAAAAGCCACAAACTACAAGGCATGCATTCATCAAGGTCATTGCAAGTTATCGAGTGTGACCCTAAAAGATATCCTCTCAAACTACTCATGAAACCTCTATTATAAATCAAAATGACAGTATACTAATTATGATTCTCATATTATCTAGCGAATGAGTATGGAACTGGAATCATAATTAGTATATTGTGATTTTGATTTATAATTGGGATTTCACAAAGAGTTTGAAAGAATACCTCTTGGGGCCACACTCGATAAGTAGAAAGGACCTTAATGAGTCATGCCTAGTAGTTTTTCACATTTTAGATTTTACGTGTGAGATATTTTATGTGGAACTAGATATATACTATCTCTTCTATCAATCTATACATACAAGAAGCCAACAGAAATGATTGAGATCCATGCGTTACAGTTATTTGCTTGATTTGTAAAAGGAATATAATATAGATGACACATGAAGTGAGTTATATCATGATGCAAATATATGCATGTAATATAAATATGTTGGGCTAAATTTGTGAAACTTACTATGATTTTGAGTCATATCGTGTCTTGTTGTAATGATTATTGGATATTAGCATATTCATATTTGCTCATGTATTGCATACATCATTCAGTAAATGTACCTGTATAAATGAAAACTTAAGTTAGCCATGTACATCTATGTGTACCTCCTCTACGAGGGTATATCTACACAGGTCTTTGATTAGACAGATTGGCCACGGGTGACTTAATAATGATGAGACCCAAGTCAATCACGGTGTGAGATGTTTATCGCATTGGGACATGACCAGTTTAACTACCAATGAGAAGACTACGGGAGATAGATATGATATAGATATAGATACAGATATATATAAGATAGACTTGTGTAGTTCCGGAAGGATTCGAGCCCGAATCCTTCCCACTCAAATACAACCATACATCATCCGAATACAAGATCTATTCCGTTGAAGTTGATCTATAATTTTTCAAGTATCTATAAACCAAAAATCAAGTATTTTAAATTTTTTTTGCCCATGCATCAAGTAGAGGAAAAACGGATGACATAAATAGTGAGTTGGTTAGTTTAATGGTGTAGAACATTTGAAACCTAATAAAAATTGGTTTGTAAGAGTTTTTAAATGTTTAGATCAAGATCAAACAGCCAAATCAAGAATTTGTATGTCTAAAGTCATTAGATCTAATCAACTCACTACTTTCGGTCATCCATTTGCGCCGCTTGATGGATGGGTAAAAAGTATTCAAAACACTTGATTTTATATTTTTAGAAACTTTAAATAGTATAGATCAACTTCAATGGAGTGAATTTGTATTTGAATGTCGGATGTTGGTATTTGAGTGGGGAGAATTCGGGCTTGAATCCTTCCAAAACTACACGAGTCTCTCTCTCTCTCTCTCTCTCTCTCTATATATATATATATATATATATATATATATATATATATATATATATATATATGGTAGAGTTACAATACACATAGGTGTAACTAAATTAAGTTACACTATTTTTAACCACAAAAAATTTTATTTAGTGAGATACAAACAAAATTTAATGTGGTCCCCTCAAGGTGTTTAAAAAAAATTGTGTGGTGAAAAGAGGTATTTGTATCTTAACTTAGTTACACCTATGTGTATTGTAACTACCTATACACACAGTGACACACACACACACACACACACACACACACACACACACATATATATATTGTGTGTGTGCATTCTCTTTTAAATCATTGATCTAAAACAGAAAATTCTTGGGATAATAGTCCGTGCCACCTAAAGTCAAAAGAAAATTAATAGAGTAAACTTGTATAAAAGTTAATATGAAATTGATTTCAAATTGGAAGATTATTAAGACGTGTCATATAGAAGCTTGAAGAATTCAAGCAATTAAACTACATTGTCATTTTTACTGTTTTGGCTCACTTCAACTATTCATCACAGATTCAGAGCAGGTCATTTGAACCACATTTCTCAAATGCCAAAACCGACACATGATTAATATAACAACTATAATCAGGACATGCATTAGGTTTTCCTAAACAAAGAAAAGATGTTATTAACATATACCAACTCATGATCTAAATGATTGCGCTTAGGGCAAGCATAAAGAAATTGCTATCAAAACTGCTTCATGTTGCCTTGAGGTAAAGCCACATACAACATAAGTTAAATCCAAAACAATTTGGCAAAGAAATAGATGCATTGGGGGCCTCTTTGCTAGATTCTTCAAGGAGGCTATCACAAATTCTAGAAGGACCCAAACTTTGTTTTCATCCTTTATCAAACGTGAGGCTAATAGTCATTAACCAAGTGTTAGAAAGCCTGGTTTCATTTTAGTCTCCACTTTCCAGTTCTATTTGCCATGGAGCATAAACCCAACATTCATGATGCCCACATGTGTCATGGCATGACTCAAATGTCACATTTGACGCAAGTATAAATGGAATGTTTGTCAGAACTGCTTCCTTCGTGTTGTCTTGTGGTGACGTGATAGATATCTAATAAGGTAAATCTGATAAGCGGCGGCCCTCCCCTATAGATAGGCCTCTTGAGAAAATTGTAATTTATTGGGATGCATTGAACACCCCTTATTAAGTTTTTCAAGAAAACTACCCCAGGAAAGAGTTCTAGGGCTCAAACTTGGCTTTTTATTATTTGTCAAATGTAGGGAATATAGACAGTTAGCTTGCGAACCATGCTTCATTTTAGTTTCTAGATATATTTCCCATGTACTATAAACTCCATGTTCGCAATGTATTTTTGGTGCCTTTTTGAAAATATGTCCCCAGCCATGTCTCCTCTTGATGAAGGAATTTAACAAGAAAAAAATACTTGAAATTCTTGGAAGAAACAGCTGTAAAATCTCTATATCGTTTATATTTAACATTTGAAGCATAAATGAGAAACATTCCATACTGAAACTTGCACGCTTGGCACCATGAAACTTAGTCATAGCCTCATAGGCTTTCCAAGGTTATCTTTGTTATTGAACACTGAAGTATGACATCAATGAATAGCCCCTCAACAATGTGATAAAAATGGATCATATTTAAGATATTCTTTCTAGTGATAGATTCTACCATTCCCATCACCCCATTTAAACTTTGATAGAGAGAGGAGGTGAAAAAGAAATCCCTCTACATTGTTCAGTTGTTAGCCTAGAACCCATTCACTTAAGCTTTTGGGTGAAGTGCTCATTTGATATTTTTTAACATTTACAAGTTATGCATTTGCCATGCAGACATCATCAAAACAAACTAGTCAAGCCATTATCCCCCGATCACATATGGATTTATGGATTCACGGTTATAGACTCGACAAAAGGATTAAGAACCATAATAGGAATCCAATACTTTGTAATGGATAATAAATAGTGAAGAGTGGTGCACGCATGTTAAAGCTTGTATATTGATGTTTTCTAATATCCTTGACAAAAAGAAGCAAATAAAGGAAATTAAAGCGGGATAGGTATTTCAAATATTGTGAAATTTTTGTCATTTTTCTTATAGAAGTGAATTATCAAAAACTCCAGCATAAAACAAATCATTCACTAAAAAATTATGCTTATTGTTTACTTATTCATCTTCTTCCTATCATCGCGTCGAACTCATCTTCATTCTATCATCACCGTAGTTGCCATCGTCCTCTTCTTGTCATCGTCGTCGCACTCGTCGCCATCGTCTTTGTCGTCTACAGTCTTCGCCATCGTCGTTGTCTTCTGATCCCATCGTCGTCTCAGCTTTCGTCGTCGTCTTCTTCCTCGACTTTGTCACACCATCGCCGTCTTCGTCACATCGTCCCGACCTGCCACTTCGTCGTCGTCTCACTACTTCGTCACAACGTCGTCTGTAGTCGATGCTGAACTGAGCGATCACGCCAACCCGAGTCGACATGAGCAGACCACACTGACACGAGCCGACTGAGCCGAAGCGAGCCGATTGACCAGACACGAGCCAGTGGCGCCGACCCAAGCCGGTCAACTGCAGAAAAGTGTTGTGCAGAACAGTGCACAACAGTCCAGAACAGTGTTGCAGCGCAGAACTAAGGTGCATATGAGATAAGGTACGTATTGGCATTTTTTAGAGTAGTAGGAATTGTCTATTTTGTTTGAGGAGGCTTCTTTTTCAAGTTAGTCTATTTCATAATGGCCGATTCTACTGAGACAAAGGAGAGTGAGGCCAATGGAATGATGGCTCAGACAATAATTTTTTAGATAGTTTCTAATAAGATTACAGATCAGAAACTCGATGGGAATAATTACCTACAATAGAGCAGATGAATGAGATTTATGTGGTTGGTCGAAAGAAGACTAATCATTTGTTGGCGGACCCTCCTAATCCAGTAAAAGATGCTTGGACACTGGACGACAACGTTCTACTATCTGTTTAAAATATCGCCCGATTCGGCCGATATATCGGCCGATATCTCCTTTTTTGCATGTTGTCGATACGATATGGGAAAATTGTTCGCCATATCATTTGCAGCAAAAAACGGGCGATATTTGAAATATCGGCCGATTAATCACCCGATATCGGGCGATAAATCACCCAAAATATCGCCTGATATGAAATAACTTATTTATTGGACGACTGCGTGCAAATGCACATTATTTTTTACTGTCTTTGCATGCATATTACATCATTTTTATGAGGTGGATGATATCTATGACACTAACCAACTTTTAGTTATAAATATTTCATTACATACAGTGTCCGATATGAACGCCCGATATGCGCGCATATCCCCGATATCTCCCCCAATATCCGATATCTGATATGAAAATCTCCCAACCGATACGATCCCGATATCCAATATTTAGAACCTTGGTTCTACTAAATCAGATATTGACCACAATGGAACTCAAGATTCAGGACTTATTTCTTCATTGCATGACTGTGAAGAGTTGTGCGGTTTTCTAAGAGATTACTACAGAGAAAGAGCAACATCAATTGGGCGTATGACGTTATCCAGAAACTGTTTCGAAAGAAGAACAATAGACGGCCCATGGATGATCATTACGGAAAGTTCAATCGCCTAGCAGAGGAGCTTAGGCAGATATTTTCGATCACATCTGATGTGAAGCAGATGCAGAACCAGTAGAACCATTGATGGTACTGACCTACTTGGGTACCCTCGACCCAATTTATTCATCAGCTAGGCCTCAGATTATGGGAAGATCTGCTGTGAGCTCACTACCGGAGATATCATTTCTTGAAGATTGTCGTTCCTGATGTGACATTTGACACTACTACAGTAGACTCAGATCGATCAGTAGAACATAGGAGGCAGACCATTGGTGGACGTGGAAGAGGTCGTGCTGAGATGAAAGGACGAGGGGGCTACACTGGTGCACGCCTTGGTGGTCGCGATGGTACCAGGGGCGGACGAGGAGATCCTCGAGGAGGACGAGGAGATTGCTCTATAGTGTGTTGCTACTACTGCAAAGAGCCAAGCTATACAAAGCATCAGTGCCCTTCTGAAAGAAAACCAGTGAGAGGTGCACACGTCTCTGCCACTATTCTAGGTAACGAGCAGCTGCGACGTCAGTTTGAGCAGTTTCAGATATTCCAGCAGCGATAGAACACACAGGCTCAATCTTCCTATTTCTCTGCCATTCTCGCTCAAACAGGTACTCCTTATCTCTTATCTTATACTGTCCATATCTCATATTTGGATTATAGATTCAAAGGCAAATGATCACATGACTGAAAAATGATGTATTATGTCATTTTTTGCTCCTTTACACTCTAAAACTATAATCTTAGAAGATGGCTCTTGCACGCCTATTAAGAGTATTGGCACTGCCACTATAACCCCTACTCTTCCTTTATCATCTGTATTCTACTTACCTCATTTCTCTTTTAATTTATTATCATTAAGTAAGATTACCAAAGTTCTAAATTATACAGAGACATTTTTCCCGACACATTGTGCATTTCTGCAGCTTGAGCGAGAAGGCGATTGGCACATGACGTAAGCAGAATGGACTGTATGAGCTAGAGTTGACATATGATTGAGTGGCTTGCATCAGCACTTCTTCAGCATTTGAATACCACTGTCAGTTAGGTCACCCTTCTTTACGTATACTAAAACTTCTTGTTCCCTTTTTAGATCAGGTTTCATCCTTAGAGTGTGAGTCTTGTTAGTTAGGGAAGCATTATCGTGTGTCTTGCCCTAGTCAGGTCAATAAGAGGGCCAATAAGCCATTTGATTTAGTTTATTTTGATGTATGGGTCCATGTCACTACCTTACAAAATTGAATTTTAGGTATTTTGTCAACTTTGTAAATGATTGTTCTCGAGTTACATAGATATATTTGCTAAATTCTCATTCTAAAGTATTTTCTATGATCAAATTTTTTTATTCAGAAATAAAGAATGAGTTAAATTCTAGTATTAAAATTTTGAGATCTGATAATGCTAAAGAATATCTAAATAACCACTTGAGTCAATTTTTAGAACTAAATAAAATCTTACATTAATGCTCATGTGTTTACACTCCTCAACAGAATGGGATAGCTAAACGTAAGAATAGACACATTCTTGACATTGCTAGGACTCTTCTATTTCTTAGACAGGTAACCAAAAACAATTTCAGGTGAAGCCATTTTGATTGCTTGTTACTTGATATATCAAATGTCATCCTCTGTAGTACAAAATAAAATCTCATATTCAATCTTGTATCCAGACATGGATTTGTTCCCTTTGTCTCTAAAAAATTGCATCTCTCTGTTTTATCCATAATCATAACCCTCATAAGACAACTTGATTCTAGGTCTCTTAGAGGGATTTTTCTTAGAAAATTTAAAACTCAGAAAGGTCATAAATGTTTTTATCCATCTATAGACAAATATATCTTATCGGTCGATGTAACCTTCTTCAAGTCTAAACCGAGGATTTTCATATCTTCTTCTTTGGCGTCAGAAGATGACTATGATTATCTGTTCTATCAAGAGACATTATATCAATAATGGTGAGTTAATATCTGAAAATGTAACTGGTAAAAATATACTTCGATTTTAGAATCCGTTTCAGACCTACACACGACGAACAACTCTTCATGTGCCTTCGTCAGCCTCAGTATCAAGTCCTGCACAAGAATCAAGTGAGAATGTCACTGCTCAATTACCTGGTACTTTTACTTCTGATGATCTTCTCATTGCACTTCAAAAAAGAAAACTGCTTGTACTCAGCATCCTGTCTCCAATTTTATTTCTTATTCTCATTTATCAGCTTCTTTTCATTTATTCATTTCTTTTTGGACTCAAACTCAGTTTTATTTCAAGTTGGACTCGAGCGATGCAGGAGGAAGAGAAAGCCTTAGAGTAGAATGAGACTTGGGAGTCGATCTCACTTCCTCCAGGGAAGAAAGTCATTGGTGCAAATGCGTTTACACTAAGTTAAACCCAGATGGATCTCTATCTTGCTTAAAGGCGAGATTGATAGCCAAAAAATACTCACAGGTGTATGGACTGGATTATGTGGAAACCTTCTCTCCGAACATGAAGATGGCATTCGTGCGAATCCTAGTGTCATTAGCAGCGACATACCACCGGCCTCTTCATCAGTTGGACACAAGAATGTATTTCTCAATTGTATTATTGATAAAGAGATGGAGCAACCACCAAGCTTTGTTGCTCAGGGAGGTGTGAAAATTTGCAGGTTGAAGAAATCACTCTACAGTCTGAAACATTATTTTAAATATCAGTCGAGTCAGCTATCAGTCGAGTCAGCTGAGATATCAGCCGATATCTCATTTTTTGCCTGTTACCAATACGATATGGGAAAATTGTTCGCCCATATCGTTTACAGTAAAAACGGCCGATATTTGAAATATCACCCGACATGAGTCGGCACAAAATCAGCCTATATGGACTTATTTTAATTAGGTTCATTTTTTGAACCCATCAACATTGAACCCAAACCTTACCCATTACCTGATTATATAAGTGTTGTTTGCATAGTTAGGGCTTAATAAAAATTGAGCCCTCGCGACGATCGTCCCCCGAGCGCGACGATCTCCCCCCAAGCACGACGACCTCCCCTTACTTCCCCCGAGCTTCCCTTGAATAATGAGTGAGAAGATCTCCCCCTTGCTCACCCTGAGCTCCCTTTGCTCCCCCTGAGCTTCCCTTGAATCGATGAGCGCGACGATCTCCCCCTAGCACGACGAGGTCCCCGAGTGCCACTGAGGTCACCGGAGCGCCGCCTTGCATCCTTGGAACGCCACCGAGGTCAAACAATGTATATCTTTTTCGTTCATTGATTTTTAGGTAAGTAGATTATACAACTTTAATCTTATTTTTTTTCAATTTCATGAAATAACTTATTTATCGCACGACCTACGACTGCGTGCAAATGTACATTATTTTTTACTGTCTTTGCATGCATATTACATTATTTTTATTTGATAGATGACAATTATGACATTAAACCAACTTTTAGTTATCAATATTTTATTATATATATAGTGTCCAATATGAACACTCGATATGCGCATGTATCTCTAATATCCAATATCTAATATGAAAACCCCGATCCGATACGATCCCGATATCTGATATTTAAAATCTTGGCTTGAAATAGTCTCCAAGAGCCCATTTGGGCTCTTTGCATCAGTAATTCAAGAGTTCGATCTCTGATGATCAGAGAAAAATCACTCTATATTTTGGTGGATACAGCATGGACAGAGAATCCTACTAGTTGCATATACAGATGATATTGCGATCACAGGAGATGACAAGAAGGGGATTGATAGCCTAAAAAGTACTTGCAAAGCAGTTTCAGACCAAAAATCTTGGATCCCTAAAGTACCTATCAGGTATTGAGGTGGCTAGGTCCAAAAAGGGCATTCTTCTGTCACAAAAGAAGTAATTACTTGATTTGCTTTCAAAGGTTAGGATGCTAAGATGCAGGAATTAATTTTCTGATGGATGTGAACGCAAAGTTACTACCAGATCAGGGGAGTTTCTTGAAGATGTTGGGTGGTACAGGAGATCAGTGAAGAAACTAAACTACCTAATGGTGATCATACCGGACATCACATTCGCAATTAGTGTGATAAGTCAGTTCTTGTCAGCACTGAGAACTACTCACTTGGAAGCGGTAATGAGAATTTTGAAGTATATAAAGAAAGCTTCAGAGAGAAGACTTCTCTATTTAGATCATAGACACATTCGAGTTGCAGGTTTCTCACATGCAGACTGGGCAGGGTGCCCTTTTGATAGGAGGTTAACCAAGGGATATTGTGTCTTTCTTGGAGGAAATCTTGTGCAGATTGTGATCTCTCAGTCCAGTGCAGAGTCAGAGTGCAGGGGAATGGCAAATGTGACATTGGAGCTAATCTGAATCAAAGATTTATTGACAGAAATTAGTTTCCCCTAGAGTGTCCCATAAGACTATATGGTGACAAGGCAACAATATACATTGTTGAAAATGACGTGTTTCATGAGAGAACCAAACACATTGAGGTTGATTGTTATATAATTCATAAGAGGCTTGAGGATAAGATCGTTGCGGCGAAGCATGTATCATCAAGACACCAGTTAGCAGATCTTCTTACCAAACCACTTGGTAAAAAAAGGTAGATTTTATTTGTGACAAGCTGGGCATGCATGATATATATGCTCCAACTTGAGGGAAAGTGTTGAGAGACTGTGTATATATAGTTTAGTCCCATATTGCCGGTGAGAGTGGATGTACTCTATACTGGTTATTATATAATAGACAAGGGGTATGTTGCCTAGACCTCATCTCTCTTTTCCAAATCTCTGATACTACTTTGACACTTATCAAGAATGATATTATACATTAAGAATGGAACTTACAAGGATGGCTTTATGAATGCACCTAACTAAAGCAACCACTTAAGAGCTTAATATATACTGATTGTCCCCAATTTTTTTTTCCTTTTTTTTAAGAAAACCCAACTTATGTACGCTAGATTTCCGGTCTTAAATATTACAAAATTGACTTGTAAGGGTCGACCCTGTCCATAAAATGAATAACCAGACATAATATGCTAACTACTTAGGAAAACTAAAAATAGATCAGCTATAGCAGGCTGGGATGCCAAGTTAAAAAGCTAAAAACTTGTGTCAACCGTTTATAGTAATTTCCTCAGCTTCAACTAGTACCTTGCATAGGAAATATAAAACAATCCATATCATTTGCCACCTCAGGGGCAAAAAATATAGGCATGCCTTCCCTAAGTTCACAAGCCTCTCTCAAAGCTACTATGTGAAAACATCCATCCACACAAATCGCAAACAGATATTTATTCGACGATCACTAGTCCTTCCCTCACAATGCTAGATTTCTCTTTCTCTTGAATAAATAAATTCCACATAGTTTGAAATTAATATATTTTAAACTTGAATAAATGGCACTAGTAACAATCATCAACAGGGCAAAATTAATCCAATCAAAAAAATCAAAGTGAAAGAAAGAGAGACGAACTCACAATGGAGAAGAGCTTGGCTAGGGTTTTCTCGGATGTTGGTTCAAAATCCATGTAGGCGAAGTTGCGGCCATTTGTACGGACGAACTCGACGCCGGCGACGCGGCCGAGGGGCGAGAAGGTATTCTCGACGTCGGCAGCGGTCACGGCCGGGCCTACGCCGCCGATGTAGATTCTCATCACCTGCCGGCGAGCGGAAGCGGCAGCGTCCTCTTCCTTTTCCCCCATCAAAACGCAACGCCGTCGCTCTTTCCCCTCTTCGGGGCCTTTTCTTTGCTTGCTTGGAGCCCAACAAGATACGATGAATGGGCCGGAATCTGCAGTCTGGCCCAAGGCCTTTTTTTTTTCCCTCCCCTGAGACCTGATCTCTGTAAGCCTGTTCTTCCTCAATCCCTCGCTAAAAAGATAGGAATTTAGGGCCTATTTGTTTCGCCGCAAAACATCGCAAGTCGTAAGTCGTAAAATGAGAATAGAAAATGTGAACTATAGTAGGGAAAATATATTGTGTTTTACGGTGATTGGTTGATAAAGTGAAAGTATAATGTGTTTTACGGTGTTTGGTTGGTAAAGTAAAAGTGTAGAAGAAAAGTATATTGTGTTTTACGGTATTTGGTTGGTAATGTAAAAGTGTAAGTGAAAAAGTGACCACAAAATTAACTGTAGCAGCGATATAAATATTATAAATACTATTAAATTAAAACTACTATTGCAAATTAAATTGTATTAATAAATTTAAGATAAAATATTAATAATCTTAATATTTTATTTATAACAATAATATTAATAGAATATTAGTATAATTAGTAAAATAATACTAAAATATTAACTACTTAAATAATATAAATTTTTAAGAAAATCTAAGGAACATTAATAAAATTTTAAGAAAACTAATAAAACATAAATATTAAAAATCTTAAGAAAAATAATAAAATATAGCTATAATATTATAATATTAAAAATACTTGAAAATTATTATAATATTAATTTTTATTATAATATTATTGTAATATTATAAAAATATAAAATTAACAAAGTAAATATAATTATAATTTTATAATTAATTATTATTATTATATTATTATTATGAATTATTATTACGATATTAACATAATAAAATATTAATATAATAATAAAGTATATTATAATATTAATAAAGTAATTATTTATATTAAAAAAATAAATAATTAAATATATAATAATTTTATATTAAAGTATAATATTGTTATATTAATAAAATATTAACTTTAAATAAAATAATAAAAAATGGTATAAGTATTAATAAAATAATAAAGTATTAAATAACAATATTAAATAAAAAATTAAATTAAAATAGTAAAATATTAAATATTAAAACAATATTAAAAATAATTAAAAAATAAAGATTAAAATATAAAATAATTAAATAATTAAATAAGAAATTGAACACTATTATAAATATTAAATATCTAATAATATTAAATTATATATTGATTATCAAGTAACTGCTTTGAACTACAAGTGGGAGTTACATGACCACAAAATTAACTATAACAACTGCAAGTGAGAAAATGTGGGTGTAAAAGTGAGATTTAATTGACCACAAATTTAACTGTAGCAACTGCAAATGGGAAAATAAGAGTTGCATTTTGCAACTTATTTTTCAGCGAAACAAACAACTGAAAATGGAAAAGAAATTTTACGACTTACGATTTGCGACGTTTTGCAACGAAACAAGTAGTTTGAGAAAAAAACTGACATGGCGGGTTGTCAGAGAGTGTTTTTGTGTTGACCCCAAAAAATTTATTTTTTTCCGTATATTCATTTGGCCTGTTTGGTTGTATAACTTGTATGGTTAAAAAATTAAGGAATTGAAATGTAGGATTCATAAAAAAAAATAAATAAAATTTGAATTGAAATCTAATGTGGCACTGTGGGCACAAAAAGACAGGAAGTAGACTCTAGGGACAGTATTTGATTGTCCATCATGAGAGGCTGTTTGGATTCAAGGAAGTGGGCGGAAGTGAGGAAGTAGAAAGTGGGATTTTTTTCAGAAAAATGAGGATTTGTGTATATTTTTTTCGGTGTTTGGTTGGTAGTTGGAAAGTAAAAGTGAAAAAATATATTCTGTTTTTCAGTGTCTGGTTAGTAACGTAGAAGTGAAAGTGGAAAATTTGACCACAAAGTTGACCGTAAAATAATATTAAAATAAAAATTAATTATGAAAAAATTGACTGTAATTAGAATGCAAGTGAGATTTACATGACCACAAGATTAACTGTTTTGAGGCATAACTTATTACAAATGAGATTCACATGATCACAAAATTAATTATAGTATCCTGGAAGTGAGGAAATGGTCGTGTAAAAAGAAAAAGAGAAAAGGAAAAGGAGTTTTGTCATTTTCTTATTCCGGTGTTTGGATGGACAACGAAGAGAAAAATGACACTTCACCATTTCCTCACTTCCGCCCACTTCCTTGAATCCAAAACAGCGCCAAATTTGTGTGAGAAAAAGAGGAGAATGAGGTCATCACCAGCTCACTTTATTAACTTTTAACCCTTCAAATATTCTCACTATACTTTAATATTTTATCAATTTACCTCTCCCTCACTCGTCTTTTCACTCAATTCCATATAATTTCCCGCTTTTAGCCAAGATTTGAAATCCACTAAAAGACAAACAAAATTGGGATGCTAATTCCAATGAATTGGAAGAAAGAATTGGAGGGCTATGTAATGTCTTGGCAAAAAAAAACCCAAAATCCCTTCTCCAACTCCACCAACCACCATGAAGGGCCTGTTTGGTTAAGGGTGGAAGTGAGGAAGTGAAGAAGTGAGGAAGTGGTAATAGTTCCCTTTGGAACTTGAGAATTGGTTAGTAAGTTTTCTGGTGTTTGGATGTTGTTGGGAAGTGTGGTTTGGAAAATGTTATGTTTTTTCTGGTGTTTGGATGGTAATGTGGAAGTGAAAGTGGAAAAGTTGATTACAAAGTTGACCGCAAAATAATATTAAATTAAAAATTAATTAAGAAAAATAAAAATTAGACTGTAATTAGAATGCAAGTGAGATTTACATGAGCAAAAAATTAACTGTTTTGTGTTACAACTTATTACAAATGAGATTTATATGACCACAAAATTAACTGTAGCACTCTGGAAGTGAGGAAAAAGTTGTGTAAAGGAGAAAAGAGAGAAGGAAAAGAACTTTTTCCATTTTCCTTTTCCAGTGTTTGGATGAACAGCTGAAATGAGAAAAGACACTTCCTACTTCCTCACTTCCACCCAATTCCTTGAATCCAAACAGCCCCGAAGTGAAGATAAGAGAAAAGGGGAGAAAGTGAGCTCGATTTCATTGATTTCCTACTTTTCTTCTTGTTTGTGTGTCGATGAAAGGCAAGAAATCTTGTTAACACAAGCAAGATCTCAACCACACAAAAAGAGCTGAAATTGCCAGGAAATCTAATATAGTGGTCAAATTTTGACCTGCGTCAGGATGATAACATGTGTCCAAACTACCGAGGGGTTCCCCTTAAACATCCACAACTCTTAGAATCCATCCAGAAGGCTCCGCCACATCCGACTTTCCCGGAGTTGTCCTCCATCCCAAAAACATTTTCGACCCAGAATCGTATTCTGCCATTCTGAGGTCTTTACCACTCTGAAGTCTTCCACAATCCAGAGTCTCTGACTCCGAATCAGAAGCTTCTGGCAACAATTGGCCAAAATATTCGCCTTTCATTACGCAGCTCTATCCTCGCCGATGTTGAAAATGTGTAACGCCTCTATATAAGCGTGAGTGGTTATACATTGCAACAAACATTCTGCATGCGATCTCAACCAATCAGGGAGGCCATTATGAAAAATCAAGCACGTGCAAATCGTGCAATTACAACAATCCACCAATTCCACCTCCACGTGAGCATTCATGTCAGGTATATATTATCTTTCTTTTCCAAAGGGAGGGGCTCCTAGAATCACTAGAGTACCATTACCTTCCTGCCAATTTTTTGCTTCATCTGTTAATCCAATTACTGATTCTGGGTCTTAGATCGGCATCATAGTGGTGCTCTTGGCCTGAAAGGTGTCTTCGTTTTTTGTGTACTCTGACAGGTCCGATCAGAAGTGTCCATCTGTTTGTGATGAATTTTGATCCACGAGTTCCCCCCCCCCCCCAAACAAATTAGTGCTTTCATTGAGAGCTTGAGTATACACTCAAGGTATCCCTTCCTTCCAACCAAACATTCCTCAAAAAACCTCTCCCTTAGTGTCGATGGCCCCAAGAAGTAGAAAATTATCTACAAAGGCGGCCCTTCCAAAGGCGGGACGAATACTAACACTGGAGCATGGTTCCCCATATGCCACCAATCGCGAGCACGCTACAGCTGACACTGAATCCTCCTCATCCAAGAGGAAAGCCACCAGCGCCCAACCGCCACATACCAAGGCCAGATCCTTCAGATGTTCCATGACATGAAGGAGCAGATGAAGGAGCAGCAAGACTGGTCATATCACGATCGGCAGCAGCTGCTCTTGACAACGAGAATGTCATTCTTAAGCATGAGGTGTTGAAGCAACTCAACAACCAACTCTAGGCTCAAGTCGCCGCCCCTCCAAGACATCTAGGCGCAAATGCAATTGGAGGACAAACCCAAAAGGCGGGAGACGCAAGGCGATAGGTCCTCCACGACTCTGAGGTGACCCAGACTGATGTCTCTCGTGCATGAAGACGACTCTGATAACGAAGTTGATTCTCCTCATTTTCGGATGGCGGTTAAGTGCGACCAAACTCGAAGAAAGATCGAGGAGTTTTCCTACATTGGAACCCTCGACGAGCTGGTCAAAGGGCAGATCTAGGAGGTAAGACTACAGTTCCGCAGCGGACACTGGTAGCTACCAAAGTCTCTATCTTCTTTCTCTTTCCAAATAGATCCTCAAGTGTGAGTTCCTGAAGAAGTTCTCAACTCCGACCTTTGACTATTACTGTTGAGAGATCGACCTGTTCAACACATTAGACACTTTTAGGATAAGATGGTGGTCCAAGCTCGCAACGATCCACTCATGTGCCTAATCTTTTCATCCAGTCTCAAAGGCGTGGCCTCGGATTGGTCCTACTCTCTTCACTGCGTTCGCTCCACAGTTTCGAGGAGATAATCGAGGCGTTCCTCGCCTAATACGCCTCCCACCAGGGGCCAAGAAAAATAATCACCACCTCCTTTTCGTCTAGATAAGACAAGGTGACAGGCTCAAGTTCTACATCGGCTACTTTCAGAAATAGCTTGCCAAGGTTCCCAACTGTGGTGAATGTATCCATACTCGCATTTAACAGCGGACTGCAGGTCTCTCACCCCATACTAACACCTGTTGAAGCATAACGTCACACAAATAAATGAGGTCATATTCCGTGCCCAGTCTTACATTCAGTTGAATGAGGCTATGAAGAGTTCTATCAATGATTCTCTCAAACACAACAATGACGAAGCGAAGACAAACTCACAGCGCGAGACTCTGACCCATGCCGGTAACTAGAATTGTAAGCAACACACCTTCAAGAAGCAGGAGTTCCCGGTTCTCTCTCCAAATTTACTCTGAGCCTTCAAGACGAAATAACACTTCACCCGCTGAGGCTCTCCATCAACGAAGTCTTTAGTGCCATCAAGGATCAACCATGGGTAAGAGGCCCGAGACCGATCCAATACAACCCCACACACTCCTCGGATCAGAAAAGTAATGTTTCTTTCACGACAGTAAGGGATCACTAAATTATTCATTGTAAGAGCCTACAGACATGCTTGGAAGAGGTTTTCTGCAAAGACTTCCTCAAAGAGTACATACCACCCCCAAGGCAGCCTCCGATGCAGGACATCCGAGCGCTCCGCCTCCTACCCAACAGTAGACATGATCACCCAGTACAAGGCGATTGAGTAAGCTCGTACCTCCAGTGAAGACATGGGAGTACTTTCTCTAATAATCCCTTTTATTTCAATTAAAGTCTATATAGTATACCCTAAATTATCGAATAAAATTAAAATTTTGCTCCTAACTGTTTCAATACACCCCGTTGATGAAAGTGTCCCTTATTTGAATCCCTAATGCTAGTGCATTATTGTCAGAGTGTCCCCCACCCAGAGACGTCAATGCAAGCATCTGCCTATAGGCTCGCTCTCGATTAGTCTGCGGACAGTCGAAACCCTATGTTGTGGGAATGTTCCTCACTCAGAATCCTCACCTCACTGATTTGATTCCCCCATCAGAATCCCTAATACTTGTACGTTCCATTGTAGGAGTGTTCCCCACTCGAAGACGGCAACGCAAGCACCAGCTTACAAACTCTCTCTTATTAGCCTACGGGCAGTCGAAACCCTCTACTGTGGGAGAACACCTCACTCGGATTTCTCACTCCAATGGTGGGAGTGCCCCTGGTCAAAATCTTTGATGCTTGTACGTTCCGTTGTTGGAGTGTTCCCCACTCAGAGATGGCAACATAAGCACCCGCCTACGAGCACCCCATCGGCTAGCCTTCGGGTAGTCAGGCACACTCTGCTGTTGAGATTTTTCCCTCTCGGAGACCAACCGGTTCGCCTTTTCATTGATGGCTCTACCCCCACTCAGAAAAGACAGACCCAATCTGACGATGTGTCTTAAACTGACCCAATCTGATGATGGGTCTTATCCTCACTCAGATGTTGGCCTGGAGGCCCTTGACCTCAATTTTGATGATGACTAACTTATGAAGGTTAGTTGCTAATGATCTTGTGTTTATATAATTTCAGTTACTTATCAAGATTTTAGTAGTGATTTAACTTCAACAAGAAATTCATAGTCATAGTGTTAAAGCAAACAAGTGTTGATTCAAGAGCTCATATCGCAACGATTGCATCTAGCTCCTTCGGATCAAGTTTGGATCGAGTCGTCTTGGAGATGAAGATCGACCAGAAGACCTCGGTCTGTTTAGTATATTTAGTTTAGATCTTGTGTAAGGATAGCTTAGTTTTGATATACTCAAGTACACACATACAAAAGTTCAAAAGTTTTAGTTTCGGTTTAACCGGTTTTAGATTTTCAAGAATACATATATGATTTTCATGAATAGATAGAATCAAAACAAGTTTTTCATGTTTAAATGTGTATTGAATTTCATCCATATACATTAATTATTATTTCATATTATAGAAAAACTTATTTTGATGATTCTAATTCATGTGTTTCAAGTTTTGTTTTTAACAAAACTTAGTTTTGGATTTAATGTCAAAAACATAGATATATCTTTTTATATATGTATTAGATTCTATTCATACACACTATACTTCAAATGTATTTGATATCTTGTTTTTGTATTTGAACAAGTCTTTGAGAAATAGTTTTTCATTTTGAAGTCTTCTAAAAAATTCTTAAAGACAACAATAAAACTAGTTTTTGAAAATACAGTTTTTGGTTTCAAGCTTAATTTTTATGCCTCAAAAATAGTTCAAATTGTTTGTAATATGGGTTGATTTTTTGTCAAATATATTTGTATTTCAAGTGCTTACATGAACTTATTTTTGTGGATTTTATGTATTTTTACGAGATTTAAAAGACTAAATATTTCAACCTATAACTCCAGTTTTTGGGCTGCCAATAGTCGACCGACCGGTCGACCGACGTGCACAATGGTGCACAGGCTTTAGCGGTCGACCGTTCCAGAGAGTCTGCTCTCTGGAAATGGCCCGGTCAACCGACCAGAAAGACCAGCTCTCTGGTTCTGGCCTCGGTCGACCAGGCAGTCGACTGACAGGCAGTTTACCTTGGGGCGGTCGACCGAACGGTCGATCGATAACCCAACGGTCAGAAATCTGACCGTTTGTCAGTCGATCGGGCGATCGAGCGACAGACCATTCTGGGCCTGTTCTAGACCCTAATGGCTATATTCTGGATCCCCTATAAATATGAGTTCCTTTGGCTTGTTATGGACCCCAATATGCTATGCACACATACCTTGGCTCCAACACTCTTCAATAGTAAAAAGAAAATGTAATGAAATAGATATGTGTCAAATGTAAAGTCTAAACTATTTTTAACATTTACAATTAACTTTTTACTGTTGAATTAGAAATGTATGTACAGTGAGTCAAACAAGAAAATAAATAGATACAGATATTTAAACTTTGCAATTCAGTGAACCTATAAAAAAATACAAGTTAGTAGTTCACTCAGATTGCCAGGGAAATGCAGCAAATCTGAGGGCTTCTAGGCTCTACTTTCTTGAGCAGAGTTCAGGGCCATTTATATGTCCACTACAGCAAAAATTTCCTTATTTTTAAACATGTACACCAAGATCAAAGAAGAAAGTTAATTAATAAAGTAAACAAAAAAGAGTTACTTACCGTTCCTCCCCGGCAAGGCGCCAAAATTTTAACTGAGTTTTAACCTGCACACAAAAATACAAAATTTCAGAAATACAAAATAAAAGTGCAAGTTCTCAATACTACCACGATAGCAAGTTGTTATGCTGATCGTGATCTATAAGGAGGGACTAGCGATAGAAGCTTTTAAGTAAGTTTGTTCTTTTTAAGTTTACAAAAATATGTTAGAAATTTCTTCTCAGTTTTAGAAAAGAAAACAAAAAAGTTAAGTTAGAAGATATGAAGAAGATAGTAAAAGAGAAGATGATGATATTGTTGTTGTTGTTTTATTTACAAAAGAAAAGAAAAAACTAAACAAAGAGGAGAATCTTAGTTTTGAAGTAAAATTCTAAACTAAGAATTAAAAGAAAATTAAAAATTCTTACTTATCTCTTTCGTACTCGTATACCTTGGATCCGTCGCGACGACTTACCAAATCCGTATTCGTCATGAAGATGAATGGAAGACTGCTTTCAAAATGAAAGATGGACTATATGAATGGATGGTTATGCCTTTTGGGTTGATCAATGCTCCGAGTACATTTATGCGAGTGATGCCTCAAGTACTATGACCCTTTATGAAAAAATTTCTTGTAGTTTACTTTGATGATATTTTCATATATAGCTACTCTCATTAACAATATTTAGACCACTTACGTCGAGTTTGTACTGTGTTGAGAAAGTAAGAATTGTATGCTAACCCGAAAAAGTGTCTTTCTTGCTACATAAATTCACTTTTTAGGATTTGTAGTTTATTTGAACAGAGTTTCTGCAGATCTTGAAAAAGTAAGCGGTCGAGGAATGGCCGGAACCGAAAATCATCCGTGATGTGAGAAGTTTTCATGAACTTGCTACCTTCTACCAACGATTTATAAAAAAGTTCAGCACTCTCATGCAAGGATCTAAATATCAGATATCGGGATTATATCAGATGGGGGCTTTCATATCGGATATTGGTAGAGATATCGAGGATACGTATGCATATTGGGCGTTCATGTCGGACACTATATATAATAAAATTTTGATAACTAAAAGTTGGTAAGTATTATAAATATCGTCTACTAAATAAAAATGATGTAATATGCATGCAAAGATGGTAAAAAATAATATACATTTGTGAAAGTACACCTAGAAGGGGGTGAATAGGTGTACGGCTAATCTAATGAACAAAATGCGAAAAATTAAAAACTTAATTGCAACACACTAAGTGTAACCAACGAGTGTAGCTGAATTCTCGGTGAAGGGCTCTGGACTAACTCCCTTGATTCCTCTGAATAAGAGTAAGGTGCTATATGAAGCTCTCGTGGTTAAGCACAAGTGAGGCATACACAAACAACACAAGCATGTATATGATATGGCAATATGAATGATGCACAAATAATAGAGAGAGTTAGAGTCAATGGATCAAACGCAAACACCGAAATATGTTTCGAGGTTCGAGCACACAGCTCTACGTCCCTGCCTTCACCCAGAAGGATTTCCAATCCACTAACTTATCCACACAGGACTCCCACACAGGAAACCTCCGCTGAGGATTTGGGGTAATACAATAACCGGGAGTACACAACTCCTCTCTTTACAAACACAACCTCTATACTTAGAGGTTAGGCACAAAGCCACCACAAAACTCAATCAACCTCACAAATGAGGGCTGGGCACAAAGCCAACAACCAATCAACCTCTCACTAGAGGGATAGGGCACAAAGCCACCACTCCAAAATCAACCTTTACACAAGAGGGATAATACAAAGTAGGAGGGTTTACAACTTGGTGATCAAAAGATCACAAACCAATTCTTTCTCACAAGACAAAGATCCTATAGAGAGGATAGAATGATATGGCTCAAGTGTGAGAAATCAAGATGTTGGAAAACAAATCACAATGAAAAATACTTGAGAAAATAACTTAGTATTTGATAGAAATGAAGAACAAGACAAATATCCCAAATCTATATTTTTCTTTAATTTTTCCAACTCTTAAAAATAAATAAAGAATGATCTTTAAAAACCAATAAACTCTTTTGAAAACTTGCTTTTAAAACACTAGAGAATAGGAGAAATTTTGCTCTTAGAAATCTTAACCAAAACCCACTTCAAATGGGGTATAAATAGCCCCCACTTGGAATCTGCCCGTTGGCAGAGAAAAAGGCCCAGATTGGCCTTCCGGTCGACCGACCAACGGACAAAAAAATGACCGTTGAGCCTTCTGGTCGACCGCCCGGTCGACCGGGCCCTGAACCAGAGAGCAACGGCTCTCTGGCCGGTTGACCGCCCGGTCGACTGGGGCAACCCGAGAGTGGGTTGCCTTCAGTCGGTCGACCGCTTGGTCGACCGGCCCAAGGGGCAGCTGCGTGCATGTCTTTGTGCACGTCCGGTTGACCGTTCCGGTCGACCGGCTCCTGGTCCGGTTGACCGCCAGAGCCTGGCAGGCAAAATTAGGGATTAGAAAACTAGGGTTTTTAATTACCAAATAAATCCCATAAAATCTCTAAAAATCCACAAAAATAAGTTCTTATATTCTCTTTGAAGTACAAACTTGTTTGAGTAAAAATCAAACCAAGTTACAAACATTTTGAACTCTTTGTGTCATGAAAATTTTGCCGAAAACCAAAAACGGTATTTTCTAGAAACCAAACTTCTAAAGGAAAATACGGTTTTTCTATAAACTTGTATAAATACAAAAACATGATATTGAAACACCTTGAAGCATGTTGTATATGGATATAATCCAATATACATGAAATATATATCAATGTTTTTGACAATAAATCCAAAAATAAGTTTTGTTAAAATACCAAAACTCCAAACTCATGAAATAAACTATCAAACTAAGTTTGTTTAAATAGTTGAAGCATAGATGTATATAGAACAAATCTAATATACATTAAACTATGTAAACTTGTTTTGATTCTATCTATTCATGAAAATCAAGATCGGTTAAACCAAAAACCGAAAACCAAAACCAAAACATGAAACGTGTGTGTGTTGTGAACTTGAGCATATCACATTATCTAATCTTTAACAAATGGATCTAAACTATAAACTAAACTATGTACCGAAGTCTTCTTGTAGAGTGCCGTCTCCAAGTCGACTTGATCCAAACGGGATCCACCGAGCTTGACTCCAACGAGTGCTAGATATGAACTTTGACGCTCGGGCTCTTGAATCACCATGTAAAAAGCTCCAAAACACCTTTGTTGAAGCTAATCACCTACTAATATCTTGGTTAAATATCTGAAACTAAACATCACAAGATTATTAGTAAACATAACTACATGAGTTAATCATCATCAAAACTAGAGTGGAAGGCCTCTAGGCCAACAATCTCCCCTTTTTGATGATGACAAAACTAATGGAGTTATATATGTATGGATTAAAGTTAAGTTTCAAAGAAGCTCCCCCTTAACTTATGCATAGCAATAAACAATAAATATATGCAATGAATGCTAAACATGAATATACATCAACATGCATAAAAACAATGAAATGAACATGCTCTTGATACCAAACATGAAATAAACATGCTCTTGATACCAAACTTTTAAAATAAATTTCTTTACCTTTTTAAAATAAACATGTTCTTAAATAATTACTTTTGATACCAATAAAAATTTCAATGAAAAAACTTAAGCTCTTGATACCAATCAATAAAACAAAATTCTTGATACTAATTGGAAAGATAATCACTAAAAGCTTTTGATACCAATAATAAAAAATATCAATATGAAACAACTTTACAAATAAAATATGAATAATAAACATACAGTAAACATGTAAACATGCATATAAACTCAAATACTTCTTCCCCTTTTTGTCAATCATCAACAAAGGGGTGAAAGAAAATAATATTCTCCACCTTTTTGTCTTAAACAAAAAAATTAATGAGGGGTGAAATCTAATCAAAACGTTATGATACCAATTGTAAGAAAAAATATATCAATTTAGTGCATCATGATATCAATGAAATATACCAATTGAAAGTACATAATGTGGCATATAAAATAAGTGTTTTAATATAAATTTACCAATTGATACCAATTGCAAGTAAATACCAATTAAATACCAATTGTAAGTAAATAAATCATTTTAAGCAATTCAACCAAAATTTTGATATCAATAAAACATACCAATTGTTAATATTGTTTTATTGTTTTCTTTATTTAAACTTATAGGTAATCTTGATACCAATATGTAAAGATTAGTACCAATAGAAAGTAATTTTTTTATTAAAAGCATATGATACCAAAAATAATCAATATCATTTTTTAATCATATTTCAACATAAAGTGTGAGAGTAAAATATCAATTAAAAGATGAAATATAAATTTTCTCCCCCTTTATGAAGTATAAAATAAAATGATGCATAAGCTTGTATAAGATATCAATTGAAACATAATCAATTGAAATATAATAGTCATTTGAAATCAAGCTTAGCATAACTAAAATTTTTTGCTCAAAGATATAGAGATATAGTAAGCACAAATAAAGCACATATATGTATGAAAAATTGAATACCAATCGAAATTGATACTATTTGAAGTATAAGCATACATATATAAAAACATATATGAGTATACAAAAAAATGTCAATAGTGATATCAATTGAAAAGATCCAATGATACCAATTGAAACACAATAAGATCAAGTGTATAACTCATATTACCTTCCATCCATTCATGCACATGTTTAAAAGAATTTTCAATAAGAAACATACAAGGTATGGTCGCCCAACCAACCGCCCTTAAATGGAAAGGGTTTTCAAAAATAGGTTTGAAAATAGTTTAGCATAATTGAAAACTCTTCCAAAATGAAGAATACGAACTAGTTACAAGAAAAATTTGTAAACTAGTACGAAATCCTTCAAGTAAGGAATAAAAAAATATATTTCATGAAAAACATGTAAATCACATGATCACCAAAACACTCAAAGGTCTATAAAGCATATATAGTCTCATGAAAACAAATCATGAGTAAACATCAAATAATATGAGTGTACAAGTTATGTGAAAAATATAATCATGAAAATAATCAATTTAGCTCAATATTAAATTCCTTAAATAACATGAAAATCATCAAAACTAGAATCTTTCAAGGTATATGTATGTCATGTACAAACTAAAGTATACATACATATCCAAACATAACGAGTCCACAAAACTATATGCATGAAGGCAAGTGGCTCAAGGATGTATATGTATAGCTAATAGTTTAGACACAATAGACATATACATGAAGCTAAACATATAAACATGAAAAACATGTAGAAAATGAGAATATAAGTCAAATGCATGAATCATCAAAACTAGACTATACTAGTACATCTAATGGGTACGAATGAGCGTTCAAGCACAAACATATAATAGTCTATTTGTAGCTCACTAGTTGTACAAGTATATATCCAAGTCTTAATGAAAACAAACATCTAAATATATATTCAAATCATGAAAATCAAAACAAAACAAAACTCATAAACATACATATGATCATTATGTACATGCACATGATAGATCTAGGACATACACATTAGTTAAAACAAATGTGAGAACACAAAGGTATAAATCCATATTAAATATGGGTGTCTCAAATAACTAATCATGTATATCACTAATCTAAATATCATGGCATATAACATACTAATCATGAAACATGCTAAAAAATGAATAATATGAAAAGCATGTAAACAATAAATGAGGAGTAAGAGATTGTTACCAAAACTGAAAAGGGGCACATCTCCATATCTCCAAACCGAGGTGGTCCTCCCACCAAACTCCTCTTGAAAGTGATGCATCCAAATAGTCCTCTTTTAAGCTCGGAACGCATCCACCTCAAGGCACTATCACTCTCACGTCATGCGAGAGCCCACACCTACATCAAATATAATAGGGGTGGTCTTTGGTATCCACACTCTTTTGGGTCCATGGGGGTTAGTTCCTTTCCTAACCCAAACAAATTTAGTTGCTAAATTTGAATCATGTATACGATCATAGCAAAACTTAGCAAGGTGGCCCTTACGTCCACAATGTGTACAAGTGTACACATGAGTATACATCGTGTTATGAGAGTGAACGTGGGAAGCATGTGTATGCCGCGGTTTGTGTGCATGCATAAGAGGAACTTGTTTCTTTCGAAACATAGATTCCAACTGTGAGTGATTCAAAGCACAATGGCTCAAAGTGGAGCTCAAACAATCCACACTTTTCTTCAAAATATTTATATCATTTTTAATACTTGAAGATAAAGTGGAGCATGCAATAGGTAAGCTAGGTGAAGCTACACTAGCATTGCAAACATGAGAATCTAAATCATTTTTCAAAGAAACATTTTTCTTTAAACAATCTTTCAATTCTTGTGAAATCAAATTTATTTTATTTTTTAAAGAATTATTTTCTTTTAATACAAAATCAAGTTTTGAAGTTAAATCCTCATTTTTCTTCAAAACATATTCACAATCATTTTTACTTTTCAAAATTTTGTTTTCATTAAGTGCAAGATCAAGTTGAGATTTAAGCGAGTCACTTTCACTTGAAATCTCATCCCTTTCTTGCAAAACAATCTCAAGTCTAGAAGATAAATTTTTATTTTCTTCTTTTAAACAAAGACTTTACTTTTTCAAAAGTTTGTATTTTGAAATCAAATTTTCACAAATTTTAGCAAGTTCATCATTCATGGCTTGTGCCTCTAAACACTCATTGCAATAGGAACTAGTAATAACATCTAGTTGAGTTTCCGATTGTACCTCAAAGGAGTCATTCCCTTGGACCATGAAGCAACGTTCGTCGGACTTGTCTCTCCTAGATCTCCTCTTCTTATCGATAATCGTTGGTAGCTTGAGAGATGTCAAAATGCTCCATACTGCAAAAGCGAACTCATAGTGAGAAAACACATGTAAATATTCTTTATCAAGAGATGCTCTAAGTACCTTTAGAGCTAGTGCATTGGCCTCTATATGCCTGCTATCACTAAGGTAGGATTCCTTGGTAATGGTAAGGTAAACTTTATAATCTAGGGTTTTTAAATGACAACTCATTAGAACCTTCCATATATCAAGTCTAGAGATATCAAACATGGGAGGGACATCCATGAGTGCAAACAATATGTGTGCAAATGCTAATGCAAATATAGATTAGCAAAACCAAGATCACACTCCTAGGTGGTTAAACCTAATATCAGGAGCGTAGGCTCTGATACCAATTGAAAGTACACCTAGAGGGGGTGTATGAAATACACCTAGAGGGGGGGTGAATAGGTGTAATTGCTAATCTAATGCTCTTTTTAAATTTTACTTAAGTGAGTGATGCAACGATCTCTCAAAACACGACTAAGAGCCGAATACCCCTTGCGAGGTTCTGAACTCCTTCCTCCCAATTCCCCTTAAATGGGTTAGAGGTGCGCAATGCAACCGTGTTGTATCGAGGTGTGATCGAACAATTCCAAGTATGAAATGCGATGATGAAATGCACACAAGTATTGTAGCAAGAAATATTGAAGGCAAGTAAAATAAACAAGTAAGGATAGCACAAATAAAAGTTAGTTCACAAGCAATAAATTGGAAGTAATTGAAGCAAAAAAAAATTAAGCAAGAGGAACGCCAAGCCAATCGCAAACAAAGTGATTTGTTTCGAGGTTCGAGCCCGTAGCTCTAGTCCCCGCCTTCACCTCCGTGAAGGGTTTCCACTATCCCCTTAGGATCCCGTACAAGTTAGGCCTCCAAAGACCTCAAGCCCGTAGCTTCACCTTACAAAGAAATTCCCCTTAGGAACTTGTCTCCACAAGAACAAAGAATTACAAATTGGTGATCTCAACTAGACCACAACACTCTTTCTCTTTTACAAACACTCTCACACTTTTACAACTTCACCTATAGAAAGAATATGAAATTTTTGGCTCAATGAAGTGTTTGTGAGAAAAGCTTCAGTTGTAGAGTGATATTAAGAATCAAACAACAACTGAAAATCAAACTTAAAAGAATGGAAATGAAGGCTTTAAACTATTTTTCTCTTTCTCTTGAAAAACAATGAAAACTTGTATTTTTCTTGGTAAATAACTAAGGCCTATTCCCCACTATTTATAGGGAGAGAATAGGTTAAAACCCTGATTTTTCCTGCTAAAATCTTCTGCAAAAGCACCCCAACAACTCCTAAAAACTCTGTTAAAGAGAAACCCAAAAACAGTTTTTCAGAAATGCCCAAAGAGGAAAGAGCCGTTGGGCTTGTTGCAGGCTTACCGGTCGACTGCCGGTCGACCGGTGCTCTGCTGGCAAAAGAGCCGTTGAGGCTCCGGTCGACTGCCAGTCGACCGATCTCACAGAAGGAAACACAGTTTCCTTCTATCGGTCGACCGACCCAGTCGACCGAAAGATACAGAGAGCAGACCACAAAAAAAACAGTCGACCGATATTTAGGGTCGGTCGACCGGCAGACATGCACAGCCTCGTGCATGTCTGGCCACAGCAGCCGGTCGACTGATATTTAGGGTCGGTCGACCGGTCTGCCTGGAAAACAGTTTTCTGGGCAGATTTTTGAGTTAGAAAAATTTGTAAAAATTCCTTTAAAAATCTTAAGCTAAGTGTTATGCTGAAAATAGTTTATATACATGTATTTAAACAAGTTTTGAAGATATAAGGCTTTGGGTACATGTATGTATAAACTAAGGCATAAACCTAGAAATAAATATTTTGAAAACATAGAAACATACAAAACAAATGTGTGTGCAAATCCTAGAGCCAAAATTTACATATCCTATCTTTAACAAAACTACACTTACAAGCTTCTAGGTCTTCAAGACTTCAACATGGGCAATTTTCACTTGATCTTCAATATTGCACTTTGAGCCCAATTTGACTTGTCTTGAATCCAATAGCTTGTATTTGAGTCCAAAATCTTTGTATATGAGTGAGAGTACTTCTAGAATGATAATAAACCTGAAACACACTTTAAACAACAAATGATATTAGTACAAATAACTAATATGTTTTGTAATCATCAAAATACACTAAACATGGGTTGATTGTAACCTTGGGCCAACAATCTCCCCCTTTTTGATGATGACAAAACATATGAGTTATTAAACAAATAAAAGAGGAAAAGCTTGAAAAGCTCCCCCTTAAACAATGCTATATATTTAACATGAATATGAGAAACTATGTAAGCATACAAAAAATCATTTTTTAAAACAAAGTCATCACCATAAATAAGAAACTCAAACATGAACCAAATATTAAAACAACTAAGAAAACTTAGTATTTCTCCAAACTCATACATTTTTCTCCCCTTTTTGTCATACATCAAAAAGGGTTAAAACCAAAAAAAATTTAACACATATTAAAAACCAAAACGAAACAAACTAAGATACTTTAAGTATCAATTTTACAAACATTTAATTCACCACAAATAAAAGAAAATCTTGCATAATCTAAAGGTTTTGTGAAAATATCCGCAAGTTGAAAATCGGTTGAAACAAAATCTATATCAATGTCACCTTTTTCAAAGTGATCTCTAAGAAAATGATATCTAATGTCTATATGTTTGGTTTTACTATGTTGATTAGCATTTTTGGTCATGTGAATAGCACTAGTATTATCACAATAAATCTTAACATGATCAAAATGTAAATCAAAATCGAGAAGAGTATGTTGCATCCAAAGAACTTGTGCACAACAAGCTCCTGCCGCAACATACTCCGCCTCGGCAGTTGATAGGGCTACACTATTTTGCTTTTTGGAAGACCAAGACACAAGACAATTACCTAAGAATTGACATGTTCCACTTGTACTCTTCCTATCTACCCTACAACCGGCATAGTCGGCATCCGAATAACTAGTCATGGTAAATTGGTTAGTTTTTGGATACCACAAACCTAAATCAATTGTGCCCTTAAGGTACCTAATTATGCGTTTTACCGCAATTAAGTGTGATTCCTTAGGACATGATTGAAAACGTGCACATAAACATACGGAAAACATTATATCCGGCCTACTAGCCGTAAGATAAAGTAAACTACCAATCATGCTACGAAATAATTTGATGTCTACTTCCTTACCTTGTTCATCCTTGTCAAGTTTTGTAGTGGTTGCCATGGGAGTCTTTGCTACTTTAGATCCTTCAAGCCCGAACCTCTTGATGAGTTCTTTGGTGTACTTGGCTTGGTTGATGAATGTCCCATCACTACGTTGCTTGATTTGAAGTCCAAGGAAGAAGTTGAGCTCCCCCATCATAGACATCTCAAATTCCCTTTTCATGCATGATTCAAAATTCTTGCAAAGAGAAACATTAGTAGATCCAAAAATAATGTCATCAACATAAATTTGAACTATGAGGATATCTTGATCTACATGTTTGGTAAATAATGTTTTATCCACTTTTCCTTTCTTAAAATCATTTGAAATCAAAAATGAAGACAATCTTTCATACCAAGCCCTAGGGGCTTGTTTTAAACCATATAGTGCTTTATCTAATTTATAAACATAATTAGGGTGTGTAGGATCAACAAACCCGGGGGGTTGTTCAACATACACCTCCTCATCAATATAACCATTAAGAAAAGCACTTTTTACATCCATTTGAAATAACTTAAAATCTTTAAATGAGGCATATGCTAAGGTCATCCGTATGGCTTCGAGCCGTGCTACGGGTGCAAAGGTTTCTTCAAAATCAATCCCTTCGATTTGAGTGTAACCTTGGGCAACTAACCTAGCCTTGTTTCTAACTACATTACCCGATTCATCCAACTTGTTCTTAAAGATCCATTTAGTGCCAATAGTTGGTCTATCTTGGGGCCTAGGAACAAGGTGCCAAACTTGATTGCGCTCAAATTGATTGAGCTCCTCTTGCATTGCAAGCAACCAATATGAATCGGCCTCGGCCTCGAGGACATTTTTAGGTTCTATGTGTGAAATAAAAGCAAAATTACCACAAAAATCTTGAATCTTAGAGCGAGTGGTTACCCCTTTTGATACTTCACCTATGACGAGGTCCTTGGGATGATGAGGATTGAATCTCCAATCCTTTGGTAGTGGTTGAGAAGGCTCCTCTTCATTTGCTTGATGTTCATTTCCTTGAGCCTCTTCCACTTTGGCTTCACTTCCATCACCATCCTTTGGCTTGTCTCCCATGGTAGAAGCATCCTCCAAGGTCACTTTCTCCAAGCCTTCATCTAAAGCATCAATTTCTACACAATTCTTAACAAACTTGTTAGATTCCTCAAATTTAACATGAATAGATTCCTCAATAGTCAAAGTTGACCTATTGAAGACTCTATAAGCCTTACTAGTATTTGAGTAACCTACAAAAATAGCCTCATATGATTTAGCATCAAATTTTCCCAAATTAATATTTGTATTTAAAACAAAACATTTGCAACCAAACACTTTGAAATAAGAAACATTAGGTTTTCTAGAAAAATACATCTCATAAGAAGTCTTAGTAGTATTTTTACATAGGAAAACACGATTTGCAATGTAACATGAAGTATGAACGGCCTCGGCCCACAAATAATGTGGTAGACCATATTCATTTAACATAGTCCTAGCCATCTCTTGCAAAGTACGATTTTTCCGCTAAACTACTCCATTTTGTTGTGGAGTTCTAGGACAAGAAAGTTCATGTTTTATTCCATGTTCCTCACAAAAAGCGGTAAAGGGAAGGTTAATGAACTCACCTCCTCTATCACTTCTTATTTTAATTATTGAGGAGTCATTTTCCTTTTCAACTCTTTTCTTAAAGGCTTGAAAATATGAAAAGGTTTGACTTTTATGTTCAAGAAAATAAACCCAAGTAAAACGCGAAAAATCATCTACTAAAACATAAGCAAATCTACTCCCACTTAAACTTTTGGTTTGTGTAGGGCCAAATAAATCCATGTGGATTAGCTCTAATGGACGTGATGACATGATATCCTTAATTGATTTGAATGAGGACTTAGTTTGTTTCCCAAATTGACATGCGTCACAAACTCGGTCCTTTTCAAAGTTCAATGAAGGAATACCCTTCACCATTTCCTTAGAGTTAAGCCTAGAAATATGGTCAAATGAAACGTGGCCTAATCTCCTATGCCACAACCAAGAGTCGTCATCGAGGGCTTTTAAACAAGTAATATTACAAGACATATTTAACATATCAATCATGTAAACATTGCTTTCACGAAAACCGGAAAATACACAAACATTAGAAGTTCTATCAATCACTTTACAAGAAACATTATCAAAAACAACATCAAAACCTTTATCACAAAGTTGACTAACACTCAAGAGATTATGCTTGAGGCCATCAACTAAAACCACATTTTCAATTAAAGGAGAGGTGCCAAGTTTTACATTACCAATACCGACGATTTTACCCTTGGCGTCATCTCCGAAGGTGACGGTGCCACCTTCATGATATCTTGATAGGGTTGCAAAGTTATTGATGTCCCAAGTCATATGCCTTGAGCAACCGCTATCAAGATACCACAAACCTCTACGTCGTTGGGCTTTGGAAAGTACCTACATCATTTAAAACAATAGTTGATTTTGGTACCCAAACTTTCTTGGGTCCTTGAAAGTTAGTGTTACGAACCCAAACATTATGATGTGATGCACTTAGTCTATCATAGCAAAAATTAGCTAAGTGTCCTTTCCTTCCACAATGTGAGCATGAGTACACTTTTCTATACATGAATGCATGATGTGTATGTGTAGTAGTGTGAGCATGCTTTTGGGGTTTGCCATGTTGTTTAGGTTGTGTAGCATGAACATGAACATGAGCATGAGCATTTTTCTTTGGGGCTTGTTTCTTAGGAAACATAGCCTCAATCTTCTTTTTATCAAATTCACTACACTTTTTCAAAACAACATCTAATGAGTCTAATCTTTCCTTAAGCATGGCAATCTCATTAGAATCAATTAGTGGGGCCTTACCCTTGCAAGAAGTCTTATATTTTTCAAAATCATTTTTAGTAGTGGTCAAGGTGGAAACTAAATTATCCTTTTCTTTTGTAAGATTTACAACTTGAATACTAAGTGATTCATTATCCTTTTTCATTTTCAAATACTTTTTCTTCATGAAATCATAATTTTGAGAGAGTTCCATAAATGCTTCACTTAACTCATCCATGGATAAATCTTCATCAAGAAAAGTTGAGGGGGTTACCTTGCTTGTGCTCTCATTTGCCATGAAGCACATATTGGCGGTGTCAATCTCCTCCTCGGATTCACTTTCGTCATCCCATGTTGCTTTCATAGCCTTTTTCTTGTATGGCTTCTTGGATGAAGATGACTTTACTTTGTCCGGACACTCCGCTACTATGTGTCCCGGCTTTTGGCAATTAAAGCAAATGATCTTCCTTTCTTCCTTGCCTCCTTGCCATCTCCTTCTTCCTTGGAACTTTGCCTTGTTGTACATCCTCCGGACATTTTTGACTAGAAGTGAGAGCTCCTCGTCATCTTCTTCTTCGTCATCTTCGTCGGAGTAGGTAGCATGACTTTTGAAGGCAATGGTCTTCTTTTTGGTAGGTGCCATGTCCTCTCTTGCCTTTCTCTCCATCTCATGGGTCTTCAAGTTACCAATGAGTCCAATGAGCTCAATCTCATCTTTGTCATTGAGTTCCTTCAATGTTGTAGCTTTCACTTCCCATGATGGAGGGAGAGCCCGGATGATCTTTCTCACCCTTTGGTCATTGTTGATTTCTTCACCTAGAGAAGCAAGACCATTAGTAATCTTTGTAAACTTAGTAACCATATCATCTATGGTTTCATTCTCTTGCATGCAAAAATTTTCATATTGGGACCGAAGAAGGTCTATCTTGGCCCTCTTCACTTGTGATGTCCCCTCATGTGTTACTAGCAAATGGGTCCAAATCTCATAGGCGGATTTGCAATGGATGACTCTAGCTATGTCATCATCATTGAGGGCTTGTAGGAGTGCATAATGAGCCCTAGCATTGGCATCAAACTCCTTGGTCTCAATTTCGGACCAAGTGGATTCATCACGGGGGGTACACTAAATTGTTTAGTCACGGCCTTTGCAACTCGACTACCTAGAGATTGCAAGAAAACGGTCATCTTAACCTTCCATATGGGAAAGTTAAGTCCATCAAACTTAGGTGGGGTCTTAATTCCATCGGCCATGTTTACTATGTGGAAATGAATGAAGTGATTAGCAATATAAAGATCTCTCTAAGGTTGTTAAGCCAAATCCTAGAGTCCAAGCTCTGATACCAATTGAAATACACCTAGAGGGGGGGTGAATAGGTGTAATTGCTAATCTAATGCTCTTTTTAATTTTACTTAAGTGAGTGATGCAACGATCTCTCAAAACACGACTAAGAGCCGAATACCCCTTGCGAGGTTCTGAACTCCTTCCTCCCAATTCCCCTTAAATGGGTTAGAGGTGCGCAATGCAACCGTGTTGTATTGAGGTGTGATCGAACAATTCCAAGTATGAAATGCGATGATGAAATGCACACAAGTATTGTAGCAAGAAATATTGAAGGCAAGTAAAATAAACAAGTAAGGATAGCACAAATAAAAGTTAGTTCACAAGCAATAAATTGGAAGTAATTGAAGCAAAAAAAAATTAAGCAAGAGGAACGCCAAGCCAATCGCAAACAAAGTGATTTGTTTCGAGGTTCGAGCCCGTAGCTCTAGTCCCCGCCTTCACCTCCGTGAAGGGTTTCCACTATCCCCTTAGGATCCCGTACAAGTTAGGCCTCCAAAGACCTCAAGCCCGTAGCTTCACCTTACAAAGAAATTCCCCTTAGGAACTTGTCTCCACAAGAACAAAGAATTACAAATTGGTGATCTCAACTAGACCACAACACTCTTTCTCTTTTACAAACACTCTCACACTTTTACAACTTCACCTATAGAAAGAATATGAAATTTTTGGCTCAATGAAGTGTTTGTGAGAAAAGCTTCAGTTGTAGAGTGATATTAAGAATCAAACAACAACTGAAAATCAAACTTAAAAGAATGGAAATGAAGGCTTTAAACTATTTTTCTCTTTCTCTTGAAAAACAATGAAAACTTGTATTTTTCTTGGTAAATAACTAAGGCCTATTCCCCACTATTTATAGGGAGAGAATAGGTTAAAACCCTGATTTTTCCTGCTAAAATCTTCTGCAAAAGCACCCCAACAACTCCTAAAAACTCTGTTAAAGAGAAACCCAAAAACAGTTTTTCAGAAATGCCCAAAGAGGAAAGAGCCGTTGGGCTTGTTGCAGGCTTACCGGTCGACTGCCGGTCGACCGGTGCTCTGCTGGCAAAAGAGCCGTTGAGGCTCCGGTCGACTGCCAGTCGACCGATCTCACAGAAGGAAACACAGTTTCCTTCTATCGGTCGACCGACCCAGTCGACCGAAAGATACAGAGAGCAGACCACAAAAAAACAGTCGACCGATATTTAGGGTCGGTCGACCGGCAGACATGCACAGCCTCGTGCATGTCTGGCCACAGCAGCCGGTCGACTGATATTTAGGGTCGGTCGACCGGTCTGCCTGGAAAACAGTTTTCTGGGCAGATTTTTGAGTTAGAAAAATTTGTAAAAATTCCTTTAAAAATCTTAAGCTAAGTGTTATGCTGAAAATAGTTTATATACATGTATTTAAACAAGTTTTGAAGATATAAGGCTTTGGGTACATGTATGTATAAACTAAGGCATAAACCTAGAAATAAATATTTTGAAAACATAGAAACATACAAAACAAATGTGTGTGCAAATCCTAGAGCCAAAATTTACATATCCTATCTTTAACAAAAACTACACTTACAAGCTTCTAGGTCTTCAAGACTTCAACATGGGCAATTTTCACTTGATCTTCAATATTGCACTTTGAGCCCAATTTGACTTGTCTTGAATCCAATAGCTTGTATTTGAGTCCAAAATCTTTGTATATGAGTGAGAGTACTTCTAGAATGATAATAAACCTGAAACACACTTTAAACAACAAATGATATTAGTACAAATAACTAATATGTTTTGTAATCATCAAAATACACTAAACATGGGTTGATTGTAACCTTGGGCCAACAGTGTATAGGTGTACGACTAATCTAATGAACAAAATGCGAAAAATTAAAAACTTAATTGCAACACACTAAGTATAACCAACGAGTGTAGCCGAATTCCCGGTGAAGGGCTCTGGACTAACTCCTCTTGATTCCTTTGAATAAGAGTTGAGGTGCTATATGAAGCTCTTGTGGTTAAACACAAGTGAGGCACACACAAACAACACAAACATGTATATGATATGGCAATATGAATAGATGCACAAAGTAATAGAGAGAGTTAGAGTCAATGGATCAAACACAAACACCGAGATATGTTTCGAGGTTCGAGCACACAGCTCTACGTCCCCACCTTCACACAGAAGGATTCCCAATCCACTAACTTGTCAACACAGGACTCCCACACAGGAAACCTCCACTGAGGATTTGGGGCAATACAATAACTGGGAGTATACAACTCCTCTCTTTACAAACACAACCTCTACACTTAGAGGTTAGGCACAAAGCCACCACAAAACTCAATCAACCTCACAAATGAGGGATGGGCACAAAGCCAACAACCAATCAACCTCTCACTAGAGGGATAGGGCACAAAGCCACCACTCCAAAATCAACCTCTACACAAGAGGGATAACACAAAGTAGGAAGGTTTACAACTTGGTGATCAAAAGACCACAAACTAATTCTTTCTCACAAAACAAAGATCCTATAGAGAGGATAGAATGATATGGCTCAAGTGTGAGAAATCAAGATGTTGGAAAACAAATCACAAGGAAAAATACTTGAAAAAATAACTTAGTATTTGATAGAAATTAAGAACAAGACAAATATCCCAAATCTATATTTTTCTTTGATTTTTTCAACTCTTGAAAACAAATAAAGAATGATCTTTAAAAACCAATAAACTCTTTTAAAAACTTGCTTTTAAAACACTAGAGAATAGGAGAAATTTTGCTCCTAGAAATCTTAACCAAAACCCACTTCAAATGGGGTATAAATAGCCCCCACTTGGAATCTGCCCGTTGGCAGAGAAAAGGGCCCAGATTGGCCTTCCGGTCGACCAGCCAACGGTCAAAAAATGACCGTTGAGCCTTTCGGTCGACCGGGTCCTGAATCAGAGAGCAACGGCTCTCTGGCCGGTCGACCGGGGCAACCCGAGAGTGGGTTGCCTTCAGTCGGTCGACCACTCGGTCGACCGGTCCAAGGGGCAGCTGCGTGCAAGTCCTTGTGCACGTCCGGTCGACCATTTCGGTCGACCGGCTCCTAGTCCGGCGACCGGTCGGTCCTGGCAGGCAAAATTAGGGATTAGAAAACTAGGGTTTTTAATTACCAAATAAATCCCATAAAATCTCTAAAATCCACAAAAATAAGTTCTTATATTCTCTTTGAAGTACAAACTTGTTTGAGTAAAAATCAAACCAATTTACCAACATTTTGAACTCTTTTTGTGTTATAGAAATTTTTCCGAAAACCAAAAACGGTATTTTCTAGAAACCAAACTTCTAAAGGAAAATACGGTTTTTCTATAAACTTGTATAAATACAAAAACATGATATTGAAATAACTTGAAGTATGTTGTATATGGATATAATCCAATATACATGAAATATATATATATCAATGTTTTTGACAATAAATCCAAAAATAAGTTTTGTTAAAATACCAAAACTCCAAACTCATGAAATAGACTATCAAACGAAGTTTGCTTAAATAGTTGAAGCATAGATGTATATAGAACAAATCTAATATACATTAAACCATGTAAACTTGTTTTGATTCTATCTATCCATGAAAACTAAAATCGGTTAAACTAAAAACCGAAAACTAAAACCAAAACATGAAACGTGTGTGTGTTGTGAACTTGAGCATATCACACTATCTAATGTTTAACAAATGGATCTAAACTATAAACTAAGTTATGTACCGAAGTCTTCTTGTAGAGTGCCGTCTCCAAGTCGACTCGATCCAAAGGTGATCCACCGAGCTTGACTCCAACGAGCGCTAGATATGAACTTTGATGCTCGGGCTCTTGAATCACCATGTGAAAAGCTCCAAAACACCTTTGTTGAAGCTAATCACCTACTAATATCTTAATAAAATATCTGAAACTAAACATCACAAAATTATTAGTAAACATAACTACATGAATTAATCATCATCAAAACTAGAGTGGAAGGCCTCTAGGCCAACAATTTGTACGCAGTCGTGCAATAAATAAGCTATGTCATATCAGGTGATATCTCGGGCGATTTATTGCCTGATATCAGGTGATTTATCAGCCGATATTTCAAATATCGGCCGTTTTTTGTTGCAAACGATATGGGCGAATGATTTTCTCATATCATATCGGCAGCAGGCAAAAAAAAGATATCGATCGATATCTCAACCGACTCGGCCAATATTTAAAACAGTGTTGTCATGGCGCCGATTACAGATTATTTAAAGAAAGGTAAGTTTGCATGGTCTAACACTACTGCTAAAGTGTTGTCAAGATTAATACAATTGTGAGTGCCCCAGTTATGCGTCTTCCTGATTTTTTTTAGATTTTTTAAATAGCATGTGACACATCCGACACAGATATAGGAGGAATTTTAGCTCAAGAAGGCATCTAGTTGCTTTAGTGAGAAGCTGAATGACGCCAAGTAAAAGTACTCTACTTACAATAAAGAGTCTGTGCGATGATTCAAGCACTTCGCTATTGGCGACATTATTTGCTCCCGCAAGAATTTGTTCTCTTTTTTGACCATGAGGCTTTGAAATACATATACTCTCAAAAGAAGTTAAATGCTAGACATGATCGTTGGATCAACGGTTGAGTTCTTACAGGACTACACGTTCATCCTACGTCACAAAATGGGAGTTGAAAACAAAGCCGCTAACGCTCTCAGCCACCGAGTGTTTATTTTGACTAAGATGTCAACTGTAGTTAGTTGTTTTGAGAGATTGATAGCTGATTATGAGTCTTATCCTGATTTTTACAAGCTATATGTGGAACTGAAAGATGGAACAACACGAGAAGTTGATGAATTTGTTTTGCATGATGGATATTTGTTTCTAAGCCGTAATCTATGCATTCCAAGAACCTCTCTTAGAGAATTTCTTCTTTTGAAATAGCATGTCGGTGGTCTAGCTGAACAGTTTGAAAATGAAAAGACCATAGAAACTGTCGAGTATAGGTTCTATTGGCCAAGTTTAAAATACGATGTTGTTAAGTATGTTGGTAGATATCACATTTGTCAATTAGCTAGACAACGAAAACATAATCTGATAAGGAATTGGATTTGGACCTTTAATTTGAAATCTCCTCCTTTTCGGGTTCAGTTCAGATTCAAATCTTTGGTAGATTTATGTTTGACTACTAGCCGAAATCGTTTTTCATGGTGGTAGTTCAGTTTATCATATGAAAAATTGTTAACAGCTTAACATTCATACTTCGAACTGATATCAATTTCTTTTTTTTTTTTTAAATTTTTTTCCCATTGTGATCTTAGAAGTTATCTAAAAATAACTAAATTATACCTAAAAATATATCACAGTAAGCTTCATTATAAGGTTTCTATACACAATAGTGATGTATATACATTATATCGCATGTCACATAAACCTTATTTGGGTTTGTTGTTGGATTTCAGATAGGGGGTTGAGTTGTATCCAAGATTTTCTGGGTTCAATTTAAAAACCAAACTCAATAGATGTTTAAAAGATTGTTTGGATTTTTTTTCCGCATTCACAGCCCTACTCTCAGTAAATGAAACGGTAGTGTTAGACTTTATATTTTCACTGGAATGTGTAATATTTCTGGGTATATGCTTATTTCAGGCTGCATACACAGTTGGGGGGCACTCATTCAGTGCTACTTGCATAGAGTATATAATATTGAAAATAAAGCCACCAGCCCATAGGCCACAAACAGTATGAAGCTTCTTTCTATTCAGCTCTTTATTTCTCATATGCATACATTCAAATGGGCCATGACTTCTAAAATGTCTTATTTCAGGCTTTGCTTCTTGCCCTTCAGAAGCCAAAGGTTTCCGATGAGCAGAAGAAGTTTGCCATTGAGACAACTGAGCCACCGGTGACATTTGCTTTAAGCCGTGGAACCTACTCTTCTCCAGCGGTAATATTGTTGTATTCTACATGGTTTTGTCTTATTTTACTTCTTAAGTTCTCCTATGCATTTTATTGTTCAGAATTGGACACCCTTCGTTACATGCGCTATCATTTTTTTGTTTGATCACCAAGTTTCATTTACGGAGATTAACAGTTGGTGAACATTGACAGCCTATGGTTTCTGTTCACAGATAAGTGATTAACAAATTTTGTCCTTTAATATGCCATATTATTCTTGTCTTTACAATAACTCAAATGATTTGGTATAGAGAATGGTGTACTACACTCAATTAAATGTTTGCAAGACGGTAAGCAAAATGTAAGTTGCCAATTATAATAATTGTTTTTGGCTGGAAACCCATCTCTGCTTCAGGTTGCGCATTAAGGTTTTCTGTATCCGGTAACCCAATTCCCTTCACTGGGCCTCAATAGGCTTGTGTGCGCGCGAGCACCCCCTGATTTCTATCCCACACAACCCATCATGAAAGAAACTCCATATATAAACACTAAAAAGTTCTTTACCTATCCAATGTGGGACTAAAAGAACTTTACTTAATTTTGAAATACCCTCAAAATACTAACAATCCCCCACTATTTCAAAATTAAAAGGAAGGATAATAGGAACAAGAGAGAAGAATAGGAAACATGAGAACTCAATGCATCAATAATGGCGACTTTTAGTCTTTGAACCACTACCTAGGATATGTAGGTGTGTCCCAAAGGAAGTTGGTGAAACATAAAGTTTCTTATGGATCATTGACCTACTACCCACATATCATTCATAGAACCGAGCTGTTCAAAATGGGTTGGCGCGAATCGGCCATGCGCCCTACCTGGATATTCATGAGCGCTCTAGAGAATATCTCTACATTCTCATAGGAAGCAACTACACTTCCACACTCATATAGGTGGATCCATCAAGTGTGCATTGCAATTAAACACACTACCCTATAATGGCTATGATAATCCATTAAGAGCTAATGCTCATCCACATTGCAAATTGCACTATCTACATCATAGGAAGAGACTTTTTAATAATAAAATAATGATAGTGCATCTCCAAGTCAACAAATGATTTGTTATTACTCATATGAACCTACTTCATGAGTTCATCAATCACATAGGTTGGGTTACTATTATTTTTGACTCTTTGGTATAGACATGAGTCCCATTCCCCTCGATGTATTCTCCACTAATTTTCTCCCTAGTGGTTTGATAAATGGATCACTTATATTAAGCTCTAACCTCACATTGTCAAGAGATATGATCCTATCATCTAGCAGCTGCTTCACAATTTTATATCTTAGGCGTATATGCCTACTCTTTTCATTGTATATTTTATTCTTAATTCTAGCAATAGTAGCTTGGTTATCACAATGAATAGACACAGAGGGAGCTGGTCTCTTCCAAATTGGTATATCAATCAAAAGATTCCTGAGCCACTCAGCCTCAGTACCTGCCTTCTCTAAGGCAACAAACTCAGACTCCATAGTGGAGCGAGCTGTGACGGTTTGCTTGGATGATTTTCAAGACACCGCACCCCCACCAAGTGTGATCACATATCCACTTGTAGACTTTAACTCATCAGAATCAGAGATCCATTTAGCATCTGAGTATCCCACTAAAACAGAAGGAAAATCACAATATGTCAAATTATAATTAATAGTTCCTTTTAGATACTTTAGCACTCGATATAATGTTGTCCAATTGTCCTTATTAGGACAGTGATTGTAACGACTAAGTCATCCCACGGCATAAGCAATGTCAGGTCGTGTATAATTCATCAAGTGCATTAAATTACCAATGATTTGTGCATACTCAGATTGTGACACACTTTCTTCTTTATTCTTTCTTAAGTGAATGCTGCCATCATAAGGGGTGGAAACAGAAGTGCAGTCAAAATGATCAAATCTTTTCAATATTTTTTCTATATAGTGTCCTTGTGAAAGCATGATACGATCAGAATCTCTAGTTATTTTAATTTCTAAGATCACATCAACTTCACACATGTCTTTCATATCAAAATTAGAGGACAGAAATGATTTGATGTCATTTACAATTTCTAAGTTTGTACCAAATATAAGCATATCATCAACATATAAACATATGATAACACCAACATTATCCTCAAATTTAGTATAGATACATTTATCAGCTTCATTAATCTGATAACCACAGAAAACAAGAACACTATCAAATTTATCATGCCATTATTTGGGTACTTATTTTAAACCATATAAAGATTTTACAAGTTTGCAGACTTTGTATTCATTTCTTGTTATCAGACAACCTTCAGGTTGGTTCATATATATTTCTTCTTATAGTTCTCCATTTAAGAATGCAGTTTTAACATCCATTTGATGTATCACAAGCTTATGAATAGATGCTAAAGCAAACAACACTCTAATAGATGTAATTCTAGTCATAGGAGCAAATGTATCAAAATAATCAAAGTCTTTCTTTTGAGTGTATCCTTTAGCAACCAATCTAACTTTAAATTTATCCAAAGACCTATCAGGTTTCAGTTTTCTTTTAAATATCCATTTGCAGCCAATTGGTTTTGCACCTGGTAGTAAATCAACAAGCTCTCAAGTGTGATTGATAATATGAATTCTGATTCATTATTAATAGCCTCTTTCCAGAATGGAGCATCCGGAGAAGAGATAGCCTCTTTATAAGTGAGAGGGTCATCACCAACAAGAAATGTATAGAAATCTTTATCAAAATCAGTTTCTTTTCTAACTCTTGTACTTCTCCTTAGTTCAGTCTCTTCATTATCATCAGATTCTTATGCATGACTAGATGATGAAGTATGAGAAGGTTTATCAACATGAGTTTTCTTTGAAAAAATATGCTCAAAGAATTCTGCATTTTTAATTTCAATAATAGTGTTAATCTCCATAACATAATTATCACTTCTAGTCATAAGAAACCTATATGAAGCACTATGATGGGCATAACTAATAAACATGCAGTCAAAGGTTTTGGGTCCTACTTTCTTTCTTTTGGGTTCAGGTAGAAGAACTTTAGTTTAAGTTTGGTGCATGACCTTTCCAGATTTCATATGGAGTTATGCTGGTTGACTTATAGGGTATTCTATTTTGAATATGACAAGCAGAGAGTATAATCATGGCGACTTTAAAAATAACTTAACTAGAAGTGGTAAAAGATTATATATCACTGATTGATACACAATATTGCATATTTTACCACATAATCCCCATGCATATCGCAAATAAATATATGACTTTTATTCATCTTCTCTATATATTTGCAGGTCCACACTCAAATGAGAGAAAGCCCAATAATCACTTTAATTAGCAATAATTAAAGGGATTAAATCTAAGATTAAAATAAAGCCCAAGATTTGAAATCAGAATCCAGAGAGATCCGCGCGCCAATTGAAGATTCTAGAAGGCCACGTGGATGACAACCTCTCAACCAACCTACAACAGAATTCTGTTTCCCAACAGAATCCGTTTTGCCGCGCCCTTGCCGCGCGCTCGCGGCAGTTCCATGGTTGTTGAGATCCGGATTTTGCGCCAACAGAAAGGGCTCTTGAAGCTTCTCTCTCAGCCTATAAATATCTGCACCTGACCTGCGAGAAAGGACGGAATGGAGAAGAGAGGAGAAATTGTTAGATATTGTAATTTTTCATAGGTTTCTCTCTAGGTTTTAGTTCTTTAGATCCCTCTTCTTCTTCCCTAGAAATCTATGCAAGAGAGAGATTGTAAGAGAGAGAGAGAGCTTGTAATCTTCAAGGAGTGACAACTTGAAGCAAGGATTAATCCATTCTCTACTTCTCTACTTAAAGCATGGTTCTAGTTTAATTGCTTTCTTTACTTGCTTTCTTTACTTTCTTGCAATTTACTTCATGCTTTGCTTTTCTTCATTAATGGCTTGTAGCTAATTTTTCTACCATGTACTAGCTAACCACTAGCCTTGCCATCTTCACTAACTCATGGGTGATTGCTTTAGTTCATCTTGCAAGTTGGATGGTCTTCTCTTCTCCGATGGGTTAAACCACCCTTCATCTACATGAGAAAGTAATTAGATCAACACGCAAGACAAACCTACGCCGATGAAATCAACATGAGGCACGCTTTCACTATCACGGAGTTTAGTAAGTGTTGGTAAGGTAGTAAGGTAAGCTAGTCATGGTTTGCTTCTTCAAGTTTACTTTCTTTTTAGTAGTTAGTCCAAAACCAATCTTGATCTTGATTTCTTTTTACATTTTCCATCATGAATATATCCATCCATTCTTTCGTTTCATTTTCCCATTTGTTTTTATTCTTATAAGCATAGAAGAATTCTCGTTTACTTTCTTCACTACGGACCGTAACGCTTCTATCGCTAGCTCTCCCTGAGAATCGACTCGGTATAGCTCTATGCTATAACGGAGATTGGAAATGGTACATTGAACATATAAATACATTTGTGGAGTGATACAAGCACTTGAGGTTGTTTCTAAACCTTAACTCTCTTTCCATTGAATATATATATTTGTGCTCTTTTACATTCCATAATACGACACCTTTCCCATCTAATCAATTTTTGGCGCCGTTGCCGGGGAGAGCAACGGATTTTCTTTAAAGTGAAGAACTAAACGAATCTTCTTCTCTGTTGCAGGTTACAGGTGAAGAAAACAGAAAAATTTGCATTGCAGAATACATATAAGTGGCTCTGGGCCTCTGCTCTCGAAAGCAGAGACCAGAAGCCCTCTGACTTGCCGCGTTCCCACGGCAAAAGCCGCGGTTCTGCGGCAAGAAGGAGATCACTACTGACCTAATTTCTGCAGGGGCTCTGATTCTGCAAAATACATCTGCTGCTATACTTGAATTCCTGTATTTTTCACCTATTACCTGCTAATTTAATCAACAGTAAAAAATTGGTTGAAATTGTTAAAAATTGTTTAGACATTTGCATTCTAGGCACATGTCTTTCAATTCCTTTACTTTTACTGTTGAAGAGTGCTGGAGGCAAGGTACGTTTTGCATTGCATGTAGACTAGGAATCATCTCTTGCTTGATTTTCATGCTTTGAGTGAATTCTAGTTATATATTTTTGTACACTTGCACAATTCATTTTTAAGGGCATAACCCATAAATAAGATAAGGTGGGGATTTCATTACCCTTTCCTTAGCCCAAAAACCACCATCCCAGCACTCACTAACCCAAGCCTAATTTAATAACATTTGATAGACGTTGGCCCTAGGGACATCTCAGACTCATTTAGGAGATTATCCTAAGGGGGAATAGTGTTGGAAATTGACTCTTGTAAAATCAGTGTCTAGGCAAGGGATTGAGGGCCGAAAGCCCGAAGGTTGTTGGTTACTTAATTAAGGAACGTCTTTGACGGAAAACCTCCCAACAACTTTGCCCTTACCTGGCTGATTAGCCTGTGGTCAAAGTCTACACTAAACCTCCCGTGGACGGTCTAATCAGTTAGGAGTCGTCTAGGTTTAGGTCAACCCTTCTTTTGGCTTGGTTTTGATTTTTTTTCTCTTCTTTTTTGTTTGTTGTTTGATTTTTCTTTTTTGTTTGTGATTGTTTGTGATATGGCATTCAACATAATAATTCTTTCCATCCGAACATGAATCCATATTTCACACCGACTTCATATTCGGATAATTCCAACCCGGTGTTTTATAATACGCACCAACCAAATACACTGGGTTGGCCTTATTCGAATCAATATGACCCATACCCCCCATCTGATAATTATAATTTCCATAATGATTTCAACTCGTCACAGAGTCAATGGGGATTCCAGTCCCCCGAGTTTAATTATCAACCTCCTTGTCCACCATATCCACCTAGTCCACAATATCCACAATATTCATTCTCCGATTCTGCTTCATATATTCCTTTTTCTGGACCTCCCATTGAAGAAAAATCTGAGTTCCAAAAGAGGATAGAAGCCAATCTACTAGAGGCAGAGCAACAACTTAAGACCAAATTAGCTTCTCCAATTCCACCACATTTTCAAGATACATACTCAGTTCCACCAGTCCAAAATAAAAGACCATCAATTTTGGAAATGAGTATGCGTGAGTCCAAACACAAATCCCAAAATCTGATGGACTCACAATTTCAATATCACTTCCAAGACAATACTTCATCTTTTCATCAAAATAATGAAATCATCAATTATGGAAAGATGCTTGAAGACATGACTCATGCTCAAAATGCTAGAAATCGTGACATAGATTTGATGATCCAAACTCTTCATTCTCATCCTATTTCTAATGTCACTAGCCACTCTGTTAAAACCAATGAGTCATGTAGTTTTGGAAATCAAGATTCAATTTCAGTACACTCACCTGAACTTGTCCAAACTTCAGATCCCATTGACATTTTGGCAAGTTTTCCTTTTACTGAAATTGAACTTGAACATGAACATGATCCTGAACTTCCACTTGATGATTCAATTCTACTTCCTGATTCAATTATGACTTCGGTGTCTTCACATAAATTCACTTCATTTCCCGAGTTATTATTGAATCCAGTACCCATCCATTGTGAAATTGAATCACCAATCTTCCTTGATGATCATGTTGAACTTGACCAATTCATTGCTTTTGAAAATCCCATTGATAAATTGGCAAGTTCTTCATTTTTTGATATTGAACTCAATGTGGAATGTGACTTTGACCCTCAAGTTTGTGATTTAGTTCAAATACCTGAATCATTATTAACTCCTGTTTTGTTACCCAATTTGAGTAACATTTTAGAGTCAGTTTTGATTCCCAACCCTCCTGAACTTGAATCACTAATCTTAGATAGTCACATTCCATCTAGGGGAAATGATTGTGGATTTGAGCTTCATTTTCTTGACTTGGACCCAATTCATGAACTCACTTCGACTCCTGAACCTTTACTTGATTTCAGTCACCTTCCTGAGTCAGTGTTAGTTTCTGTCCATCCCGAGTCCAAGTCGACCATTCTATCATTTCATAATCCATTCTGGGACAAGGATCTTGATAAATTTGACTCTGAATTATTTTAGAAATTTGAAAATTAGATGGGGACATGTACTTAATAAAAATCTTCCATGGATTTATCTTTTTAGTGGGTCATATTCATTATATTTCTGGTGTGTTCCTCAAAACCCAAAGAAAAGTTGATTGGACCATGTTTCGTGGACCAATCAGACCACCACCGGAACCACCACCTGAAGGTAATTTTTCTCCTTCCCTCTCTATTTTGTTTCATGCATACATGTATCATGATGCATTTAGGACAATGTATGAAATAAGTGTGGGGGAGGGTTTACTAACTTAGAGTTTTTAGATTTTCTTTCTTTTACACTTCTTTTAGAAATTAATAATTAAAAATAAAAAAATAAAAAAATGAGGAGGGATTTTTATGCTTAAAGGAGTTTCTACACTTTCCAAATTCAAAATCTTTCTAAATTCCTAGGTTTCCTCATATTCCAAGTCCCTAGGGTCAAAGTTATTTTCAAAACTTCCAAATCCCCAGGGTAAATTCGTTTTTAACTTAGGGATAGAAGTGGGATTCTAAAGTTCTTTCCCTTCTATAAATAGCCCCTCTTCCACACATTTCCTCCCTCAAACGAAAACATAATCTCAGATCTACAAAAATCCTTCTCCAGCGCCGCCACTGCAAGTTTTCCTCTCCTCAGATTTCTTTACTCTGCCGCAACTCCACGGCAATAGCCGAGCTTCCGCGGCTTTTCTGACGATTCCTGAGCAGCGCCAATTTCTGATCTAGTCGATTTCCAGCGTTTTTCTCCGATCGGGTGCTACATCTTCATCAGATTTTTCTGTACCCACTGCAGAGATCAAATTTCTTCCCCCCACGAATTCCGGGGGTGGTTCGAATTCCAAATCTTTCCTTTTTATTGCTTTTTGATCTTGATTCATATCATGGCACCATCTATTTTTATTGAGAAAGACTTTGGGCGGATTTTATGTGATGTGAATGGATATGGGCATGTATTTTTAGAGAGAATTAGGGCAAGGAATTGGTATTCGCTAGTGTACGACAACACTGAGACCGATGCATTTTATTGTCCCGAACTGGTGACAATGTTTTACACTCATCTTGACCAAGCATCGATTGATCCACACATGTACCAGTTCACTGTACACATGCCCACAGGAGACCTACTTGTCACGCTTCCTCTTCTTGAGGAAGTCACTACTGTCCCATCCATCACACAACACAGCGAGCCTCTCCCGCTTATAGATTACATGACTGTTATGGGGGCTCGTTGTACTGAGCAGGATCGTGGGCTGAAGGCTAGCACCATGTTTAGAAATGTTCATTGCGTTGGACGTTGGATCCAACGCAATATTTTAGGGCTAGACCACACCTCCACATTCAACAGACCTGTGTTGCAAATTATACATGATTTAATGACTCGTTAACACACAGTTTGTTTGAATAAAGTCATCTTCCACGCACTCATAGCCAATTCCTCACGCACTAGGGGTGCCAAATACTCCCATCCTATCTTGATTACACGTCTATGTAAGACTTTCCTACCAGACGATGTTTTTGATTCATTCGACCGAGTGTTTGTTGCACCCGAGAGACCTACCAGTTCGTATAATAGTTGTTTGCATGCGGTTTGGACACCTACTGTCCTACCCGAGGATGTACTGGTAGAGTCCTCCTCTGAGGAGAGTTTTGAGGAAGAAGATGAACCTGAGTTTTGGAGGCAGGACCCCCTACATGATACACATGCCTTCATGTCCTCCATCTGGAAGGGCATGAAGAAGATTTTTAGGGGGCAAGTGAGACTGAGGAAAAAGGTAGAGGAGCAATCCTCTAGGTTAGAGAACATTGAGGCGACACTGAGGAGATCACAGTCGGCTGGACCTAGCACCACCGCGGGTCCAAAGCGACAGAGGGGATAGTTTCTTACCTTTTACCTATTTCATACATTATTTTTTTTATCTTGCATACATTGAGGACAATGCATGAGATAGGTATGGGGGGGGGTATGTACTAACATAGGATTTTTTATTTTCTTTATAGGCTTTTTTATTTTTTAGGATTTTTATTTTTCTTTTTAGGTCTTCCATTTTCTTTTAGATTTTATTTTTGTTATAGAATTTCCACTTTCTTTTAGATTTTACCTTTTCTTTTAGAAAAAAAATAAAATAAAATAAAAAAAACTTTTTGAAAAAAGAGACAAAGTTTAGATCTTTTTAAGAAAATTAAGATGTATCTTAGAAATTAAGAAAGCCTTAATTATGACATCTTAAACCTAGTTGAAATAATAGATCTTGTTTGAAATTATAGGCTAAGTAAGTAAAATTGGGGAGATATTTTTATCTTGAATTTTTTGCCTTAGAAAGTATGCACTTCACACTTACACATTTTTGGGATGGAGACAAAGACCAAAAATGCCATATAAAAAAAAAGAAAAAAAAAGAGAAAAAAATATATATGTGAATAAAACATCACTTATTAAGCTGGATAATTGTGCCTCAAGAAGCATGATTATTCACGCCTAACGGTGGTAAAGGAAATAAATAATCCCCTTTAGTTTTGTGGCCTTTTTTACTCGAGACCTTAAACCCGAGGGATGTTTTCTCATCTGGTGCCCTAAGACCGTCTGGTTTGGGAGTCATCGGTTAAAGGCTCGTTACAAGGGTAAACTAGAAAGCCTAAACTAAGGAAGAAAAAGCAAAATATATATATATATATATAAATAAATAAATGGCTTGATGGTTGGAGTTGAAATCCCAGAAATTTTCACTGAGCACGGTGTGCATATTATCTAGGTTTTATGAAAGATAAAATATTCAATCCAATTTTAAATTCTTACCTTAATTGAAGACAAGATCTTGCATAGAGACTAAGTTTAAGGAAGAATGATTATAGGTGGACTTATGACCTAAGATCACTTATATTTTTGCAAAAATAGTTCGAAAACATGTCTCTCTTTCAAAATGCATTTTCAAAACACTAACATTTGTCTTCTTTCTTTATGGATTTTGTGGGTGCAATCCGCTGAAAACCCTCAGGAGACAACACTCCTCCTCTAGGGTAACCTAGAGGTTTAACGGCTTGTTGCACGCGCTCAGTGCAATCGTGTCACCTACGAAAGTGGTGTAATAAAATTGGTAGTATAGTTTTTCTTTTTCTTTGTTTTGCTCGGGACGAGCAAAAGAATAAGTGTGGGGGTGTGATTGATACACAATATTGCATATTTTACCACATAATCCCCATGCATATCGCAAATAAATATATGATTTTTACTCATCTTCTCTATATATTTGCAGGTCCACACTCAAATGAGAGAAAGCCCAATAATCACTTTAATTAGCAATAATTAAAGGGATTAAATCCAAGATTAAAATAAAGCCCAAGATTTGAAATCAGAATCCAGAGAGATCCGCGCGCCAATTGAAGATTCTAGAAGGCCACGTGGATGACAACCTCTCAACCAACCTACAACAGAATTCTGTTTCCCAACAGAATCCGTTTTGCCGCGCCCTTGCCCCGCGCTCGCGGCAGTTCCATGGTTGTTGAGATCCGGATTTTGCGCCAACAGAAAGGGCTCTTGAAGCTTCTCTCTCAGCCTATAAATATCTGCACCTGACCTGCGAGAAAGGACGGAATGGAGAAGAGAGGAGAACTTGTTAGATATTGTAATTTTTCATAGGTTTCTCTCTAGGTTTTAGTTCTTTAGATCCCTCTTCTTCTTCCCTAGAAATCTATGCAAGAGAGAGATTGTAAGAGAGAGAGAGAGAGCTTGTAATCTTCAAGGAGTGACAACTTGAAGCAAGGATTAATCCATTCTCTACTTCTCTACTTAAAGCATGGTTCTAGTTTAATTGCTTTCTTTACTTGCTTTCTTTACTTTCTTGCAATTTACTTCATGCTTTGCTTTTCTTCATTAATGGCTTGTAGCTAATTTTTCTACCATGTACTAGCTAACCACTAGCCTTGCCATCTTCACTAACTCATGGGTGATTGCTTTAGTTCATCTTGCAAGTTGGATGGTCTTCTCTTCTCCGATGGGTTAAACCACCCTTCATCTACATGAGAAAGTAATTAGATCAACACGCAAGACAAACCTACGCCGATGAAATCAACATGAGGCACGCTTTCACCATCACGGAGTTTAGTAAGTGTTGGTAAGGTAGTAAGGTAAGCTAGTCATGGTTTGCTTCTTCAAGTTTACTTTCTTTTTAGTAGTTAGTCCAAAACCAATCTTGATCTTGATTTCTTTTTACATTTTCCATCATGAATATATCCATCCATTCTTTCGTTTCATTTTCCCATTTGTTTTTATTCTTATAAGCATAGAAGAATTCTCGTTTACTTTCTTCACTACGGACCGTAACGCTTCTATCGCTAGCTCTCCCTGAGAATCGACTCGGTATAGCTCTATGCTATAACGGAGATTGGAAAGGGTACATTGAACATATAAATACATTTGTGGAGTGATACAAGCACTTGAGGTTGTTTCTAAACCTTAACTCTCTTTCCATTGAATACATATATTTGTGCTCTTTTACATTCCATAATACGACACCTTTCCCGTCTAATCAATTTTTGTGTGATTGTTCTACATATTTACATATTTTACCACTTCCATACTATGCATTTTGTAAATAAAATGTGATTTCTTACCCATTTTCTCTCTATTTTTACAGGTCCACAACTTAAAAGAGAAAAAGTCAATTAATCACTTTAATTAGCAATAATTAAAGTGATTAAATCCATAATTCCAAAAGAGCCCAAGATTTGAATTTGGATTCAGTTGAGATCCGCGCGCCCATTGGATCTTCCAGAAGGCCACGTGGATAACCACCTAACAAACAAATCACAACAGAAAATCTGGGCTCAACGGCCTAGATTCTGCCGCCAAAACCCAGGATTCTCTGTGGATCTGCGGCAGTTTAAAGTCAGTTAGATCCCGAATTTTGCGCCAACGGCCAGGGCTCTAGATCCTTCTCATGGATGGCTATAAATAGAGGACCAGGGTCTTTGTGTGAGAGCAGAGAAGAGAGAGAAGAAAATAGGGGAAATTCTTGTATTTTGTTTTCTCCTAGGTTTTTAGTCTTCATCTTCTTCCTCCTAGAGATTTTGACAAAGTGAGAGAGAGAGTGCTGTTTGAAAGCTTGTATCAAGGAAGTGACATTCTTGTAGCCAAGGATTAATCAAAATGACTCCATTCTTCTCTTTGTAAAACTCTAGTATGTTTTATTTTATCTTGCTTTAATTTTTTGCTTTGATTCTAGTTCATTTCTATTGCTTGAGTTTTGTTTTGCTTTACTTCATGAATAGTTGCTTTGTTTCTAGTGTAATGGCTAGCTAAATCTTTATTGCATGGCTAGCTAAGAACTTACCTAGCTAACTTCTATCTCCTTGGATGATGCTTATCTTTATACTTGCATTGTGATCACCTCTATTACTTACCAAGGAAGTAGAGTTGCTTTCCCTTGGCAATTGCTTGTTCATACTCCCTATGACATCATGTGTGCCTCATTTAGAGCCTTGTCTAGAACAAGAGCCTTTGATGGAACATGAAGATGGTTTACCTACATATGCTACTTGTAAGAACAACTTCTCTACTTCAAGCTAAATTGTTGTTATGTCTTGAATGTTTGAATGAACGTTGTATCTTCTTTTTAGCATCCTTGAGTGTCACTTCTAGATTTCATCATTGAACATCTATCTAAGAGAGCCAATGACTCATTATGAGGCTTCAAGCTAGAACAAGAGAACACTCATCTTCAAGAAGGTAAAGTACTTGAACAAACAAGCAAGTTATATCAATTGCCAATGAGTCAATACGAGGCAATCAAGCATCACCATTGAGTTTAGCAAGTTAGCAATGAGGTAAAGTTAGCTAGCCATGTACCTTATCATCTAAAGTTTTCCAACACTTTCTTTACTAGTTTCTCTTTCTCTACAACACACTTCACTCAAGTTCTTTTTGACTTCTTTTTCCATAATGCACAAATCCACCACTTCTTTTCTTCTTGCACTTGTGTAATTACTTAGAAGATTCTTCATCTTCTTGCTTCACTTTGAACCGTAACGCTTTCATCGCTGGCTCTCCCGGAGGATCGACCCGGTATAGCCATTGCTATAGCGGAGATTGGAAAGGGTATATTGATCTTTAAATACATTTGAGGAGTAAAAGAGCACCAAGGTTAATTCTAAACCTTTCCTCCTTAACTGAATACTTGTGCAAAAACTCTACACATCTCTTTCCCAATCAAATTTTTGGCGCCGTTGCCGGGGAGAGCAACGGTTTTTGGTTGAAAAGTGAAGAACTAAACGAAGTCTCTTCTCTGTTGCAGGTTACAGGTTGAAGAAACAGCAAAATTTGCATAGCAGAAACATATAAGGGAACCTGGGCCTCTGCTCTCGAAAGCAGAGACCAGGATCCCTCCAAATTGCCGCAAATTCTGGGCTTTTGCCGCAGAATTACGGCAAAGAGGAGATCACTACTGACCATTTTTTTGCAGGACTTGCTTCTCTGCAAAATACAGCTGCTGCTATATTTTAAATCTTGTTTGCTTCACCTGATATTTGCTAATCAACAGTAAAAAATTTGTTGCAAAAGTTAAAAAAAAAATTGTTTAGACATTTGCATCTCTAGGCACGTGTCTTTCAATTTCTTTACTTTTACTGTTGAAGAGTGCGGGGGACAAGGTACGTAAGCATAGCATATAGACTAGGACTCACTCATTTTTTGATTTAATTACGCTTTGAGTGAACCTTGTTTGTTGATATTGTACACTTGCACTAATTGATTCTAAGGGCAAATCCCATAAAAAAGATAAGGTGGGAATTTTATCACCCCTTCCTTAGCCCACAAACCATTTTCCCCACGCACTCACAATCCTAAGCTTCTAAATAAAAATTGCTAGACGTTGGCCCTAGGGACATCCGGACTCACTTAGGAGATTATCCTAAGGGGGAAAAGTGTTGGAAAGTGACTTTTGTAAAATCGGTGTCTAGGAAAGGGGTTGAGGGCCGAAAGCCCGAAGGTTGTTGGTTACTTAATTAAGGAACGTCTCTGACGGAAAACCTCCCACCAACCTTACCCTTACCTGGCTGATTTACTTATAGTCAAAGTCTACACCGAACCTCCTGTGGACGATCTAAAGTTAGGAGTCGTTTAGGTCCAGGAAACCTAGAAAGCTTGGATTGATTTTTCTTTTTGATTGTTATTTTTCATTTTTCGCCTGTGTGATCGGTGCACGTTGATTGTGTAATTGTATGCAAGAGTGGTATCGAGATCCGAATTCTGCGAGGCTTGTGAGAGTATCTACACTGCCACATACACCACCACTCGACACAATCATGACCACCAACGTGTCGTTGCAAGACAAGTTCTATCCTATCCGCACATCACTTCCATCTTGCATTCTCCTCCCAAACACAAATGGAAATAATTTTGAGTTGAAGCCCCAGTTCATAAACACTCTTCCACGATTCCATGGCCTTGAATCTGAGGATGCGTACTTCTTCATCCGAGAGTTTGAAGAAGTATGCCTTATGATGAGAATTTCCCAGTTAACCGAGGATGCTGTCAGACTTAGGTTTATACCTTTCGCATTGAAGGATATTGCTAAGAAGTGGCTTTATAATCTCCCAGTTAGCTCAATTTCTTCTTGGGATGATTTCGTTAAGGTCTTTCTTAAAAAGTTTTATCCTATCCATAAGACAGCCCTGATGAGAAAGAATATAATGCAGTTCAAACAAGAAGCCAATGAACCGTTTTGGAAGTATTTTGAGCGCTTCAAAGACCTAGTAGCCCTGTGTCCCCATCACGGTATAGAAAAATGACGCCAGTGCCAGATTATCTATGATGGGCTTGATTATCAGACTAAGACGCTCCTTGAAACCATGTGTCAAGGAGAATTCTTAAAGAAGGATGAAGATCAGGGTTGGGATCTTTTTGAGGCTCTAGCTGAAAAGACAATCCAGTGGGAGTCATGTACTGAGAAACCTACACCCACAACTTTCAGAACTGGTTTACATTCCATAGAATCCTCAATAGCTGCAGAAGCTAAGATAACTCAGTTGATGAAGAGGATTGAGTTGCTAGAGTCCAGGGAAAACTCTGCTGTGAATCAGGTCAACCCATCACCTGTGGTAAATCCGGGTTGTACCTACTGCCATGATCTGGATCATCTGTTTGAGGAGTGTCCAGTTTATCAAACTCAAATGTTTCAGGAGAGTACGAATGCCACGTACACCAGACCCACTTACAACCCTTACTCCAAAACCTATAATCCTGGATGGCGTAACCATCCAAACTTCTCTTGGAGTCAGTCTGGACCCGAGCAGCCGAGACAACCATTCCCACAACAATACCCTGCTCAGTCTCATCCACCGACTTACCACCAGAACCCACCAAATGTTCATTTATACCAGAGCCCCCCAAGATTCCAATCATATCAAAATCCTGTGCCATACCAAGCAAATTTTCAACCCCAGTATCAACATCATCCACCACCCAATCCTTCAGACAAAAGACTTTCTGATTTGGAGAAAATGATAGAGACCTTATCTAAGAACCAAGCTTCTATGATGAACAATCAGCAGCAGGACATGAACAAATTGCAAATTCAAATAGGGCAGTTGGCTAACTCTTTGACTGAAAGACAAAAAGGAATGCTACCTAGCCAACCTGTGCCAAATCCCAAAGCCCATTTTCCTCTGCATGAAGTTGAAGACTTGGGACCCAGCCAATGCCAAGCCATTCAAATCCTTAGGTCTGGGAAACGTGTAGATAATAAGGTTTCAAATCATTCTCCCAAATCTGTGCCAATGCCACCACCTTCTGTTCCAATCCAGCCTTTGCAAGACATTCCTTCTTCAAGCACACATCCATCCACTTCCCAGTCTAAAGGAAAAGAGAAAGTTGATGAGCAAACATATAAGCCTGTTGTCCCATTCCCAAATAGGCTTACAAATCATAAGATGAATGCTCACATGGAGAAGATAAGAGAGATATTCAATCAAGTATAAATCAATGTCCCTCTCTTAGATGCCATTCAACAAGTCCCATCCTACGCCAAGTTTCTGAAAGAAATGTGTACAAAAAAGAGAAAAGCAAGTGTCCCTAAGAAAGTCTTTCTGGCGTCCAACATAAGTGAACTGCTCAATGGTCCAATCCCTGTGAAATACAAAGATCCAGGGAGCCCTACCATTTCATGTATCATAGGGCAGACCACCATAAATAGGGCTTTGCTAGACTTGGGTGCGAGCATCAATCTTCTCCCCTTTTCCGTCTATCAGCAGTTAGGGTTAGGCAACCTTCGTCCTACCCAGATGACAATTCAATTGGCTGACCGCTCTGTAAAGATTCCCAAGGGGGAAATTACAGATGTTTTGATACGGGTCGGGGAATTCATTTACCCCGTGGACTTTGTTGTTCTTGAAACACAGCCCGTACAAAATCATAGAGCGCAAACACCTGTCATTCTCGGACGTCCTTTCTTAGCCACCGCGAATGCAATAATCAATTGCCGAAATGGATCGATGCGGTTAACGTTCGGAGATATGACGAAAGAGGTGAATGTCTTCCATCTGGGGAAGCAGCCAAGGGATATGGATCATGATTCTTTTGAAGTAAACTTGATTGAGGGATTGACCAGTGAACATGTGGAAGAAATTGAGTATGAGTCTGAAGAGGAGTTTGAGTTGGAGTCGGATGACTTCAACCTGGATCAGATTGTTGGATCAAATGTTGAACGGACCACTAATTCCACACCTATTCTTCCCTTGCACCATGAGCAACCAGTAATAGATCCTGTCCCTTCTTCTGAGCTTAAAGCTCTTCCCAATCATCTCAAGTACAAGTACTTGGATGAGAAGGAATCCTTTCCGGTAATCATTGCATCAAATCTTACTAAACAACAAGAAGAGGACCTTCTGACTGTGTTAAGGGAAAATAGAGAGGCCATTGGTTGGACCATGGCTGATATCAAGGGGATTAGTCCCTCCATTGTTCAACACAGAATTCATCTGACGGAAGATGCTAAGCCGAAAAGAGACCCACAGCGCAGACTTAACCCCATTATGCAAGAAGCTGTTAGATCTGAGATTTTGAAACTATTAGACAATGGGATTATCTATCCCATATTTGATAGTCAATGGGTAAGTCCAGTTCACGCTGTGCCTAAGAAAGCTGGATTTACTGTGGTGGAGAATGAGAATAAAGAATTGATACAAACACGTCTTCCAACGAAAGTTCGAGTTTGTATTGATTATAGGAAGTTGAACACCGCCACACGTAAAGACCACTTTCCACTTCCATTCATTGATCAGATGCTGGAGAGATTGGCGGGACATGAGTACTATTGTTTTCTGGATGGATATTCAGGATATAATCAGATCCCAATCGCTCCCGAGGACCAAGAGAAAACGACCTTCACCTGTCCCTTTGGAACGTTTGCGTATAGAAGGATGCCCTTCAGCCTTTGCAATGCTCCTGCAACGTTTCAACGTTGCATGTTGAGCCTCTTTTCGGACATGGTGGAGAGATTTCTGGAAATTTTCATGGACGATTTTTCGATCTATGGGGATTCCTTTGAGCAATGCTTGTACCATTTAAAGTTGGTGTTACAACGCTGTATGGAGAAGAATTTGACACTTAACTGGGAAAAGTGTCATTTTATGGTCAGGCAAGGAATCGTGCTTGGGCACAAGGTATCAAGAATAGGAATCGAGGTAGACAAGTCTAAAGTGGAAGTCATAACAAAGCTCACTGAACCTACATGTTTAAAGGACATTAGATCATTCTTAGGGCACGCCGGCTTCTATAGACGATTTATTCAAGGGTTTAGCAATATTGCAAGACCCTTGACAAATCTCTTAGGGAAGGATGTACCCTTTATCTTTGATGAGGAATGTCAAAAATCGTGGAGAGAGCTTAAGGATAGACTTGTCTCAGCACCGATCATCTCTGCACCAGATTGGACCAAGCCTTTTGAGATTATGTGTGATGCTTCTGACTTTGCTATAGGCGCTGTTTTAGGACAGCGTATTGATAATAGGCAACACGTAATCTATTATGCTAGCAGAACGCTGAATGAGGCCCAACTCAATTACACAACTACTGAAAAGGAATTTTTAGCGGTTGTCATTGCGTTGGAGAAATTTCGTCAATATCTGCTAGGGTCTAGAACTGTTATTTTCACTGATCACTCCGCCCTAAAATACTTGATGCAAAAGAAGGATGCCAAGGCAAGACTGATTCGATGGATACTTCTTTTGCAAGAGTTTGATTTGGAGATTAAAGATAAAAAGGGCGTTGAGAACGTGGTAGCTGATCATTTGTCGAGAATCCCAAATGCACCTAAGGAGAGTATACCTATTAATGACAATTTCCCTGACGAACACATTTTTGGGATATGTGGAGAGCCCTGATATGCTGACATTTGAATTACCTTGCTACCAGGCAAATACCTTCTCATTGGTCAAGTCAGGAAAAATATCGTTTTCTGCGTCAAATGCGGTTCTTCTTTTAGGATGAACCGTATTTATTCAAGTACTGTCCTGACCAAATCATACGAAGATGCCTTCCTGAGGATGAACATCAGAGCGTTTTGACATTCTGTCACAAGTTAGCTTGCGGTGGACATTTTGGTCCACGGAAAACTGCTGAGAAAGTGCTTCAGAGTGGATTCTACTGGCCCACTCTCTTTAAGGATGCATATAATTTCTGCAAGCTCTGTGATAAGTGTCAAATGACGGGTCGTATCACACAAAGAGACATGATGCCCCTCACACCCATCTTGGAAGTCAAAATTTTCGACCTCTGGGGCATCGATTTTATGGGACCCTTTCCTCTGTCTTACGGTAACCAATACATTTTGGTAGCCGTAGATTATGTTTCCAAATGGGCTGAAGCGATTCCAACAGGGACAAATGACAACCATGTTGTCATTAAGTTTTTAAGAGACTACATCATCTCTCGCTTTGGAGCCCCCTGTGCGATAATAAGTGATAATGGGAGTCATTTTTGCAATAGGGCTTTTGAAGCCCTGATGCGCAAGTATTCTATCACTCACAAATTATCCACGGCTTACCATCCTCAAACCAATGGGCAAGTTGAAGTCACGAATAGACAGATAAAACTCATTTTGGAGAAAACTGTAGGACAGAACCGTAAGGATTGGTCCATCAAACTCACTGATGCCTTATGGGCATACAGGACCGCTTACAAGACTGTCCTCGGTATGTCTCCATATCGAGTTGTATTTGGGAAACCTTGTCACTTGCCTGTTGAATTAGAACACCGAGCTATGTGGGCTTTAAAACAGCTGAACTTGGATTTGGATAAAGCCGGTGCTTTAAGGAAGTTGCAGATATCCGAGCTTGAAGAGCTGAGAAACGAGGTATATGATAATGCTCGGATCACCAAACACAGAACCAAGCTATTTCACGATAGATCTATCCATAGGAAATTTTTGTCCCTGGACAAAAAGTTTTGTTATATAATTCACGACTCCACCTTTTCCCTGGTAAATTGAGAACCAGGTGGTCAGGGCCATTTATTGTTCAAAATGTCTTCTCCCATGGTCCAATCGAGATTCTTGACCCAAATAATGGCAACAAATTCACTGTGAACGGTCAACGTCTCAAGCCATTCTTTACCACTGATTCCTTGTCACAAGAAGTTCATGAACTGGGTCTTCATGACCCAGTTTATTTGTGACAATTCCATCTGTATAGTTTCCCAAGTATTTTCCTGTATATCATTTTTGGGACCACACTTGTAAAATTTTTTTTCTTTTCCACTTTTTTGTAAATAAATAATAAAAATAAAATTAGGGATTTTTGTGCTTATAAAAGTTTCACATTCCTAGGATTTTCTCTTCCCTAGGATTCCATTCACTTTCAAATTCCTTTGACCTAGGGTTGTAAATAGAACTTTGACCTAGGGATAAAATTGGAAAAGTCCCTTTACCTATCCCCTATAAATACTCTCCTCACTTACTTTTCTCCCTCAAACGCAGACATCTCTTCAGATCCAGATCCCTCCTTCCAGAGCCAACCTCTGCCAGTTTTTCCTTCACCAGATTCCTCAGATCTGCCGCAAAAACCCTTTTCTGGCCGCCACTTTGCCGCACTCTGGCCATCTCTGGTGCCCAGAAAAATTCTGCTCGGTTGATTTACTCTGCTAGTAGCAGATCCAGCGCAACTCTTCCATAATCTGTCCCGGGTGCCTTCTGCACAACTGATTTGGATTTCCCCCCACGATCTCCGGGGGTGGTTTGCATTTTTCTCTCTCAAATCCATTGCTTAAGTTCTATCATCATACATGGCCCCGAACTTGTTTGTAGAAAGGGATTTTTCAGTACTTTTGAATGATATTGGGGGATATGGGCACATCTTTATGGATAGAATACGTACATGGAGTTGGTACTCTTTGGTTTATGATCACAATGACCTTGATGCATATTATTGCCCTGATCTTGTCACTACTTTTTACAATTCAATTGATCATACCTCTGTGAATCATGACAAGTATCAATTTTTATCTCACATGCCATTCGGTGACATCTTTGTCACCATCCCACTTATTGCTGAAGTCACTAATATCCCCAGTCATCCCCACCATACTGAACCCTTGACATTGATAGATTATATGCCCATCATGGGGGTCCGTTGTACAATTCAGGACCGTGGGCTCAAAGCCAACACGACCTTTCGAAATGTTCATTGCATTGGACGCTGGGTCCAACGCAACATTTTTGGAATTGAGCACCAGTCTTCCTTTAACAGACCTGTGTTACAGGTAATCCATGATTTAATGACACATAACCACACGGTCTGTTTGAATAGGGCCATCTTCCGTGCCATTATTGACAATTCCTCCCGCACTCGGGGTGCAAAACATTCCCATGCAATATTAATCACACGTCTATGTAAAAATTTTATATCAGACGATGTCTTTAATACATTTGACCGAGTGCCTGTTACTATAGAAAGACCCACAAGCTCGTATAATGGTTGTTTGCAGGCACTGTGGACACCTATTGCACAGCCTGAAAATGAACCTGTGGAGGTTGATTCGGAGGAAAGTTTAGAAGAAATTGATGAGCCCCAATTTTGGAGGCAGGAACCCCCCACTGATTCACGAGCCTTCATGTCCATCATATGGAAGGGCATGAAGAAGATTTTCAAGGGGCAGGTCCGGCTCAGGAAGAGGGTAGAGGAGCAATCCTCTAGATTAACTAGTATGGAGGCCGCTTTGAGGAGATCACAGTCGGCTGGACCTAGCACCACCGCGGGTCCAAAACGACAGAGGGAGTAGCTTTTCCATTACCTATTTCATGCATCATTTTATCTTACATGCATTGAGGACAATGCATGAGATAGGTATGGGGGGTAGATGCTAACATAGGATTTTCTACTTTCTTTTTAGGTTTTTTATTTTTTTTAGGATTTTTATTTTCTTTAGGTTTTTTTTTAGATTTTTACCTTTCTTATAGATTTTCCACTTTCTTTTTAGATTTTACTTTTTCTTTTAGAATAAAAAAAATAATACATAAAAAAAAAGAAATTCTTTGATCCATGTCTAAAGAATCAAACTTGAAATTTAGGGATTAAGGAAGCTCTAAATTAAGATTTCTAATTATAAGTTGAAAAGAGGAGTTTTGTTAGATTTTTAGGTTAAGTAATAAAGGATTAGAAAAATTACTAGATTTTAATTCTTTCTTTAGGATATAAACATTAAACATATTGAAGGATTAATCAAAGACTTTGTGATTTTAGTTACATATATATATATAATTAAAAAAAAAAAGAAAAAAAATGTATATAAATAAATAATAAACCACTAATTAAGCTGGTAGGTAGTGCCTTAAGAAGCATTACCAATCACGCCTAAAGGTGGTCAAAAAAGAAAAAAAAAATACTTAACTACTGATTAAGCTGGTAGGTAGTGCCTCAAGAAGCATTACCAATCGCGCCTAAAAGTGGTTAAGCCCTTAAATTCCTAAGTGGCCTAGTTTACTCGAGTCATCGAACCCTAGGGATGTTTTCTCATCTGATGCCCTAAAACCGTCTGGTTTGGGAGTCATCGGTAAGAGACTCGCTACATGGGTAAACTAGAAAACCTAAGGATGCTAAGGGAATGTAAATAAATAAACATTGTAAATAAAAAAAATTATATATATATTAGTAAATAAATGAACTTAGTCTAAGAAAGATCCTTCATATTTATAGATGTATATATCCTAGGATTGATGCAAAATCCGATTTTTAATCTTTTCCCTAAAATCTTAACCTAAGATGAAAACATCACTCCAAATAGACACTTATAAGAGGAATGAAAAATTTAGAGTAACCTGAAACCTATAGCTCAAGTTAGAATCTTTAAAAACATGGATCAAAAATTTCACTAACCCTTTTATTTTTCTTTAAGGATTTTGTGGGTGCAATCCGCTGAAAACCCTCAGGAGACAACACTCCTCCTCTAGGGTAACCTAGAGGTTTAACGGCTTGTTGCACGAGCTCAGTGCAATCGTGTCACCTACGAAAGTGGTGTAATAAATTAGTTAGGATTTTCTTTTTCTTTCTTTCTTTTTTGCTCGAGGACGAGCAAAAGCTAGGTATGGGGGTGTGATTGTTCTACATATTTACATATTTTACCACTTTCATACTATGCATTTTGTAAATAAAATGTGATTTCTTACCCATTTTCTCTCTATTTTTACAGGTCCACAACTTAAAAGAGAAAAAGTCAATTAATCACTTTAATTAGCAATAATTAAAGTGATTAAATCCATAATCCCAAAAGAGCCCAAGATTTGAATTTGGATTCAGTTGAGATCCGCGCGCCCATTGGATCTTCCAGAAGGCCACGTGGATAACCACCTAACAAACAAATCACAACAGAAAATCTGGGCTCATGATTGAGATTTAGATAATTGAAATAGAGTTCAGATTTTCTTAGTCTCAATGCGAATCCGCTGTAGCAAGGGCTCGAGCGGGTCGTAATCCTCAGGGAAGGATGCGATGCAAGCTTTTACGGCAGATTCCTCGGTATGCTTTGAGTAAACACAGAAGAGATTAGATTTGAAGAGAATATGGATTAAGAAGCATGGTTTTACTGATCTACTACCACAACCCACTATGCAAGTCTTGGATGTTGAATTTCATCTTGAGATAAATGTGATTTACCCTAGGTTATTAAGAGTGATTCAAGTAAGAAAATACGATACTAGATTATAACTAAGTTCCATTATTAAAAACTAAACAAGTTTCATCCTAACATCTAAGTACAGCTTAAGAAAAGATTAATCTTAACTTTAGGCCGTCCTAGTTCTTAAGCATGAAGTCATGATGAGTCCTTTAATTGTGCAACCTAGATTAATAGATCTAGTTATCAATTTTATCTTCAAGAAAAACAATTATTAAACCTAGGGTTTCTGATGGATGGTCATCAATCGATTCAAATCCTACTTGCCCTAGGGTTGCTTAAGTGATCAGCAAACCATACAAAGAATTAGTTGGACATCATTTTTTTTTCTTTTTCAAATTATTTATTTTTTTATTCTTTTTTTTATTTTTAATTAGAAGAAAAGAAGAAGAAAGAAAACACGAGATCACAGATGAAAACCGAAGCGAATAAACACAGAGAAAATAAAATAAAATAGCAAGAATTAAATGTGCAAAAGAAAGTAACCTTTATTGCAGATGAGATCTCCAATTACAAAGCTCCTTCTTCTTCCACAACGAGCATGAAAATAAAAATTACAACTTTGAATAAAAGTGGCTAAAGAAAACCCTAATCGTCTCTGCATGCCCCTCCCTGTTGCGACTGCACGGATATTTATAGTGCAGAAGGTCGAGGAGTCCCTGATAAACCTGCCCACGAAATTTGGGATCTGGATGAGATCAAAGTGCCGCGGATTTGCGGCGGTTCCGCGGCACTTTTGTGGCTTCTGGCCACGCGCTTTGGCGCGTGGCCTCTCCTGGTCCGTCCATGTGGGCTTTTGCTTATGGAAGTGTGATCCTGGCTCTCCATCTTGGGATTTCGAGATAACTTAGTAATCAAGTTACCTTGATTTCAAATATCCCAAATCTTCTATCCACGAATTTTGGGCTTTTATCCTCATCCTGCAAGTGTTTAGGGTTGGGTAGAAGTCTATCCTTCCCTCATCTTTGATATTTGCAACTCTTAGCCCTTGTATTTGCATTTTGACTCTTTGTATTTGCGCTTTTTCACCTGGGCTTCAAACATGGGCTTGGATCTGGGCTTTTGGGCTCTTTAAGCTTTATTTATTATTAAAATAATAATTCGAGGCCTGCACACATTAAATAACAAAATATTAGTAAATGTGCATTATAATATGAATAAATGTGCGAATATGATGGTAAATATGATGACAATTATGCAATTTTTCACTGCTATCACACCCCCACACTTATCTTTTTGCTCGTCCTCGAGTAAAAATCAAAAAGAAAGAGAAAAATCTAACCTAGCTAACTCACTTTCGTAGGAATCACGGTTGCACTTAGCATGTGCAACAAGCCGTTAAACCCCTAGGTTACCCTAGAGGACGAGTGTTGTCTCGTGAGGGTTTTCAGCGGATTACACCCACAAAATCCATAAAAAGGAAAATATTTGAATTATATTTGAAGAGACTAAGTAGTCTATAAGTTTTAGGATTATCATTTTTATTCATTCTTCAAACCTGGTCTTTATAAAGTTAATTGTTATTCATTTTAGGTAAGGATTAAAATTGAATTTCTAATATAGTCTTTTTCGTTACCAAAAGTCATACGCACCCTTGTGAATCTAGGAATTCCTTAACTTGGACTCTCATGCCTCTTTATTATTTTTATAACATCATCTAATTTTCTTTCGTGTAAGTATCAAGGCTTCTTGAGGCCCTCATACCTAACTAATTGACTATTAGATGTGTTAATATATATAATTTTTTTTTTTTGGCATATATAACTCATCTAATTTTCTTTCGTATAAGTATCAAGGCTTCTTGAGGCCCTCATACCTAACTAATTGATTATTAGATGTGTTAATACATATATTATATTTCTTAGTCTTCTTAGGCTTTCTAATCCACCCATGTAACGAACTTAAAGTCGATGACTCCCAAACCGGTTGGCTTTAGGGCACCAAGTGAGAAAACACCCCGCGGACTCAAATTCGAGTGAACTAGGCCCAAAACTAAGGACTTTATTTTATTTACTCACCTTTAGGCATGAATACTTATGCTTCTTGAGGCACATGTATCAGCTTAATTGGTGATTTTTTTTTCTTCTTTTTTTTTATTATTATTATTTTTTTTTTTATGAGGCACAAGGTCTTTGTCTTAGAATCCTAGATATGCATTTGGTATGCACATTTCATTAAGGTAAAAATCAAGACTAATTATTTATTCAATTTCTCTCCTATACCTAAAAATTAAACAATTTATTTATTTTGACCAAGTTTTTAGAAATCCTAATCATGATTTTCCTAATCCTTAAAACTAACTTAGATTTCTTTCAAAAAATAAGTCAAAATATTTCCTTTTTATAACATTTTTTTTTAAATTTTTTTTTTTTAATATATTACATACCCTTCCCCCACACTTGTTTCATGCATTGTCCCTAATGTATGAATGAAATGTATGGAATGCATGAACTGGCAGAAAGATATAATCACCGATACAGTGGGTCAAAAAGACCCATCGCCGCATTAGCTTCCGGCACAGACTCCAAAAAGATTTTAAGACGTTGACCATTTACCTTGAATGAATTGCCATTTTTGGGATCGTAGATCTCTATGGCTCCGTGTGGAAACACCGTCTTAACAATGAATGGTCCTGTCCATCTTGACTTCAATTTGCCGGGAAAGAGATGAAGTCTAGAGTTGTAAAGTAAAACTTTTTGTCCTTGGACAAAAGTTTTTCTCGTGATGAATTTATCGTGAAAAACCTTAACTCTATCCTTCGCAATCTTCGCATTCTCGTATGCATCATTCCTCAACTCCTCTAGTTCAGAAATTTGTAATTTCCGAAACTCACCGGCTCTATCTAAATCGAAATTTAGCTGCTTAATTGCCCATAGGGCCCGGTGCTCTAGCTCGACAGGAAGGTGGCAAGCCTTTCCAAAGACTAGTCTATAGGGAGACATTCCTAGAATCGTCTTGTAGGCAGTCCTATATGCCCATAGGGCATCCACCAGTTTGATGGACCAGTCCTTCCTATTCTGATTCACAGTCTTCTCCAAAATGAGCTTGACTTGTCTATTAGAAACTTCTACTTGCCCGCTAGTTTGAGGATGGTAGGGCGTAGACAACTTGTGAGTAATGACATATTTTCGCATAAGAGCTTCAAAAGTTCTATTGCAAAAATGTGTGCCATTGTCGCTAATGATGGCTCGAGGGATTCCAAAGCGTGAGATGATATTATCTTTCAAGAATTTGACAACAACTTTGTTGTCATTTGTCTTACAAGGGACAGCTTCTACCCACTTCGACACATAGTCTACGGCCAACAAGATGTATTGGTGCCCAAACGAATTAGGGAAGGGTCCCATAAAATCAATGCCCCATACGTCGAAAAGTTCTACTTCTAGAATGGGATTTAGGGGCATCATATTTCGTTTGGAAATTCTTCCTATCATTTGACATCTTGTGCAAGTCTTGCAATACTCAAATGCATCTCTAAACACAGTTGGCCAATAAAAGCCACTTTGCAGAATTTTCTCGGCAGTTTTGCGGGGACCAAAATGTCCACCGCAAGCGAACTCATGACAAAAAGCTAGCATGCTTCTAGTCTCCTCGTTGGGGACACATCTCCTAATGATTTGGTCGCTACAATATTTGAAAAGATAAGGATCTTCCCACATGTAATACCGAACTTGAGACAAGAATCGGTATCTATCCTGTTTGGACCAACTAGGTGGTGTTTGGTTTGTGACTAAGTAATTTACTATGTCAGCAAACCAAGGTTCCTTAGAGATGGCTAGAAGTTGCTCATCGGGAAAATTGTCATTGATGGGCAGCTCGACAGAAGGTGCGTTGGGCACACGAGAGAGATGGTCAGCTACGACATTTTCGACACCTTTTTTATCTCGAATTTCGAGATCAAATTCTTGAAGTAGAAGGATCCAACGAATGAGTCGGGCCTTCGCATCTTTCTTAAGCATAAGGTATCCCCGGCAACGGCGCCAAAATTTTGATTGAGATTTAGATAATTGAAATAGAGTTCAGATTTTCTTAGTCTCAATGCGAATCCGCTGTAGCAAGGGCTCGAGCGGGTCGTGATCCTCAGGGAAGGATGCGATGCAAGCTTTTGCGGCAGATTCCTCGGTATGCTTTGAGTAAACACAGAAGAGATTAGATTTGAAGAGAATATGGATTAAGAAGCATGGTTTTACTGATCTACTACCACAACCCACTATGCAAGTCTTGGATGTTGAATTTCATCTTGAGATAAATGTGATTTACCCTAGGTTATTAAGAGTGATTCAAGTAAGAAAATACGATACTAGATTATAACTAAGTTCCATTATTAAAAACTAAACAAGTTTCATCCTAACATCTAAGTACAGCTTAAGAAAAGATTAATCTTAACTTTAGGCCGTCCTAGTTCTTAAGCATGAAGTCATGATGAGTCCTTTAATTGTGCAACCTAGATTAATAGATCTAGTTATCAATTTTATCTTCAAGAAAAACAATTATTAAACCTAGGGTTTCTGATGGATGGTCATCAATCGATTCAAATCCTACTTGCCCTAGGGTTGCTTAAGTGATCAGCAAACCATACAAAGAATTAGTTGGACATCATTTTTTTTTTCTTTTTCAAATTATTTATTTTTTTATTCTTTTTTTTTATTTTTAATTAGAAGAAAAGAAGAAGAAAGAAAACACGAGATCACAGATGAAAACCGAAGCGAATAAACACAGAGAAAATAAAACAAAATAGCAAGAATTAAATGTGCAAAAGAAAGTAACCTTTATTGCAGATGAGATCTCCAATTACAAAGCTCCTTCTTCTTCCACAACGAGCATGAAAATAAAAATTACAACTTTGAATAAAAGTGGCTAAAGAAAACCCTAATCGTCTCTGCATGCCCCTCCCTGTTGCGACTGCACGGATATTTATAGTGCAGAAGGTCGAGGAGTCCCTGATAAACCTGCCCACGAAATTTGGGATCTGGATGAGATCAAAGTGTCGCGGATTTGCGGCGGTTCCGCGGCACTTTTGTGGCTTCTGGCCACGCGCTTTGGCGCGTGGCCTCTCCTGGTCCGTCCATGTGGGCTTTTGCTTCTGGAAGTGTGATCCTGGCTCTCCATCTTGGGATTTCGAGATAACTTAGTAATCAAGTTACCTTGATTTCAAATATCCCAAATCTTCTATCCACGAATTTTGGGCTTTTATCCTCATCCTGCAAGTGTTTAGGGTTGGGTAGAAGTCTATCCTTCCCTCATCTTTGATATTTGCAACTTTTAGCCCTTGTATTTGCATTTTGACTCTTTGTATTTGCGCTTTTTCACCTGGGCTTCAAACATGGGCTTGGATCTGGGCTTTTGGGCTCTTTAAGCTTTATTTATTATTAAAATAATAATTCGAGGCCTGCACACATTAAATAACAAAATATTAGTAAATGTGCATTATAATATGAATAAATGTGCGAATGTGATGGTAAATATGATGACAATTATGCAATTTTTCACTGCTATCAGCTCAACGGCCCAGATTCTGCCGCCAAAACCCAGGATTCTCTGTGGATCTGCGGCAGTTTAAAGTCAGTTAGATCCCGGATTTTGCGCCAACGGCTAGGGCTCTAGATCCTTCTCATGGATGGTTATAAATAGAGGACCAGGGTCTTTGTGTGAGAGCAGAGAAGAGAGAGAAGAAAATAGGGGAAATTCTTGTATTTTGTTTTCTCCTAGGTTTTTAGTCTTCATCTTCTTCCTCCTAGAGATTTTGACAAAGTGAGAGAGAGTGCTGTTTGAAAGCTTGTATCAAGGTAGTGACATTCTTGTAGCCAAGGATTAATCAAAAGGACTCCATTCTTCTCTTTGCAAAACTCTAGTATGTTTTACTTTACCTTGCTTTAATTTTTTGCTTTGATTCTAGTTCATTTCTATTGCTTGAGTTTTGTTGCTTTACTTCATGAATAGTTGCTTTGTTTCTAGTGTAATGGCTAGCTAAATCTTTATTGCATGGCTAGCTAAGAACTTACCTAGCTAACTTCTATCTCCTTGGATGATGCTTATCTTTATACTTGCATTGTGATCACCTCTATTACTTACCAAGGAAGTAGAGTTGCTTTCCCTTGGCAATTGCTTGTTCATACTCCCTATGACATCATGTGTGCCTCATTTAGAGCCTTGTCTAGAACAAGAGCCTTTGATGGAACATGAAGATGGTTTACCTACATATGCTACTTGTAAGAACAACTTCTCTACTTCAAGCTAAATTGTTGTTATGTCTTGAATGTTTGAATGAACGTTGTATCTTCTTTTTAGCATCCTTGAGTGTCACTTCTAGATTTCATCATTGAACATCTATCTAAGAGAGCCAATGACTCATTATGAGGCTTCAAGCTAGAACAAGAGAACACTCATCTTCAAGAAGGTAAAGTACTTGAACAAACAAGCAAGTTATATCAATTGCCAATGAGTCAATACGAGGCAATCAAGCATCACCATTGAGTTTAGCAAGTTAGCAATGAGGTAAAGTTAGCTAGCCATGTACCTTATATCATCTAAAGTTTTCCAACACTTTCTTTACTAGTTTCTCTTTCTCTACAACACACTTCACTCAAGTTCTTTTTGACTTCTTTTTCCATAATGCACAAATCCACCACTTCTTTTCTTTTTGCACTTGTGTAATTACATAGAAGATTCTTCGTCTTCTTGCTTCACTTTGAACCGTAACGCTTTCATCGCTAGCTCTCCCGGAGGATCGACCCGGTATAGCCATTGCTATAGCGGAGATTGGAAAGGGTATATTGATCTTTAAATACATTTGAGGAGTAAAAGAGCACCAAGGTTAATTCTAAACCTTTCCTCCTTAACTGAATACTTGTGCAAAAACTCTACACATCTCTTTCCCAATCAATCACCTTTATTGATGACTGTTCTAGATATATACTAGTCTATCTGTTAAGATCTAAAGATGAAGCCTTTGAAATGTTTCTGAAATATAAATCAGAAGCTGAAAATTAACTAAATAAGAAAATCAAGAGATTGAGATCGGATAGAGGTGGTGAATATGAACTTAAATAATTTAATGAATTTTATGAACAACATGACATAATTCATGAGACTATCCCTCCATATTCACCTGAATTTAATGGTGTTGTTGAAAGGAAAAATAGAACACTCAAAAATATGATGCATGCTATGCTTATAAGTTCTGGTGCACCTCTAAACCTGTGGGAGGAGTCTACTATGAATAAGCTCAAGCAATTCAGATTCTCTTTGTACACTTTTGCATGATTTCTTAGTAGATTTAGATTCAACACATATTTCACATTTGTCATGATTAGATATAGTTACATTATGCAAGAGACCTATATCTTTCATTTTCTTAATGTAAGAAAAACCAACATGTCCTAACCTACCATGCCAAAGATTACAAGAGTCAATCATGTAAGGAGAAGAAGTAGATGCATTTTCATTCATGATTTCAAGTACATTCAGCATAAATAAACCCTGACTACAGTACCCTTTACCAACAAATTGTCCATTCCTAGTCATTACAATTTTATCAAATTCAAAGCAGACCTTAACTCCAGCTTTTTCAAGAAGAAAAACAGAAATGAGGTTCCAACAAATTTCAAGAACATGAAGCACATCTGTAACAGAAAGGATCTTCCCTGAAGTGAGCTTGGGAAGCACCTTTCCCTTACCCACAACGGGTGAGGGCCTCGAATCGCCCATGAACACTTGTTCACCATCATCAATAGAGGAGTAAGAAGAGAAATCTCCTCTGTCGGCACATATATGTCAGGTTGCCCCAGAATCAATCACCCAGTTCTTATTATGTGCAACCATGTTAACTTCAGAGATTACAGCAATAATAGTGTCACTCTCAACCAGGCTAACTTGTGGTTTGGATGGAGCCTCACCAGTCTTCTGGAACCTACACTGTGTTGAGTAGTGTCCGAGTTTGCCACACACAAAACAGTTTCCTTTCTTCTTGAAAGTAGAGTTAGGGTTTTTTCTCATCTTAGGGTTCTGATTTGATTTAAAAATTGGGTTATGAAAATGTTTCCTTGGTTTAGAAGGCTTGCTTTCAATTAGATTTGCCTTGAAAGTAAGCTCCTTGGCCCTTTCAGTTTTCTCTCTTTTTTATTTTTCTCTTCAAATCTAATATAAATTATTACATCTTCAAGGTTCATTTGTTTTCTTTTATACTTTAGTTCTTTCTTGTAATCTTTCCAGGAGTCCGGTAGTTTTTTAATTAGGGCTCCAGCAACAAAGGCTTCGTGTAGGGTGATATTTTTATTTTTAAAATCATCAATTAGAATATGATATTCATGAATTTGAGAGGAAATATCTTTTCATCAGATATGACAAAATTCAGAAAATTTTTAATAGCAAATTTTTGAGTCCCAGCATCTTCAAGAATGTATTTCTTATTAAGACTTTCTCAAATTTCAGTTGCAGTTTTATAAGGACAGTAAACATTAAACAGTGTATTACTAAGTGTGCTGAGAATGATATGTCTACAGATTTTGTTGGCCTTTTTCCAGTTTTGCAATTCCTTTTCTTTCTCTGGTTTAGGATCAGTTATAGTAAAGGCATAACTAGTTACATCAAGTGTGAACATAACTTTTTCTTGTCATCTTTTATAGTGGGTTCCATTAAATGGTTCAATCCTAAAAATGTCAGGTAGAGACTTAACATTAGTAGCAGCAACCATAACAATATTCATATCTACTCTTAAGATTGTTTGAAAATAATATACGAAATACTGCTAAGCTATTTAAATTAAACTTTCAAGAGGGAAGGAACTTCTCTATTTTGATCGAGGCATGCGGAGCACTGTCCTTAAGAGTAGATCGCGCCCCTCTGAGAGATTATCTTGGTGCAGCAGGTTGATGGCGGCCTACCCTCCAGGATTCAACGATCGCTGGCCCTGCAAGCGTGCACTCGTAATGCACAGGCCCTCGAACAGCTTGGTTTTGTTTCCTCCAGAGATGCAGAGAAGAACTGAAAAGTTTAAGAATTTTCAGAGAGGAAGAAGATGGTTGAGTTCTACTAAGTGTGCTGAGAATGATATGTTTACAGATTTTGTTGGCCTTTTTTCAGTTTTGCAATTCCTTTTCTTTCTCTGGTTTAGGATCAGTTATAGCAAAGGCATAACCTGTTACATCAAGTGTGAACATAACTTTTTCTTATCATCTTTTATAGTGGGTTCCATTAAATGGTTCAATCCTACAAATGTCAGGCAGAGACTTAACATTAGTAGCAGCAATCATAACAATATCCATATCTACTCTTAAGATTGTTGAAAAATAATATACGAAATACTGCTAAGCTATTTAAATTAAACTTTCAAGAAGGAAGGAACTTCTCTATTTTGATCGAGGTGTATGGAGCACTGTCCTTAAGAGTAGATCGCGCCCCTCTGAGAGATTATCTTGGTGCAGCAGGTTGATGGTGGCCTACTCTCAGGATTCAACGATCGCTGGCCCTGTAAGCGTGCACTCGCAATGCACAGGCCCTCGAACAGCTCGGTTTTATTTCCTTCAGAGATACAGAGAAGAACTGAAAAGTTTAAGAATTTTCAGAGAGGAAGAAAATGGTTAAGTTCTGTTTTTAAGAGTAGGGAATATATCCTTTATAAAGAGAGTTTTACACCATTAGAAAATCTTTGGGTAGAGAAACAATCCTTAGACAAAGGAACAAAATTACCTTAGAAAGTGTCACTGCAGAACTTGAGCAGAGAGATGACGTGACAGGACATGGGAAGATACGAATCTCAACAGCAATTCGGGCATATCCGCGAGGCCCTGAAACTCGGATTTGCACCCCCCTGCGCGTGCGATGCGGGCGCACATGCATTAAGGTTTTCTAGATCCGGTAACCCAATTCCCTTCACTGGGCCTCAATGGGCTTGTGTGCGCGCGAGCACCCCCTGGTTTCTATCTCACACAACTCATCATGAAATAGACTCTATATATAAACACTAAAGAGTTCTTTACCTATCCACTGCAGGACTAAAAGAACTTTACTTAATTTTAAAATATCCTCAAAATACTAACACATGTAATGGAGGTTCTGGTGTTTGCATTGAATGATCAATACAGAGGACAAGATTTAAATTGTGAATATGTTTTGAGGCAGATAAATGACCATGGTTAAATAATTCGGATAAGATTTGTTTGTTGTGCTTATGGTTATTATGGTTAACAAGATAATCTAATTGTGTGTGATGATATTTCTAATATATTATGCCATAAGACTTTTTAATCCGTAGAACATTCTCTTTGTTGATCTATGTTTGTATATTTAGAGTCGCCATACGTCCAGTTTCCATTCCATCAGACCTGAGTACATATGCCAGAACTTCCCCTGAGATTCATGAATTTCTCTGTCCAAACTAGACGCTGCTGACATGAATGGTGAAGTTTCTCGCGGAATTAATTTTTAAATCTTAATTGCTACACTTGGATTTGCAGGTAAAAGTTTATGTGAAGGATGAGATCCAGGAGGCTCAACGAGATTTCATCCCTGCCTCAGTTGGGCTGACTAACAAAGGGAAACTTTTGGTGCCAAAGATGCTTCACTCTTTTGCTCGATGTCTCATGGATGAGATTCCAAGCTAGCAATCTGGATATCCCGTTTCCTTCCCCAGGAACAAGCAGCGTTTGTTGAACAGTGTATTTCAAAGAGACGGCAGAGCTTTCTAGGCTCCAGAAATTGTGGTGTTTTGCCCTTTGATTCCCAATTCCGGTATCTTTTCCTGCCTGAGACACTGCCTTGACGTTGATGCCTTCTGCTAATTTCTGGATTTACAGTAGACACTTGGTGAAATTCATTTTCATCAGATCATCTACGCATAACGCATAAATGATCAATGGTTTAGCCTAGATGAATGATACAAATGCGAGAATTGCATTTTGGCGTTTACCATTTTCTCAGAGGCTCTTATTCAATATGCATGGGCAGATGGTGTGTTGTTCTCAAGCACTAGTTTTCTGTTCCTGCAGAAGTTTTTAGTCTGTTAACTGCCCAACTGTTGCTATATGGGTCTTCATCTTGTGGACCTGTATTTTTGGCTATGGGTGCTTCCAAACCCAATGCACGGAAACGTGTGAACACAGTTGCCCTTTCATTTGCTCTGGTGTTTTCTTCCTACTGCTCAGAGCAATGTGCCTTGTAAGAATCAGTCAAGGTTTTTGCACTCAAGAAAATGAAACTTGGTGCCATGAGTCAATAATCAATCCCCAACACTAGGCTATTTAGACATGGCTTCTGATGTGTGGAGCTCCAACTTCTTTGTGAAAATGAACATATCAAATAAAACAGATTGTGGTGGTAGATGCAGACATACAGACTTCATACTACCAAACAGTGAAAATTATGTAGAAGTGAAAAAGGGGGACAAACGGATGCCGCAGCAGTTAAATGCAGGAAACTCCTGTACAACATTTGCCTGATCTCAGTTTTTTTTCACAGAATTCTGTCTGGTTCAGTATGGCCATGCAGTCTCAAGAAATGCAAGAGGCTAAGAAAGTTCACCTGTCATGTAAATTCTTGACAGTGATAATTGAATCTTAAACGAGCATACCACTTTGCTCGATCCAGTAAGAAATGAAACCGATCAACAGTCTGGCATGCCTCTGCTGTATGCGTCTTAAGGCCAATTGTTATCTTCTCCATCTTTGATCAGGTTGCAGATGTCTGAGCACTCCACAAGGCTAATGGAAAAACAAGAAGGAAAAAGAAATTGTGAAATGAAAATTCCTATACGAACAAAATGAGTAGGAGCAACCCATTATAGGAGAAAATGATGCTCACCAGTATTGGCGACTTCGAAATCCTTGCTTGAAAACCACAAGAGGCCTGCAAAATCCAGTTCAAAGATTCATAACATTAATCCCAGAAAAAAAAATAATACAAGAACACCATGAGAATTGTTGTGCTCGGAGACAACAACCCTTAGAGGATCCAACCTGATCTCAATCACCAAGAACAATGAAAACAAACTAGAAGAACAGCCAATCGCAAAAAACCAGATCTAACGAGGTTCGGCCAACTTGCCTACGTCCTCGGGGCAATCACGGAGAGAGATTTCTTTATGGAAGATGGATTACAATAGCTCTGGATCTCTATGAACTCAAGAGAATCCGCAGCTATACTTTCTCAAAAGCACTACAAACCCTAAAACATAATTAGAGCTTAAATACATGATTTCCCGAAACAGCAGATTTCGCCCAAAACCCGACTGTCGGTCGACCGGCCGGTCGACCGACTTCCATCTTGCGGTCGACCGGTCCGGTCGACCGAAACAAACAGAGAGCTCTGTTGTTTTCAGAGACTCTCATCGGTCGACCGGTCCGGTCGACCGATCCCAACAGAGAGCTCTGAAAAACCTGCAGACCATCTTCGGTCGACCGGTCCGGTCGACCGATCACACCTGGGAGCAACCTGTGCACTTCGTGCACGTCGGTCGACCGGTCCGGTCGACCGACCTCCTGAATTTTCTGCTGCTGCTTCTTTTCCTGCCTGCTGTTCCGTCGCCTTTCGTCGTAGACTCCTTGGCAGTCTTCAACAGCACCTGGCATGACTTCACTTCCTCTACTGTACTCTCTCCTCCAACAATTCTCCACCTCGGTGAAGATTGTTAAATCTGAGCCGAACACCGACTCGAAAGCGGCTGCACCAATCTGGTTGCCTACGTACCCCTTGCCCAAGGGATCAAGCCATCCGTAGTTCATCCAAATGAGCTTCAACAAGCTCACTTCACCTGAAGGATCTGGAGCAAGTCTTTGCAGTGTGCAAACTTTACTCCCGACACCACCTTTGTAAGCATATCGGCCGGATTCTCCGAAGTATGAATCTTCAATAAATTGATGTCATCTTCCTCCAGAATCTCCCGAACAAAGTGATACCTGACATCGAGGTGCTTCGTCCTTGCGTGGTAGACTTGGTTCCTTGCCAAATAAATGGCACTCATACTGTCACAGTGTATCTTCAAGATCTCCTGTTCCACTCCCAAGTCATCTAACAATCCCTGAAGCCAAATCGCCTCCTTCATGGCCTCGGTCAAGGCCATATACTCAGCCTCTGTAGTCGACAACGCAACTGTGGACTGAAGTGTGGAGCGCCAACTCACCGGTGCCTGTGAGAATGTGAAAACATACCCCGTCGTCGACCGGCGTTTGTCAAGATCACCAGCATAGTCCGAATCCACGTACCCTATGCATTCTTGCTTCCCAGTGTTGTCCTTCTCAAACACGAGGCCTACATCAACAGTACCCTTGATGTACCTCAGGATCCACTTCACTGCTTCCCAATGACCCTGACCTGGATCATGCATATATCTGCTAACCATGGAAACTGCCTGTGATAGATCCGGCCTTGTACACACCATTGCATACATCAAGCTTCCCACTGCATTGGCATATGGTACATGAGTCATATGCTCACGCTCCTGAACACTCCTTGGAGACATCTTCGCTGACAACTTGAAGTGCGGCGCCATTGGTGTACTTACAGTCTTTGTATCTTTCCCGATATTAAATCTCTGCAGTACCTTCTCCAGATAGCCCTTCTGAGTCAAGCTAATCCTGCCAGCTTCCCTGTCCCTTGTGATCTCCATACCCAATACTTTCCTTGCTTCTCCCAGGTCCTTCATCTCGAACTCAGACGATAAAGTCTTCTTCAGAGAATCAATTGCAGATCTTGACCTAGAAGCAATTAGCATATCATCTACATAAAGTAGTAGATAGACATACTCACCAAATGGTAACTTGTTGTAGTACACACATGGATCATAATGGCTTCTTGTGTACTTCTTCTTCCTGATGAAGCTGTCAAATCGCTTGTACCATTGTCTTGGAGACTGCTTCAAACCGTACAGTGATTTCTTCAGCTTGCATACCAACTCCTCTTTCCCTGCAGTTTTGTAACCTGTGGGCTGAGTCATGTAGATCTCCTCCTCAAGATCGCCGTGGAGAAAGGCGGTCTTCACATCAAGTTGGTCAAGGTCCAACTCGTTCTGTGCCACCAAGGCCAATAGGATCCGAATAGACGAGTGTTTTACAACTGGGGAGAACACCTCGTTGTAGTCGATCCCTTCTTTCTGTGCGTAGCCTTTAGCCACCAGCCTTGCCTTGTAGCGCACTTTGTCTTCTTGGAGTGATCCCTGCTTCTTAGCAAATACCCACTTACACCCTATGGCTTTCTTCCCCTTGGGCAACTTGGTCAGTTCCCATGTGTTGTTCTTATAAAGAGACTGCATCTCTTCATTCATGGCCCCTTTCCATAACTCTGCTTCTGAACTGATTTCAGCTTCCCTAAACGTAGATGGAATGGCTTCTTCAACAACTGGAAGTGCATGTGCAATTACCATATCTGTAGTGAGCCAGCCAGGTCTCCTAGTATTCCTCCTTGGTCTTCCAACTGCAGTGGGATCTGGAACTGTATCCATAACCTGTTCCTGATCCTCTTCAACAACCTCAGCATCTTCTTCTGCAACTTGATCACCTCCCTGTGTCACCTCAGGAATGATCCTCACAGATACTGAGTCTTCTAGAGATGGTGGATCTGCATCACTCTCCACCTGCTGCAATAGCTCCTTGGTCTTCTCAGTCTCCACCTGCTGAGAGACTGTAGGCTTCATCATCGAGGCCTCATCAAAAGTGACATTTCTGCTGATTATGAATTTGTTGTCCTGTTGGTCCCAGATCTTGAACCCCTTGGTTCCCTTCTTGAAGCCAACAAACACCCCTTTCTTCGCTCTCGGATCCAATTTGTCTTCTTTTACGTGATAGTAGGCTGGACATCCAAATATCCGGAGCGCATCATAATCTTCTGCAGCTTTACCTGACCAAGCTTCAAGAGGGGTCTTCCCCCCAATTGCAGATGACGGCAACCTGTTGACGAGATGGCATGCATACCCCAAAGCTTCAGCCCAGAACTTCTTTGGTAATCCTGCATTCGACAATATGCACCGAACTTTCTCTAGCAAAGTCCGGTTCATTCTTTCAGCCACCCCATTCTGTTGCGGAGTTTCCCTCACTGTGAAGTGTCTCTCTATGCCCTCATCAAGACATAGCTTCTGGAAAGGGTCTGACTTGTACTCTCCTCCGTTGTCAGAACGAAGGACCTTGACTTTTCTTCCCGTACTCCTTTCCTGATTAACCTTCCACTTCACAAACAATTCTAGGACTTCATCCTTGTGTCGCATGGTGTACACCCAGCACCGCCTAGAATAATCATCGATAAACGACACAAAGTAATGGGTTCCCCCTATTGATGCAGTCTTTGTGGGTCCCCATACATCCGTGTGAACATAATCAAGAATGCCTTCGGTGCAGTGTGAAGCTGTACCAAACTTCACCTTCGTCTTCTTGCCTATGATGCAATGTTCACACAGATCCAGTTTGCAGGTCTCTGCACCCTTCAGTAGCCCTTTCCTCACAAGAGCTTGCATAGATTTCTCCCCTGCATGTCCCAGCCTCATGTGCCATAGCCGGGTTTGATCTTCCTTCTGACTGGTCGAAGCTGCCACCTGCCCTGTCACTGTACTACCCTTCAAGTAATACAAATTGTTCCTGCGGTTGGCCTTCAACACCACCATTGAGCCCTTCGTCATTTTAAGAACACCCTCTTTAATAGACACACCGAGCCCCAATGATTCCAAAGCACCCACTGAGATCAAGTTCCTCTTCAGCTAAGGGACATATCTCACTTCCTTCAGCTCCCTTACCATCCCGTCAAACATCCTGATAGGAATTGTGCCTACACCCTCCATGATGCATGGATGATCATTGATTAAGACGTTGAAAAGGGTGGTGTGAAGTATAGCACAAGTATTATGTAAAAGAGAAAGGTTTAGAATCAACCTCGGTGCTTGTTTACTCCACAAATGTATGTAAGATGTTCAATATACCCTTTCTTATCTCCGCTATAGCATAGAGCTATACCGAGTCGGATCTCAGGGAGAGCTAGCGATAGAAGCTTTCACGATACTAGTGAGAAGAGAAAACGAGAATTCTTCTATGTTTCAAAAGAATAAAGAATCAAAAGAAAAACAAATCAAAGAATTGGTGGCTATGTTCATGGTGGAAATCGGGAGAAATCAAGATTGAGATGGATTTGAACTAACAACTAAAAAAGAAAGTAAAATCAAGAAAACTTTGAATGAAAGAAATCCATGACTAGCTAACCTTAACTACCTTGCTAAACTAACTAAACTCCGTGATAGTGATGCGTGCCTCATGTTGATTCATCGGCATGTATTTGTCTTGCTTGTGGTCTAATTACTTTCCCACTTGGATGATGGGGATTCATTCTTGGACTTGTCTTGTAGCCTCCATAGATGGTCATCGGCCTACAAATGGACTTTCACTAATGGAATCAAAAGAGCTACACTCAAGTGATGCAAATGAAAAAACATACAACATTCACTAATGGAAGTAGTGAAGTTATACATCAAATAGCATATTGGTGCTTCCATCTCCATGTTCCATCAAGGCACTAGTTCGAAGACTAGGCTCCAAGTGAGGCACACATGAATCATATGGAGAATTACAACAAAATCTTGCCAAGAAATGAAAAGAAACCCATCGGAGAAGAGAAGACCATACAAATTGCAAGATGAAGTAAAGCAATCACACATGAGCTAGAAGTTAGCAAGGTAGTAGTTAGCTAGTACATGGAACAAGAAATTAGCTACTACAAGCCATTACAAAAAGAAAACAAAGCATGAATAAATTGCTAGAAATTAACAAAGCAAGTAAAGTGAAAGAAAACAAACTAGAATCAAGCTCAAGTAGATATGTAGAGAATGGATCAATCCTTGTATAGCTCCAAGTTGTCACTCCTTGATGATACAAGCTCTCTCTCTCATACAAATCTCTCTTGCAATGAAATCTAGGGAGGAGAAAATCATAGAGAGTTACAAACCCTAAACTAAAACTAAGAAAATTACAAAGCCTAGAACTAATCTCCCTCTCTTCTCTGATCAGCTTTTGCTCGCAGGTGAAGGTGGAGTATTTATAGGCCCCAGCTGAAGGATCCAGAAGCAAGGTTGTTGGCGCAAAATCTGGGGCTCAACGGCCCCAGGATTGCCGCGGGGGCGCGGCATGGGCGCGGCAAGATCTGGGCCGTTGAGCCCAGATTTTCTGGTGGAGATCTGTTACGAAGTTGTTAGCCACGTGGACTACTTGGATTCTCTGTTTGTTGCGCGGATCTCCCTAGATCTGGATTGAGATTTGGCTTTATCTTTATCTTTAATTAATCACTTAATTATTGCTAATTAAGTAATTAATTTGGCTAACTCTCCTTTAAGTATGTACCTGCAAATATGTAGAGAAGAGGAGTAAAAATCACATATTTATATGTAATATGCATGGGAATTATGATGTATAATATGCAATATTGTGTACTAATCACACCCCCACACTTATTCTTTTGCTCGTCCCGAGCAAAACAAAGAAAAAGAAAAGAAAATCTATTCTACAAGTTTATTACACCACTTTCGCAGGTGACGCGATTGCACTGAGCATGTGCAACAAGCCGTTAAACCTCTAGGTTACCCTAGAGGAGGAGTGTTGTCTCCTGAGGGTTTTCAGCGGATTACACCCACAAAATCCATAAAGAAAGAAGACAAATGTTAGTGTTTTGAAAATGCATTTTGAATAAGAGACAAGTTTACGAACTATTTTTGCAAAAATATAAGTGATCCTAGGTCATAAGTCCACCTATAATCATTCTTCCTTAAACTTAGTATCCATGCAAGATCTTGTTTTTAATTAAGGTAAGAATTCAAAATTGGATTGAATATTTTATCTTTCATAAAACCTAGATAATATGCACACCGTGTAAGTGAAGATTTCTGGGATTTCAACTCCAACCATCAAGCCATTTATTTATATATATTCTTTTTTTCTTTTTTTTCTTCCCTTAGTTTTATTAGGCTTTCTAATTCACCCATGTAGCGAGCCTATAACCGATGACTCCCAGACCAGATGGTCTTAGGGCACCAGATGAGGAAACATCCCTCGGGTTTAAGGACTCGAGTGAAAAAGGCCACAAAACTAAGAGGGATTATTCTTAATCACCGTTAGGCGTGAATAATCATGCTTCTTGAGGCACAATTACCCAGCTTAATAGGTGAGATCACTGTTAGGCGTGAGTCATCATGCTTCTTGAGGCATAATTTCCCAGCTTAATAAGTGATCTTTTATTTATATATATTTTTTTTTTCTTTTTCTCTTTTTTTTTTTTTTTTTTTATATATATATATATGTGGCATTTTTGGTCTTTATTTCCATCCCAAGAAATGTGTAAGTGTGAAGTGCATATTATCTAAGGCAAAAAATTCCAGATAATAATATCTCACCAATTTTACTTACTTATCCTATAATCTCAAACAAGATCTATTACTTCAACTATGTTTAAGATGTCATAATTAAGGCTTTCTTAATCTCTAAGATACATCTTAATTTTCTTAAAAATAGATCAAAACTTTATCTCTTATTTCAAAAAGTTTTTATTTTTTTTATTTTTTATTTTTTATATTTTCTAAAAGAAATGTAAAAGAAAGAAAATCTAGAAACTCTAAAAGAAGTGTAAAATAAAGAAGATCTAAAAACTCTATGTTAGTAAACCCTCCCCCACACTTATTTCATGCATTGTCCTCAATGCATTATGATATATGTATGCATGAAACAAAATGGAAGGGGAAGGAATTATTTACAAGGAATATACAAGTGTAACTCTCACCTGGGCTTTTGGTCGCTTCCCTCTGGCCCGTTTCCCATCGTTCCAATGTGTTCTCTTTCTTGAACTCCATTGGGAAACGGTCTGAATTGTTCTTACCCTAGGTGATTCCAGTTTCAATTTGTTGTTATTTTCATTCATACTCTTTCCACCACATCGTTCACACACAAAGTCCTTATCACCACTCTCACTCAGAATCTCATCACTTCCAGTGTTTAGAAATTTTAGCTCTTCTCCATATAATTCTTCAAAACTCAAGTCAACATCCGGCAATGGACAATTAGCTAACTTACCCCGAGTTGACTCATCTAAACACATGATCTCTTCAGCAAACAAGTCTTCAAATGATATATCAATTGGAGGTTCAAATACAGTCTCAGTTGGCTCATTGAAAGTGAAGATATCCAAATCAACTTTCCCCGTTTGAAAGGGTACTCGGATAAGAGAATCACAAGATTGTGACTCATCTTTTGGATCTTCACCTTCCTCCTCACAATTGTTACTAATGAAATTAACCTCAAATGTTTGATCTTTTGTTTTGTGAGGCTGTGTGTGGAAGACATTGTGTTCATGTGTCATGTTACCAAAAGTCAACCTCATTGATCCATTCCGGCAATTAATGATTGCATTTGCAGTAGCCAGGAATGGTCGACCCAGAATGACAGGAATTTGTGCCCTTTGATTTGAATTTGATACTGGTTTTGTTTCAAGGACAACAAAGTCAACTGGATAAAAGAATTCTCCAACTTTGACCAGGACATCTTGAATTACCCCCTTGGGTTTAGTAACAGAGCGGTCAGCCAATTGAATGGTCATTTGGGTCGGGAGAAGATCACCTAACCCTAATTGTTGGTACACAGAGAAAGGTAGGAGATTAATGCTGGCCCCCAAATCAAGAAGTGCCCTATTTATTGTAGTCTGTCCTATGATGCATGAAATGGTGGGGCTCCCTGGGTCTTTATACTTAACAGGAATTGGACCAGTGAGCAACTCATTAATGGATGATGCAAGGAAGACTTTTTTAGGGACTTGGGTCTTCCTCTTCTTGGTGCACATTTCCTTCAAAAATTTGGCATATGATGGCACTTGTTGAATGGCATCAAGAAGAGGGACATTGATTTGGACCTTATTGAATGTTTCTTTTATTTTCTCCATGTGAGCATTTGACTTGTTATTTCTCAGCCTATTTGGATATGGAGCTATAGGCTTGTATGTATGCTCATCTACCTTTTCTTCACCCTTGGCCTTGGAAGTGGATGGCTCTGAACTAGAGGATGGTTTGTCAAAAGTTGGTGACATTGGGACATGAGGTGTTTGCTTTGGTACTGGATGAGATTGTGGACTAGAAACCTTATTGTCAACTTGTTTTCCAGATCTCAGGGTATGAATGGCATGACAGTGACTGGGTCCTGAATTTTCAACTTTGGGATTTAGCAATGGCTGGCTTAAGAACAGTCCTTTTTGATTCTCAGCCAATTGCTTGATCTGGACCTTCATTTCATTCAACTCCTGTTGCTGGTTCTTTGTTAAGGTTTCTATCATTTGTTTCAACTCAGATATCTCAGAATTATTTTGGGGTGGATGTTGTGGATATGGAGATTGGAACTGTGATTGGTAATATGGTGGTGGGTCCTGATATGACTGATATGACTGTGGTGGACTTTGAGATGGATGAACATACAGTGAATTTTGATCAAAACTGGATGAATGAAACTGAGCATTGTATGGATGTGGAAGTGGTGGCATATGATGCTCAGGACCAGACTGACTCCATGGAAAATTTGGATGGTTCTGCCATCCTGACTTGTAAGTGCTGGAGTATGGAGGTCTGGTAAAAGTTGCATTCATGTTCTCCTGAAATGCGGGCTGATACAATGGACACTCCTCAACAACATGGCTAAGGTCTTGACAATTGGTGCAACCTGGTCTAATTAAAGGCAATGGGTTGACCTGGTTGACCACAGAATTCCCTTTTGACTCAAGCAACTCTATCCTCTTCATTAATTGTGTGATCTTGGTTTCTGAAGCTAGAGAGGATTCTTTGGATTGTGTACCAGTTCTGGAAGTGGTGGGAGTCGGTTTATCAGGGCATGACTCCCACTGAATGGTTTTCTCAGCTAGGGTTTCAAAGAGATCCCACCCCTGATGTTCATCTTTCTTCAGAAATTCCCCTTGGCACATGGATTCTAAAAGTGTTTTCGTTTGGTAATCTAATCCATCATAGATAATCTGGCATAGACGCCATTTCTCCATGCCATGATGGGGACATAGGGCTAAGAGGTCTTTGAAACGCTCAAGATATTTCCAGAAAGGTTCATTTTGTTCTTGCTTGAATTGCATTATGTTTTTTCTCATGAGGGCTGTTTTGTGGATAGAATAGAATTTCCTAAGAAAGACCTTAACAAAATTATCCCATGAAGATATGGAACTGACAGGAAGACTATAAAGCCATTTCTTAGCTAAATCTTTAAGTGCAAACGGTATGAACCGTAACCTAACAGCATCCTCAGAAAGTTGGGATATTCTCATCATTTGGCATACCTCTTCAAACTCACGAATAAAGAGGTACGCGTCCTCAGACTCTAGACCATGGAAGTGGGGAAGTGTACTAATGAATTGTGGTTTCAGCTCAAAATGATTTCCATTAGGCTCGGGGAGAAGAATGCATGAAGGAATGGAGGTGCGAATTGGATAAAATCGATCTTGAAGTGAGACGTTGTTGGTCATGATGTGAAGTGGATGTGTAAGTGTAAGTGTAGAATTAGGATCACAAAACCACTATCGTATATACAATCACAAACAACGTGCACCGATCACACCAGCGAAAAAGAAAAAATAACAAACAACAAAAGAAAAAATCAATCCAAGCTTGTCTAGGGTTTCTGGTCCTAGATGACTCCTAAATAGACTGTCCACAGGAGGTTTAGTGTAGACCTTGACTATAAGCAAATCAGCCAGGGAAGGGTAAAGTCGTTGGGAGGTTTTCCGTCCGGAGACGTTCCTTAATTAAGTAACCAACAACCTTCGGGCTTTCGGCCCTTAACCCCTTTCCTAGACACCGATTTTACAGAAGTCAATTTCCAACACTTTTCCCCCTTAGGATAATCTCCTAAGTGAGTCCGGATGTCCCTAGGGCCAACATCTATCAAATTTTATTTACAAGCTTAGGATTGTGAGTACGTGGGGAAAATGATTTCCGGGCTAAGGAAAGGGTAATGACCTCCCCCACCTTATGTTATTTACAGGAATTGCCCTTAGAATTAATTGTGCAAGTGTACGATGAAAGATAACTAGGATACACTCAAAGCATGAAAATCAAGCAAGAGTTTGTCCTAGTCTATATGCAATGCCAACACGTACCTTGTCCCACGCGCTCTTCAACAGTAAAAGTAAAGAATTGAAAGACACGTGCCTAAAATGCGAGTGTCTAAACAATTTTTAGCAATTATCAACCAATTTTTACTGTTGAATTAATTAAGCAGGAATACAGAGAAGTATACAGGAAATGAAGTATATAGGCAGCAGTATCTTGCAGAGCAGAAGCCCCTGCAAAAATTAGGTCAGTAATGAACTCTAAACTGCCGCGTTTCCACGGCCAGGGCCGCGGGTCCGCGGCCGTTCAGAGGACTTCTGGCTTCTGCTTTTGAGAGCAGAAGACCAGAGCCACTTATATGTATTCTGCAATTGATATTTTCCTGTTTTCTTCTCCTGTAACCTGCAACAGAGAAGAAATATAGTTTAGTTTCTCACTTTTAAAAATAATACCGTCGCTCTCCCCGGCAACGGCGCCAAAAATTTGATTAAGACGTTGAAAAGGGTGGTGTGAAGTATAGCACAAGTATTATGTAAAAGAGAAAGGTTTAGAATCAACCTCGGTGCTTGTTTACTCCACAAATGTATGTAAGATGTTCAATATACCCTTTCTTATCTCCGCTATAGCATAGAGCTATACCGAGTCGGATCTCAGGGAGAGCTAGCGATAGAAGCTTTCACGATACTAGTGAGAAGAGAAAACGAGAATTCTTCTATGTTTCAAAAGAATAAAGAATCAAAAGAAAAACAAATCAAAGAATTGGTGGCTATGTTCATGGTGGAAATCGGGAGAAATCAAGATTGAGATGGATTTGAACTAACAACTAAAAAAGAAAGTAAAATCAAGAAAACTTTGAATGAAAGAAATCCATGACTAGCTAACCTTAACTACCTTGCTAAACTAACTAAACTCCGTGATAGTGATGCGTGCCTCATGTTGATTCATCGGCATGTATTTGTCTTGCTTGTGGTCTAATTACTTTCCCACTTGGATGATGGGGATTCATTCTTGGACTTGTCTTGTAGCCTCCATAGATGGTCATCGGCCTACAAATGGACTTTCACTAATGGAATCAAAAGAGCTACACTCAAGTGATGCAAATGAAAAAACATACAACATTCACTAATGGAAGTAGTGAAGTTATACATCAAATAGCATATTGGTGCTTCCATCTCCATGTTCCATCAAGGCACTAGTTCGAAGACTAGGCTCCAAGTGAGGCACACATGAATCATATGGAGAATTACAACAAAATCTTGCCAAGAAATGAAAAGAAACCCATCGGAGAAGAGAAGACCATACAAATTGCAAGATGAAGTAAAGCAATCACACATGAGCTAGAAGTTAGCAAGGTAGTAGTTAGCTAGTACATGGAACAAGAAATTAGCTACTACAAGCCATTACAAAAAGAAAACAAAGCATGAATAAATTGCTAGAAATTAACAAAGCAAGTAAAGTGAAAGAAAACAAACTAGAATCAAGCTCAAGTAGATATGTAGAGAATGGATCAATCCTTGTATAGCTCCAAGTTGTCACTCCTTGATGATACAAGCTCTCTCTCTCATACAAATCTCTCTTGCAATGAAATCTAGGGAGGAGAAAATCATAGAGAGTTACAAACCCTAAACTAAAACTAAGAAAATTACAAAGCCTAGAACTAATCTCCCTCTCTTCTCTGATCAGCTTTTGCTCGCAGGTGAAGGTGGAGTATTTATAGGCCCCAGCTGAAGGATCCAGAAGCAAGGTTGTTGGCGCAAAATCTGGGGCTCAACGGCCCCAGGATTGCCGCGGGGGCGCGGCATGGGCGCGGCAAGATCTGGGCCGTTGAGCCCAGATTTTCTGGTGGAGATCTGTTACGAAGTTGTTAGCCACGTGGACTACTTGGATTCTCTGTTTGTTGCGCGGATCTCCCTAGATCTGGATTGAGATTTGGCTTTATCTTTATCTTTAATTAATCACTTAATTATTGCTAATTAAGTAATTAATTTGGCTAACTCTCCTTTAAGTATGTACCTGCAAATATGTAGAGAAGAGGAGTAAAAATCACATATTTATATGTAATATGCATGGGAATTATGATGTATAATATGCAATATTGTGTACTAATCAATCATCGCCCATGACGACCGAACATCCCTCCAGCTTCTCAAGACTAGTAAACCAATCTCGATTAGGGCATACATGATATGTAGCACCTGTGTCCAGGATCCACTCGTTTTCCCCCGAGTAACCTACAACAGGAGTAGTAACTGAAAACGAGAATACCGAAGAATCTGAACCTGAATCCTCTGCCTGTGATTTACTGCTAGCAGCCTTTGTCACTCTTGCCAGATTTGTCTCAGATTTTGATTCCTTCTTCTTCCCCTTGTACTTTGGACAGTCAACTTTTCAGTGCCCAAACTCTTTGCAATACATGCACTGGTCTTTCTTAAGATCCCTTAAGCCCGGTCTTGACTTCGATCTTCCTCTCACCTCCTTGCCTTTCCTTGATGAGCTCCTGCTTCTTACCTCCAAAGCCTCTGCTGATGAACTAGATCTCCCAGAATGTTTCTCATTCTTCCTTTTCTCATAACTCATCAGTGCTGACGATATCTCATCATAGTCTAAGGTTTGCCTTCCATTTAGGAATGTCATTGTAAATATCTCATACTCCTCCGGTGGAAGAGAGTTCAGGAGAACGACTGACTTGTCTTCCTCACTTATAATGGCATCCACATTCAGCAAATCCGTAAGAAGCTTTGTAAACCTGTTTAGGTGCTCATTTACTGTGCTTCCCCTCTGCATCCTGAACAAATACAGCTTGCTCTTAAGCTGCAGCCTTGACTCCACGCTCTTTGTCAGGTACTTCTTCTCGAGGGTATTCCACATATCCTTTGCTGACTTCTCATGTTGAACAGAATATTTAATATCTTGTGACAAACATGAGCGAATCAGGCCACATGCCGACCTGTTCATTTTTGCCCACTCATCATCAGTGGTAGTGTCCTTCTTCTTCTCCAAAAGGATCGTGTCCTCGAGGTTCTGTGCATTCAATGCATCCATGACCTCACACCTCCACATCCCGAAATTGTTAGTTCCATTGAACTTAACAACATCAATTCTGGAGTTGTTCATTATTTTAACAGACTTAGATTCCTCTGCCATTGAGATCCTTTCCTTGACCCTCTAACTATGCGGAAGATCAAATACTTGCAAAATAGATCTATTTCTGAGATAAAAAAGGTGATTTTTTACCTCTACCTTGAAACCCTAGCTTGAGTTTCTCACCAGATCTATTCCAACCCTGATTCAACGAGCCCTCCCTGCGTCCACCTGAGATCGACACACGATCTCTTTGAACACCAATGCCTCTGACCTGAGATCGACACACGATCTCCACCTGATCAGTTCTGGAGCCCTTCGAATCTTCAGAATATCCCAAGCGTAACCTGGAGCTCTGATACCACTTGTTGTGCTCGGAGACAACAACCCTTAGAGGATCCAACCTGATCTCAATCACCAAGAACAATGAAAACAAACTAGAAGAACAGCCAATCGCAAAAAACCAGATCTAACGAGGTTCGGCCAACTTGCCTACGTCCTCGGGGCAATCACGGAGAGAGATTTCTTTATGGAAGATGGATTACAATAGCTCTGGATCTCTATGAACTCAAGAGAATCCGCAGCTATACTTTCTCAAAAGCACTACAAACCCTAAAACATAATTAGAGCTTAAATACATGATTTCCCGAAACAGCAGATTTCACCCAAAACCCGACTGTCGGTCGACCGGCCGGTCGACCGACTTCCATCTTGCGGTCGACCGGTCCGGTCGACCGAAACAAACAGAGAGCTCTGTTGTTTTCAGAGACTCTCATCGGTCGACCGGTCCGGTCGACCGATCCCAACAGAGAGCTCTGAAAAACCTGCAGACCATCTTCGGTCGACCGGTCCGGTCGACCGATCACACCTGGGAGCAACCTGTGCACTTCGTGCACGTCGGTCGACCGGTCCGGTCGACCGACCTCCTGAATTTTCTGCTGCTGCTTCTTTTCCTGCCTGCTGTTCCGTCGCCTTTCGTCGTAGACTCCTTGGCAGTCTTCAACAGCACCTGGCATGACTTCACTTCCTCTACTGTACTCTCTCCTCCAACAAGAATGATGTGGGAACTGGAAGTTAGAACTCCTGGTGCATAATGCAATATCTCTGCTTTGTTTTGCCATGGGCTGAATGCTTCAGAAAATCAACTTCTAACTAAGACACTCATTTTTCCATCATTTTTCATTTCAATTACAAGTTACATCTCAACATCTTAATTGTTCTTTTACGCTGCCGTTTTTCGGTTACATCTTCAAGAACTAGTTTCTCTTTTCATTTTCTTACACTAATTTGTACTATGAATTCTTTTGCTATGATTTGTACCATATATCTTTTAGAAATAATATATAAAACTTCTCTGGGAATCCCTTAAAAAAACTTTCAGAAGAGAGTTTCATATCTCCAAGGGTAGTAACTTCATTACCTCCTCACATTGAGGGGGCCTTCTCCGGGCGAGCCAGCTCCACCGCGAATGCACGTGCCCACGCACTTGGCGGTGCACGACTCTGCCTTTCTCGACCTCGGCCGCTGGATCCTTGCAGGCTTCTTGTCATCTCCTGCAAATTTTCTCATTCGATCAAAACAACACACAAGCAAATGGAGAAGAATTTGGAGTGAATAACTCAGAACTCACCTGAAAGCGTCTGCGGGACATTGGAGAACGTCTCCAGCGAGTCGGTGGCAGAAGATGTGAAAATCACCGCAGCAGCAAGCAGCGCTGGTGAGAAGTTGCAGCGAGTGCTTGATGCTGTCTTGCTGCTCCTTGAACTGAGGATGTTGAGAGTGGGAGAACAAGTAGTGTTGCTTGGGATTCTCACAGGTAAAATTAATAACATCTTATTCTTTTAGGATTCTTTTTGCCCCTATTTTTTTTTTTATTTTGATCTCGTAGGTTGTCGCTTGTTGGAAGCCTGATGACCATTCCCTCTCCCTTATCTCTGGCTCTTTGCTCCCACACGAGGGAGGAGGGAGCCAGAGAGAGTAAGCGGGTTGCCAAAAAAACCCGATGCTGCGTGGGGGCCACGCTCTGTCGTGGGCTGATGTGACATGTAAGAGTTCGATTTTTAAAAACATTTTGGATTCTGATCGGATTTGGATCCAAATATAGGTATTGATTCCGATAAAACTCTCTTATTGAATTCGGATCAGATTCATATAACAGCCCTAGTCTTGACTCTCTTAGCAGTCTCATCCTTTGAAAGAAAGTATATTCCCACAACATTTATTCTAGGAGAAATTAAACTAAACTGCCATTAATTTTCAAGAATCTTGCAAAATATTACTCTCAACTTTCAAAGGTCTTTTAAAAAAATATCTAACGTTGTGTTCTTGAAAGTATAATTAAATTGAAGAAATATAAAGTGTATAAATGTAAGCTCTTTGGAAAAAAAAAGACGAACATAATTAATATTAACTAATTGAAAGCATACCATTTATAAAATGATAGCAAGTCATGTTTTAAGAAGTAGACCGTCCACTGTGTTGCGCGTAGGTGCAACAACCAATGAGAACCCCCAACAATTAGAGAGATACACGAGAGAAGTACCCAAAAGACAAAAACAAATAAACAAGAGAGAAAACAAAACACAATATTTAACGAGATTCGGCAATTTGCCTACGTCCTCGGGGCAAGGGAGAGCGAGATCTTATTGATTCAATAATCAATTATATGTTACAATTCATGGGGGCTACACCCCTTATTTATAGCCAGAGAGTCCTAGAGTTTTAGGAAACCACAATTGGATTCGAATCCGGATCCGAAACGGAATTCGAATCCTGATAGGACAGGCAGATCCGACTGTCAGTCGATCGACTCTTCCTTCGGTCGACCGGTCAGTCGACTGAACCCCAACAGAAACTGAGCTCGTGCTAGTGGGTCGACCGACCCTTAACAGAAACTTGGCTCGTGCAGTCGGTCACTGCTCGGTCGACCGAACTGCTGCTGTGCATCATGCTGTGCGAGTCGGTCGACGGACCTTCTGTTCTAACTGCTTATGGATTGCATTCTTACTCTTTTTGGACTCCGATTTCTGCATTATCTTTTCCAATGAGTTAAAAAACTCTTTTATCAAGCTTTTATCTCCTCTCTCCCTACAATTCTCCTCCTCCGTGAAGATTTCTCAAATCTGAGAACTCAACACAGTACATATCGACTCGAAAGGGCTGAACCTATGTGGCTGCCTACGCACCCTATCCAAGTGATCAAGCCATCTGTAGTTCATCCAAACGAGCTCCACCGAGCTCAAGGAACTGGAAGGATATGGAGCATCTCTTTACAATGTGTAAATTTCACTCCTGAAGCCACCTTGCTAAGCATATCAAGGGGATTCTCCTTTGTGTGAACATTTAGTAACTCAATGTCATCTTCATCAAGATCTCCCAAACAAAGTGAAACCTGAAGTTAATGTGCTTCGTCCTTGCATGATATGCCTGATTCTTTGCCAAATAGATAGTATTCATGCTATCACAGTTGATCTTCAACAGATCCTGTTCAATTTTCAAGTCATCGGGCAACACTTGAAGCCATATTGCCTCTTCATAGCCTCCGTCATGGCCATGTACTCAGCCTCTGTAGTAGATAATGCAACAGTAAACTGTAGAATAGAGCGCTAATTCACCAATGCTTGGGATAATGTAAATACATATCCTATTGTAAACCGGCATTTGTTGAGGTCTCCTGCATAGTCAGGATCAATATATTTGACACACTCCTGCTTACCCGTAGAATCCTTCTCAAATACTAAACTAACATCTATAGTACCCTTGATGTACTATAGACCTACTTTATTGCCTCCCAAAGACCCGTACTGGGATCATGCATGTATCTGCTAATCATTGAGACAGCTTGTGACAAATCAGACCTTATATACACCATTGCATACATTAAACTACCAATTAAGCTAGCGTATGACACGCGAGTGATGTACTCATGTTTTTCAACAGTAGTGGGAGACAGTGATTTTTAACTTGAAATGAGGAGCCAATAGTGTACATACAAATTTCATATCGCCGTTGACCTTGAACCTCTAAAATACCTCTGCAAATACCTATTTTGCGTCAAGATAACCTTGTCACTCCTTCTGTCTTGCTCAATCTCTATGCCTAACACCTTCTTCGCTTCACCAAGATCCTTCATCTCGAACTCGGAAGACAAGTTTTTTTTTTTCAATTTATCTATTGTAGATCTGCTCTTAAAAGCGATGAGCATATCATTTACATACAACAGTAGATAAATGTACTCTCCACTGGGTAGCTTATTGTAATACACACATGGGTCATAATGATTACATGATTTTGGGTCTTCTTCTTCATTTCATGCTATGGACCTAGAAACATACAAGAGAGGTGTTATTAATAGAATTTAATATTAAATAAATGTGAAAATGTGGTATAAAATATACAATTTTAGAGATTAATCACACCCCTACACTTATCTTTTACTCGTCCCGAGCAAAAGAAAAAACTAAGAAGATTATTACACCACTTTCGCAGGTGACGCGATTGCACTGAGCATGTGCAACAAGCCGTTAAACCTCTAGGCTTCCCCTAGAGAAGGAGTTTTATCTCCTGAGAGTTTTCAGCGGATTACACCCACAAAATTCATAAAGAAAGAAATCAAATGTTAGTATTTTGAAAATGCATTTTGAAATAGAGAAAAGTCTTGAAATATTTTTGCGAAAATTTAAGTGATTCAAGGCCATAAGTTAACCAGAAATTATTTTTCCTTAAACTAAGTTGAAATGCAAAATCTTATTATAAATTAAATGTAAGAATTTAAAATTAATCGATTCTTTGATCTTTCATAAAACTCTCAGAAAAATATACAGTTTGTGAACTGTGAAGATTTTTGGGATATCAACTCTAACTTTCATGCCAGTTATTTATATTATTATTATATTTTTTTCTTTTCTTACTTTTCTTAGGCTTTCTAGCTTACCCGGGTAGTGACCTTTAGCTGGTGACTCCCAAATCAGATAGTTTTAGGGCACCAGATAAGAAAACATCCCTCGGGCATAAGAACTCGAGTAAACAAGGTCACAAAATTAAAGGGGATTATTTTATTTTTGTCTACCATTTTAGACGTGAATGATCATGCTTCCTGAGGCATAACTATCCAGCTTCAATAAGTGGTTTTATTATCATTTATATATATTTTTATGGCATTTTTATGACATTTTCAGTCTTTCTTTCAATCCCAAAAAATTGTGTAAGTGGGAAGTGCATAAATCTAAGGCAAAAAATTTAAGATTAAATTATCTTTTCAATCTTACTTTCTTATCCTAAATTTAAATAAGATCTATTATTTTGACTCGATTTATTTCATAATTTTAGGTCTTCCTAATTCCTAAGATAATCTTAATTTTCTTAAAAATAAATCAAAACTATTTCTCTTTTTTTAAAAAGTTTAATAAAAATAAAAGAAAAGATTTTTTATATAAAAAAGATAATAAAAAATTTTCTAAAAAGAAGTATAAAAGAAAGAAAATGTAAAACTAACTATGTTAGTAAACCTGAAAATTCACCTAGAGGGGGGGGTGAATAGGTGACGGTGCTAATCTAGTGAACTAAATGCGGAATTTAAAAACTAATTGCAATTACAACAATGATGCACACACAAGCAAGTATAAGATATAACAATTTGCACAATACACAAAGTAAAGAGAGAGATAGAGAGAGAGTCAATGGATCAAGCGCAAACAACAAGATATGTTCCGAGGTTCGAGCACCCAGCTCTACATCCCCGCCTTCGACACACGAAGGATTTTAAGTCCACTAGCTAGTCCACAAAGGACTCCCATAAAGGGAACCTCCACCGAGGATTTGGGGCAATCACAATACAAGGAGTACCCAACTCCTCTCCTTACAAACACAACCTCCTCCTTGAGGCACAACTCCAAGCCAACAATCACATCCTCCTCCTGGAGGCAAACTCAAAACCAATACAATCTCAACCTCCTCCACAACCACAAACCAATACAAGGATCACCTCACAACTTGAGGGATACAACCCAAAGCACAAAGCTAAGAAAAGATTGGGTTACAACTTGGTGGTCTAAAACAACAACCACAAACTATATCTTCTCCCACACAAATATCCTATAGATTTAGATAGTAGATTTTTGCTCAAGTGTGGAGAAAACCAAAGGAATGGAAATCAGAAATCACAAAGAAAAATCCTTGGGAAAAACTGAAACTAAGATAGAGAAGTTCACTCAAAATCCTTTCCCAAAAACCCTTTCTTTAATTTTCCAAACCCTAACACAAACACCAAATAGATTGTTCAAATCAAGCTCAAAAACTTCTTTTTATTGCTGTAAAAACACCAGAGAGTATGTAAAAATTCGCACAAAAATTCTTAGATAAAAACTCTTGCCAAAAGGGTATTTATAGGCTAATCCAGAAAATAGCCGTTGGCAGCAGAACTGCCAGAAATACCCTGACGGTCGACCGCCCAGTTGACCGCACAATGGTCAATTTTTGACCGTTGGCAGCTACCGGTCGACCGCCACGGTCGACCCAAACAAACAGAGAGCAACTGCTCTCAGTCGGTCGACCGGCACGGTCGACCGGCTACAAGTGTAGCCAGCGTGCACATATCCGTGCACGTCGGTCGACCTGGACGGTCGACCGGCTACATGGTGCGGTCGACCGTTCCGGTCGACCGACCTAGCCTGGCAGTCACCGTTCTGGTCAGCAAAAACATGTAATTTTTAATCCTAAAAATTCTCATTAAATCTCTAAAAATCTACAAAAATAGTTTTATCATATTTAACTGAAATACAAACTTGTGTTAAAAAGTTTAACACAAATCTCAAACATTTTGAACTATTTTTGTGTTATAGAAATTTTGTCAAAAACCAAAAACTGTATTTTCTAAAACTTGGATTTTGAATAGAAAATACATTTTGTCCAAAACTCTTCCAAGTACAAAAAGTATGAAACACATGAATATCATGTTGGAATATTAAGTTTAATTATCATGATTAAATATCATGTTTTTGTATATGATTCCAAAATATGTTTTGTTAGAATTACCAAAACATAAAACTCATGAAGTAGACTATCAAACTAAGTTTGTTTAAGCAATAGAAGCATGCATGTATACAGAACAAATCATATATACACTAAACCATGTAAACTTGTTTTGATATAAAATCTATTCATGAAAACAAAGATCGGTTAAACCTAAAACCGAAAACCAATGTCAAAACATAAAACGTGTGTGTTGTGAGCTTGAGCATTATCATACTATTCTAATCTTTACAATTAGGATCTAAACCCAAAACTAAACTATGGTACCGATGTCTTCTTGTAGAGCGCAATCTCCAAGCCGACTCGATCCAAAGCTCTTTGATCCACCGAGCAAGTGCTATATATGATCTTTGACGCTCGGGCTCTTGAATCAACATGTGGGTAGCTTCCAAATCATCTTGTTGAAGCTAATCACCAACTAATAACTTGACTAATGATCTGAAACTAAAATCACAAGATTATTAGTACACATAACTACATGAGTTAATCATCATCAAAACTAGAATGGAAGGCCTTTGGGCCAACAATCTCCCCCTTTTTGATGATGACAAAACTCATGGAGTTATATATGCATGGATTAAAGTAAAGCTTCAAAGAAGCTCCCCCTTAACTCATGCATAACAATAAAACATATAAGATATGCAATGAATGTTCTTAAACACATGTAAACACATATAAACATGTTCTGGATATCAATTAAAATAAAACATAAACAATGAAACATGCTCTTGACTCTTGATACCAATGAAACAATAATATTGAAACCAACATATTATTACTAATGAAAACCAACTAAAACATATGCATAAATCAACCATGCATATAAACTACAAATTCTTCTCCCCCTTTTTGTCAATCATCAACAAAGGGGTAAAAACAGACATAATGAAAACAAATACTTCTCCCCCTAAATCTTCAAAACAAAGAAGCAATAAATTATTCCAAGGAAAAACCAAAGTCAATATGATATCAATTGAAAATAACAAACTTTGAGAAATGCCAAATCCTATTTGAAATAAAACAAGGCATTGAAACAAAATAACATTTTATATCAAAATGAAAACATGTAATGTAAACTTGATACCAATAGATAATAAAAAATTGATACCAAATTTAAGGAAACAAATAGCATCTTGATACCAAAAGAAGATATTTTTCATTATAAGCATATGATACCAATTACTTTAATATCATAAAGTTAGGGAGTGGGAAACAAAAACAATGGTAAACCAAATACCAATTGAAATATAAAATACGAGTTTTCTCCCCCTTTATGAAATACCAAAAGAAAATATGCATAGGCTTGAAATAAGATACCAATTAAAAATTAAATCAATTGAAACATGATATTCATTAAAAATTCAAGCTTAGCAATCTTAAAATTATGATAAAGCTTGTATATGGATACTAATTGAAAAACTCAAGCTTAACATAACCAAAATTTGTGCTTCAAGATATAGGGATATAATAAGCACAAATAAATCATCTATATATGTATGAAAGAAATAGATACCAATTGAAATTGATACCATATGAAGTGTAAGCATACATATATAAAACAAAACATATATGAGTATACAAAAGGATGTCAAGATTGATACCAATTGAAAGAATTCAATGATACCAATTGAAACAAGAGTAAGATCAAGTGTGTGACTCATATCAACTACCACCCATTTCATGTTCAAGTTTAAAATGATTTTCATTATAAAGCATACATGAGCATGATCTCCCATCCAACCGCCCATTGAAGGTAGGGGTTTTCAAAAATAGATTTAAAAATATAGTATGTTTGAAAAACCCTACCTCATGAAGAATATCACAACTAGTCATATGAATCAACTAGTACGAAATCCTTCAAGATAAAACACAAAGATTTTTCATGAAACATGAGAATCACATGATCACCAAACACTCAAAATCTATATGGCACCAATAGTACTCATGAAAATCAAATCATGAGAAAACATCAAAATAAGGTGAGTGTACAAGTGTTGTGAGAAACATATCATCATGAAAATGGACAATTAAGCTCAATATAGTAATCATCAAGATATGAAACATAAGTGAATCATGAAATCCATGAAAGTTCATCTAGGATGTGAAATCACCAATTGAAATCCATGATACTAATTGAAAAATCATCTTAAAAACATGAGCTTCAACATAAATGTGAGATCACTTAGAAACATGAAATTCATCCATATGATTTAAGCTTCAAGGCATATGTATGTCATGTACAAACTAAAGTATACATACATATCCAAAACATGAAGAGTCCACAAAAGTATATGCATGAAGGCACGTGGCTCAAGGATGTATATGTATAAATGATAGTTTGGACAAGATGGACATATACATGAAGTTAAACAAATAAACACGAAATCAAGAAAAAAAACTAAATTTTCACCAAAACTAATTTCATTTCAAGGTATATGTATGAATTGTCAACACAATAAGTAAACATACATATCCCTAAACACAATTGAGTTTATATATATAGATTTGCATGAAAAGCAAATGACTCAAAGGGTATACATGTATATCTTAAGGTTTGGCAAAATAAACATATACATGAAATGAAAACTCATACACATAAAACAAATCCAAAAATAGGAATACAAGTTTAAAATGCATGAATCATCAAAACTAGGCTATACTAACACATTTAATGGGTACAAATTAGCATCCAAGCACAAACATATATAAAGATTTATTTGTGTCCCACTACATGTGCAAGTATAAATTCTAGTCTTAATGAAAACTAACATCTAAACAAGTAATCAAATCATTAAGCATAAAACGGGAATCATAACTCAACATGATAAACATAATAATCAAAACATGAATTATTGAAACAAAAAGTCATAGTCAACCATATGATTTGCATGACAAAGACATGTGCATTAAATCTGTGATCAACATGATAGCTAAAACATAAAGAGAACACAAAATATGGGTCCATACTAATCATGGGTGTCTCAACAACTAAACATGTATAGCACTATTCTAATAAGCATGACATAAGCATAATGAACAATAAGCCATGGCATGCTATAAATAGATGTACATGAAAAGCATGCAATTAAAAATGAGAGTTAGAGAATGATACCAAAATCGATGAAGGTGCATCTCTAATTCTCCAAACTACGGTGGTCCTCCCACCAAATCTCCTTGAGAGTGAAGCATCCAAATGGTTCTCCTTTAAGCTTAGAATGCATCCACCTCAAGGTACCAATGCCCTCAAGTGATGCGAGAGCTCCCACCTACATCAAAAAGTATAGAGGTGGTCCTTGGTACCCATTTCCTTGTGGGTCCATGGGGGTTAGTATCCTTTCTAACCCAAACAAGATTAGTTGCTAAATTTTCATGATAAATGCGATCATAACAAAATCTAGCAAGATGGCCTTTTCGGCCACAATGTGTACATGTGTACACATGAGCATACGTGTGATGGTGGTGACCGTGGGAAGCACGTGTATGCCGTGAAGGGTGAGCATGCAAATATGGACCTTGTTTCTTGCGAACCAAGGTTTCCAAATGTGAATGATTCAATGTGCATTGGCTCAAAGTGGAGCCCAAACTATCAACACTTTTCTTCAAAACATTTATATCATTTTCTATGCTAGAAGACAAAGTGGAGCATGCTATAGGTGTGCAAGAAGTAGAAGCTACACTAGCATGGCAAACATGAATATCAATATCATTTTGCAAAGATTTATTTTTATTCAAAACCAAATCTAATTCTTTTGTTATGAAATCAATTTCATTTTTCAAAGTAACATTTTCTTTAAAAACAAGATCTAATTTTGAAGATAAAATCTCATTGTGCTTTACAACATCATCACAATCATTTTTGTTTTTCAAAAATTCATTTTCCTTTAAAGCAAGTTCGAGTTGAGATTTAAGTGAGTCACATTCACTTGCAATCTCTTCCTTCTCTTGCAACATCAATTCAAAATTAGAGCATAAATCCTTTAATTCATTTTTCAAAACAAGATTATCATCTTTCAACAAATCATGTTTTTCTAACAAATTCTCAAGCTTTTGAACAAGTTCCATATTTAAAGTTTGAACTTCAAAACATCCATGACAATAGGAACTAGAGCTATCATCTATTTGAGAATCCGATTGTACCTCAAGGGAGTTCTTCCATTGGACCATGAGGCATTGCTCTTCGGACTTTTCTCTCTTAGATCTCCTCATCTTGTTGATAATCCTTGGAAGCTCGGGAGAAGTCAAGATGCTCCAAACTGCAAAAGCCGAATCATAACGATCAAAAACATGTAATAAATGTTCATTTAGAGATGCTCTAAGTGCCCTAAGTGCTAATGCATTGGCCTTCTTATGCTTGCTACTATTTGGGAGGGATTCTATGGTAATGGCTTGATAAACTAGATGTCCTAGGTCTTTTAAATGTTTAGTCATATTAGCCTTCCAAGCATCAAGTCTAAAATGATCAAACATAGGAGGGCTAGCCATAAGTGCAAACTAAATGTGTGCAAATGAAAATGCAAATGAAGATTAGCAAACCAAGATCACTCCTAGGTGGTTAAACCTAAATATCAGGAGCACTAACTCTGATACCAATTGAAAATTCACCTAGAGGGGGGGGGGTGAATAGGTGACGGTGCTAATCTAGTGAACTAAATGCGAAATTTAAAAACTAATTGCAATTACAACAATGATGCACACACAAGCAAGTATAGATATAGCAATTTGCACAAAGTAAAGAGAGAGATAGAGAGAGAGTCAATGGATCAAGCGCAAACAACAAGATATGTTCCGAGGTTCGAGCACCCAGCTCTACATCCCCGCCTTCGACACACGAAGGATTTTAAGTCCACTAGCTAGTCCACAAAGGACTCCCACAAAGGGAACCTCCACCGAGGATTTGGGGCAATCACAATACAAGGAGTACCCAACTCGTCTCCTTACAAACACAACCTCCTCCTTGAGGTACAACTCCAAGCCAACAATCACAACCTCCTCCTAGAGGCAAACTCAAAACCAATACAATCTCAACCTCCTCCACAACCACAAACCAATACAAGGATCACCTCACAACTTGAGGGATACAACCCAAAGCACAAAGCTAAGAAAAGATTGGGTTACAACTTGGTGGTCTAAAACAACAACCACAAACTATATCTTCTCCCACACAAATATCCTATAGATTTAGATTGTAGATTTTTGCTCAAGTGTGGAGAAAACCAAAGGAATGGAAATCAGAAATCACAAAGAAAAATCCTTGGGAAAAACTGAAACTAAGATAGAGAAGTTCACTCAAAATCCTTTCCCAAAAACCCTTTCTTTGATTTTCCAAACCCTAACACAAACACCAAATAGATTGTTCAAATCAAGCTCAAAAACTTCTTTTTATTGCTGTAAAAACACCAGAGAGTATGTAAAAATTCGCACAAAAATTCTTAGAGAAAAACTCTTGCCAAAAGGGTATTTATAGGCTAATCCAGAAAATAGCCGTTGGCAGCAGAACTGCCAGAAATATCCTGGCAGTCGACCGCCCGGTCGACCGCACAACGGTCAATTTTTGACCGTTGGCAGCTACCGGTCGACCGCCACGGTCGACCCAAACAAACAGAGAGCAACTGCTCTCAGTCGGTCGACCGGCACGGTCGACCGGCTACAAGTGTAGCCAGCGTGCACGTATCCGTGCACGTCGGTCGACCCGGACGGTCGACCGGCTACATGGTGCGGTCGACCGTTCCGGTCGACCGACCTAGCCTGGCAGACACCGTTCTGGTTAGCAAAAACATGTAATTTTTAATCCTAAAAATTCTCATTAAATCTCTAAAAATCCACAAAAATAGTTTTATCATATTTAACTGAAATACAAACTTGTGTTAAAAAGTTTAACACAAATCTCAAACATTTTGAACTATTTTTGTGTTATAGAAATTTTGTCAAAAACTAAAAACTGTATTTTCTAAAACTTGGATTTTGAATAGAAAATACATTTTGTCCAAAACTCTTCCAAGTACAAAAAGTATGAAACACATGAATATCATGTTGGAATATTAGGTTTAATTATCATGATTAAATATCATGTTTTTGTATATGATTCCAAAATATGTTTTGTTAGAATTACCAAAACATAAAACTCATGAAGTAGACTATCAAACTAAGTTTGTTTAAGCAATAGAAGCATGCATGTATATAGAACAAATCATATATACACTAAACCATGTAAACTTGTTTTGATATAAAATCTATTCATGAAAACCAAGATCGGTTAAACCTAAAACCGAAAACCAATGTCAAAACATAAAACGTGTGTGTTGTGAGCTTGAGCATTATCATACTATTCTAATCTTTACAATTAGGATCTAAACCCAAAACTAAACTATGGTACCGATGTCTTCTTGTAGAGCGCAATCTCCAAGCCGACTCGATCCAAAGCTCTTTGATCCACCGAGCAAGTGCTATATATGATCTTTGACGCTCGGGCTCTTGAATCAACATGTGGGTAGCTTCCAAATCATCTTGTTGAAGCTAATCACCAACTAATAACTTGACTAATGATCTGAAACTAAAATCACAAGATTATTAGTACACATAACTATATGAGTTAATCATCATCAAAACTAGAGTGGAAGGCCTTTGGGCCAACAAAACCCTCCCCCACACTTATCTCATGCATTGTCCTCAATGCATCGTGAATGTGTATATACATGAAACAAATGAGAAGGAAAGGAAAATTATCTCATGATGGTGGTTCCGATGGTAGTCTGATTGGACCAAGCGTTGCTACCCAATTAAGATATCATGAATCTTGCAGAAATCCATCAGTGACCTCTCTAAAATGACTCAGTAAAGAATGATTGAGTGAATGGTCTTATTTAAAAATTTATCCCCAACTAATTTTTAATTTTCAAAAATAATTACTGAGTCATTTTTTTCAACATCATTGTCTAACAATGAAGTATAATTTTGAGAGTTGATTGATTTGAACTCAAATGGAGTAGGAATAAAAATCGATACCGACTCGGGAATTTGACTCAGATCAAGTCGAGATTCAAAAGGGCGAGTCAAAATTGGTTCAAAAATGGGGTCCAAACCAAAGAATTGATGTTCACACACTTTCCCCATCAATAAAGTGTGATCATAAGATATTGGTGATTCAATTTCACAGTGTACTGGTACAGGATTTAATGTTGACGCTGGAATAGAGAAAAAAAATCTGGTAAATATACCGGAGTCATTATTTGAATGACCAACTTGAAGTTCAGGATCACTTTCAAGCTCAAGTTCAATTTCGAGAAAAAGATAACTTGCCAAAATGTCAAGGTGGTTCTCAAAATTTTGAGCAAGTTCAAATGGATGTAATGAAATTGAATCTTGATTTTCATCCACGGAAGGAATGTGAATGGGTAAAATGATCGATTCTAGTTCAGGAATTATGGAATCAAAACTGGCTCAAGAATGTTACTTAGTTTAGGTAATACAACAGGAGTCAATATTGCTTTAAGGATTGGACTCGAATCGCTAAATTGAAGCTTAGGTTCACATTCATCTTCAAGTTTAATTTTAGGAATTGGATAACTTTTCAAACTATCAAGAATTTGATGTTGGTCAAGTTCAGATTGGTATGATGAAATTGAAGCGGGATTTCCAAAAGGACATGATTCTTGAGTCATATGAACATCTGATGGACATGAGAACTCAATCATATTTTGTATAATTCGCTCTGTCTTTTGCACGAATTCCATAATTTTTTTCCACAATGATTGTTCTTTTAGTGGTTCTGGAAAAGAACTATATGAAGTTTGAAAATTTTGTAGACATGATGAGGCCATCATATTTTCAAATTATTTTTGGGCCTCTCTAGCTTCTTCCAAAGTCCTTTGCAACGATGATTTTTCTTCAATTGGTGGTTCAGAAAAAAGAGGATATGAAGCAGAATCGAGAAATGAATATTGTGAAAATTATTGACAATATGGTTGAAAATTTTGTTGGCCTAGAGGCCCTTCACTCTAGTTTTGATGATGATTAACTCATGTAGTTACAGTTTACTAATAATCTTGTGATATTTAGTTTCAGATATTTGATCAAGATATTAGTAGGTGATTAGCTTCAACAAAGGTGTTTTGGAGCTTTCACATATTGATTCAAGAGCTCGAGCGTCAAGATCGCATCTAGTACTTAGTTGGAGTCAAGCTCGTTAGATCGGTTTTGAATCGAGTCGACTTGGAGAAGGAGTTCTACAAGAAGATCTCGTTTGTTTAGTTTAAGATTATGTTTAGATCTTGTGTAAAGATTAGATAGTGTTGATATGCTCAAGAACACATACAAAAGTTTTAATTTGTTTGGTTTTCGGTTTAACCTATATTGGATTTCATGTCAAAAACACAGATATAAATCTTTATATGTATATAGGATTCTATCCATATACAATATGTTGGCCCAGTGGCCTTCCGCTCTAGTTTTGATGATGATTAACTCATGTAGTTATGTTTACTAATAATCTTGTGATGTTTAGTTTCAGATCATTAATCAAGATGTTAGTTGGTGATTATCTTCAACAAAGGAGTTTTGAAGCCTTTCACATGGTGATTCAAGAGCCCGAGCAACAAGATCATATATAGCACTCATTGGAGTCAAGCTCGGTGGATCACGGATTGGATCGAGTCGGCTTGGAGACGACGCTCTACAAGAAGACTTAGGTATCCTAGTTTAGTTTGTGTTTTAGATCCATATGTAAAGATTAGATAGTGTGATATGCTCAAGTTCACAATACACACACGTTTCATATTTTGTATATTAGTTTTTTGGTTTTTAGTTTAACCGATATTGGTTTTCATGAATAGATAGTATCAATACAAGTTTACTTTGTTTAAGTGTATATTAGATATATTCTATATACATGTAAGCTTAATTTCCTAGACAAACTTATGTTGAGATGCCTATTCATGAAGTTTTGTGTTTTGGTATTTTTAACAAAACATATTTTTGGAATTAAAGACAAAAACAATGATATATATATGTTTCATGTATATTGGACTTATGTCCATATGCAACATGCCTAAAAGTGTTTAAGTATCATGTTTTTGTATTTGAATGAGTTTTGAAAAAATTAGATTTCCTATTGAAAAATCTAAGTTTGGAAAAATACAGGTTTTGATTTTTGGTAATTTTTCCATAACACAAAAATGGTTCAAAATGTTTGATAATTGTGTTGAAATTTTTATCAAATGTTTATATAACATATATTATGTTAGAAACTATTTTTGTGGATTTTTAGAAGTTTTATGGGATTTTTTAGAATATTTAAAAACTCAATTTTCTGACCCAGAACCCAGCCTGCCAGGCTCTGGCGGTCGACCGGACCCCAGAGTCGGTCGACCGGTCGGTTGACTGACGTACACAGCCTTGTGCACGTTGGCCAGGCACAAGGGGCGGTCAACCGGGTCGGTCGACCGGCCAAAGAGCCTTGCTCTCTGTTTTTTGGCGGTCGACCGAGGCGGTCGACCGGGTTCCTCCAACGGTCATATTTATGACCGTTGGCGGTCGACTGGCCGGTCGACCGCCAGCCGCCAGAGCTGCCAAATCAGCTCAACGGCTAGTTTCTTTTGGTGGGCTATTTAAGCCCCATTTGCTTGGGTTTTTGCTAAGATTTTTACAAGAGAAAAATTTCAGTTTTCCTTAGTGTTTTATACAAGATTCAAAAGAGTTTTAAAGCTTAAAGATTTCATCTTTAAATTGTTTTTCAAGGTTTTGGAAAATTCAAAGAAAAATAGGTTTTTGGGATATTGCTTTAGATCTTCATTTCTATCATATTGCAAGTGTTTTCTCAAGGATTTTTCTTTGTTATTTGATTTCCAAAACACCTTGATTTCCACACTTGAGCTATCATTCTATCCTCTCTATAGGTTCACTTGTTTTGTGAAAAAAGGAAAGTGTTTGTGGTTGAGACATACCACCAAGTTGTAAACCCCTTCTTTGTTGGATATCCCTCTTTGGTAGAGGTTGATTTGGATTGTGGGGTGCTCCCTCTTTGGTAGAGGTTGAGGTTGTGGTTTACTCCCTCTTGGTGAGGCGGAGTTGGATTGGATTTGTATCCCTCTTCGGTAGAGGTGAATTGTGTTTGTATTCCTCTTCGGTAGAGGTGGATTGTGCTTGTATCCCTCTCTGTGAGGTGGATTTGGGTGTATTGGTGGAGTTCGGTACTCCGGTCTTCGGTAGACCATTTGTATTGCCTCGGTGGAGGTTGTATTGGTTGAGAGAGGAGTTCGGTACTCCTAGTGGATTGGAAATCCTTCTCGGTGAAGGCGGGGACATAGAGCTCGGTGCTCGAACCTCGAAACACATCTTCTTGTTTGCGTTTGATCAATTGACTCTCAACCCTCTCTCTCTTTTATTTTTGTATTGCATCATTCATATTGTCATATCTTATATGCTTGTGTTGTGCCTTGCATTTATTCATATTGCCATATCATATATATGCTTGTTGTGCCTTGCATTGATCCATATTGCTTATTCTTATATGCTTGGTTGTGCTTGTTTGTGTGCCTCACTTGTGCTTAACCACGAGAGCTTCATATAGCGCCTCAACTCTTATTCAGAGGAATCAAGAGGAGTTAGTCCAGAGCCTTTCACGGGGAATTTGGCTACACTCGTTGGTTGCACTAGGTGTTGTTGCAAATGTTTTGTAATTCCGCATTTAGTTCTTATATTAGCCTTATCACCTATTCACCCCCCTCTAGGTGATTTCAATTGGTATCAGAGCCTACGCTCCTGATATTTGGTTTAACCACCTAGGAGTGTGATCTTGGTTATGCTAATCTATCATTTGTATTTGCACATATATTTGTTTGCACACACTCATGGCTTGCTTGTCACCTCCCATGTTTGATGTCACCAACATTGACATGTGGAAACTTAGGATGTCCATGTACCTAAAAATCTTAGGATTGCATGTTTTCCTTGCCGCTACCAAGAAATGCTATCTTGGTAACCGCAAGCATATAGAAGCCAATACACTTGCCCTTGAGGCTATTAGAAGCACGCTTTCTAAAGATTATCTTATGCTTGTTTCTAACCTTAATTTCGCTTTTGTAGTGTGGAACAAGTTGACCACCTCCACCTCCAAGCTTCTATTGCCAATCCAACAAGAGGAAGAATCTAGTGGAGAATTCGAGTCACAATGCTTCATGGTACAAGGGAATGACTCCCTTGAGGTACATTCGGAATCCCAACTAGATTGTAATGATGCTAGTTCTTCTTGTGATGAGCATGTTGACCCGAACACTTTAAATGAAGAACTATCCATTGTTTGTGAAAAATTAATAGAAAAATATAATTTGTTGAAAAAGAAAAGTCTAGACTTAACAATGAAAATAAAAATTTGCTTTCTAGACTTGACATGGTTTTGCAAGAGAAAGAGAAGATTTCAAATGAGAGGGAGTCATTGAAATCTCAACTTGATCTTGCACTTAAAGAAAATGAATTTTTGAAAAATAAAAAGGATTGTAATGATATTTTGAAGAGAAATGAAAAATTGTCTTCAAAAGTTGATTTTGTTTTAAAAGAGAATGTTTCTTTGAAAAACAAAATAATTTCTATTTTAAATGATTTAGATGCTTGTTTAAAGAAAAATGTTTCTTTGCAAAAGAATATAGTTCACATGTTTGCCATGCTAGTGTAGTATCACACACATCACCTATTGCATATCTCACTTCTTCTTTAATTAACAATGATATATCCATGCTAAAGAAGAATGTAGATTGTTTGGGCTCCACTTTGAGCCATTGCGTTTTGAGTCATACACGTTTGGAATCCTTGTTTCGGAAGAAACAAGTTCCTATTATGCATGCACACCCTCCACGGCATACACATGCTCCTCACATAGACACCCATCACACCATGTATGCTTATGTGTACACTTGTACACATTGTGGACGTAAGGGCCACCTTGCTAAATTTTGCTATGATCGTATAAATGATTGTAATTTAGCAAATAAATTTGTTTGGGTTAGAAAATGTACTAACCCCCATGGACCCAAAAGAGTGTGGGTACTAAAGACCACCCCTATTGTATTTGATGTAGGTGTGGGCTCTCGCATGACATGAGAGTTATGGTGCCTTGAGGTGGATGCGTTCCGTGCTTAAAGAGGATTATTTGAATGCATCACTTTCAAGGGAAGTTTTGGTGGGAGGACCACCTTGGTTTGGAGAACTAGAGAGGTGCCTTCATCGGTTTTGGTATCGATCTCTAACTCCCGTTTATATTTGCAAGCTTTTCATGTTCATCAATTTATAGCATGTCTTGTTTTATTGATTATTATGATTATGCCATATGACTTAAATTAGTGATATACATGTTTATTTATTTGAGATGCCCATGTTTAATATGGATCTATATCTATGTGTTCTCACTTTGTTTTTAACTAATATGTATGTCCTACATCTATTGCACATGCATATGCATAATGACCATATGTATGTTTATGATTTTTGTTTTGTTTTGATGCTTCATGTTTTGATGTTTATAGTTTATTATGTTAAATGCCATGATTATTAGATCATTGACATGCATGTATAGCATTTGAGATCACCCATGTTTATATGGACCCATATATTGTGTTCTCACCATTGTTTAGCTATTATGTATATCATAGTTCTAATAGAATGTGGATTTACATAATGATCGTTTTTATGTTGATTTATGTCTCGTTTTATGCTTCATATTTTGAATATATGTTTAAATGTTAGTTTTCATTAATACTAGGATATATACTTGTACATATAGTGGGACACAAATAGATCTTTATATGTTTGTACTTGAACGCTTATTTGTACCCATTAGATGTGCTAGTATAGTCTAGTTTTGATGATTCATGCATTTGACTTGTATTCATATTTTATCCATTTTTTTATGTGTTTATGTTTCACTTCATGTATATGTCTATTTTGCCAAACCTTAAGATATACATGTATACCCCTTGAGTCATTTGCTTTTCATGCAAATCTTTATTATGGACTCAATTGTGTTTAGGGATATGTATGTATACTTCTTGTGTTGTCACAACATACATATGCCTTGAAGTATAAATTGTTTTTAATGAAAATTTGATTTTTCATGTTTTAAGGAATATCGAGCTTTATTGCCAATTTTCGTGATTATGTGTTTCACCTAACAGTTGTACACTCACCTCTTTTAAATGTTTCTCATGATTGTGTTTTCATGAGTATAATATGTGCTTCATTGATTTCGAGTGTTTAGTGCCATGTGATTTACATGTATTTCATGAAAAATATTTTTGTTTTATTCCTTACTTGAAGGATTTCGTACTAGTTTAAAAGTTTTTCATTTAACTAGTTGCGGGATTCTTCGTAAGATATGAGATATACACTTGATATTATTTGTGTTTCAATTGGTATCATTGGATTCTTTCAATTGGTATCAATATTGACATTTTTGTATACTCATATATTTGTATGTATGTATGCCTTCATTTCCTATAGTATCAATTTCGATTGGTATATAATTTTCATACATATATATGTTTATGCTAAAGCTTGAATTTTTAATGAATATCATATTTCTATTGATTAATTTTTCAATTGGTATGCTAATATAAGCTTTTGCATAATTTCAATTGGTATTTCATAAAGGGGGAGAAAACTCATATTTTATCTTTCAATTGGTATTTTGTTTACTCTAGATTTCCACTCCCTTACTTTATGATAGAACATGAATTAAAAAAATTGTAGAATATTATAATTTCAATTAGTATCATATGCTTAAAAAGAATAATACTTTTTATTGGTATCAAGATGTTTTCTTTGAATACTTTCAATTGGTATCAAGATTTTATTTGTTTTTTTTTCTCACAATTGGTATCAATGCCTTATTTACTTTCTATTGATATATGTCCACTTTAAATTGGTATCAAATGTACTACTTTGACACATTTTTTTAAATGATATCTTAATTGTTTGTCACCCCTCATTGTATCATTTTTTTTTGTTTTAGACAAAAAGGGGGAGAACATTTTTTTTATTTTGTTTGTGACCCCTTTGTTGATGATTGACAAAAAGGGGAGAATTATTTGAGTTTATATGCATGTTTTTATATGCATGTTTTGTTTATCTAGAAACATATTTTTATTTATTAGTTTGTCGTTTAATTGGTATCAAGAGCTTTATTTAAAAGAACATATAATTTGTTTCAATAGCTTTATTTAAAGAACATGTTTTTATTTTGGTATCAAGAGCTTTAATAGAGTTTTACCGTTCATGGTTCATTGTTTTATGCATGTCTATGCATTTTCGTGTTTTAATTTTCATTGCATATTTATATGTTTATTGTGATGCATGAGTTAAGGGGGAGCTTCTTTGAAGCTTAACTTTAATCCATGCATATATAACTCCATGAGTTTTGTCATCATTAAAAAGGGGGAGATTGTTGGCCCAGTGGCCTTCCGCTCTAGTTTTGATGATGATTAACTCATGTAGTTATGTTTACTAATAATCTTGTGATGTTTAGTTTCAGATCATTAATCAAGATGTTAGTTGGTGACTAGCTTCAACAAAGGAGTTTTGAAGCCTTTCACATGGTGATTCAAGAGCCCGAGCAACAAGATCATATATAGCACTCATTGGAGTCAAGCTCGGTGGATCACGGATTGGATCGAGTCGGCTTGGAGACGGCGCTCTACAAGAAGACTTAGGTATCCTAGTTTAGTTTGTGTTTTAGATCCATGTGTAAAGATTAGATAGTGTGATATGCTCAAGTTCACAATACACACACGTTTCATGTTTTGAATATTGGTTTTTCGGTTTTTGGTTTAACCGATATTGGTTTTCATGAATAGATAGTATCATTACAAGTTTACTTTGTTTAAGTGTATATTAGATATATTCTATATACATGTAAGCATAATTTCCTAGACAAACTTATGTTGAGATGCCTATTCATGAAGTTTTGTGTTTTGGTATTTTTAACAAAACATATTTTTGGAATTAAAGACAAAAACAATGATATATATATATATATATATGTTTCATGTATATTGGACTTATGTCCATATGCAACATGCCTAAAAGTGTTTAAGTATCATGTTTTTGTATTTGAATGAGTTTTGGAAAAATTAGATTTCCTATTGAAAAATCTAAGTTTGGAAAAATACAGGTTTTGGTTTTCGGTAATTTTTTCATAACACAAAAATGGTTCAAAATGTTTGATAATTGTGTTGAAATTTTTATCACATGTTTATATAACATATATTATGTTAGAAACTATTTTTGTGGATTTTTAGAAGTTTTATGTGATTTTTTAGAATATTTAAAAACTCAGTTTTTTGACCCAGAACCCAGCCTGCCAGGCTCTGGTGGTCGACCGGGCCGGTCGACTGGACCCCAGAGTCGGTCGACCGGTCGGTCGACCGACGTGCACAGCCTTGTGCACGTTGGCCAGGCACAAGGGCGGTCGACCAGGTCGGTCGACCGACGTGCACAGCCTTGTGCACGTTGGCCAGGCACAAGGGCGGTCGACCAGGTCGGTCGACCGGCCAGAGAGCCTTGCTCTCTGTTTTTGGGCGATCGACCGAGGCGGTCGACCGGGTTCTTCCAACGGTCATATTTATGACCGTTGGCGGTCGACCGGCCGGTCGACCGCCAGCCGCCAGAGCTGCCAAATCAGGTCAACGGCTAGTTTCTTTTGGTGGGCTATTTAAGCCCCATTTGCTTGGGTTTTTGCTAAGATTTTTACAAGAGAAAAATTTTAGTTTTCCCTAGTGTTTTATACAAGATTCAAAAGAGTTTTAAAGCTTAAAGATTTAATCTTTAAATTGTTTTTCAAGGTTTTGGAAAATTCAAAGAAAAATAGTTTTTTGGGATATTGCTTTAGATCTTCATTTCTATCATATTGCAAGTATTTTCCCAAGGATTTTTCTTTGTTATTTGATTTCCAAAACACCTTGATTTCCATACTTGAGCTATCATTCTATCCTCTCTATAGGATCACTTGTTTTGTGGAAAAAGGAAAGTGTTTGTGGTTGAGACATACCACCAAGTTGTAAACCCCTTCTTTGTTGGATATCCCTCTTTGGTAGAGGTTGATTTGGATTGTGGGGTGCTCCCTCTTTGGTAGAGGTTGAGGTTGTGGTTTACTCCCTCTTGGTGAGGAGAAGTTGGATTGGATTTGTATCCCTCTTCGGTAGAGGTGGATTGTGTTTGTATCCCTCTTCGGTAGAGGTGGATTGTGCTTGTATCCCTCTCTGTGAGGTGGATTTGGGTGTATTGGTGGAGATCGGTACTCCGGTCTTCGGTAGACCATTTGTATTGCCTTGGTGGAGGTTGTATTGGTTGAGAGAGGAGTTCGGTACTCCTAGTGGATTGGAAATCCTTCTCGGTGAAGGCGGGGACGTAGAGCTCGGTGCTCGAACCTCGAAACACATCTTCTTGTTTGCGTTTGATCAATTGACTCTCAACCCTCTCTCTCTCTTTTATTTGTGTATTGCATCATTCATATTGTCATATCTTATATGCTTGTGTTGAGCCTTGCATTTATTCATATTGCCATATCATATATATGCTTGTTGTGCCTTGCATTGATCCATATTGCTTATTCTTATATGCTTGGTTGTGCTTGTTTGTGTGCCTCACTTGTGCTTAACCAGGAGAGCTTCATATAGCGCCTCAACTCTTATTCAGAGGAATAAAGAGGAGTTAGTCCAGAGCCCTTCACGGGGAATTCGGCTAGACTCGTTGATTGCACTAGGTGTTGTTGCAAATTAGTTTTGTAATTCTGCATTTAGTTCTTAGATTAGCCTTATCACCTATTCACCCCCCTCTAGGTGATTTCACAATATGCTTCAAAGTTGTTTAAAGATCATGTTTTTGTATTTACATGTGTTTTGGAGAAAACAGTTTTCCATTTCAAAATTCAAGTTTTGAAAAATACGGATTTTGGTTTAAGGCAAAATTTCAATAACATAAAAATGATTCAAATTTTTTATAATATGTGTTGAATTTTTGTCATACATATTTGTATTTCAAAGATATAAAAAGAACTAATATTTGTGAAATTTATGTGATTTTATGGGATTTAATTGAAGTCAAAAACTCATGTTTTTAATCCCTAAAAAGTTTGACCTGCCTGTCTGCCGGTCGACTGGACCGGTCGACCGTAGCAGAAGTCGGTTGACCGGTCCGGTCGACCGACATGCACAGACGTGCATGGAACCATGGGCGGGTGAGCCGGTCGACCGGGCGGTCGACCGTCCAGAGAGTTCTACTCTCTGGAAATGGCCCCGGTCAACCGGCCGGTCGACCGACAGAGAGCTGCTGCTCTCTGTATCTAGTCCCGGTCGACCGGGCGGTCGATCGCAGGCTCAACGGTCAGAAAAGTGACCGTTGGCCAGTTGACCGGGCGGTCGACCGGAAGGGCAAATCTGTCCTTTCATGCTGCCAACAGGCAGAATTGTTTGGGGTTATAAATACCCCACATTCTTGAGCTGTTTTGACTAAGAATTTTAAGAGCAAAATTTTCTATCTTTCAGCAAGTTTTTAAAAGAGTTTTTGTGTCAAAAGATTTGATCTTTAATTATTTTTAAAGGGTTGAAAAAATCAAGAAAGGAGAAGTCTTTGGGATTGATTTTTGATCTTCATTTCTATAGCTATTCTAGAAGTTTTCCCAAGAGTTTTTCTTTGTATTTTTGATTTCCAAACTCTTTATATTCTCACACTTGAGCTATCATATCTATCCTATCTATTAGGATCTTGTTTTTGTGAGAAAGAATTGGTTTGTGGTCTTTGTGATCACCTAGAGTTGAAAACCTCTTTTATTTGAGATTGTGAGTATCACTCTTGTGTAGAGGTAATTGTGGAGGTTGTGATTGATATCCCTCAAAGTGTAAGGGTATTTGTTGGAGTGTTAGCTTTGAGCCTAATCCTTCTAGTGAGAGGTTGATTGTTGTTTGCTAAGTGCCCATCCCTCTAAGTGTAGAGGTGATTTGTGTAGTGCCTTGCCTCTAGTGAGAGGTTGTATTTAGTGAGAGAGGAGTTGTGTACTCCTAAGTTGTATTTGCCTAAATCCTCAGTGGAGGTTCCCTGTGTGGGAAGTCCTGTGTGGACGATATAGTGAAAATCCTTCTGTGTGAAGGCGGGGACGTAGAGCTGGGTGCTCGAACCTCAAAACATATCTTGGTGTTTGCGTTTAATCCACTATCTCTAAACTCTCTCTCTTATAATGTGCCTTGCATTATTCATATTGTTCATTCATACTTATATGTTTGGTATTGCTTGTGTGTGTCTCACTTGTGTTGAACCAAGAAAGCTTTACATAGCACCTCAACTTTTATTTAGAGGAATTTAGAGGAGATAGTTCAGAGCCCTTCACCGGGAATTCGGCTACACTCTTTGATTACACTATGTTTGTTACAATTTGTTTTAAATTTCGCATTATTTGTCATTAGACTAGCCTTACACCTATTCACCCCCCTCTAGGTGTACTTTCAATTTGTATCAGAGCCTACACTCCTATTATTAGGTTTAACCACCTAGGAGTGAGATCTTGATTGCTAATCTAGTATTTGTATTTGCACACATACTTATTTACACACACTCATGGATTATCTTGCACCTCCCATGTTTGATGTTTCTAACATCTATATGTGGAAGCTTAGAATGAGTATGTACCTAAAAACTTTAGGTTTGCATGTTTTCCTTGCCGCTACTAAGAAATCTTATCTTGGTAATAGCAAGCATATAGAGGCCAATGCACAAGCCCTAACGACACTTAGAAGCACGCTTAACAAATAATATCTTTCTATAGTTTCTCATTGTGATTCCGCCTTTGCAGTGTAGAACACCTTGACCTTTCCCCCGCTACAAACGCCAAACTTTGTGGAGGAGGAATATAGTGGAGGAGAATCTGAACAACGTTGCTTCATGGTCCAAGGGAATGACTCCCTTGAGGTATATTCGAATACTCAATTAGATGATAGTTTTAGTTATTCTTATAATGAGTGTATGGATGCACATGCTTCAAATATAAACTAGCTAAAGGTTGTGAAAGATTGATTTTGAAGAATAAAGTTTTGAAAAAGAAAAGTTCAAAATTAATAAAAAAAATGAAAATTTATCTTCTAGACTTGATTTGGTCTTGCAAGAGAGGGATGAGATTTCAATTGAAAGGGACTCATTGAAATCCCAACTTGAGCTTGCCTTAAATGAAAATAAAATTTTGAAAAGTAAAAATGATTGTGAAAATGTTTTGAAGAAAAATGAGACTTTAACTTCAAAACTTGATTTTGTTTTAAAAGAGAATAATTTCTTGAAAAACAAAATTGATTTGATTTCAAATGAATTGGAAGATTGCTTAAATGAAAATAAATCTTTGAAAAATGATTTGTCTTCACATATTTGCTATACTAGCATAGCTTCACATTCTAGTGTTTCCAATGCATGCCCCACCTCTTCTTCTATAATTGAAAATAATATATGTATGTTAAAAAAGAGTGTTGATTGTTTGGGCTCCACTTTGAGCCAATTTGTCATGAACTATACTCGGTTGGAATCCATGTTTCGTAAGAAACAAGTTGTAACCCTCGGTTTCCTATGTACGGGTGTCAATAATGGTATGGATACCCGACGTAATCATCCTGGTAGCCGGATTGAGGCAGTTTCAGCTCAAGATTTTATTTCCTAATATTTTAAATTTTTCTGGATTTTCTGAAAATTTTCGTGAATTATTTGAGAACAATCTCAATTTGAGGTCGACCGGTGACACAGGCTGACTCTGGAATTTTTTTAATTAACAAATGGTGATGAATTTAAAAAATACGACTTTATAGCAATGTTCAGGATGACATCTTCTATTTTTGTGAATTTTTAAAGATTTTTCTAGATTAATAAAGTTTAATCCAATAAGCTAATAATCAAATGCTGATTTATTAAATAATAATAATAATAATAATAAAATAAATAAATAAATAAATAATCTAGAACCAACCCCATTAACAAAGGCTACAGGTTTTGAAACCGTGACCGCCAACAAGGAGTGAAATGCACCAACCAGGGTGTATTATTGGTATGTTGCTTGGGATAGCAATACATATATTTTATATATTATATTTAACCAATGTTTTTCCCTCCATCCTCCCACACGTCTCCATCTGCTGCTCCTCTTCTCGTTCACATCACCTAACTCTTATAATCTAAAACCAAATCCAAAATCATATCTAAATCCTAACTTCCCAAATCATATCCTAACTAAATAAATCCTATCAAATCAAAATCCTAACTGACTCAAATTCTCTTTAATCCAAATATTTCTTCTTCTCTCCCCATTGGCAGCCAACACGCCATCACCCCACTTTTCCACCCTGCAGTGAACACCCCAAAATGTATCCCTTCACTCCACCATCACCCGGGCTGAGACTCCTTGGTCGTGCCCCACTCTACTCCTCCATGGTCGAACACCTTCCACCGAGTGCGAGCCACCATGAGTGCTTCCCCGCATGTCGCGTCATCACCGCAGCATCCACCAAGCACTCCGCCCCTTCTCCATCGTCCTCCCTCTGCCAGGAGCACCGTGCACATCACCAAACTTCTTCCGCAACCCGAGCTCCACCCGACCTCTCATCCGAGCCCGAGCTCCCTTCCTCGTTGCTCTCCCATACTGTTGCCGCCATGGCCACTCATGAGCTTCTCCCCCGCAAGCGCCGGAGTTCGATCGGCGAGCGCAAACGCAGGCCACGACAACCCGGACCACCCCGCGGTAGCCCGTCCTCCTTCGCGGACTCCAGCGGCACACCGGAGCCCCCGCATGCATGAGCCAAGCCATGGCCGAGTTCTCTCCTTCCACTTTTCAGGTTCTTCCTCCTAACGCTTCTTTGTACATGTATAATGATCTAGTCATTTTTCTACATTCCAGGTCTTTAATCGGTTTAATTTCTATACCTGTATCTATGTACCAATTTTTTGACCTTACCTTTTCTATTTTTATGATTCTTTTAATATTTTCTTTCAGCTTAATTTGTCTTGATTGTCTACACCCACTAGTTTTCCAACATTCTTAAGTACATGTCTTATAGTCTTATAATCGCATTAGAAAATTTTCTTTAGGTTGCCAGGTAGATATTTATCATATAGAACTCCCCAAGCATCTTTGGAACTCAGCATCCCACCCTTTAATTGTCCTGTAAGAAATTCCTTATTTCTTTTGTTTAATTGATCTAAGATAATCAAATTGTGAAATTGGCTTCCCATTAATTTTGGCATGCCTCATTTTCAATTCCAGTGACAATGGCATTGCATTTTACTTGTCAAAATTTTTCTCCACCTTCTAGTTTAGCATCTATCTTTATTCTCATATTATTTGATTAGCACCATCATATGTAAATAAGACGTACACGCCCCAGGCATGCTGCCTCCTCTGTTCTTGCCGATCACTCCTAGCCGAGATCCCTTCTCTCCGGCGAGCTCCGTGGCAGTAAAGATCCCCACCTTGCCGCAGCCCACGGCGACCCCTGCGACCTGGCCACCATCTCTGCGAGCTCCGTAATTATCATCATCGAGCTCCGCCATCACTGGAACTGAACATTCCCACATGAGCTCTCCTTCTCCCCATCCTTGTGAATCTATTTTTGTGAGTACAGTGTATGTTATGATGTGAGAGTTATAAATAGTGTGTTTTGGTCATACACATAGTTACTCTGAGCTCCATCTTTTATTTGTTGCATGCATAAGCATTAGCAAGAGACACCACAACCAGCATAGCTGAATTCCGTAATCCTTGTTCCTTTTGTCATATTCATTCATAAACATATTGTGGTTATTCACAGTAGTGATAGATATATGTCATTTCATTTTGAGCTCCCAAAGGCCTTCATTATTTCCCTATTTTTTTCATGGGTACCTTATAAATGTGTATTATAATGTGCCTGGCATATATATGTAAATGTGTGTGTTATGTGTATAGATGTATGTGTGTGAGTGCTTGTATGTAAGTATAGATATATGTATGTATGTGGGTACAATGTATGTATGTACATGTATTTATATGTACATGTGTCCGTGTGTGTTCAGTTACGTGTTGCAGCATCTCGAATCCGTTCGGTGAGATCCGAACCAGTTGCAGAAGACCCGGACCCGATCCGGATTTGTGCTCGTTGTGGACCCGATACATAGGCGATTCGAAGACCGATTCATGGGATGATCCATAGATCAGTACCGGTTCGCGCAGTGAAGACCAGACGACAATACGGTTCCAAAACCGCGTCATTTCATGTGAGTGTTCGTTCTTGTGTATTTCCTCATTTTCCGTTGTCGGTATGCGTTTATATTTACACTTATCATTTTATTTGACTTTTTTTTTATATTTTACCTGTTTGATTGCTTGTACTACTTCATGAGATGTTACTGAGCATTCACCATATTTATTTTACTGATCTGAATGGTTATTAGCGTCATTTCATGTACCAATATTGATTCAGGACTAGTGGATATATACCTTATGCTGTGACACCTAACACGTTTTACGGGGACCTTGGCATGACTATATTACTGCTGCCTGACATCTAGTACTCCTGTACCCTGAACTCCTGTATCCCCTGTACTTATGTCCCATGCACTATTACCCTGTTAATAGCACAGTCATACCGGCGTCCGGCGGAGCATGCCGCCTGGTGTCGGGATGACGAGGATGTATCCCACAATCGTGCTAGCGTCCGGCGGATCCTGAATGGAACTAAGTGCCACACGGAGCAAAGTGCCACACCATACACATGGTGGGGGCCACCTCTTGAATCTGTGGGGGCCACCTCTAGAATCCATTTCCCTCAGAACAAAGTGCCACATAGAGCAAAGTGCCACACCACACACGTGGTGGGGGCCACCTCTTGAATCTGTGGGGGCCACCTCTTGAATCTGTAGGGCTATCTCCTGCCTGTGCCGCCTGGTGTTAGCGTGATAAGCATTCTCAGTACATATTAACATCCACACGTACTTGTATGATGATAACGCCATGAGCATATGTTATTTGGTCTCTTCCCTATTCGAATAATGATACCCGCATATCAGAGTTCGGATGAGTTCTACTGGAAGTGCGGGCTCCAGTGTGAACTGTCGGTATTATGGGACGCCGGTGGGAAAGGGAAAAAATAACAAAGAACACCAATGATTATTATTGAATAACTTGAATGAAATTCATTGTATTATGCCCTGAACTGATACTCTGCCTTATGACATATGACCATACACATGACCAAATTATATACCAGACTAGTGACATGTTAGGTTACACATTTAGACATCAGTTGGTTGTTACAGTTGTTTTACTTGCCTTTTTCTGCATACCTATTCATATTATTGTTTTTCAGTGTTTATTTATCATGTTATTTAGTGTTTGCAGTTATCTGTTATTATTTTGTGCACACTGTTTACATGCACGAGCAGTTCTCTTTACACACACACTCACCAGGTCGCTTTCTGATGACCCTGGATTTGCACGTCCAGATATTGGACGCTTTGTTTCTATTGTGCAGGTGTTCAATGAGACTGTACGCCTTGCGAGGAACTGGACGCTCTTTCTTTTGATTCTGGTAATCTTTCCTTTCTTTATTCCTGCTATTATTTTAATTCATGTTGATCATACTTGGCTTCTATTCTATTCCTTTTTCATTTCAGATCATTTGTAGCCTTTATATGTATTATTGCAGTGATCATTGATTATTATGGTTTAGATTTATAGCTTGTTCAGGTTAATTTAGGCTTAGCGTGTATACGTGGGGTATTTTCCTCGCGTATATACGTCGCCGACTCTCGTCGCGACTCCGTTTTCGCGTATTTTGGGAAGCGGGCGTGACACAAGTTCCTCCTATGCATGCGCACAAATCAAGGCATGCACAGGTTCCTTACGTTCATACACATAACATAATGTATGCTCATGTGTACACTTGTACACATTGTGGACGTAAGGGCTACCTTGCAAAATTTTGCTTTGATAGAATTAATGATTCAAATTTTGCAAATAGATTTATTTGAGTTAGTAAAGGAGTTAACCCCCATGGACCCAAAAGAGTATGGGTACCAAAAATCACTCTTATTTTTGATGTAGTTGTGGGCTCTCACTCGACGTGAGGGCATTAGTGCCTTGAGGTGAATGCGTTCCGAACTAAACGATGACTATTTTGGATGCATCACTTTCAAGAGGAGTTTGGTGGGAGACCACCATGGTTTGGAGACATAGAGATGTGCCCTCTTAGTTTTGGTAACTATCTCTAACCCCCATGTTGTTGATTTTTAGCATATTTTGATTACTACGTTAAATGCCATGATATTTACACCTAGACATACGTGCATAGTATTTGAGAAACCCATGTTCATATGCATCCATATTTTTGTGTTTTCACACTTGTTTAGCTATTGTATATATCATAGATCTAAGACATGTACATTTACATAATGATCTTATTAATTTATGTTTTGTTTTATGCTTCATGATTTGATTACATGTTTAAGATGTAGTTTTCATTAAAACTTGTGTAAATACTTGTACAACTATTGAGCCACAAATTGATTATTATATGTTTGTTCTTGATTGCTCATTTGTACCCATTAGATGTACTAGTATAGCCTAGTTTTTATGATTCATGCATTTTGACTTGTATTCCCTATTTTGGACATGTTTTTCATGATGATGTTTAGCATCATGTATATGCTAATTTTGTTAAAACTTTAATATATACATGTATACCCTTGAGTTATTTGCCTTTCATGTAACATTCTTTTATGGACTCAACTGTGTTTGGATATGTTGTATACTTCTAGTTTAGACTAAACATACATATGTTGGCCCAAAGGGCTTCCACTCTAGTTTTGATGATGATTAACTCATGTAGTTATGTGTACTAATAATCTTGCAATGTTTAAGTTTCAGATATTTGTCAAGATATTAGTTGGTGAAAGCTTCCACACATCTTTCACATATTGATTCAAGAGCCCGAGCGTCAAAGATCATACATTGCACTTGCTCGGTGAATCAAGAGTTTTTGGATCGAGCCGTCTTGGAGATTGCGCTCTAGCTTGGAGATTGCGCTCTACAAGAAGACTTAGGTATCCATAGTTTTAGTTTGGGTTTAGATCTTAATTGTAAGGATTAGAATAGTATGATAAGCTCAAGTTCACAACACACACCTTTCATGTTTTTTTTTATTTTCGGTTTTAGGTTTAACCGATCTTGGTTTTCATGAATAGATTTTTTATCAAAACAAGTTTACATGGTTTATGTATATTAGATTTGTTCTATATACATGCATGCTTCAATTGTTTAGACAAACTTTGTTTGATAATCTATTCCATATGTTTTATGTTTTGATATTTACAACAAAACATATTTTTGGACTTAATGACAAAAATCATGATATATATATGTTTCTTGTATATTGAATTTCTATTCATATACAATATGCTTCAAAGTGTTTAAATATCATATTTTTGTATCATGTATGAGTTTTAGACAATGTGTATTTTCTATTCAAAAATACAAGGTTTTAGAAAATACGGTTTTTGGTTTTTGGCAAAATTTCTATGACACAAAAATAGTCAAATATGTTTGAAATTTGTGTTAGGATTTTTAACACAAGTTTGTATTTCAATATAAAATGATAAAACTATTTTTGTGGAATTTTAGAGATTTTGTGGGATTTATTATAATATTTTTCCCCAGATTTCAGACCTGTTTTTGTCTGCCAGGCTTGGCCGGTCGACTGGTACGGTCGACCGCACCAAGAAGCCAGTCGACCGATCCGGTCGACCGACGTGCACGGATACGTGCACGCTGGCTGACTCTGTAGCCGGTCGACCGAAGTGGTCGACCGACAGGGAGCTGTTTGCTCTCAGGAATTCTCGGTCGACCGGGCGGTCGACCGGCAGCCACAACGGATCAAAATTTGACCGTTGGGCGGTCGACCGTCCCGGTCGACCGGAAGGCTATTTTTGGCAAAACTGCTGCCAAACGGCTATTTTCTGGATTAGCCTATAAATACCCCATTTGCAAGAGTTTTTCTCTAAGATTTTTTGTGCGAATTTTTCCTGATTCTCTGGTGTTTTCAAAGCAATCAAAAGAAGTTTTTGTGCTTGATTTGAACAATCTATTTTGGTGTTTGATTAGGGTTTGGAAATATCAAAGAAAGGGTGTTTGGGAAAAGCTTGTGATTGAACTACTCTATATTGTTTTCTTGATTTTTTCCCAAGAATTTTCTTTGTGATTTCTGATTTCCATTCCTTTGGTTTTCTCCACACTTGAGCAAAAATCTACTATCTATATCTATAGGTTATTTGTGTGGAAGAAGAAGTTGTTTGTGGTTGTTGTTGTGACCACCAAGTTGTAACCCAATCTTTTCTTAGCTTTGTGCTTTGGGTTGTATCCCTCTAGTTGAGAGGTGATCCTTGTATTGGTTGGTGATTGGGAGTTTGTTGTATTGGTTTGGAATTTGCCTCAAGGAGGAGGTTGTGATTGTTGGAGTTTGCCTCAAGGAGGAGGTTGTGTTGGTTGGCTTGGATTTGTGCCTCAGGGAGGAGGTTGTAAAGAGAGGAGTTGGGTACTCCTTGTAAAGGGTCCTAAGTGGACGAGCTAGTGGAAATCCTTCGTGTGTCGAAGGCGGGGATGTAGAGCTGGGTGCTCGAACCTCGATAACATATCTTGTTGTTTGCGCTTGATCCACTGGCTCTCTCTATCTCTCTCTTTACTTTGTGCCTTGCCTTATTCATATTGTGCATTCATATTTGCTTGGCTTGGTTGTGTGTGAATCATTTGTTGATCACACTTGAGTGTAATTTGCATTAAGTTATTAAATTCCGCATTTAGTTCATAGATTAGCATTGTCACCTATTCACCCCCCCTCTAGGTGACCTTTTCAATTGGTATCAGAGCTAGTGCTCCTGATATTTAGGTTTAACCACCTAGGAGTGATCTTGGTTTGCTAATCTTCATTTGCATTTTCATTTGCACTCATACTAGTTTGCACTCATGGCTAGCCCTCCTATGTTTGACCACTTTAGACTTGATACTTGGAAGGTGGACATGACTAGGCATTTAAAAACACTAGGTCATCTAGTTTATCAAGCCATTACCATAGAATCCCTCCCAAATACTAGTAAGCATAAGAAGGCCAATGCACTTGCACTTCAAACACTTAGAGCATCTTTTGATAATAATCTCTCACTTGTTTTTGATAGTTTTAACTCGGCTTTTGCAGTTTGGAGCGTCTTGACATCTCCGGAGCTTCCAAGGATCATCAACAATATGAGGAGATCTAGGAGAGATGTATCCGAAGAGCCTTGTTTCATGGCATATGGGAATGACTCCCATGAGGTACAATCGGACTCTCAAATACATGATAGCTCTAGCTCTTATTGTCGTGGATGTTTTGAGGTTCAAAATTTAAATGTTGAACTTGCTTCTAAGCTTGAAAAATACTTGGAAAAACATTTTGATTTACAAAAGGAAATGAAGGATTTATGCTCTACTTTTGAAACCGTTTTGCAAGAGAAGGAAGAGATTACTAGTGAATGTGACTCACTAAGATCTCAACTAGACATTGCTTTAAAAGAAATTGAAGTTTTAAAAGGCAAAAATGATTGTGATGATATTTTGGAGCACAATGAGATTTTATCCTCAAGATTGGATTGTGTTTTCAAAGAAAACCTTACTTTGAAAAATAAAATTGATTCTATTACTAAAGAATTGAATTTGGTTTTGTCTAAAAATGAATCTTTGCAAAATGATATTGATTTGCATGTTTGTCATGCTAATGTAGCTTCTACTTCTTGCACTCCTATAGCATGTTCCACTTTATCTTCTAGCATAGAAAATGATATAAATAATTTGAAGAAAAGTGTTGATTGTTTGGGCTCCACCTTGAGCCATTGTGCCATGAATCACACACGTTTGGAAACCTTGATTCGCAAGAAACAAGTTCCAACCTTGCATGCACACCCATCTAGGCATACACATGCTTCCCATGATCACCATCATCATATGTATGCTCACGTGTACACATGTACACATTGTGGTCGAAAAGGCCACCTTGCTAGATTTTGTTATGATCGCATTTATCATGAAAATTTAGCAACTAATTTTGTTTGGGTGAGAAAAGAAACTAACCCCCGTGGACCCACTAGAAAATGGGTACCAAAAACCACCGCTTTGGCTTTTGATGTAGGTGGGAGCTCTCGCATCACGTGAGAGTGGAGGTACCTTGAGGTGGATGCGTTCCGAGCTTGAATGAGAACTATTTGGATGCTTCACTCTCAAGGAGATTAGGTGGAGATGACCACCATGTTTTGGAGAACTAGAGATGCACCTTCATTGGTTTTGGTATCATTCTCTAACTCCCATTTATTATTTACATGCTTTTTTTTTTTTGATCATTCATTTATAGCATGTTGTGTTTTGATGTTCATTAGACTTGAGATATACATGTTTAGTTACTTGAGCACCCATGTTTCATATGGATCTATATTTAGTGTTCACTTCTTGTTTAAGCTAACATGTATGCCCTAGATCTAATGCACATGCATATGCATAATGATCATATGATGTTCATGGTTCCATGATTTTTGTTTAGATGATTATATGGATGTTTGTGATATATCTTGTGTGCATTTCATCATTTCACTTTATTCATTCTTTGTTCGATCAATTCTCATACAACAAGGTTGCATTGCGCACCTCTAACCCATTCAAGGGAATCAGGAGGAAGGAATTCAGAACCCTTCACGGGGTATACGGCTCTTAGTCTTATTTTGAGAGATCGTTGCATCATACATCCATCTTAGTTTTAAAAGGTCATTAATACTTCATATTTTTGATTAATATGTTCATATTGATTTTTGACCCGTTTTATGCCTCATGATTTGATTACTTACTTGAATGTTAGTTTTCATTAAGACTAGGATTTATACTTGTACAACTAGTGAGCTACAAATAGACCTTTATATATTTGTGCTTGAACGCTCATTTGTAGTCATTTGATGTACTAGTATAGTCTAGTTTTGATGATTCTTACATTTGACTTGTATTCATCATATTTTGTTTTAACTTCATGTATATGTCTATCTTGTCCAAACTATTGAGTATACATGTATATCCTTGAGCCACGTGCCTTCATGCACATACTTTTGTGGACTCATTGTGTTTAGGATATGTATGTATACTTTAGTTTGTACATGACATACATATGCCTTGAAGTTTAAATCATGTTTTGATGATTTTCATGTTTTTAGGTGATTTCACATTTATGATGTATATCATGTTTTTAAGATGATTTCAATAGGTGATTTCACATCTTAGATATGTTTCATGTTTATGGAAATTTCTTTTGGTAAAAGTAATTTAATTTATCATGTGTAAATGTTTTAAAGGAATTTCAATATTGAGCTTGATTGTCCATTTTCATGATAAGTGTGTTTCACATATATCCTATGCACTCACCTTATTAGTTTTCTCATGACCTTGTTTTCATGAGTATTAGATGGGCTTTATGGATTTTGAGTGTTGATGATCATGTAATTTACATGTCCTTCATGAAATATATTTTGATTTATTGAAGAATTTCGTATTAGTTGATTCATATAACCAATTGTGATATTCTTCATGAGGTAGAGATTTTCAACAAACTATATTTCCAAATCTATTTTTGAAAACTCCTACCATCAAAGGGTGGTTGGATGGGAGATCATGTTCATGTATGCTTTATAATGAAAATCATTTTAAACTTGCACATGATTGGGTGGTAGTGAATATGAGATATACACTTGATCTTATTGTTGTTTCAATTTGTATCATTGAATTCTTTCAATTGGTATCTAATCTTGACATCCTTTTGTATACTCATATATGTTTTGTTTTATATATATGTATGCATACACTTCATATAGTATCAATTTACAATTGGTATCTCTGTATCAAATTTCAATTGATATCTATCTTTTACATACATATATAGATGATTTATTCGTGCTTCAAGATATCACAAATTTTGTTTATGCTTAGCTTGATCTTTTCAAATTGAAACAATGTTAAAGCAAATTTTCAATTGATTTAATTTTCAATTGGTATCTTATTTCAAGCATATGCATATTTTCATTTGGTATTTCATAAAGGGGGAGAAAACTAGTATTTTATTTTTTTTAATTGGCATCTTATCTCTCATTTGATATTTTGTTTGGTATTCCACTCCCTTGCTTTATGACAGAAAATAAAGATTTCATTTGGCAAAGAATAATTGTTTCATTTGGTATCAAGATTTTTTTTTAGGAAATTCAAAATTAGTATTGTTTAATTCCAAAATTGGTATCTAGTTTGTTTGTTTACAATTGGTAGGTTATTTGTTTACTTACTAATTGGTATCAAGATTTTTATTTTATTTGTGTTTTCAATTGGTATATGTTCTCGTTTTTATTTCAATTGATTTGTTGTTTTTCAATTGGTATCAATATACACTCCATTGCCACATTTTTTTTTGGTATCATATTTGATTTAACCCTTTATTAGTTCTTTGCTTTGAACAAAAAGGGGGAGAAAAATTTATTGTTTTTGCTTTTATTTTTAACCCTTTTTGATGATTGACAAAAAGGGGGAGAAGAATTTGAGTTTTATATACATATTTGTGTTTGCATATAGTTTACATTTGATGAAAAGAAGCCTTGTTTATATGCATGTCTATGCATGTTTTTGTTTTATGTTTCATTTTAATTGGTATCAAGGGCATGTTTATATGTGTTTTAAGAACATTCATTGCATATCTTATATGTTTTATTGTTATGCATGAGTTAAGGGGGAGCTTCTTTGAAGCTTTACTTTAATCCATGCATATATAACTCCATGAGTTTTGTCATCATCAAAAAGGGGGAGATTGTTGGCCCAAAGGGCTTCCACTCTAGTTTTGATGATGATTAACTCATGTAGTTATGTGTACTAATAATCTTGCAATGTTTAAGTTTCAGATATTTGTCAAGATATTAGTTGGTGAAAGCTTCCACACATCTTTCACATATTGATTCAAGAGCCCGAGCGTCAAAGATCATACATTGCACTTGCTCGGTGAATCAAGAGTTTTTGGATCGAGCCGTCTTGGAGATTGCGCTCTAGCTTGGAGATTGCGCTCTACAAGAAGACTTAGGTATCCATAGTTTTAGTTTGGGTTTAGATCTTAATTGTAAGGATTAGAATAGTATGATAAGCTCAAGTTCACAACACACACCTTTCATGTTTTTTTTTATTTTCGGTTTTAGGTTTAACCGATCTTGGTTTTCATGAATAGATTTTTTATCAAAACAAGTTTACATGGTTTATGTATATTAGATTTGTTCTATATACATGCATGCTTCAATTGTTTAGACAAACTTTGTTTGATAATCTATTCCATATGTTTTATGTTTTGATATTTACAACAAAACATATTTTTGGACTTAATGACAAAAATCATGATATATATATGTTTCTTGTATATTGAATTTCTATTCATATACAATATGCTTCAAAGTGTTTAAATATCATATTTTTGTATCATGGATGAGTTTTAGACAATGTGTATTTTCTATTCAAAAATATAAGGTTTTAGAAAATACGGTTTTTGGTTTTTGGCAAAATTTCTATGACACAAAAATAGTCAAATATGTTTGAAATTTGTGTTAGGATTTTTAACACAAGTTTGTATTTCAATATAAAATGATAAAACTATTTTTGTGGAATTTTAGAGATTTTGTGGGATTTATTATAATATTTTTCCCCAGATTTCAGACCTGTTTTTGTCTGCCAGGCTTGGCCGGTCGACTGGTACGGTCGACCGCACCAAGAAGCCAGTCGACCGATCCGGTCGACCGACGTGCACGGATACGTGCACGCTGGCTGACTCTGTAGCCGGTCGACCGACAGAGAGCTGTTTTCTCTCAGGAATTCTCGGTCGACCGGGGCGGTCGACCGGTAGCCACAACGGATCAAAATTTGACCGTTGGGCGGTCGACCGTCCCGGTCGACCGGAAGGCTATTTTTGGCAAAACTGCTGCCAAACGGCTATTTTCTGGATTAGCCTATAAATACCCCATTTGTAAGAGTTTTTCTCTAAGATTTTTTGTGCGAATTTTTCCTGATTCTCTGGTGTTTTCAAAGCAATCAAAAGAAGTTTTTGTGCTTGATTTGAACAATCTATTTTGGTGTTTGATTAGGGTTTGGAAATATCAAAGAAAGGGTGTTTGGGAAAAGCTTGTGATTGAACTACTCTATATTGTTTTCTTGATTTTTTCCCAAGGATTTTCTTTGTGATTTCTGATTTCCATTCCTTTGGTTTTCTCCACACTTGAGCAAAAATCTACTATCTATATCTATAGGTTATTTGTGTGGAAGAAGAAGTTGTTTGTGGTTGTTGTTGTGACCACCAAGTTGTAACCCAATCTTTTCTTAGCTTTGTGCTTTGGGTTGTATCCCTCTAGTTGAGAGGTGATCCTTGTATTGGTTGGTGATTGGGAGTTTGTTGTATTGGTTTGGAATTTGCCTCAAGGAGGAGGTTGTGATTGTTGGAGTTTGCCTCAAGGAGGAGGTTGTGTTGGTTGGCTTGGATTTGTGCCTCAGGGAGGAGGTTGTAAAGAGAGGAGTTGGGTACTCCTTGTAAAGGGTCCTAAGTGGACGAGCTAGTGGAAATCCTTCGTGTGTCGAAGGCGGGGATGTAGAGCTGGGTGCTCGAACCTCGATAACATATCTTGTTGTTTGCGCTTGATCCATTGGCTCTCTCTATCTCTCTCTTTACTTTGTGTCTTGCCTTATTCATATTGTGCATTCATATTTGCTTGGCTTGGTTGTGTGTGAATCATTTGTTGATCACACTTGAGTGTAATTTGCATTAAGTTATTAAATTCCGCATTTAGTTCATAGATTAGCATTGTCACCTATTCACCCCCCCTCTAGGTGACCTTTTCAACATATACCTTGAAGTATATTTAGTTTTGATGATTTTTATAAAGAAATTTCATATTGAATGTGCACTTGGCCGTGTCAGTTGGCCGGTGGACCGAACGGTCGACCGACTGAAGGCAACCCACTCTCGGGTTGCCCCGGTCGACCGGGCGGTCGACCGGCCAGAGAGCCGTTGCTCTCTGGTTTAGGGCTCGGTCGACCGGGCTGTCGACCGGAAGGCTCAACGGTCAAAAATTTGACCGTTGGCCGGTCGACCGGCAGGCCGATTCTGGCCTTGTCAGCTGCCAACGGGCAGATTCCTTTTGGGGTTATAAATACCCCATTTGAGAGAGGTTTTCTTTAAGATTTTCATGAGCAAAAATTCATCTATTCTCTAGTGTTTTAAAAGCAAGTTTTCAAAAGAGTTTATTGGTTTTAAAGATCATTCTTTATTTGTTTTCAAGTGTTAGAAAAATCAAAGAAAAATATAGATTTGGGATATTTGCTTTGTTCTTCATTTCTATCAAATACTAAGTTGTTTTCCCAAGTATTTTTCCTTGTGATTTGTTTTCCAACATCTTAATTTTCCACACTTGAGCTATATCATTCTATCCTATCTATAGGATCTTTTATTTGTGAAAAAATTGGTTTGTGGTTGAGATATACCACCAAGTTGTAAACCCTCCTTACTTGTGTTATCCCTCTTGTGTAGAGGTTAATTTTGGAGAGGTGGTTGGCTCCCTCTAGTGAGAGGTGGAGATTGGTGTTTGGCTCCCTCTAGTGAGAGGTAGAGTTTGTGGTTGAATCCCTCAAGTGTGAGGTGATTGTTTTGTATTGGCTAAGTGCCTACCCCTCTTGTGTGAGGTGGTGTTCGTTGTGGCTTTGTGCCTAGCCTCTAGTAAGAGGTTGTTTTGGTTGAGAGAGGAGTTGTATACGCATATTGTATTTGCCCCAAATGCTCAGTGGAGGTTCCCTGTGTGGGAGTCCTGTGTGGACTAGTGGATTGGAAATCCTTCTGTGTGAAGGTGGGGACGTAGAGCTGTGTGCTCGAACCGCGAAACATATTCGTGTGTTTGCGTTTGATCTATTGTTTCTCTAACTCTCTCTCTTTATATTGTGCCTTGCATCATTCATATTGTCATACATTCATTATATACTTGGCTTATTTGTGTTTGCCTTACTTGTGCTTAATCACGAGAGCTTCATATAGCGCCTCAACTCTTATTCAGAGGAATCAAGAGGAGTTAGTCCAGAGCCCTTCATCGGGAATTCGGCTACACTCGTTGGTTGCATTAAGTGTAGTTGCAATTAAGTTTTAATTTCCGCATTTAGTTCACTAGATTAGCCGTACACCTATTCACCCCCCCTCTTGGTGTACTTTCACCACTGTTGGTAAATGAATGTGAATTTCAATTCTTTGGTATAAACTCTTGAACTGAATCTGATTCTTGAACCCAAACTTAATTTAAGTCAATTCTATGAGTCAGTATTGATTCCCAATCCTTTTATTCAAGAGCCTAAATCAACCATAACACTGTATCACATTCCATTGTTGGACCAATATATAGACAGTTATAACTTAATGATGATTTTTCAACATTGGTCATGTAAAGGGAATAATTTTCATAGGATCTTGCATGATTCTATTCATATTGGGACAGTAAATATGTAAATAGAAAAGAGGTCAATAAAAGTGTGTTCTGTGAACCACCATATTATCTTGATTGGGTAGTAACACTTGGCCCAATCCGACCCCCACCAGAACTACCACCTTGAGGTAACATTTTTCTTCCCTTTCTTCTTTTTCATGTATTTATGCATTCATTCATACATTGAAGACAATGCATGAGATAAGTGTGGGAGAGGGTTCTAACATAACATATGTTTTTTTATTAAAAAATTAACTTTTTCTTTGCTATTAAATTTTTTGAAAAGAGAAAAATATTTTAACCTATTTTTTTGTAAGAAATTAAGTTAATTTTAAGGAATAGGAGAATCATAATTAAGATTTCTTATACTTGATCAAAATAAGATTATTTGTTTGATTTCTAGGGTTAGGAAGAAAATTTGAATTAATTTTCTCTTAATTTTTACCTTGATGAAATGTGCATACTTTATACACTTACATACTTAGGGTTCAAAAACAAAGATTCTTATGCCTTATAAAAAAGAGAGAAATATATATATATATATATATATATATATATATATATATATATAATTCTTTGGTTAAGCTAAATATTTGTGCTTCATAAATCATAAATATGCACGTTTAAAAGTGGTCCATCTTATAAATAAAACCCTTAGTTTTGTCGCCTTGTTTGCTCGAATTCTTAAGTCTTTAGGGTGTTTCTTCACCCGGCGCTCTAAGACTGTTCGGTTTGAGAATCACCGACTAAAGGCTCATTACATGGGAAGATTAGAAAGCCTAATAGAACTAAAAAATAATACAACCAAAAAAATAAGGCACAAGAGTTATAGTTAAAGAATCCCTGAGTCAAAATGTCACTGTCACAAAGGTGCATATGACTTAGGGTAAAATAACTGTTGGCCCGGAGGCCTTCCTCTCTAGTTTTGATGATGATTAACTAATGTAGTTATGTTTACTAATAATCTTGTGATTTTAGTTTCAGATCATGTAACAAGATATTAGTTGGTGATTGCTTCAAAAAGAGGAGTTTGGAAGCCTTCACTTGGTGATTCCAGGGCCCGAGCATCATGATCATACCTTACACTCATTGGAGTCTCGCTCGTGGATCACATTTTGGACCGAGTCGACTTGAAGATGTAGATCGTCAAGAAGACTTAGGTATCCTAGTTTAGTGTGTTTTAGATCCATGTGTAAAGATAAGAATAGTTGATATGCTCAAGTGCACAACACACACGTTTTTATGGATTTTGGTTTTCATGAATAGTTTAGATCAAAACAAGTTTAAATGGTTTTTATATATATTAGATGTGTTCAATGTACATACATGCTTCATATCTTAAACAAACTTATTTTGATATGTTTATTCATGAGTTTTAGGAAAAATCAGATTTCCTATTGAAAAATCAAAGTTTGATAAAATACAAGTTTTAATTTTTGGTAAAAATGTTAAAGACACAAAAATAGTTCAAATTGCTTGATATTTGAGTTGAAAAGTTTATCACAAGTTTATATATCAATGCAAAATGATAAAACTATTTTTGGGGATTTTTAGAAGAGATAAAAGAATTTTTAGAAATATTTTTTAACATGTTTTTTCTGACCCAGAACAGTGACTGACAGGCCAGGTCGGCCGACCGCACGGTCGACCGCACCAAGGGCCGGTCGACCGCACGGTCGACCGACGTGCACAGAGCTGTGCACGTCTGGCAGCACAGTGGGCCGGCCGACCGGGCGGTCGACCGGACCAGAGAGCTTTGCTCTCTGTATCTGGGCGGTCGACCGGGATTGCCCAACGGTCATATTATGACCGTTGGCGGTCGACCGGCCGGTCGACCGCCAGCCTGTCAGGCTGACAGATCAGCCTAACGGCTAGTTTTGTTTTGGGCCTATAAATACCCCATTTCTTGGGGTTTTAGATAAGGTTTTTAAGAGCAAAAATTCCTAGTTTTCTGAAGTGTTTTTACAAGTTTTAAAAAGTGTTTTAGAGCTTCAAAAGATCAATCTTTATTTGTTTTAGAGTTTTTGAAAAAATCAAAGAAAATAGAAAAATTGGGAGATTTATTTTGTTCTTCATTTCTATCTTTTACAAGAGTTTTCCCAAGTATTTTTCTTTGAGTTTTTATTTTTCAAACTCTAAGTTTTTCACACTTGAGCTTATCTTCTATCCTACTCTATTAGGATCTTTGTTTGTGGAAAAAGAGAGATTGTTTGAGGTTGTGGAAACCTCCAAGTTGTAAATCCTCCTTGTTTTGTTGTATCCCTCTTCGGTAGAGGTTGATCGGAGTGGTATTAGTTTGGATCCCTCTTCGGTAGAGGTGATTGTGTTTGTTGTTGGCTACGGGCCTTATCCCTCTTCGGTAGAGGTGGATTGTGGTTGTATTGCCTCGGTGGCATTGTAAGGTTGAGAGAGGAGTTCGGTACTCCTTTAGTGGATTAGAAATCCTTCTCGGTGAAGGCGGGGACGTAGAGCTAGGGGCTCGAACCTCGGAACATATCATTGTGTTTGCGTTTGATCCATTGTCTCTCTAACTCTCTCTCTTTATTTGTGTTGTGCATAACATCATTCATTCATATCTTGTATGCTTGTGTTGTCCTTGCATTTGATTCATATTGCTTATCCTTATATGCTTGGATTGCTTGTGTGTGTGCCTCACTTATACTTAACCACAAGAGCTTCATATAGCACCTCAACCCTTATCTAGGGGAATCAAGAGGAGTTAATCCAGAGCCCTTCACGGGAAATTCGGCTACACTTGTTGGTTGTATTAAGTGTGTCGCAAAATTATTTTTAGCTTCCGCATTTAGTTTCTAGATTAGCCAAATCACCTATTCACCCCCCCTCTAGGTGATTTCAATTGGTATCAGAGCCTACGCTCCTGATACTTTAAGTTTAACAACCTAGGAGTGAGATCTTGGTTTAGCTAATCTATCATTTGCATTTGTACATTTGTTTGTTTGCACACATATAGTTTACACACCTCATGGATAGCCCTCCTATGTTTGATATCTCTAAACTTGATGTTTGGAAGGTCATGATGAGTTATTTTTTGAAGACCCTAGGATTGCATGTTTTTCTTGCCGCTACCAAGAAATGCTATCTTGGTAATAACAACCATATAGGGGCCAATGCACAAGCCCTTGAGGCTATTAGAAGCACACTTCCTAAAGATTATCTTATGCGTATTTCTAACATTGATTCCGCCTTTGCAGCGTGGAACATTTTGACAACCACCACCTCCAAGCTTCAATTGCAAATCCAACCGGAGGATGAATCTAGTGGAGAATCCGAGTTACAATGCTTCATGATCCAAGGGAATGACTCCCTTGAGGTACAATCGGAAACTCAATTAGATAGTGATGATTGTGCTAGTTCTTCATATGATGAGAATATTGATCCCCATGCTTTAAATGAAGAACTATCTATTGTTTGTGAAAAATTAATTGAAAAATATAAGATTTTGAAAAAGAAAAGTCTAGGTATTAACAAAGAAAATAAAGATTTGTTTTCTAGACTTAATTTGGTTTTGCAAGAGAAAGAGGCGATTTCTAATGAAAGGGATTCATTAAAATCTCAACTAGACCTTGCACTAAAAGAAAATGAGTATTTGAAAAATAAAATGATTGTGATAATGTGTTGAAAAAAAATGAGTTTTTGTCTTCAAAAATTGATTTTGTTGTAAAAAATAATGATTCCTTGAAAAAGGAAATTGATTTCATTACAAAAGAATTAGAAATTTGTTTAAAGAAAAATAAATCTTTGAAAAATGATATTGTTTCACATGTTTGCCATGCTAGGGTAGTTTTACCTAGATCACCCATTGCATGTACCTCTTCTTCTAGGATTAATTATGATATTTGTTTGCTTAAGAAGAGTGTAGATTGTTTGGGCTCCACTTTGAGCCAATGTGTTGTGGGCCATACACGTTTGGATTCTTTGTTTCAAAAGAAACAAGTTCCATCTTTTATGCATGCACACCCATCACGGCATACACATGCTCCTCACGGATACCATCACACTTTGTATGCTTATGTGTACACTTGTGCACATTGTGGACGTAAGGGCCACCTTGCTAAATTTTGTTTTGATCGTATACATGATTGTAATTTAGCAAATAAATTTGTTTGGGTTAGGAATGATACTAACCCCCATGGACCCAAACAGTTGTGGGTACCAAAGACCACCCCTCTTATTTATGATATAGGTGTGGGCTCTCACATGATGTGATAGTAGCGGTACCTCGGAGTGGATGCGTTCCGAGATTCATGGAAATCATTTGGATGCATCACTTTCAAGGGAGGTTTGGTGGGAAGACCACCATATTTTGGAGACAAGGAGAGTTGCCTTCTAGGTTTTGGTAACGATCTCTAGCTCCTAATTATTGTTTACATGCTTTTCATGTTCATTATCTTTAGCATGATTTGATGTTTTTAGATTATTATGAAAATGCCATGTTTATTAGATCATTGACATGCATGTATAGCCTTTGAGACACTCATGTTTAATATGGACTATTATTTTGTGTTCTCACCATTTGTTTAGCTATTATGTTTATCATAGGTTTAATAACATGTGGATTTACATAATGATCATGTTTATGTTTATCATGATAATTTATATCTTGTTTTGATGCTTCATGATTTGAATATATGTTTAAATGTTAAGTTTTCATTAAGACTAGGTATATACTTGTGCATATAGTGGGCCACAAATAAATCTATATATGTTTGATCTTGAATGCTTATTTGAACCCATTAGATGTGCTAGTATAGTCTAGTTTTGATGATCCATGCATTTTAAACTTGTATTCCCATTTTTTTGGATTTGTTTCATGTTTTTGAGTTTATGTTTAACTTCATGTATATGTCTATTTTATCCGAACTATTGTTATACATATACATCCTTTTGAGCCACGTGCCTTCATGCATATACATTTGTGGACTCATTGTGTTTAGGATATGTATGTATACTTTAGTTTGTATTAGACATACATATACCTTGAAGATTAAATAGTTTTGATGATTTTCATGTTTTAAGGGATATTGAGCTTAATTGCCATTTTCATGATTATGATCTTCACATTTTATTTGTACACTCACATTTATTGTTTACTCATGTTTTGTTTTCATGAGTTATATTTATGCTAAATTGGATTAGAGTGTTGACTATCATGTGGATTTCATGTTTTATGAAAATTATTTTGTTTTATTCCTGGCTTGAAGGATTTTGTACTAGTTAACAAGTTTTTTTTTTTCATTTGACTAGTTCGTATTCTTCGTTTTGGTAGAATTTTTCAAACACACTATATTTTCAAATCTAATTTTTGGAAACCCCTACCATCCAAAGGGTGGTTGGATGGGAGATCATACTCATGTATGCTTTATAGTGAAAATAATTTTAAAACTTGAACATGATTGGGAGGATAGGTTATATGAGTTATACTTTGATATTATTGTTGTATCAATTGGTATCATTGGATTCTTTCAATTGGTATCAATTTTGACCTTTTTTGTATACTCATATATATTTTATATATGTATGCTTATATTTCGAAGAATATCAATTTCAATTGGTATCTACTTTTCATACATATATATGTTTTATTTGTGCTTATTATATCCCTATATCTTTAAGCACAAAATTTTGTTTATGCTAAAGCTTGAGTTTTAACTTTATTTCAATTGATTCAATTTTCAATTGGTATCTTATTTCAAGCCTACGCATTGTTTTAGTTGGTATTTCATAAAGGGGGAGAAAATTTGTTTTTGTATTTCAATTGGTATTTGATTTCCACTCCCTTGCTTTATGATAGAAAATATTGAACTTCCATTTTGGTATCATTTGCTTTTAAAGAATAATAATTTCAATTGGTATCAAGATTTGTGTTTAGGAATTCAAGTTTATAATGTTTAAATTTCTATTGATATCAAGATGCACTACTTTGATACATTCTTAATTGGTATCAAATTTATTTTATTGAGAAAATTCAAAAATTTTGTTTAAAGAAAATATTCAAAAGTTTTGATTTGTATTGCCTATATGCAAGGAGAGCTTAACATCTCTTCTACATATAGATTCATGATGAGTGTATCTTATATTGAAGAGCTTGACAACTCTTCTTTATGTGTTACACGTGTGTAGGGGGAGTTTCACATCTCCTCTTATGCATTGCATAGTGTACGTTATGTGAATTAGGGCTTGTCATCCCTCCTTCATGTAATGTATCTATGTAGGGAAGCTTCACATCTTCCTCTTCATGAATGTATATAGCATATACCATTTATTTTATTGATCTATGTTTACTTTCAATTGGTATCAAGATGCTACTTTGACATATTTTCAATTGATATCCTAATTGATTGTAACCCCTTATTGATATTTTTTTTTATTTTAGACAAAAAGGGGGAGAACTTTTTTTTTATTGTTTTTGACCCTTTAGGGGAGAAAATTTATTGTTTTGGTTTTTACCCCTTTATTGATGATTGACAAAAAGAGGGAGAATTATTTGAGAAGTTTTATATATGCATATTTATTTTTGCATATATTAAGTTTAATTTAGTTTAATTTTAATTGGTATCTAGAGCATGTTTTGTTTTTGAATATTTCATTGTGTATCTAGAGCCTTTTATTGTTTATGCATGCACACCCTCCACGGCATACACATGCTCCTCACGGACACCATCATCACTTGTATGCTCATGTGTACACTTGTACACATTGTGGACGTAAGGGCCACCTTACTAAATTTTGTTTTGATCGCATACATGTATAGTATTTGAGACACCCATGTTTAATATGGATCATATTTTTGTGTTCTCACCATTGTTTAGCTATCATGTTTATCATAGATCTAATAACATGTAAATTTACATAATAATCATGTTTATGTTTTTCATGTTTATTCATATCTTATTTTTATGCTTCATGCGTTGATTACATGTTTAAATGTTAGTTTTCATTAAGACTAGGTATATATTTGTGCATATAGTGGACCACAAATAAATCTATATATGTTTGTGCTTGAATGCTTATTTGAACCCATTAGATGTGCTAGTATAGTCTAGTTTTGATAATCCATGCATTTTAAACTTGTATTCCCATTTTGGAATTGTTTTATGTTTATGTTTAACTCATGTATATGCCCATTTTATCCAAATTATTGTTTATACATTTACATCCTTTTGAGCCACGTGCCTTCATGCACATATCTTTGTGGACTCGTTGTGTTTGGATATGTATGTATACTTTAGTTTGTATAGGACATACATATACCTTGAAGATTAAATAAGTTTTGATGATTTTCATGTTTTCATGTTTCAAGGAATATTGAGCTTATTGTCCATCTTTCATGATTATGATCTTCACATCTTATTTGTACACTCACATTTATTGTTTACTCATGTTTTGTTTTCATGAGTCATATTTATGCTTAATTGGCTTAGAGTGTTGATTATCATGTGGATTTCATGATTCATGAAAAATAATTTTGTTTTATTCCTTACTTGAAGGATTTCGTACTAGTTTACAAGTTTTTTCATTTAACTAGTTGCGATATTCTTCATTTTGGTAGAGTTTTCAAACACACTTTATTTTTCAAATTTATTTTTTGAAAACCCCTACCATCCAAGGGCGGTTGGTTGGGAGACCATGCCATGTATACCCTTCTTGAATATCTTTTAAACTTGTGCATGAATGGGTGATAGGTTATATGAGTTATACCTTGATTATTATTATTGTTTCAATTAGTATCATTGGATTCTTTCAATTAGTATCAATTTTGACTTTTTTTTTGTATACTCATATATATTTTCATATATGCATGTTTACACTTCAAAGAATATCAATTTCAATTGGTATCTATTTTTTCATACATAAATATGTTTGTGTTTATGCTAAGCTTGAGTTTCAATTTTGTTTCAATTGATTAGTTTTCAATTGCTTTTCAATTGGAATCTCATTTCAAGCCTACGCATTGTTTTAATTGGAATTTCATAAAGGGGGAAAAAATTTGTTTTTGTATTTCAATTGGTATTTGGTTTACCTTTTCCACTCCCTTACTTTATGATAGAAAATAATAATTTCAATTTGGTATCATATGTTTAAAAAGCATAATACTTTTAATTGGTATCAAATTTGTTTTTGTAGGCTGTCTAAAAATCACCAAGACAAGCCACCAAAACACAGATCCAAGATCCAGGCGCAAGGCTAAATGTGACAATTAAGACGCGAGAGATAGCCCGCGTCTCAGCATCAAGGCGCGTCAGCCCGAAGCCCGCGTCTCAGCATCAAGGCGCGTCAGCCCGAAGCCCGCGTCTCAGCATCAAGGCGCGTCAGCCCGAAGCCCGCGTCTCAGCATCAAGGCGCGTCAGCCCGAAGCCCGCGTCTCAGCATCAAGGCGCGTCAGCCCGAAGCCCGCGTCTCAGCATCAAGGCGCGTCAGCCCGAAGCCCGCGTCTCAGCATCAAGGCGCGTCAGCCCGAAGCCCGCGCCTCAGCATCAAGACGCGTCAGATCGACACCCACGTCTCGGTTGCAACCACCCCGATTATGGCGCCATCCACCGCCCATGTAGCGGGGAAGTTGGCCCTCATCGTGGAGCACTTTTAGGGGGCACGATCACCCCCCTAAAAACCCTATAAATAGTCCCGTCACTATTGAAGGGGGGACGATTGACGACGAGAAGGAAAAAAGACGACAATCAAAGGAGAGATCAACGACAGAGAGAGAGAAAACCCTTCAGCGAGCTTACTGAGTACTAGCCGCTCTTCGCCTACCTCCTCCTCTAGAGTTTTGGTAGACGGAGCTGAGTTACTCCCTCTACCGACCGAAGAGAAGATCCCCGACGGTCCGAACAGTCATCCGGTCAACGGAGAACAAGATTCACTCTCCACCGCCACACGAAGAACCCAGCACTAAACAAAGGGGGAATTCAAGTCTCAATATTCCCCTCCCTTGTAACCGGAAGATTAAGCCGGCTGTAATCTTTTCCATCTGATTCCAGGAAGCGTTACACCAGCCAACCCCTCTCCGTGTCAAACAAGAGATGGCGACTCCGCTGGGGAACATCTTTCGTCACTGACGAACAGATCGTGGCGCAGGATGATGTTCTCCATAAGGGGAAGATGGTCGAAACACTCGTCGTCGAGTTCGACCAGGCGAAGTATGAAGAGTTCCTCTCTTCTGGCTCCAAGAGCCCAAAGACCCGCGTCTGCCGCAGGGTCTTAACTGAGAAGCTACCCGAAGCCCAATCTGAGGCTCTGCCGGGTGCCGATGCCCACTGTGTCGAGACAAGTTCGCGCGCCAACGCCTCCCAGAAGGCCCGCGTGACCTCAGGCACTGCTGTTGCGATCAACCGCGTCGCGCAGAACACACGCGCCAACGCCTCCCAGAAGGCCCGCGTGGTTCCAGGCACCACTGCTGCTGCGATCAACTGCGTCGCGCAGAATACCCGCGTCAACGTCTCTCAGGAGACCCGCGTGGTGAACACTCTTGGTTCTACAAATCAGGATGTTGTTGGTTTCTCTCCGCCTCCTCGACGCAATCGAAATGCTGAGCGTCGACAGAGGAGACGCGCGCGTCAACTCCAAGTCGGAACCATGGGTTGTCTGACTGGGGGTAGACGCGACGTACAATCTGATGCCTTGCCCGCACCTCGTCCAGTGCGAGAGATCCGCGTTTGGCGACCCAAACGCGAGACTCCCCAAGTTGAGCCTTCTGAAGACCAACTTGCCAAACGCCAAAGCGAAGCTTCTGCGTCTCGTCAAACGCAGGAAACACGCGCCCATAGGCGTGGGGCCCAGCAGCCCACTCTCTCCCAAGTCTCCCTGCTCCAACGCAGCAGACAGCAACGCAAAAGTCGCGTCTTATATCAACAGAGACGCCAGACGCGCGTGACGCAGCCGCGACACGACAGCCGCGTTTCTGAAACCTGCGTCCAGGCTGAACAGCACATGACTGTCTCCCGTCTTCGACGTCGCGAGACCAGTCTCTTTAATCCCCCTCCCACAGATTTGAGGGATTATTTGACAAGGAAAAGAAGTGCCAATCAAGCCACTTCGTCATGCTGCTGTCAACAGCTCATCCAGATGCTCTCTGGATGCCATTGCGAGTCAGGCGTGCACCAGCCGTCTTTAATCAGACAGCTGAACCTGATTCCCTCGTCAGCCAAAAGAAGACGCTCCCACAGAAGGAGAACCTTCTCAGACGTTGAATACCCGGAGCTTACTGCAAACATGACTAGCAGAAGCAAGGGAAAACAACCAATGGTCAACTCAGAGGAATCAGACTCTGAGCCGGAGAGGGTGTATCAACACACTCGCACCCGGACAGGGGCCATTCCCCCAATTGACTATAATGCCTTAGCCCGCGGCATTAGAATGGGTGATTCTCACTCCGCTGTAGTGGAGTCGCAGGCTTCAAACTCTTCCGTCGAGAAGGAGGCTTCCGCCTACATGGCCGACATTCCTGAGGAGACGACCAGGCGTTTAGAACAGACGCAGAAGCACCAGATGGATATAATTGCCTCTCAACAGAGATCCATTGACTCCCTCAAGCATATGCTTGAGAAACTGCTTGAAGAAAGAGCGAGATCTCCCCCTAGACGGCCGAAGGGGAAAGGGAGAAAGGGAGGAAGCCCACCCTCTGAATCTTCTGACGAGACACGACGATCTACCTCGGATGTGTCCAAGCCCTCGTCGCAGGCAAGAAGCGACCAAGACCAGGAGAAGACTCATGCTAAGAGGATGAGTCAATTGGAACGACGCCTCGAGGCCCTTGCCAATCGCAAGGACCTCCAAGAAGCTGGAGTGGTCCGGCCCTATCCGGCTGAGTGGGACTTAGTTCCATACCCTCCTAAGTTTAAGGCTCCGACCCTCCAAGCATTCGACGGGAAGGGGTCACCCAACCAGCACATCTACTACTTCAAATCCCAGACCGGGAATGTGGTAGATAATGACGCCATCCTGGCACGACTGTTCATCGGCACCCTGAAAGGGTTGGCTTTTGAGTGGTTTATGAAGCTCCCGGAGGGTTCTATCAAGAACTGGGGGGATCTAGAGAAGCTGTTCTTGACACGCTTCTTCGAAGACGACTCCGAAGTCACAATGCCCACCCTTTTAGCTACCAAACAGCGGAAAGGGGAGTCCGTCAAATCTTTCGTGGAAAGATTTCGGAACACGGCACTCCGGTGCCCAAGCGGTATGACCCAGGCCACCCTGGTGGAAACATGCCGCCACAATCTCCAAACCTCACTCCTTGCTCAAATAGGAGTTGCTGAAAGCCGCACCTGGAAGCAGTTAGTCCAACAGGGTGAACAGGCTGAGGAGATTGTTGCCCGTGTTAAGGCAGAGGAAGGTAAGTTGCGGCCGGAAAGGTCGACAAGGCGTGCACCGGCACCAGACACCTCCCTCCAGACGAAGCGGAAGGATAATTTGGCAACGGAGACCAAATCTCCCGCCAAACCTCAAACAGGCAGGGCAAGTGGCTCTTCAAGCCAGCCACGCCCCAACAAGCAGTATTCCTTCAAGGAGGAACACGTCGATTCGCTCTTCAAGCTACTCAACAAGAGCAATCGACTGAAACTCCCTGAAATTAGACGCCCGGAGGAAGCCGGCAAGACCGACAATCCCAACTACTGCATATACCACAGGATGCTCGGACATCCTACCAAAAGCTGCTACGTCTTTAAGGACATCCTTCAAGCTCTGATTGACGCGGAGGTATTAAAACTCCGACCGGAGCAGAAGAAGATGACGGCCAACATGACGTCGATTCTCCAGTTTGGGACACGACCCCCGACACCCGTGGGGGTGATCTCTGTCCCGAAAGGAGAACTGAGGGTGGTCAACACAGACCCTCACCAGCAGCAGGAGAAGGGCTTGGTAGCCGTCCCTACACCTCAGGGGGAAACCATGTGGGTCCACCCTGACCTCGTCGATGAACAACAATGGACTACTGTAACCAACAGGAAGTCCAAAGGCAAGGCAAAAGCTTCGTCCTGCCATGTGGTATGTGCTTCCTCCCGAGAAGCAGAGGATGATGTTCCCTCGCTGACTGATTCAGAAGAGGAAACAATAGTCCTGGCCGCAGAGCCCAGCCAACCGATGGCGGGGACCCGTTCAGGACAGGCATACTTGAGGCAGTACGGCGAGACGGCAGCGGCTTCTCCGCAACCGGCTGCAGAGCCAACTAGGCCCTCCACGAAGCCACCTGTGGAGAAGCAGAAGGAGACTCGATTCTCTCGAGCCCTTCAAAAAGGCATCGCGGAAGGGTCTTCGGCACCTTACCGCTTTGATGTCCTGGCTCAGCTGGCCAACATTCCGGCACGCATTACCTTGTATGAACTTCTTAGACTATCAAAGTCGACCAGGGAAGCTCTGCAAGAAGCTCTGGCAAATGCTGAAGTCTTCATGACCCAGGTGCCGAAGGAGGAAGATGTAGAGGATTGCCTCCACGCTTCCCAGAATGCCCCCTGCATCACCTTCACGGCAGATGATATGCAGGTGAAAGGGAAGCATGATCGACCCCTGTACTTCACAGGTTACATCGGATCATCTGAGGTGAACCGCATTCAGGTAGATCCAGGGTCCGCATTGAGCATTATGCCCCGCCGAGTCATGCAACACCTCGGCATCCCTACCCACCGTCTGAGCCCTACACAGACGACCATCTACGGGTTCAATGCCAACGGCACCCGTCCGATGGGGAAGATCAAGCTCAAGTGCCAGATTGGGAGCCTCAAGTCAGAGGTGACGTGCTACGTCATCGATGCCGACACTTCCTACAATCTGCTGCTGGGACGACCATGGATCCACCGCAACTCCATCGTTCCCTCCACTCTTCACCAAGTCATGAAATACATTGACGCGAGTGGGAAGGTGCAAACGTTGGTTGCCGAAAGGTATCCGTTCAAGGGAGTCGAGAATTATTTCACGGATTCCCTTTTATATCAGGATCCGGTGGATGAAACCCCGCAACTGGAGGCGCCAGACTCTGGTAATGAGGCTGACACTGAGCCCGAGCAAGAAAAGTGCCTGTGGGAGTTAAAACCACTTGTAAAGAGCACTAATAAGCTCGATGTTGATAATACCACCGACGATGCAGGCGGTTGGTATATTAATGAGAATCTAGACTTTGAATATTTTTCTGCGTGTGCATCCGATTCTATACCGTCGGATACTACTACCGACGTAGACGATGACATCTGGTCGGCAATGGATGCTTTGACATCATTGCATGTACCAGTAAAATCATCTTTCGGGACATACCAGGATAATGGCGATGCGCAGGAGTCTATATTCTTGGTTCCGGCAAGACGAAAAGGCCAAAGACCAATACTTTTTGGGCGAATCTCGTCTGAACCAATGCCCCGTGAAGAATCAGAAAGCGAGGAGGAATCCCCTCAGCTCGACCATTATGAATCGAAGGCACTCAGAATGATGAAGCAAATGGGGTACGATATAACCAACAAGCCCGGGTTGAACTTCGGCAAAGGAAGGAGGACGCTACTTCGATCCTTTGTGCCAAAAGGGAAGGCCCCCGATTATTATCATCGGACGCGCAGGGGGTTGGGCTATGTATCAACTCCGGTCCCATCAGCCTCTGATCCTCAAGAATCGTCGAGCAACAATTGCTCTTCAGACACGTCATCATGGGAGTCAGATGTCAGTGTCGGCAACATCTTCAAAGGGCTTTCAGTAAACATGGTTTCAACAGGCCATCTGGAAGATGAAGTTGAAGAAATGATCCAACCTGATACAGATCCTTGGATCGAACATTTGAATGCTCTTTGGGATATCCGCTTTGAACAGCGTGAGCCACCTACAGATGACAAGGTTGTTCAGATCAACCTAGGAGATGAAACCAACCCCAAGCCCATCTTCATAAGTGACGGCCTGTCGCCTCCAGAGAAGAAGGATCTTATATCTCTTGTACAAGAGTATATAGACGTCTTCGCCTGGAATTACGAGGACATGCCTGGACTTGATCCTCAAGTGGCTATGCACCGCCTCAACATCAATCCGGATGTAAAACCTGTCAAACAACAGCAGCGACGGTTCCGTCTCGAAATAATGGAGGCAATTCAATCAGAAGTCAGAAAGCTCATCGATTCTGGCTTCATCCGGGAAGAACAACATCCCGACTGGGTAGCCAACATCGTCCCCGTCACCAAGAAGAACGGGAAGATCCGGATCTGTATCGACTTCCGTGATCTAAACGAGGCCTGCCCCAAAGACGAATTCCCATTGCCAATCACAGATGTCATGATTGACAATACTTGTGGATTCGAGCGAATGTCCTTTATGGACGGGTTCTCAGGATACAATCAAATCAAGATGTATCCCGATGACGAAAAGCATACCTCCTTCAGGACTCCTCTAGGGGTATATTGTTACACCGTCATGCCCTTCGGACTGAAAAATGCAGGGGCAACCTACCAAAGGGCCATGAATGCCATTTTCCATCAGCAGATACGCAAAACGGTGGAATGTTATGTCGACGACATCGCGGTGAAAAGTCGCATTAAAGGAGATCACATAGCTGATCTGAAGGTGGTCTTCGACATCATGCGGGCTCATCAATTGAAGATGAACCCCACCAAGTCCTTCCTGGGGGTAGCCAGTGGCAAATTCCTAGGGTTTGTTGTGACTTCCACAGGAATCCATTTGGATCCGGAGAAAGTCCGTGCTATCCAAGAGATGCAACCCCCCAGAAGCCTCAAGGAGCTCAGAGGATTACAAGGACGATTGGCATATATCCGCAGATTCATTTCAAATCTCTCCGGGAGATGCCAACCCTTCGCTAAGCTGATGAAGAAGGGCGTTTCGTTCATTTGGGACGACGCTTGCCAGCAAGCATTTGAGGAGATCAAGCACTACCTCACCCAACCACCAGTCCTTGCAGCTCCGGTATCCGGAAAGCCTTTCCTGGTGTACGTCCGATCAATGGATCATTCTTTGGGAGCTCTACTAGCTCAGAATGATGACCAAGGGCGAGAACAAGCAATCTACTACCTAAGTAGAACGATGATCGGAGCCGAACATCGGTATAACCCGATCGAGAAGGAATGTTTGGCACTGGTGTTCGCTATCCAGAAAATGCGACACTATCTGGTAGGCCAAACTATAAATGTCATATCAAAAGTCAACCCTCTGAGGTTACTTATGACAAAGCCTTCTTCACTAAATGGCCGGCTGGCAAAATGGGCCATATTGCTATCACAATATGAGATGCATTTTCTGCCACAAAAGGCTATTAAGGGACAAGCGGTGGCGGACTTCTTAGCTGAACACCCAGATCCCATGGCAGCCAAACTCTACCAGGATCTCCCAGATGAAGTTGCCGAAGTCTACCTGACTCAGACATCGTTCGAAAGTCAAGTATGGCAACTTTTCTTCGACGGTGCATCAAGGACAAGCTCAAAGGGGCACACAGTAGCGGGGGTAGGAGTGGTACTCGTCTCCCCACAAAATTACGTGATTCCCCGAGCTATCTCGTTAACCGAGCCCTGTTCCAACAATGTGGCGGAATACAACGCTCTTTTGATTGGGATGCAATTCGCCGATGAGATTGGCGTTAAAAATCTCGAGGCGTACGGTGATTCTAAACTCATCGTCAGCCAAGTTCGCGGAGAGTATGAGGTCAGGCATGAAGATCTAGTACCCTACTACAACGCGACAATTCACATGGCCGAAAGGTTTTCAAACTTCTACATCGACCATGTACCGCGCAAGCAAAATGCGCATGCAGATGCACTTGCATCCCTTGCTGCCTCCTTAGCTCTTCCAGCTGGAGCAATGGAGAAGGTATTCGTCTATAGCCACGACCTATACTGCCCAAAGAGTCCCCTCCGAGACTACCAGAGGTCAACGGGAGATCGTCGCGGTAAGGAAACACTTGAAGTGTCAACCGATCCAGAGCTTAAAGACTGGCGATTCCCCTACATCGATTTTGTCTTATACGGCATCTTGCCCGAAGATACCAGGGAGGCGGCTGCCATCCGAAGGAAAGCCTCCAAATTCTACTACAATGCGATTTCGCGAACATTGTATCGTAGATCACATGACGGGATCCTGCTCCGGTGCCTCTCATCAAAAGAAGCCCGCGAAGTGTTGAAAGAAGCCCACGATGGTACGTGTGGAGCTCATCAACCTGGCCCGAAGCTGGCAAACCGACTCCAAAGAATGGGTTACTACTGGCCCAAGATGGTTGCCGATGCTGTTGCCTATGCCAAAAGATGTCACGCCTGTCAAATACATGGCGATTTCATCCATCAAGCACCAGGATACCTCCACTCTACGACCTCTACCTGGCCGTTCGAAATGTGGGGGATGGACGTGGTTGGTCCTATCAGCCCACCATCATCAAAGGGACATCGGTTCATCCTAGCGATAACCGATTACTTCTCAAAGTGGGCCGAAGCTATCCCTTTGAAGGAGGTAAAATCATCTAACGTGATCAAGTTCATGAAACGTCACGTTATTTACCGGTTCGGTGTGCCTCGGCGGATTGTCCATGACAATGGACCCCAGTTCATCAGCCAGGCTTTTCAGAGATTCTGCGCCAAGTTCAGAATCCAGAGTGTGTCATCAACGGCATACTACCCTGCCGCCAATGGCCTCGCAGAAGCTTTCAATAAGACCATTGGCAAGCTTCTCAAAAAGTTCGTCTCGAAAAGTCAACGCGACTGGGACGACAAGCTAGGCGAATGCTTATGGGCCTATCGCACAACAGTGCGAACCCCGACAAAGGCCACGCCATTTTCCTTGGTGTACGGATGTGAAGCCGTGCTTCCACTCGAAATCCGAATTCCATCTCTACGCGTCGCCCTGACAGCGGAGATGACAATAGAGGAGAAGCATCGACAGCGACTCCAAGAATTGGAAGCCTTGGACGACAAGCGTCTGCAGGCCCAACAACAAATCGAGCTTTACCAAGCTCGTATCACCAGAGCCTTCAACAAGAAAGTCAAATCGCGAACTTTCAAGAAGGGCGACCTCGTCTTAGCCGTCCGAAGACCCATGGTCATGACGCACAAGACGAAAGGAAAATTCCAACCCAAATGGGAAGGACCATTTGTAGTAGAGACAGTCTACTCAAATGGATCGTATCGCCTCATAACCTCAAATGGCGATACACTCATGATGCCAATCAATGGCAAATTCCTGAAGAAATACTATCCCTAGATGGCATTCTTCCACCGATCAAGTTAAAAATACACCTCTGATCAGAAACATCCAACGCCTCCGACGGCTAAGGATAGAGGAAAATGCTGGCTTTTAAGTCCAACATAAGTCTTCGACAACTTATCATGCTGAGGGGAATAGCATGGCTAGCCCAACTCAAACGGTAGTTGGTAAAGGCATGTCAAACCCGTTGACAGCTGAGGATTTGCTAAAAATCCTAAGGGACACGTTCCCATTTGATCCGACGCCTCCGACGGCTAAGGATAGAGGAAAATGCTGGCTTTTAAGTCCAACATAAGTCTTCGACAACTCATCATGCTGAGGGGAATAGCATGGCTAGCCCAACTCAAACGGTAGTTGGTAAAGGCATGTCAAACCCGTTGATAGCTGAGGGTTTGCTAAAAATCCTAAGTGGACTCGAGTCCACTCTTTCCTCCAAAGTCCCTTACCAATTCTCATCCATAGAATGGTAGGACCACAAAGTGCAATCATTACTACGTTAACACTATACCTCTGGTAATGAATACCCTTTGTCGGGTATAAACTTTGCTTGTTAACTCTGCATAGAGTAACAGACTCTCAAATTTGCCAAGTTAACACTATACCTCTGGCATTTCAAATTCCACTTGTCAATTCTCATCAATAGAATGACAGGTCCTCAAATTGCTCTTATCACGAGCCAATTCTTGTCAAGTTAACATTACACCTCTGACAAATTACTGTTTAAGTTAACATTACACCTCTAAGCAGTACATCGAGTGCCTGTCAAGTTAATATCACACCTCTGATAGTCACCTTTCTTCAGACTTCCGTATCGAAGCTGAAATGGACGATGCCAAGTTAACACTACACTTCTAGCATCCGAGTCATCGCTAAGTTCAACAATACACCTATGGCTATGACCTTTCCTCGACTTCTTTAAAGCCGAGACGGACGATGCCAAGTTAACATTACACCTCTAGCATTACTATCACTGTTAAGTTAAACATTACACCTATGACAGTGACATTCTGAGTTAAGTTAATATCACACCTCTGACTCACATCCTTGTCAAGTTAACATTACACTTCTGACAAGACCACTTCCAACCCGTTAAGTTAATATCACACCTCTGACGGTAACAAATTTTCCTAGATTCCCCACGAGTCTAGTCCCACTTGTTATTCTCTTCAACAGAATAACAAGTCTACCTAAAAACATTGTTAGGTTAATACTACACCATCAACAGTGTTTCCCTCAAAACCCCAGTTGAGCTCAATCAAGTTAATTCTAAACCTCTGATCAGAGTTCACCCTCCCTGGGGGTACCAATTATACTTGTCACTTTCTCTTACAAAGTGGCAGGTCCACCAAAAAGTCATTTCATCCCTGTCAAGTTAACATCACACCTCTGACAGTATTGTGAGAGTTCCTGAAATAGGATCTTTTCTTACAAAATTTGACTTATTAAAGTTACCATCATAATTTTAACAAAGTCAAAGATTCTTTGCTTCTACGAGTCTAAGACAAAAAAAAAAGTTCAAGACAATGAAAGAGGCAAAAAGAAAAGTGTCATTTTTATTTATTTCCAAACATATGAAAGTGATACAAAACGCTCTCTTATACAATAAGATGGAGTGTTACAGTAAAAACGCTCTCTTATACAAAAAGATTGAGTGTTACAATTAAGGAGTACAAAGAAGTCCCTCTCTCTCTCTTAGAGGTTGCACTCACTCCTTATAAGCCGCGTCTGAGTCCAAGTGCGCGATGTTTTGTGGCTACAATAGAAGCTGGTTACACCACGATGCATGATGTAAGCATCGAAAGCGCCCTAGCTGACTAAGCTAAGGGCAATGGTGTTCTTGAAGTCTGGTGGCAACAGAAAGTCCTGCAACCCTTCGTTCAGGAGCGTCTCCTTCCCTAGCAGGCCATCCAACGGACATGGACTGTCCTTGATGTGACTTCTGGAGTGGGAGAGGAAGAGGATCTTGTCCGCTACCACAACCGCCGGAACCCTCATCGCCGTCATGCATAGCCTGACCATCTCTTGCCCGCAGGCATGAATGGCGAAGCAGATCTGAAGAGACCTTGGCGAGGGTTGGGTCCTCGTCAGAGACGTAATATACTCTCTTATAGGTAACGAGGACCATAATATACTCTCTTATAGGTGAACATCGAACAAGTTCGCCGGCCAAAGCATCCTTCCAGGGGCCCAGCAAACCAGCAAGTCTACCTGCAAGGAATGAAACAAAGGAATCAGAACAATCTGCAACTTAGTATGTTTCAACAGAGAAAAAACTAAGTCGCAAATGCAGACTGCAGACGCGGGAATGATCCACGCAGTCAGCCAAGCAGACGCGGGAATAACCCACGCAGTGAGCCAAACTGCTGCGTCAGCAGAGACAAACGCGAATCAAAACGCGGTCTCATTCTGCGCCCAAGTCGAAAGCACAGACGCCGAAAAGGCACAGACGCCGAAAGTTGCCATCTCCTTGTTGAGTGAACAAGAGTTGCAAGGCTCGGGTCTAAAACCTTTTTGGAATTCGTCCAAGGCAGTGGCTATAAAACGCGCCAAGACAATGGCTTTGAAACGCAAGCTTTGTGAACAAAGCCAGCGCCAAGTACCAAAGACCCCTGCACTCGCGTCCAGAGAAGTTCAAGCCTGTGGCGCAAATTCCAGAAGGAATGCACCAACACAGACTTCGTGAGGGGGTCCAAATAATGATGATGCCAAGGTACAGGCCGTGGTAGATTAAAATATCATGGCTAATCGGGACGGCGTACCAACAGAGGCCGCGAGTCGATGCTGCGTTTCATTGAAAGAACTTAGTCTTACCTAAGTTCAGTATTCACAGCCAGTGATCAAGAAGTTGGATTCATCCACAGCTAAGCAAAGAAGATGGAACAAAAAAATGTCCTTTTTATATCAAAAGTGGATACAAACACTCTGATAAATGGAGTGTCCTTTTCTTTACAAAAAAAAAAAAGAAAAGAAGGCTAAACGTCCTGGTTCGCCAAGGAACGGATTTGCTCCCTGAGATGATGCATCTTGATCTGACGTGCCTTCTCAGCCTCCATCATGGCTTGGACCCGCAGCTCCTCTTCAGATAGGAAGGGTTTTGCAGCCAGCTGCGCTCGCAGAGATTCCACCCTGGAAGAATGTAGAGACAGACTCTCTTCAGCTCGTGCCTTAGCCGCCTGTTGCTCCGCAAGCTCCTCTTTGATGGTAACAAGCTTCTTCTCATTGATCGCAAGCACAGCTTCTGCCTTGGCAATGGTGTCCCGAGCCTTGGCAATGGTGTCCCGAGCACTGATGATGACGTGCTCCGTGCTTTGCATGACAATCTCGGATTCCCTTGAATCGTCAGTTAGTTTCTGACATTCAGCCTGGGAATATTCGAGGCTGTGGATCTCTGCATCTATTTGTGCCTCTGCCTCCTGTCGCTCTTGTTCTTGAGCAGCTAAGAGCCGGGTTAGAGCCGGGTTAGAGTGGCCTGGGCCTCACTAGAAGAGCTGGCATTTTCCAAAGACTTCAGCTCGTGCAGGTCGTCTCCCAGTTGTTCCACCACCCGCAGACACGCCTGGGCAAGTGAGGGGCCTCCGGTTAATTCGACGTTCTCGGCCAGATTTCTGAGAAGCGTCCGGGCAAAATTGAAGGAGCTGCTTCCACGTAAGATGAGATCAATACATGATCCCATCGAAGCAAAGAATTATTGCACCATCTGGCGTGCCAGTTCCCCCATATCGTCACCACCTGGGAAGCTTCCCGACCCCTTTTCTGTCACGGGATAAGGCGGATCTTCTCGCACAAGAGTTGTGCTGACCACCGATACGGCTAGAGCAGAAGTAGCCTCGGGCGTTTCCAGAGGTGTTATCTCTGTGGGAACCTCCTCCTCAGAAACTTCAGCCGAGACCTGAGCCGTGTGGCCTTCTGGAGGGATATCAATCATTGGACTCTCCACCTGAGCCCCCTTAGTTCTCTCTGCAAATGACCACAACATTAGCCACAAAGGTGAAAAGCGAAACATTCAAAATATCAGAACTTCCTTACCACCTGGGAGGTCCAGAGATAGCGAACCCTTGGGTGAATCCTGCAGAGTGAGAGCTTCCCCAGCCTCAGTGGGTACCTCCTTTTCCGGCAAAGCGGAGGGCTCCCTAGTTTCCGCAATCGCCCCTTCCGAAGTTGTCTCGCCAACCGAAGCCTCAACCCCTTCGAGCTGGGTCACCTCTTTTACCATCTCCTCGATATGCGAGGAGGTTGTAGTCTCGGCATCCTCAGCCAACCCTGCAGCGTAAAAGAAGAATGTTAAGACACCTTCTTCAAAACCAAAGAGGAAATCGGGTGAAAGTACCTACAATGGGAGCAACTGTCGCCAACGGTGATGGCGCCGTCAACGGTTCCCCCCCCGTACATTTCTTCCTCCGAGATATGGGAGAACTTGCTCGGATCAGGAAGAGTGGGTTCATCACCGTAGTCGACCTTGTCTTCAAACTCGCTTTCCCCTGAGTACGAGGAAGAAGACAGCTCAACGCGAGGAAGCTCTGCAACCGGAGCCTTGCCTCCAATTACCCCAGTGGTAGGACTGGGATCAATTGCCCGAGGACTGGGGATGAAGACACAAGGAGACCCCGACTGCTGTGCCTCATCTCTTCTTCCATGAGTAGAAGAAGGCTCGGGATGAGCTAAAATCCCCGGGATATCGACATCTCCTCCGCTCATGATGTCGACATCTAGCTGCTCATCCTCGTCAGTGGCGGTGGATCGATCAACAAGCTCCCCTTCCTCCGCAGACCCGTGGCTTCTGCTAAGCGACCTGGGAACACGGACTAGAGGAGTTTCTTCTTCAGCTATATCCTCCTCCCTCAGTTCCCTGACACCAGAAGGGATGGCCGCTGGTAGAGAAACTGCTGGCGCCAAGTCTCTCCGCACTTTCTTACGGGCAGGCCCAACAGTAGAAGTAGAGCCCTGACGACGCTTGCTCACCGCCTGTCGAGACTTAGTTGCTTGCGGCTCTGCCCTTGTTGCTCGCGGCTCCGCCTTAGTCGCTTGCGGCTCCGCCCTTGGTGGTCGTGGCTCCGTGGCTCGTGGCTCCCTTCTCGTTCTTCTCCCGACCTCCTTCTGGGCCTTCAGGTACTGTTCTACGAGTTTCGACGGTTTACCGGACTCTGTCCTTGCCTCGAGACTTGCATTGATGCTCTCGATGCATGAAGACGCCGGAAAAAAGTCTGGTGTCTGGATGGCTTGGGAGTACCAAGTGCAGAAGCTGAGGCTCATATGGCACTTGGGCCCCTCGAGAGGTAGACGGAAAGTTGCTCCGGTCCCTCCAGCCACACTGTAGTACCAGGCCCGAGCACCCTCGAACAGGTTCCCTTCGAAGGCGAGTCGAGCATTGGGGTTCCCGACATAGAGCTGATCATAGCCGAACTGTCGAGCGAAGCGATTCGGCATGTACGGCTCAATGGTGCATGACGTCCCTTGCCGGAAAAGCACATATCCGGGCCGAATATTGAGCAACCACCAGAAGGCTCCCGAGGATAACCTCGTGAAATCATCTGGGCCCGCGGAATCAATAAGTAGATCCCCGAAAGATGCACCAGGGATCTGGGGGAGGCAACGATTGAGCTGGTAGTTCGCAGGGTCTGAAAGGCACTTCCGGACGTAATATATATAAGGATCACGCCAGTTCGAACCCTCCAACCGCTGTACAAAAGGGACAGAACTCTCCCTCCAACGCACCGCCGTCATCAAGGAAGGGCAATGCATCACGTACCAAGCCATGAGGTACGTGTAAGGCAGCTCGACCCGAGGGTTGGGACGCTTCACCGTCGGATTTCCCTCTGAGTCAACATACAGCTTCCCCTCGGAGTCTGCAGTTTTCGGTGGCTCGCAGAAATTCTTAGCTAGCGCCCGCAGCCCGCTCTGAATACCAGCCGCCACTGCCGGGGAAGGGCTATGGGGTTGCCATGAGCCAGGAGCACCGCCGGGTACACCACATCAGCAACAATAACTTCATGTGGCAGCGTGGGCACCACACAACGCTTCAGCCACAGCATCAGAAAGCCCGCCAACAGCGCCCGATCGGAGATAGGGGTCCGGGCTTGATGGTGAAAGCTTTCAAAAACCAAGTCAGGGTCGAAACCGTCCTCGTTCGACTCCGTGGTGTAGAAACTGTCAGAAGCCTGGTCGATCCTGTCTTCAATCTCCCTATCGGAGCTGGGAGCCAATCGGGTTATCAGATGGTCTTTTGTGTTGACGTTGTTGAACAAGTAGCTGGCCCAAGACAGTTGCTTGACTCCCTGCGACCGCCATTTGGTTATCTGGCCGCAAATGTGGAAGTGACATAGCACTTCCCAGTAGGTCTCATATGTTAGGGGATACTCCTTCAAAAGGTGAAGCTCCACAGTGGTCGGGACATATTCCTCATAGGGAATGTCCCCTGTTGCCAATCCTGAGACTTCATGCAGCTCGTGCAGAGCGAGGCCCATCTCCCCGACCGGAGTGAAGAACGTCCCCGTCAAAGAATTATAACGCTCTAGAACCCCGAAGAAGTTCTGAGAGCTTTGAGGGATCCCCAACTGCACGGCCCTGATCGCCGGGTATAGTCCCACATGCTCTAGCAGCTCTTTAAGATCGGTGAGGACAAAACCCACCATCCTGCTCCACCAAATATTCCCCGTAGAATGGATCCACCCATGCGCACGGAACTCGGTAGGATAGTCACCCTCCACTTCCATAAACGAGTTAAGGAAGGTAGCAGCAAGCTGTGGTATCTCCCCGACCGGAATATTGGATTTGCGCGACGCGGGGAATAGGCCGACGGTTGACCTGTCATGACTATCATGGCGGTTTACCCTCTGGAAGCCAAAGTCACCAAGGGTGATTTCAGGGACAGATTGGGAAATGTCCCATTCCATCTTCCGAGGGATGGACATGTGCTGGAAGTAGAGCAACGGGAACATCCTCTCCATATCCGGAAGAAACAATCGTCCATCCCCTATCTGACGGAGCCATTTGTAAGTTCCTTCAGACACACGACGGCCGTCATCATGAATGCGATCTCCAAAGAAGAAGGCAGGCTTCTCCAGCGGAACGCGAGCATCCGTTGTGAATGCTGCATCGGTCATAAGCGCCCGAAAGGTTCTCCTGTCAACATTAGAGAGCCTCTCCCTGCGATCCGGCGACTGGTCAGCAGTCAATGGGACACTCATTCTTTGCACGAAGGTCAAGCTCTGGTCAGCACCACCTACATGTCCAAAATGGCGCGTCTTGACGAGTGGGCCAGAAACATGTCGCACTGCGAAAGAAAAGGACACAATCAGATACTTCATTAAAAGCAAGGAGAAATGCTGAAAAATGCTAAGTGTTCATGACCCAAACGTAGAAGAGATACTGGACGCAGAAGTTATCAAACCCGCGTCCAGACCTGCGAATCTGCGTCCAAACGCAGAAGAGATACTGGACGCAGAAGTTATCAAACCCGCGTCCAGACCTGCAAATCCGCGTCAAGTGGCACAAAACGCAAGGATCGAGTCCGCGTTTTGCAAACCAATACTTGCGAATTTCTCTAAGTACTTGGACTCAGACGCCAGATTCATCAAAATCGGCAGCTGATGGCGCAAAACGCAAGGATCAAGTCCGCGTTCTGCAAACCAAGACCGCGTTCGAATCCTTCACAACTAGAGATTTTCTAAGTGAAAGATCCGAAACGCAGAGTTTAACGACGCCAGGTCATCAAGCCTGCGCCCCGGTTATCATCTCAAGGACTGCGTCCGAGAATCAAACACGATTCTGTGTTAAGGGTTCTTAGGGTTCTATGAACTTGTTTTAATGGCGAAACCCACGCCGAAGAGGCATTTTACCTCGGAAAACAGCCTCCTGCGCAGAGGAAGCGTCTCTCTCCGCCTCGGCGACGGTCGCCCTTGAGGACGATGCACTCGGTTTCATCTTGGGGGCCATTAAAGTTCAAAAATCCGAGCGAGTTCGAAGGTGAACAGAGAAGGAAATTCTTTCTTTTTTTTCAGCAAGTACGTTCGGAGAAGAGGATGCATCTCTCCAACTGTTGCCTTTTATAGGCACAGGGATTCGCGAAGATACGCGGCGCGTGGCCCGGTAGACGCTGCAGCGAGTCACCGCTTGACGCGTGTAACCAAATCGTTTCTGAACGGAGAAGATCATGCGTCGCAACCCTGCCACGAGTCAGCAGTCGACACGTGGAGCAGTTCATTTAATGAACCAGGAAATCCGCGCGCCAAAAGGCGAAATTTCGCCGGTTCCCTAGACCAGCTGGCGGCGTAATCATGACATGGCACAGAATTTGCGCCCAAAGAACGCACCTCCTCGATGGACATGCCACGTCAGCCTCTCCATGAATGCACTTGGAAGGTCGCGTCTCTCTAAGAAATTCGCGTCCTTTCAGTCTGGCCAAGTATCGCGTCTACCTTCTGAAAATCAGTCGCGTCTCTAGTGCCAAAGGACGCACGATTACAGAAATCGCGCCTTTACAGCAGTACCATCTCTGCTTTTTGAAAAAGAACCTGCGTTTGGCCTCCTGCTTCTGCAAAATCAGTTCAACAATACACTGACGCAAGCAGACGACCAACCACTCCTGGCTTAAAGCGCGCCAATGACAGACTAAAAGCAATCGGAGAGGTTTAGACTGTGCATCTAAACACTCAACATGATCAACTCTGGGAGCTTCAAAGAGTTCAACAGTACACTCACGAAACTCCAGATAAGATCAAACCCGAAGCATCAATAGTCTAGTCATGAAGGCGAACTCAGCTAGAGTCCAAAGTATTTCGAAATCCGTCCCAGTTAACTGCGGAATGTCAAAAACTTTGGAGGGGGTTCTGTAGGCTGTCTAAAAATCACCAAGACAAGCCACCAAAACACAGATCCAAGATCCAGGCGCAAGGCTAAATGTGACAATTAAGACGCGAGAGATAGCCCGCGTCTCAGCATCAAGGCGCGTCAGCCCGAAGCCCGCGTCTCAGCATCAAGGCGCGTCAGCCCGAAGCCCGCGTCTCAGCATCAAGGCGCGTCAGCCCGAAGCCCGCGTCTCAGCATCAAGGCGCGTCAGCCCGAAGCCCGCGCCTCAGCATCAAGGCGCGTCAGCCCGAAGCCCGCGCCTCAGCATCAAGACGCGTCAGATCGACACCCACGTCTCGGTTGCAACCACCCCGATTATGGCGCCATCCACCGCCCATGTAGCGGGAAGTTGGCCCTCATCGTGGAGCACTTTTAGGGGGCACGATCACCCCCCTAAAAACCCTATAAATAGTCCCGTCACTATTGAAGGGGGGACGATTGACGACGAGAAGGAAAAAAGACAACAATCAAAGGAGAGATCAACGACAGAGAGAGAGAAAACCCTTCAGCGAGCTTACTGAGTACTAGCCGCTCTTCGCCTACCTCCTCCTCTAGAGTTTTGGTAGACGGAGCTGAGTTACTCCCTCTACCGAACGAAGAGAAGATCCCCGACGGTCCGAACAGTCATCCGGTCAACGGAGAACAAGATTCACTCTCCACCGCCACACGAAGAACCCAGCACTAAACAAAGGGGGAATTCAAGTCTCAATATTCCCCCTCCCTTGTAACCGGAAGATTAAGCCGGCTGTAATCTTTTCCATCTGATTCCAGGAAGCGTTACACCAGCCAACCCCTCTCCGTGTCAAACAGTTTTATTGACAAAATTCAAAATTTTGTTTAAAGGAAATATTCAAAAGTTTTGATTTGTATTGCATATATGCAAGGAGAGCTTAACATCTCTTCTACATATAGATTCATGATGAGTGTATCTTGTATTGAAGAGCTTGACATCTCTTCTTTATGTGGTACACGTGTGTAGGGGGAGCTTCACATCTCCTCTTATGCATCGCATAGTGTACGTTATGTGAATTAGGGCTTGTCATCCCTCCTTCATGTAATGTATCTATGTAGGGAAGCTTCACATCTTCCTCTTCATGAATGTATATAGAATATACCATTTATTTTATTGATCTATGTTTACTTTCAATTGGTATCAAGATGCTACTTTGACATATTTTCAATTGATATCCTAATTGATTGTCACCCCTTATTGATATTTTTTTTGTTTTAGAAAAAAAGGGGGAGAACATTGTTTTTATTGTTTTTGACCCCTTTGTTGATTCTTTGTTTCGAACAAAAAGGGGGAGAAAAATTTATTGTTTTGGTTTTTACCCCTTTGTTGATGATTGACAAAAAGGGGGAGAAAGATTTTGAGTTTGTTTGAGTTTTATATATGCATATTTAATATTTATGTTTTGCATATATTCAGTTTAATTTAGTTTAAGTTTAATTGGTATCTAGAGCATGTTTTGTTTTGACAATCTCATTGGTATCTAGAGCTTTTTATTGTTTATGCATATCTATGCATGTTTCATGTTTCATATTCATTGCATATTTATGTTTATTTGTTTATGCATGAGTTAAGGGGGAGCTTCTTTGAAGCTTAACTTTAATCCATGCATATATAACTCCATGAGTTTTGTCATCATCAAAAAGGGGGAGATTGTTGGCCCGGAGGCCTTTCTCTCTAGTTTTGATGATGATTAACTCATGTAGTTATGTTTACTAATAATCTTGTGATTTTAGTTTCAGATCATGTAACAAGATATTAGTTGGTGATTGCTTCAAAAAGAGGAGTTTGGAAGCCTTCACTTGGTGATTCCAGGGCCCGAGCATCATGATCATACCTTGCACTCATTGGAGTCTCACTTGTGGATCACGTTTTGGACCGAGTCGACTTGAAGATGAAGATCGTCAAGAAGACTTAGGTATCCTAGTTTAGTGTGTTTTAGATCCATGTGTAAAGATAAGAATAGTTGATATGCTCAAGTGCACAACACACACGTTTTTATGGATTTTAGTTTTCATGAATAGTTTAGATCAAAACAAGTTTAATTGGTTTTTATGTATATTAGATGTGTTCAATATACATACATGCTTCATATCTTAAACAAACTTATTTTGATATGTCTATTCATAAGTTTTAGGAAAAATTAGATTTCCTATTGAAAAATCCAAGTTTGATAAAATACAAGTTTTGATTTTTAGTAAAAATGTTAAGACACAAAAATAGTTCAAATTGCTTGATATTTGAGTTGAAAAGTTTATCACAAGTTTATATATCAATGCAAAATGATAAAACTATTTTTGGGGATTTTTAGAAGAGATAAGAATTTTTAGAAATATTTTTTAACATGTTTTTTCTGACCCAGAACAGTGACTGACAGGCCAGGTCGGCCGATCGCACGGTCGACCGCACCAGGGCCGGTCGACCGCACGGTCGACCGACGTGCACAGAGCTGTGCACGTCTGGCAGCACAGTGGGCCGGCCGACCGGGCGGTCGACCGGACCAGAGAGCTTTGCTCTCTGTATCTGGGCAGTCGACCGGGCGGTCGACCGCCAGCCTGTCAGGCTGACAGATCAGCCTAACGGCTAGTTTTATTTTGGGCCTATAAATACCCCATTTCTTGGGGGTTTTAGATAAGGTTTTTAAGAGCAAAAATTCCTAGTTTTCTTAAGTGTTTTTTCAAGTTTTAAAAAGTGTTTTAGAGCTTCAAAAGATCAATCTTTATTTGTTTTAGAGTTTTTGAAAAAATCAAAGAAAATAGAAAAATTGGGAGATTTGTTTTGTTCTTCATTTCTATCCTTTACAAGAGTTTTCCCAAGTATTTTTCTTTGAGTTTTTGTTTTCCAAACTCTAAGTTTTTCACACTTGAGCTTATCTTCTATCCTACTCTATTAGGATCTTTGTTTGTGGAAAAAGAGAGATTGTTTGAGGTTGTGAAAACCTCCAAGTTGTAAACCCTCCTTGTTTTATTGTATCCCTCTTCGGTAGAGGTTGATCGGAGTGGTATTGGTTTGGATCCCTCTTCGGTAGAGGTGATTGTGTTTGTTGTTGGCTACGGGCCTTATCCCTCTTCGGTAGAGGTGGATTGTGGTTGTATTGCCTCGGTGGCATTGTAAGGTTGAGAGAGGAGTTCGGTACTCCTTTAGTAGATTAGAAATCCTTCTCGGTAAAGGTGGGGACGTAGAGCTAGGGGCTCGAACCTCAGAACTATAAAACACCTAGAGGGGGGGTGAATAGGTGTAAGTGCTAATCTAGAAACTAAATGCAAAACTATGTGCGCTAAATGCGGAAGCTAATGCAAATCTTGCAACACACTTAGTACAATCAACAAGTGTAGCCGAATTCCCCGTGAAGGGCTCTGGACTAACTCCTCTTGATTCCCCTTGAATGGGTTGAGGTGCTATGTGAAGCTCTTGTTGATTAGGTATAAGTGAGGCACACACAAACAACCAAGCATATACAAGATATAACAATATGAAAGTAATGCAAGGCAACACAAGCAAATAGATATGATATGGCAATATGAATTATGCTCAACACAAGCAAATATGGTATGATGATATGAATGATGCTTTGCATAATTATAAGAGAGAGAGTTAGAGAGACAATGGATCAAAATGCAAACACCAAGATATGTTACGAGGTTCGAGCACCTTGCTCTACATCCCCGCCTACACCACCGTGTAGGATTTTCAATCCACTAACTCCCACCGAGGGAACCTCTACCGAAGAGGATTTGTTACAACTCTAGGAGTACCAAACTCCTCTCTCAAACACAAACCTCCACCGAGGGCAAAACCAACAACAACCACCTCTACCGAAGAGGTTTACAACCAAACTCAATCACCTCACACTTGAGGGATACAAACCAAACTCCACCTCTACCAAAGAGGGAGCAAACCAATCACCCGATCACCTCTACCTAAGAGGGATACAACAAGAATAAGGGTGTTTACAACAAGTGGTTCCAAAAACCACAAACTCAATCTCTCTTTTCTTTTCTCTTTTCTTTTTCACAAAAACAAGATCCTAAATAGATTAGGATAGAAGATAGCTCAAGTGTGGAAACAAGGTGTTTTTAGAAACAAGCAACAAAGAAAAACTACTTGGGAAATCTCTTGTATATGATAGAAATAAAAGACCAAATCAAAATCCCAAAACCTAGTTCTCTTTGATTTTCCAAAAACCCAAAAACAATAAAGATTAAATCTTTTTGGCACTTAAACTCTTTAAAAACTTGTTTAAACACTAGAGAAGCACAGAAATTTTTCTCCTTGAAAACCTTGGCCAAAATCCCAAAGAGATGGGGTTTATATAGGCCAAAACAGAAACTAGCCGTTAGAGCTGAGCTGGCAGCTCTGACAGGCAACGGTCGACCGGCCAGTCGACCGTCCAACGGTCATATTTTGACCCGTTGGAGCTACCGGTCGACCGCCCGGTCGACCCAAACAAACAGAGAGCAGAACTCTCTGCAGCGGTAGACCGTCCGGTCGACCGGACCACTGTGCTGCCAGACGTGCACGTCTGTGCACGTCGGTCGACCCGTGCGGTCGACCGTTCCTTGGTGCGGTCGACCGTCCCGGTCGACCGACCAGCCTGTCAGCACAAAAAATAAGTTCAGAAAATTTGGGAAAAATATTTTATAAAAATCTTTTATCTTTTCTGAAAATCCCATAAAACTTATTTTATCATTTTATATTGAAACATAAACATGTGATAAAAATTTTCAAGACATATATCAATCATATCAATTCATTTCTGTGTCTTGCCAATTTTATCAAAAATCAAAACTTGTATTTTTATCAAACTTGATTTTTCAATAGGAAATCTGATTTTCCTAAAACTTATAGAAATACAAAAACATGATATTTGAACATTATTAAGCATGATGCATATGGACATAGGTCCAATATACATTCACAAAATATATCACAGTTTTTGTTCTTTAATTTCAAAAATATGTTTTATACCAAAACATAAAACTACATGAATAGGTACGTCAAACTAAGTTTGTATAAGTCATATAAGCATGTATGTATATAGAGCACATCTAATATTCATATAAAACATGTAAACTTGTTTTGATCAAACTATTCATGAAAACCAAAATCCAAATCATGAAATGTGTGTGTATGTGTACTTGAGCATATCAACTATACTAAGCTTTACAAATGGATCTAAAACACACTAAACTAAACTATGGATACCTAAGTCTTTGTGTCATCAAGAAGACTTGCTCCAAAACTCCATCCATGGGCTAGACAAAGTGTGATCTTGAGGCTTTGGCCCTGGAATCACTTGTGAAGCTTCCAAACACCTTGTTGAAGCTAATCACCAACTAATATCCTGTTAATAGATCTGAAACTTAAACAACACAAGATAATTAGTAAACATAACTACATGAGTTAATCATCATCAAAACTAAGGTGGAAGGCCTTTGGGCCAACAAGAACATATCATTGTGTTTGCGTTTGATCCATTGTCTCTCTTACTCTCTCTTTATTTGTGTTGTGCATAGCATCATTCATTCATATCTTGTATGCTTGTGTTGTTCTTGCATTTGATTCATATTACTTATCCTTATATGCTTGGATTGCTTGTGTGTGTGCCTCACTTATACTTAACCACAAGAGCTTCATATAGCACCTCAACCCTTATCTAGGGGAATCAAGAGGAGTTAGTCCAGAGCCCTTCACGGAGAATTCGGCTACACTTATTGGTTGTATTAAGTGTGTTACAAAATTATTTTTAGCTTCCGCATTTAGTTTCTAGATTAGCCAAATCACCTATTCACCCCCCCTCTAGGTGATTTCAATAACAAACTAGATGAGAAATATAATTTAACTCCTTACCTTGATTGATCACAAGTTTTTAAATAAAGACTAAGTTTAGGAATAAATAGTTTGGTATTCCTATGACTTATAGATTGCTTAATCCTTCCAAATATACTTCAAATATTTTCTCTCTTTCGAAATTGCATTTTTAAAAATACTAACACCTTATTTTTCTTTCTTTATAGATTTTGTGGGTGTAATCCACTGAAAATTCTCATGAGACAAAACTTGTCCTCTTGGAGTAACCTAGAAGTTCAATGGCTTGTTGCACATACTAAGTGCAATCGTAATTCCTACAAAAGTGAGTTAGGATAGGTTGGCTTCATTTTTTTATTTTATTTGAGGACGAGCAAAAGATAAGTCTGGGGGTGTGATCGTACACGTATATTGCATATTTAATATCACATTTGTCACATTTTTGTATTTATTTTATAATAAAACTTTGCTGTTTAATATATTTTCATGTCTAGTAGTGTGCAGGGTAATTAAGGAAGAAAATAGAGAGATTGACAGATTTATCCAATTAAATCTAAAAGTTCTAAAGAAAGGGGATCGATTTAAATTCAAATATTTTAGAAGACATCTTATCTGAAAACTGGATATATCAGATAAGATAATATCATCAAATTTCAAGAGAAAAATGGATTGTTTGAAGACCCTATCAGTGTCGCTAAGGATAAAGAGATAGATCTCAAATCCAGAGCAGATATTCAAAATCTAAGAAAATAAAAGGATAGAGGACGAACCAATGGATGACCGGCACCCAGATCCTGGCCCTACAGCTAGGATAATACGACAGAAACGCGACAAAAGTGGTACTTTCATGCATTTTGTTTGAATCTGGGGGAGCACTAGCCCCCCCTATCTTTGTATGTCTATCTTCGTCCTAATTCTCCAATAAATACTTGCATACCCCAAAGGCAGAGAGGGCATGACTCCAAGGGAGAATCCACAGAGAGTTTTAGGTTTAGAATTCTTCTTTTCTAAATGTTCATTATAGTTTTCAATTTAAGAGAAAGAATTATAAAGAGAAGACAGAATGCTTGTAATTGATGGTGACAGCTCAATAAAGATTCTTCTGTTCTTTACCTTTTTTATTTTTACTCGCTTTAATTACTTTATTTACTTTCATCTGCTTTATTCCTTTTTTTTAAATCATGCCTTTTTATTAACTTGGATTAGGGAGAGTTTTATGACAGAAAAAGAGGAAGAATTATATTTGGAGTGACAATAGATATAATCTTCCTTAAAGATAATTATATTGAGAGTGACAGCCAATTAGAACTATCCCACTTCTCTTCATCGTTACGCAACTTAATTGATCAGTTACTTTCTTTTAATTACTCCAAGGAATGTTATTTCTTCTCTTATTCATTTTTTTCTTTTTAACTTAGTAATCAAAATACCAACACCATCTTCTTCTTGTACCTTCCACTTTTCTTATATTTAGCTTAATATTTTTTTTTCTTTTCTTTAAAACAAAGAAGATCTATAACCGGTGTAGTAACTTGGGAAGAATACTTACACAACGCTTTCATCGCTGTCCCTCCCTGTGGATCACGACCCGTTAGTCCTAGGCTACACGGTAGCCCATAGATTACACTGTAGCATTGAAGACCTAACACTATTCCTAAACTCTGTATTTTTCTGTGTAGGTTTGGCTCGATCAATTCCTAAAACCCTTATCCTGCTAATTCTGCACTCTCTCAATGAGTGGCCTCTATTGTGGCTTCTTAAGGTTGCCTAATGAGAGCGACAAACCCAAGTACATGACCGATAACCTTTGACTTGGACAGTTAAAAATCAGGGACAGTAGGAAGGTATTGACTGAGATATCCCCAAATAAGATCAAAGAACTTTTGTGAAAATTGATTTTAAGACCAGACCACATCTCGTAACAGAAGAGCATTCATTTAAGAATCATAACCTGTGGCAGACATTCCTCCCCGATGATTAAGGTGTCATCTGTATTGCAGGTTGATAACGACTTTGGTATCATCACGACATTTTAAGCCCTCAATGAGATCCTTCTCTCGACAATTGGCAACATGTGGTACAACCCATCAGCAACTAGTCCAAAGATTAGTGGAGAAAGAGGGTCACCTTGATGTAAACCCCTCTTACAGTAAATCTCCCTACCTTGGATACCATCTACTAGCACTGACACCTTTGCAGATTGCAACCAAAGTCTAATCCAATATATCTAACTAGATGTGAACTCCCAAGAGTGCATGGTTTCTAAGATGCATTCCTATTCCACCGTATTGTAAGCTTTTTCAAAATCCAATTTCAGCATAAAGCCCCTAGTTTTGTTCCGTTTGGTGAAATGCAAAGTATCCTGAGCTGTAGCAATGGAGTATAGAATGTTTCTGCCTTTTAAGAACCCTGTCTGGTGGTCTTCAACAATATCTCCCAATAATATCTCCCAGAACCTCCCTAGTCTGTCACCCAATACTTGTAAAATAATCTTCAGTGAAGTATTTAGTACACTAATAGGCTTGAAGTCCCACCTCTTTTGTCTCTTCTTTCTCGAGATGAGCACAACATGTGCACAATTTAATCTATCTAGCTAGAGAGTCCCTTCATGAAGGCATTCCATTAATCTGGTGATTTTCAGCTTCATAATGTCTCAAAAGTGACAATTAGAGAAAACGGGGAAACTGTCAGGTAGTGGAGTGAAGTTGAGCAACATAAACTTTCAAAAGAATTAGTCCCCTGCATGTGGCCCAGTGGTGTCTCTGAGTTCGTTAAGAGCATTGGTCACCCAGGAGGTCTACAGTTTGAATCCCATGCAGCGCGGACATCGGGTAGCCTTCATCCGACCCCCCTCCCTTAACTAGCAAAAAAAAAGAATTAAGGAGGCTTAAAACCTCGTGACATAAAGAGAGATGTAGATCAACTCTGATTGACACGAAAGGAATGATTAAAGAGAACATGCCTTTTAGACATATGAGAAATCTAATTCTATTGATGTAAATAATCATAGAACTTTTTTCCTTTGTTTGCTGATCATGACCAAAGGGTCCAAAACAGGTAAAAGCCTAGATTACAACTCCAATTCAAAGAGAACACAAGATGCATATGATTTTCAACCGCGAACTTGATTTTCCTGACCAAATATGCCAAATGCTTGTAATCTACTCCATTTTTTTTTAAGAAAACGGTGAACCCTAAGGCTCCCCCGTGCTTCAGTAAATTTTTTTTAATGAAAACATCCCTACAAATATGCTTGATAAAGCAACATTTCCTCCCAAAACAAAAAACACAAGTACTCGCAGGTGCAAGAGGAACAAGAACAAAAGCATATAGAAAGCCAAACTGGAAAAGGCCAAAAACTGGAAGAATCTGCTCCATCTTCTTCCACACCACAGCTGGTTATATTAGGGATTAGACAGTTTGCACAGGCTAGATGATGAAAATTTCAGCATATATATTGTGTGGTGGGCCAAACAACAATAGGGCAAGAAGTTGGCAAATAATCACTAAACTTATCATTATTTCTCGCTAAGAGCCACATTTGACAAAGTTTTCTCTCTCAAATATCTTCTAATCTTTTCAGTTTAGTTCTTTTCATGGGAACAACGAGAGAAATAGGTGTGAAACATTATTGAGAATGGTTAATTTCCACGTTGAGATTGTGTGGGAACTACAGTGTTTTTTTTTGGGGGGGGCAAAATGACAGCATAATTTTGTGATTCACTAATCATATTGACATTGAGACCATAAATTTCAACAATAACAAATAATATTTTTTTTTTCCTTCAGCATACCAAGCTGCCACTTTCACCCACCATCATTTTGTGTTTTTTCAATGATATTGGCGAACCTATAATATTCTTTCTTTTTGGTCTGAAGAATATCACAAATTAAATTTTCATCAAGTACAATACAAGTAAAGGCTAAAATAGAATAGATGCATAAATTTTTCCTCCAAAAAAGGAAAAGGATAGATGCATAAATTCTCTCTCAAGTTAGCCGGGGGTTTTTTCCATGCTACAGATTAGTTATACAATTTCGAAACTAGGCAAATTAGGGAGTATCCGGAACAATCACCAGGCAGAGCAACCTTCACAGTTAATAAGATCATGAGGAAGATTGGAAAGTTGAAATTTTAGTGAATACATACTTCATTAATCTTAATTCATTGTCTGTTGTGATTAAATTGAACTGTATCTAGTCTCAGATTTATCAACTGAGAAACGCCATCTTCATCTCAATGAGGCACATGATTAACTCCTTGTGTTAATTAGAGTCTGTATGAGTTTTGGTTTAGGAAGTAAACTTCAAGAGATTGGCATAACTAAAACAGTTGTAAAGGATGACAGAAACTCATTAAGCACTTGGCACTGAAAGAACTGCTCAACTAAAACAATGAGAAATCACTGGTTAACTCAAACAATTTACACTTGAGCCAAATCAAAATTTTAGAAGAATTAGGGGAACAAACTAATACTGGCACTCTACTACTCTTGGTCACGGCGACAGCTTGGACACGAGTAGCTTGATGACGGCAATGAGACTATGTTACTCGCTGACTTGATGACATCAAAAGGCTTTGCCAAGAAACTGGGCATATCGTCGCCAGCCATGATGACTACCGCCATCACCTCAGGCTCCCTCTCCAGCGAAGTAAGGACCACAGGGTTCCCTGTTTGAAGTGTTGAGTTGCTGCTGCTGCCTGAAGACTTGCGGTGTGAGCAAGCGAGGACTATCAACGCGATGGCAAGGAGCCCCATCATGACAGAAAGGCCAATGAAGAGGTATGGCAGTGGAGAACGCCATATATGAAGCTCAGCAGAGCTTGAAAGATTCCCGGGCCTCATCGATCTCTCTCCTCTATCTACGTGTATGTGTTGGTTGTCTCTGAGCAAGGAAGAAGCACTCTTATATATAGAGCTGTTGGCGTCTCTTTGAGGTATTAGAGGGGTAGAGGATGCTGAGAAAGCACCTTAGTGGAAATCTGATGTGGGGTAATAAGAAAACTTTCAGAATGAGATAAATGTTTAATGGCCAGCATTTCCAGGATTTTGCGACGAGGGCATATATAATAATCACCATAACCATTGTGCACAAAACAATCCAGAATAATCCCAAATTAAATGATCAACATGCCTATATGTTCCTCAGCATAATACCTAATTCAATGTGATCAACATGCATATATGTTCCTCAACATAAGAATATCAGAGAACTCATCTGATACACACAAGAACCTGTAGAATTTTAGTATAGGCTCTCAACAATATGTTTTGAGAGAGATTGTCTCGAATTTGTTCGAGGACTCCAAATTCATGATCCATCCCCTAAGAATTTTAACGATAACTAAACCCCTGAGCATTATCTCCAAGATAATTAGGAGCAGAATATTCGGCGAACATTCAGTCTTCTGCCTGGAAGAGGGCAAAAGTGCAGCGGCACTTGGGGACAGCAAGAGGTGGGAAACATCATCAACAATGGCTTCCCATATGCTGCTGCATATGAATAATGCTGAAATGTGGTGCTTTTTGAGCTACTTTTTTGGACAAAACATATTACTATGTGCATAAAGGATGCTTTGCCAGCCTTTTCTCTAAATCAATTCCAGGACGTTTTGCCTATCGCCGCACCACACATATAAAACAGAAGAATATGTTCATCATGTAGAATACAAGGAAAAAGTATTCTGGAAGTGCTCTACACTGTAGAATAATTCAATTCAGAAACTAACAGTGCAAATTTTGGGTAAATACGGGGAATCTATTGAAGAACAATCAATCATCAGTGTCAAGAACGACGTTCTCAGCAAATAAGATGACGGGAAATAGAAGGAAGGCTTAAATTTGTGAATGATGCCAGTGAACTCTGCAAAATTCTTAATTTCTTGATTTCTCTACACGTGCAACTCCGTCTTCATCTCATGCCTTCTAAGCTTCCATATATGGCACAAGAACGTATCATAAAAGATGAGAGATCATGCTTTAGAAATGGCACATTAAAAGAAAATTTGTGAATATCAAGAAGAATTCTGATATGTCAAGACGTGCACACTTCCTCAGAGACAAGCTCGAAAATAACAAAAATACACTGTTATAACTCAATACAATTTACATATTCACGGCTGAAACAAAAATGAGACAGACACGGGGAAGATAGAAGATCCTATCAACTTAGTCCGATGACGGTTCACGCCCTACTCTTGGTTGTTGACACAGTTTGGACACGGTATTCCGATGACTGTGACAGGGCCATACTAATTTAACTATTGAGGACACCGGAAGGCTTTGCTAAGCAACTAGGCTTATCATCACCTGCCATGATGACCACCATCACCTTAAGTTCTGTCTCTGCTGAAAAGAGAACCACTGGTTTATTATCTATCTGTGAGGCCGAATTGTTGTTGTTGCCATCCGAGGATTTCCAGTGTGAGCAAGCGAGAATTATTAATACTATGGCAATGAGCCCCATCACGGAAACAATGCCGCCGAAGACCCAAGGGGTCGGGGAACGCCATAGCTGGGATTTGGTAGGCCTCGAGAGATTTCCAGGCCTCATCTCTCCCTCCCCCTCCCTCCCTGTGTGCGTCAAGATGCGTATATTTACAATGAAGAGGCAATCGGATTTATAGAGCCATGTTGTCTTAATGATCTTAGGGACCTTCGGGGAAATCTGATGTGGGGTAAGGTAAGATTTGTGGAGATGGATTAGAAGATCAACATTTGCAGTGGACAGAAAGGGGCAGAGTGGGACAAGAAGAAGGTGGTGGAAAAAACATCATTGACAATAAATTCCCCTTTCTATATGTGTGAATGTGCTGGAAAATGGTGATCTATGAGCTTTTCTTTTGACAAAGCCTGTTACCATAAAGGAAAAGATAGCCGTCTTCAAGTCTAGGACGCTTTCTTATCGCCGCATAATGTTTCCTATCTATGCCCCACTAGAACTCACTCGAGCCATCGCGTCCAACAACCAAACCTATCACGAATCACATCATCATCTTGACAAATTGTAGACAAGATGATAATGGTAGCAATAGAGTCAATAACATAAGATGTACAGTTGAAGGATATGTTAGTAGAGTAAGATACAAGCAAGGACCAACATGAAGTACATAGTTTAGCTTAGAATTGCCAGAAGTTCCAATATAGAAATTAAATGTGTTTCCATAAAGATGTTCATCATCCAATTCAGACATAAAAATAAAATTAGCGCGGAATGAGAAGAACATGTTGTCAAAGCAAGTAGTCAATTATTTATTTACATCACGGATCACATAATCTTCTAGTTCATAACATGTCAAGGTTTTGGCGCAAATTCAATAATTGCGTCCGAGCAAGCCAACAGATCGATTAATAGATACAGAGCAGATACAGTATTTCTTTTTTTCTTGACTAGTTTCAGACAAAATATACTTTCTAGGATCCACACTATTGTTATCACAAAAGCTGTGTGTGTGCTGGGATGGGTTGAGTTGGGGTGGTTGTGGGTTGGATTCCAGTCACACTAAATATCAAAAACTTCTGCTAGAGTACTCAAATAATTCTAAACCAAATTAAATATATTAATTATCAAAATGAGCAAAACGTTCATATATAAAACCTTCTTGTAAGTATTGCAATTTTTTTTTCAATCTCTGTATAATGATTAAAAATCCATATATAAAATACCTTTATACCAGAATCTCCGTGTACACTCTTCAACTTTTGAGCAGAGATGCTTTACCTAGAATTCGTGTGTAAACTCTACTCAGAGGAGATTAACAACCCTCAGAGTTTGTGTGACTACTCTTTTTTCACATCATCTCCACACAATTTACTTGCTTATGACCAACTCTAACAGCATGAGGCTGGAGCATCCAAACCACAAACTGATGGAGTTGCTCTGGATTAGGTGGGTCTGGTCCAGTTGGCCATTTTATTTGTGCATTCATGACTGTCAGTTGCAAGCTCCCTCCAGATTCATCAAGGGCATACTCAAAGGGAGATTCACCATACCTGCTTGGATGAAAAGAGAGATAAATCTGATGTTATGTAGAAACAGAATAATGCAAAGGATTTAAAAGATTAATGTTAATGATCAAATTGTAAGGAGTATTGAAGTGATTCTAAACCATGCAGTATCACTGCTAATCCTCGAGACCGCATCACGTTCTTTCTATCTATAAGCCACTTTTTCCCCGATTTTAATCTTGAAAAATATATTTGAACGAACAATAACCAGCATTTCATTAGGTTTTAGTACTACAAAGCCTAGTCTGTAGTATATGGATGACAACCTTTTTTAGATATACTTCAATCAGCGTGGTTTTTAAATACATTAGAATCATAGAAAAAATCAGTATGTTATTTAATCTTAGTGCTACAAAACGTTGTCCACTGTACAAGGATGACGGCACACTCATAAATATACTTACATCCATGCAAGAAATGGCAATCAGCAAACATTCTAGCTAGACCTACTGTGAAAAAGTGCAGCCCTGTAATCAATCAGTTATTGATTCACATGACTTCTTAGTTTTCAGATTAATCAGGAAACCATATACGAAGAATGTCCAGGATCCCCTGGCTGAAGAAAATGGCGTTCACATACTATAGACATACTGATGCACATGTAAACAGAGGCAAAAAGAGGAGAGAGAGTTTTTTAAACTCTATGACAAGACATCGGTCGATCGGGTGATCGACCGACATGCACAAGGGAGCGGTCGACCGCTCGGTCGACCGAAGTTGATAGAGAGGAGAGAAACAGTAGGTCGGTTGACCGACAAATCCAATAAGTCTTGCAAGATTGTAGGACTTTGCGTGGTTGACCGGGCGGTCGACCACGCACTTGCGTCGGTCGACCGGCTAGTCGACCGATAGTCGGGTCTGAGCTGATTATGGACCCGAGCTGCTGTGGATCTGGGAGTTTCTTCTCCTCCCTGTAAATAGAGGATGTTACTCATTTTAGGGTCGATTGATTTCTGAGTGAGTTCTTGAGAGAATCATTGTAATCTTCTTATAAATCTTGCGTAAATCATCAATAGATCTCTCTCTTCTACTCCGGGGATGTAGGAATTTTGTCGAATCTCGTAGATCTTGGTCTCCCTCTCTTTACGTGTGTGTTTTTTTTGTGCATTTAGGGTTTGTGTTCTTGGCATGTTCTAGCCCGAACAAGTGGTATAAGAGCTCTAGGCAACGCTTGGGCTACGTTTGGTGGATCAGAACGTTGATTAGAAGCTTGGATTTTTCTGAATTTGAAACTTTTGTCAGATAAAAATTAGATTTTTATCAGATTAGATCTTGCCTATAATTGTTTGGAGGAATGGATCTTTGGTTTGAAACTTGAATCTTAGAGATTGGAAACTTCAGTTGGATAAATATCAGATTTTTATCGTATTGGATCTCATCTTCAATCTTGATAGATGGAAACTCATCTTTGAGTTTCAATTGGAGGTAAAAATCTGAACTTTATTATTTGTAGTTCTATTTCATAGTTATTCTATTTGTGTGATTGAGAATATTGGGAAATGGCTAGAGAAACATTCAGTGAGAGTGATTCTTTTATAGTAAAGAACATTCAGAATGTTCATCACATGAAGATAAATGTGATGAAGTTTGATGGCACAAATAATTTTGGATTGTGGAGATGCGAGGTAATGAATGCTCTGAATGCGTAAAATTTGGAGATACTCTTGAGCTTCAAGAGAGACCGACTGAAGTAGATGAGAAGATTCGAAAGAAGATGAATAAGACGGCGTGTGGCACCATTAGGTCTTGCTTAAAACAAAATCTAAAGTATGATGTGATGAATGAGACTTCTGCGAGGTCAATTTGGGAGATTCTAGCGAGCATGTACTTGACGAAGAGCATCGAGAACCGCTTGCATTTGAAGAAAAGACTTTACCTTTTCCAGTTGAAGAGCGAAATCTCTAATAGTGATCACATCAACAACTACACGAAGCTTCTCCTGGATTTGGAAATTTTGGATGTATGATCGAGGATGAAGATAAGGCGTTGATATTGTTGAGTTCTCTTCCGATAAGAGATATGAGACCTTTGTACTTACCTTTATCAATGGGAGGATATCCCTTAGTTATAATGAGGTGACCACTACTTTTGTGAACCTTTAATTGAGGAGGGAGGACAAGAGTGTTCTACTAGTGATACATTGGCAGAGATATTAAATACAAAAGGAAGTAGTCCAATGTGAAGAGAAAATCAGCAGAAATCTAATTGGAAGCCCATGGTTGGTAATCGCAAATTGGAAAAAGATCAGTGTGTCCTCTGTAAAGAGAAAGATACTGAAAAAGTGATTGTCCAAAGCTTAATAAGTTAAAGAATGAGTCACGACCAGAGGCCAATGTCATGAATTTAGATGGTAATGATTCTGACACTTCTTTCTTTTCACTTTCTATTATACCATCAGGTTGTCATTCAGATGCGTCTCAGTGGGTATTGGATAGAGGCTCTACCTACCATATTTGTCTCAGAAAGGAGTTGTTTGCTAGTTTGAGGAGTTAGATGGCAGTTTGATGTCTATGGGAGACATCACACATGCCGTTCATTGGTAAGGTACAGTTCGTATCAAGATGTATGATGGGACAATGAGAGAGTTGAAGGAGGTGAGATATATTCCTAGTATGACAAAAACTATAATCTCAGTTAGAGTTTTGGAAGCGGAGGGCCTCAGAGGGACTCTTGGAGAAGACGTTCTGAAGATGTCTAGCGGCTTATTGGTTGTTCTGAAGAGCATTAGACGCAACAATATGTACTACTTAATGGTTAGTGCAATTACTGAATTCGTATCTTCAGGACAGTTAGATGGAGATTCTTCTAGATCATAATACAATAGGCACGAAAAACTTGGCTTGAAGTTAGATCAAGCTTTGGTAGGTGCATCGACCTACAATTTGAAAGCAAGTGACAATTGTGCTCTGAACAAGGAGAAGGCGAAATTTCGCACTGATACTCACTATTTGCATGGTCTTCTTGAGTTGGTTCACATGGATGTTTGGGGTCCTACCAAGAACGCATCACTTGGAGGCTATCGCTACTTTGTCTCAGTTGTAGATGATTACTCCAGATGTTGTTGAGTATACTCTATGAGACAGAGAGTTGAAACCCTAGAGTTGCTAGTGAAGTGAAAGAATCTGATGGAAAATCAGAAGGAAGGAAGATCGAGATGCTCAGGTATGATCATGTTGGGGAGTATAAGAATTCTTTCTTGCACTTTGGCCAGAATAATAGTATTGAGACCCACTTCATAGATGGAAAAGATGGTGTAACTAGAGAGGTGAACTATGCCTTAATGGTGAAGCTTCGATATTTATTGTCTAAAGCATCATTGGACAAATCGTTTTGGGCTGAGACGATTGAGTATGCTAGTCATCTCTTGAATAGGCTATCGATGACTATGATAGGAGGTAAGACTCCTTTGGAGCTTCAGTCAGGTGGAGCTTCTTATTACCATGGTTCACTTATAATATTTTGTTGTTCAGCCTATGTTAATGTCAAAAAAGACACGTTGAACTCTAAGGTGAACAAATTGGTGATTTTGGTATACAAGGAAGACTTAAAAGGCTACAAGTTATAAGATCTGAAAAAAAGAGTTATTCTCGAGCAGACATGTCACATTAGATGAGGCTTCAATGGTGAAGCCTATATCGTCTCCCAGTAGGTGGAGACAATGAAGACCAAGTCAGAAGTATCGCAACCAACGGGTGAAGGTTGATGCTACTCCATAATGTCCAGTTAGTTTAGTATCGTCTGAGATTCCATCGGTCGTGACACCGGGTGGAGATCGAGTAGCTGATATGATACTGAGCATGCTAAAAAAGATGGTTCAGATGCAGCTAGATGAACCAAAGGGAATCTGCGAAGGTGGGCTGTAAAGAAGCATGTATCTCATGTTGATGAGGTTCCTATGACTCGGCCAGTTGGGTTCGTTGCTGGAAAGACAAGAGTTGATTGAGCTTAGTGGAGCTCATTTGAATGAACTATGAGAGGCTTGATCTTTTGGGCACGTAGGCAGCCGTGATGGCACAACCGTTTGGTGGTGCAACCCATATAGCTATTTGGGTGATTTCACGTAGAGGTAAAATGTTATGCTCTTGATGAACATTTGATCATCCAGTGAGAAGATAGTTGAGCTTGCATAAGGGGGCGTGCATCCAGTTTGTTGAGGTGAAGTTGGTATTTGGTGTGCTCTACCTTAGATTTGGTTGGACTGTCTTAAAGATATTGTAACACCCCGTTCCCAGAATACGTACTTATCTGCGTATTCAATTTTTTCGATCATATATTTTTTTATTCCCTTCTCGTATTTGTTTAGTTGATTTAGTCTTTCTGGTAGTCTAAATTGACTGATTTTAGTTTCAAACACTATTTCCCAATATTGTAGATTTTTCGTGATTTTTCAGATTTTTTCAGAATTATTTTTATAAACACCTAAAATTGAGATTAATTGGTGCCGCTGGTTTATTCCTAGATTTTTAACTTACAAATGGAGTCAAATTTTGTGAAATCGCTTTCACATATTTGCTTAAAATAATATTGACTATCTTAATTCATTTTTTGAGAATTTTCAGAATTTATCAGATTTCTGCCAGATTTGGTGTCGACCGATATTGGCGGCCGATTTCAAGATTTTTAATTTAAAAACTATAAAGAATTTCTTAAAATAGATTTCACCGTGATTCTTAGAATAATATTCTTGATTTTTGAGAATTTTTGCGGGTCGTTCCGAGATACTTGATTTTCGGACGATTCCGGTATTTTTCCAAAAGTTTTCCGCATCCGCAACTGAATCCCGGGAATCCGCTACTCTAATTATTTTCACTTTTTCTTCCAAGAAAATATCTTCCTTTTTTTCATTTTCTTTTCCTTTTTCCTTTTTCCTTTTTCTTTCCTTCCTTTTCCTTCCACCAAATTCTCCAAAATTCTCCATTCTTCCATTACCTTCTACAACTTTCCACCAAAAATATCTTCTCCAAAATATCTAAAACCACTCAAACCCCTCTCCCATCACCATGGCCGGCCAAGAGACACCTCACCTCTCCATTTTTACAAAAAACCCCCTCCCTAAACACTTTTACATCACCTTCACAATTCCAATTCATATATAAACTTTTCCTTCTTCTTTCCACTTCATTTTTCTCTTCACCAACACCTTAACCACCACCAACTCCTCCTTCATCTCCACCACAACCACCACAATCACAACTTCTCTAACTCCTTACCTTCATCTTCTTCCTCCTCCTTCTCCATTTAAACCACCACAAACTCCAAAAAACTCCACCAAAATCCAAAACATCCCTTTACCTTTTCCAAACATACCACCACTAAAATCCTTCACCAAACCATCACCCCACCACCATATCCAAGGCCGGCCACCCTCCTTGGCTAGGGGCCGAGCTCTTCTTCGTCGGCACATCTCCGATGATTATTCCGGTAATCATTTACGAATATTCCGGTAATCATTCCGGTGTCAATTTCGACGATAACACTAACGTTACCACCACCATATTTTCTTAACCTTTTCATCACCATCTCCTCTACTATTCACCACCACCATCTTCACTTCCACCATCACTTTCACCATCACAACACTACCTCCATATCCACTACTTCAACCTCCAAACAAATCACCTCCTTCACTTTCTTTTCTTACTCCATCAAAATCCATCTTTTTTACCAAATAACACCACCACCAACAAAATCACCTTTCCCTTCCTCTCTCCCTCCCCTTCCTTGAGGCCGGCCACTTCCTAGGCCACCAAGGGGTGGCGCACCACCCCTAGGGCCGGCGGCCACCCAAGGGCCAAGCCCCCCTTTCCCTTGCTCGCTTGGTGGTTTTCCTCTCCCGGGAATTCGGACGCGCAAAGCTTCAAAAGTGGCGTTTTAGGCGAGTGACTTTCCTCGCCAAGAAAATGGACTTGTATTAAAATTAGTAGTATGTTGTATTTAGTATCAGTATGGTATGGTTGTACGGGTGTGTGTGTTGTATTCTTTGGACATGTCTTGACTTGAACCAGACTGATATACTGTAATGCTTGTAATAGGATAGAACAACTCGTGCGGGCACCTGGTACCAACTCTGGGTTTCTGCCCACCCTTGGGATGGCTAGTAGCCACCGGAAGTGCGCTTCAACCCCGACGTTCTTGGGCTCCGGACCCTTCAGCCCCCGGTCTCTCACTATCTCGAAAGAGAAGTGAGTTGAGACCGTCAGGTTTCTCAGTTCAGCCTCCGGTCTCTCATTATCTCGAAAGAGAAGTGAGTTGAGACCGTCAGGTTTCTCAGTTCAGCCTCCGGTCTCTCATTATCTCGAAAGAGAAGTGAGTTGAGACCGTCAGGTTTCTCAGCTCCGTCTGGTGGGCATACTTAGCGCTCAGCCCTTTATTCACTAAATTCGTCTAGGCGAAATGCTGCCGGATTTTCTACTCATATTTTAAAACGAGTTGTCCCGGTAACCTCGCCAAACGTATTAGTGTCTAAACTCTGTTCGCTGCCTGTGCCTCCAGCTTGCTCAGCTATTATTCTATCACATGTCATGTGCATACTTGATATGTTAACCGTTGACATACTATTACTTAAATATCTGTCTATTACATGCTAATACCTAACACCTATCTATATCATTTGTCAACCGATATGTTACCACCCGACATACTACTACCTGATAATTGCCCCTTGTTATTACATGACTTGTCACTTGACGAATATCACCCTCTTGTCATACTACTACTTGACACTGGCTCCTGGTATACCACCTGTCTCCGGTTATGGCTTGACTTATCACCTGAACACTCGTCATTGGCGTGATAAAACTTGATACCTGTTATGATTAACTCTTTACTCATGATTATCACATTACGGGAATGTAATACCTGATCTCTTGTTATGAACTCCCGTTATGCCTGTTATGACTCCTGTTATGCCTGTTATGTACTCCTGTTATGACCAGTTATGATCCTACTCATTCCCGAAATCTGATAATTATGTTTAATAAGCCATAAAAAGGACAATCTTTACGGGGAATGGGAGGAAGTGATGGATGCCGGTATGATGCCTTGCTAATAGTAGTCGAATACCAAAACTGACGATTCGTGTTAGGGGGATTTCAGGCCCCCAGAAGATGCGTGTTAGGGGGATTTCAGGCCCCCAAATGGCTGTATCCCGGGCGGTCGGGAACTATTATAAGTATGAGCTATCAGTTCTTCATCAGCTTCGAGTAACAAGCCTCGGTTTGCTTATTTATGGATGTATGTGTGTTGAGATGTACACCAGGACACATGCCTAGATATATGGGTCGGACGAGTAATAATAATAAAAGATGCCAACTATGGATCTGTTGTATGCTTTGCTGAGTTTGCTTCTATTGGATTTTACATCGGATTTTCAGTTTTATGATTATTATACTATACATGTTCACATCCTGCTTTACCGCTGGTATTCCACTTCTCTAGTCTCATGTTCTTATCTTATCATACCATGAATACTTCCTGCTTGATATCTCTGACACGGTTTTCAATGCATGATTATGATTCGGTTTTATCGATACACATGTGCTTATCTTTGCACGCCATCTGGCTTTCTCCTCACCACTCGCTAGGGGAGTTCTGACTCCTCTGGATCCTCATGTCCAGGTCCTGGAGCTTGGAGCTAGGGGATCTTCTTGCTGAGGACCAAGCTTACTTCTGTAGGGCAGACAGACCAGCTGTAGCTCCAGTCCCATCCTTACTCCCCCTTGCTGGCTCGCGGCTTCTCCAATTATTTCGTGAGCGCTCTTTTGTACTATTCATACATGTACATCTCTTTGTATTCTCGCATTTGCGCCTATCGGTGATGTAATATTAATGTAATATTTATCACCTCTGGTGATAACTTTGTAATTGTACTCATGTGTTGGAATGTATAATGCACCACTTGCTTCCGTACTCTGATTCTTGCCTGTACTGATGCTTAGCGTATATATGTGAGGGTATTTCTGACCTACGTATATACGTTGCAGTAACGTCTCCGTACCCGCCGGATTGGGGCGTTATAGGGTGGTATCAGAGCCTAGGCTCTCACATCCTCAATACGTCCAGACGGCAAATTAATGGTAAAGAAATTTGCAACTGGAATACAAGAGTCCTGGTTATACAATCCAACTACAAGTGCAGAGTTATCTCTCTCTCTTTCTTTTGATCCATTCCTTATATCCTGAGACTCTTCAATCTTTTACCTTCCAGCTCCTTCTTGCTACCTCTTCAACCAACTCAGATATGAAAAGACGGGGAACACGCAATGGACCTAGTACCTCTCAAGATGGATCAAGCAAAGACAATGATGGTATGATGAGGACACTTCAAGGGATGATGCAGAGTCAACAGCAGCAGACAGAGCTTCTACGTCAAGGACTGTTGGTTGCACCCCGAGAGCAGAGGCCAGGCAACGTGTCAGACTTCAGGAGATTACAACCGGTGATCTTTTCAGGCATAGAGAAGCCCTTGGATGCAGAACAAAGGCTGGTAGATACGACAGATCTCTTGAATGCAGCCCGAATCCCTAAGGAGAATCAAGTGGAAGTGGCCAAGATACAGTTGAGAGATGTGGCCAGAACCTGGTGGTTGGCAGAAGAAGCAACACTGGAGAAACCCATTACATGGGACCAGTTCTCAAAAGGTTTCTACGAAAGATTCTTCCCTGCAACAGCTCAAAAGGAAATGGAAGAACAATTTATCCGGCTACAGCAGCGGAGTCGGTCAGTGGATGAATATGCTGCTGACTTCTTGAGACTCAGCAGGTTTGCACCTTACATGGTGACAGACGAAGAGAAACGGGCTAGCAGATTTCAGCAAGGGCTGAAGATGGATGTTCAAATGTTTCTTATTCCTCAACAGCTAAAGACGTACTCCTAGGTTCTCTCCATTGCCCGTGAAGTAGAACGAGGACTGGAGAAGAAAAATGAGAACCAGGTACAGAACAAGCCAATGAAGAGACCCTTTCAGTTGATGAACGAAGAACCCACAACCAGGCCCATCAATGGCCCGATAGTCAAACGACCATTCCAACCTTCTCTTCCTCAGATCATATGCAACTTCTGCCACAAGCCTGGACATTATAGGAAAGACTATCGAATGGCTAACGGACTATGCTTAGCCTGTGGGACGGGAAGTCATGCAATAAGAGATTGCCCATTCAGAAGGGTAGGAAATATGGCACCAATTAGACCAGTACTTCCAGCCCCACCACATAGAGGGAACCCAGAACCCATTGGCCGAAGAGCTCCATTCCCACCCCAGCAGCATGATCAATTACAGAGAGGAGCAAGAGCAGATCATGGCAGAGGCCAAGTTTACAACATGTCAGTAGAGGCATCAGGCGAAGCAGCAGCAGAATACGAATCCCAGTATCCAGAACAGGGACCTTGAGGATATCATTGTAACAACTACCCCTGATCTTTTGTATTTTAAGTTGGTTACCTTTGTAACAGCTACCCTGATCTTTTGTACTTTGGGTTGGTTACCTTTCTAAATATTCCACTTTATCCTATTCTCATTGTCGACCTTAGTCTCTCTTGTGTTCATCTTCCCCTTATCGAAATTTCGAGGACGAAATTTTTTGTAAGGTGGGTGGAATGTAACACCCCGTTCCCAGAATACGTACTTATCTGCGTTTTCAATTTTTTCGATCATATTTTTTTTATTTATTCCCTTCTCGTATTTGTTTAGTTGATTTAGTCTTTCTGGTAGTCTAAATTGACTGATTTTAGTTTCAAATACTATTTTCCCAATATTGTAGATTTTTCGTGATTTTTCAGATTTTTTCTGAATTATTTTTATAAACACCTAAAATTGGGATTAATCGGTGTCACTGGTTTATTCCTGGATTTTTAACTTACAAATGGAGTCAAATTTTGTGAAACCGCTTTCACATATTTGCTTAGAATAATATTTACTATCTTAATTCATTTTTTGGGAATTTTCAGAATTTATCAGATTTCTGCCAGATTTGATGTCGACCGATATTGGCGGCCGATTCCAGGATTTTTAATTTAAAAATTATAAAGAATTTCTTAAAATAGATTTCACCGTGATTCTTAGAATAATATTCTTGATTTTTGAGAATTTTTGCGGGTCGTTCCGAGATACTTGATTTTCGGACGATTCCTGTATTTTTCCGAAAGTTTTCCGCATCCGCAACTGAATCCCGGGAATCTGCTACACTAATTATTTTTACTTTTTCTTCCAAGAGAATATCTTCCTTTTTTTTATTTTATTTTTCTTTTTCCTTTTTCTTTCCTTCCTTTTCCTTCCACCAAATTCTCCAAAATTCTCCATTCTTCCATTACCTTCTACAACTTTCTACCAAAAATATCTTCTCCAAAATATCTAAAACCACTCAAACCCCTCTCCCATCACCATGGCCGGCCAAGAGACACCTCACCTCTCTATTTTTACAAAAAACCCCCTCCCTAAACACTTTTACATCACCCTCACAATTCCAATTCATATATAAACTTTTCCTTCTTCTTTCCACTTCAATTTTCTCTTCACCAACACCTTAACCACCACCAACTCCTCCTTCATCTCCACCACAACCACCACAATCACAACTTCTCTAACTCCCTAACTTCATCTTCTTCCTCCTCCTTCTCCATTTAAACCACCACAAACTCCAAAAAACTCCACCAAAATCCAAAACATCCCCTTTACCTTTTCCAAACATACCACCACTAAAATCCTTCACCAAACCTGTTGGCCCAAGGTTACAATCACCCATGATTAGTGTATTTTGATGATTACAAAACATATTAGTTATTTGTACTAATAACATTTGTTGTTTAAGTGTGTTTCAGATTTTTATTCATTCTAGAAGTCTTCTCTCACAAATACAAGGATTTGGACTCAAGTCAACTCCAATTGGGCTCAAGGAACAAGTGTTGAAGATCATATGAAGAAGCCTATTGAAGATCTTGAAGTCCTTAGAAACATTGTAAGAAATAGAATGTTAAAGTTTGAGTATATGTAATTTGGCTCTAGGATTTGCACACACACTTGTTTCATATATTTCCTATGTTTTGAAAATGGTTATTTCTAAGTTTTATGCCTTAGTTTATATATACATGGACCAAAAGCTTTATATCTTGAAAATCTTGTTTAAAACATGTGTATAAACTATTTTCTGCATAATACTTAGCTATATATATTTTTTTAAAATATTTCTTAAAATTTTTCTAACTCAAAACCAGCCCAGTTTTCTGTTTCAGGCAACTCCGGCCGACCGGCCCGGTCGACCGGCGATGTGTCTGGACATGCACTGTTTGTGCATGTCTGTCGGTCGACCGGACCGGTCGACCGACGGAGAGCAAATTGCTCACAGGTTTTTTCGGTCGACCGGACCGGTCGACCGGAAGAAGGAAGCTGTGTTTCCTCTTTTGGGACGGTCGACCGGACCGGTCGACCGAGAGCCAATGGCTCTTTGCAGCTGGGCTGGCGGTCGACCGGACCGGTCGACCGCCAAGCCTGCTGTAGCCTAACGGCTCTTTCCTCTTTGGGCTATTCTGAAAAATTGTTTTTTCTTTCTGCTTTAACAGATTTTTGGAGAGTTGTTGGGAAGCTTTTGCAGGTCAAATTAGGTGTAAAGAAATTATTTTTAACCTATTTTCTAACCCTATAAATAGAGGAGAAGTCTCTCTTGCATATCACTTAGAAAAATCCTCAAGTTTGTGTTGTTTTCAAAAGAGAAAAGAAAAGAGTTTAAAGTTTTCATTCCAATTCTTTTTGAGTTAGTTTTTCAGTTGTGTTTGATTACTAATATCACTCTACAACTGAAGTTTTCTCACCACACTTCATAGAGCCAAAAATCCTATACTCATTCTATAGTGAAGTTGTAATTGAAGTGAGAGTGTTTGTAAAAGAGTTTGAGAAAAAGGTGTAGTGATCTTGTTGTGATCACTTTGTTCTTGTAATCCTTTCCTTGTGGAGCAACCTCTTCGGTAGAGGTCCTTTGTACTCGGTGGAGCTCGGTGCTCGGTCTTCGGTAGACCAAATTGTAAAGGCGTCATCGGTGGATAGTGGAAACCCTTCACGGAGGTGAAGGCGGGGAGTAGAGCGGTGGCTCGAACCTCGAAACAAATCACTTTGTTTGCGATTGCCTTTGCGTCTAATTCTTGCTTTACTTTTCAATAGCTCCTTATTGCTTTCTATTGCATACTTGTGATATTGTTTGAATCTCTTGTGATACTATTTGCTTGCTTGTAATTCTTGCCATATATCATTGTGTTCGCATCATTCTTCATATCATCCATTTCATACTTGTGTGTGCCAATCCCGTACTCATCCAACAAGAGCTTCACATAGCGCCTCAACCCATATCAAGGGGAGTCAAGAGGAGTTTAGTCCAGAGCCTCGCAAGGGGAATTCGGCTACACTTGTTGGATTGTGCTAAGTTGAGCCTCACTTGTTTTTAGGTTCCGCATTTAGAGTGTTAAAATTTTAAGATTAGCAATCACACCTATTCACCCCCCCTCTAGGTGTTTTTCAATTGGTATCAGAGCTTGGACTCTAGGATTTGGTTTAACAACCTAAGAGAAGATCCTAATTTGCTAATCATTTCATTCATATTCATATAGTAAAAATGGCCGATGGAATTAAGACCCCTCCTAAGTTTGATGGACTTAACTTTCCCATATGGAAGGTTAAGATGACCGTGTTTTTGCAATCTCTAGGTAGCCGAGTTGCAAAAGCCGTGACTAAGTCCTTTAGTGTACCCCCCGGTGACGAATCCACTTGGTCCGAAATAGAGACTAAGGAATTCGATGCCAATGCCAAAGCTCACTATGCACTTCTACAAGCCCTTAATGATGATGACATTTCTAGGGTTATCCATTGCAAATCCGCATATGAGATTTGGTCACACTTGATAGTCACACATGAGGGGACCTCACAAGTAAAGAAGGCTAAGATTGACCTTCTTCGGTCCCAATATGAAACATTTAGCATGCAAGAAAATGAAACCATAGATGATATGGTTACAAGATTTACCAAGATTACTAATGGACTCTCTTCTTTAGGTGAAGATATCAACAATGATCAAAGAGTAAGGAAGATCATCCGAGCTCTTCCTCCTTCATGGGAAGTTAAAGCAACAACCTTGAAGGAACTCAACGACAATGAAGAGATGGAGCTTATAGGTCTCATTAGGAACCTCAAAACCCATGAGATGGAAAGGAAAGCAAGGGAGGATATGGCTCCTTCCAAAAAGAAGACTATCGCCTTCAAGAGTCAAGCTACACACTCCGATGAAGACGATGAAGAAGAAGATGATGAGGAGCTCTCACTCCTTGTTAAGAATGTCCGGAGGATGTACAACAAGGCGAAGTACCAAGGTAGAAGAAGATGGCAAGGAGGCAAAGAAGAAAGAAGGATCACTTGTTTCAATTGCCAAAAGCCCGGACACATTGTTGCGGAGTGTCCGGACAAAGCTAAGCCCTCCCACATCAAAGAAGCCCTACAAGAAGAAGGCTATGAAGGCAACTTGGGATTCGGAGACCGAATCCGAGGAAGAAATAGACACCGCCAACATGTGCTTCATGGCTAATGAAGGCACAAGCAAGGTAACCTCTTCCTCTTTCCATGATAATGAGCTCTCTATGGATGAATTAGAAGAAGCTTTTGTTGAGTTGTCACAAAATTATGATTTCTTAAAGAAAAAGTATTTAAAAATCAAAAAGGAAAATGAATCTTTAAGTCATCAAGTTTTTACTCTTACAAAAGAAAAGGATGATTTGGTTTCCACCTTGGCCACTACTAAAAATGATTTTGAAAAATATAAGATATCTTGCAAAGGTAAGGCCCCACTAATTGATTCTAATGAAGTTTCTATGCTTAAGGAAAGATTAGACTCATTAAGTGTTGTTTTGAAAAATTGTGAGTTTAACAAGAAGAAAATTGAGGCTATGTTTCCTAAGAAACAAGCCCCAAAGAAAAATGCTCATGCTCATGTTCATGTTCATGCTACATAACCTAAACAACATGGCAAAACCCCAAAACATGCTCACACTACACATACACATCATGCATTCATGTATGGTAGAGTGTTCTCATGTTCACATTGTGGACGGAAAGGGCACTTAGCCAATTTTTGCTATGATAGATTAAATGTATCACGTCATAATGTTTGGGTTCGAGGGACTAACTTTAAAGGACCCAAGAAAGTTTGGGTACCAAAATCAACAATTGTGTTAAATGATGTAGGTACTTTCCAAAGCCCAACGACGTAGAGGATTGTGGTATCTTGATAGCGGTTGCTCAAGGCACATGACTTGGGATATCAACAACTTTGCAACCCTATCAAGATATCATGAAGGTGGCACCGTCACCTTCGGAGATGACGCCAAGGGTAAAATCATCGGTATTGGTAATGTAAAACTTGGCACCTCTCCTTTAATTGAAAATGTAGTTTTAGTTGATGGCCTCAAGCATAATCTCTTGAGTGTTAGTCAACTTTGTGATAAAGGTTTTGATGTTGTTTTTGATAATGTTGCTTGTAAAGTAATTGATAGAACTTCTAATGTTTGTGTATTTTTCGGTTTTCGTGAAAGTAATGTTTATATGATTGATATGTTAAATATGTCTTGTAATATTACTTGTTTGAAAGCCCTCGATGATGACTCTTGGTTGTGGCATAGGAGATTAGGCCATATTTCTTTTGATCACATTTCTAGGTTAAACACAAAGGAAATGGTGAAAGGTATTCCTTCCTTGAATTTTGAAAAGGACCGAGTTTGTGACGCATGTCAATTTGGGAAACAAACTAAGTCTTCTTTCAAGTCAATTAAGGATATCATGACATCACGTCCTTTGGAGTTAATCCATATGGATCTTTTTGGCCCTACACAAACTAAAAGTCTAAGTGGGAATAGATTTGCTTATGTTTTGGTTGATGATTTTTTAAGGTTTACTTGGGTTTTCTTTCTTGAACACAAAAACCAAGCATTTTCGTATTTCCAAACTTTTAAGAAAAGAGTTGAAAAAGAAAAAGATGTTTCGATTTTGAGAATAAGAAGTGATAGAGGAGGTGAATTCATTAACCAACCCTTTACCACTTTTTGTGATGAACATGGAATAAAGCATGAACTATCTTGTCCTAGAACTCCACAACAAAATGGAGTAGTTGAACGGAAAAATAGAACATTACAAGAGATGGCTAGGACAATGCTTAGTGAATACGGTCTACCACATTATTTGTGGGCCGAGGCCGTTAATACATCATGCTACATATCAAATCGTGTTTTCTTGTGTAAAAATACTACTAAAACTTCTTTTGAAATGTACTTTTCTAAAAAACCAAATGTTTCTTATTTCAAAGTTTTTGGATGCAAATGTTTTGTTTTAAATACAAAAGATAATTTAGGAAAGTTTGATGCTAGATCTTATGAGGCTATTTTTGTAGGTTACTCAAACACTAGTAAGGCTTATATAGTTTTCATTAGATCTTCATTGACTATTGAAGAGTCTATTCATGTTAAGTTTGAGGAATCTAACAAGTTTGTTAAGAATGTTGTAGAAATAGATGCATTGGATGAAGGTTTGGAGAAAGTGACCTTGGAGGATGCTTCTACTATGGGAGACAAACCAAAGGATGATGAAGGAAGCAAAGCTAAAGTGGAAGAGGCACAAGGAAATGAAAATCAAACACATGAGGTGGAGCCTACTCAACCACTACCAAAGGATTGGAGATACAATCCACATCATCCCAAGGACCTCGTCATAGGTGAAGTATCAAAAGGGGTAACTACTCGCTCTAGACTTCATGACTATTGTGGTAACTATGCATTCATTTCTCATATTGAACCCAAAAATGTCCTCGAAGCCGAGGCCGATTCATATTGGTTGCTAGCCATGCAAGAGGAGCTCAATCAATTTGAGCGCAACCAAGTTTGGCACCTTGTTCCTAGGCCCCACGATAGACCAACAATTGGTACTAAGTGGATCTTTAAGAACAAGTTGGATGAATCGGGTAATGTAGTTAGAAACAAGGCTAGGTTAGTTGCCCAAGGTTACACTCAAATCGAAGGGATCGATTTTGAAGAAACCTTCGCACCCGTAGCACGGCTTGAAGCCATACGGATGACACTAGCATTTGCCTCATATAAAGATTTCAAATTATTTCAAATGGATGTTAAAAGTGCTTTTCTAAATGGATTTATTGAAGAGGAGGTGTATGTTGAACAACCCCCCGGGTTTGTTGATCTTACACATCCGGATTTTGTTTTTAAATTAGATAAAGCTCTTTATGGTTTAAAACAAGCCCCTAGGGCTTGGTATGAAAGACTTTCTTCATTTTTGACTTCAAATGGTTTTAAGAAAGGTAAAATTGACACAACTTTGTTTACAAAACATGTAGAAAAGGATATTCTTATTATGCAAATTTATGTGGATGATATTATTTTTGGTTCTACTAATGAATCTCTTTGCCAAGCTTTTGAATCATGCATGAAGGATGAATTCGAAATGTCTATGATGGGGGAACTCAACTATTTCCTTGGACTCCAAATCAAGCAAAAGAAGGATGGGATCTTTATCAATCAAGCCAAGTACACAAAAGAACTAATCAAGAGATTCGGGCTTGAAGGATCTAAAGTAAGCAAAACTCCCATGGCAACAACTACAAAGCTTGACAAGGATGAACAAGGTAAAAGTGTAGACATTAAATTATATCGTAGCATGATTGGTAGTTTGCTTTATTTGACGGCTAGTAGGCCGGATATCATGTTTTCCGTTTGTCTTTGTGCACGTTTTCAATCTTGTCCTAAAGAATCTCACATAATTGCGGTTAAACGCATAATTAGATACCTTAAGGGCACTATTGAAATGGGTTTGTGGTATCCTAAAACCGGATTATTTGAAATGAAGAGTTTTTCGGATGCTGACTATGCGGGTTGTAGGGTAGATAGGAAGAGCACAAGTGGAACATGTCAATTCTTAGGTAATTGTCTTGTATCTTGGTCTTCCAAAAAGCAAAATTCGGTAGCCCTATCAACCGCCGAGGCGGAGTATGTTGCAGCCGGAGCTTGTTGTGCACAAGTTCTTTGGATGAAACATACTCTCCTCGACTATGATTTACACTTTGATCATGTTAAAATATTTTGTGATAATACTAGTACTATTCACATGACAAAGAATGCAAATCAACATAGTAAAACCAAACACATTGACATTAGGTATCACTTTCTTAGAGATCACTATGAGAAAGGTGATATTGTTATTGAATATGTTTCTACCGATTTTTAACTTGCCGATATTTTTACTAAACCTCTAGATTATGCTAGATTTTCATTTATTTGTGGTGAGTTGAATGTTTGCATTATGAATTCTTAAAAATAAAAATTTTCAATTGGTATTTTAACCCTTTTTGATGTATGACAAAAAGGGGGAGAATAAGTTTGATAGTTTGAATAAGTTGATATTTTGAATTTGTTTGAATAAGTTTGAGAGTTTGATATTTTGAATTTGTTTGAGTTTGTTAAGTTTGTTTATTTAAGTTTTTTTTTTAACAAAACTTTTGTACATTGAATGCCTTATGTATTGTGCTTTCAATAGTCCAATTTTTTATACATAGCATTATTTGAGGGGGAGTTTTCCAAACTCCTCTTCCATGTTTATTTAAATAACCTATATGTTTTGTCATCATCAAAAAGGGGGAGATTGTTGGCCCAAGGTTACAATCACCCATGATTAGTGTATTTTGATGATTACAAAACATATTAGTTATTTGTACTAATAACATTTGTTGTTTAAGTATGTTTCAGATTTTTATTCATTCTAGAAGTCTTCTCTCACAAATACAAGGATTTGGACTCAAGTCAACTCCAATTGGGCTCAAGGAACAAGTGTTGAAGATCATATGAAGAAGCCTATTGAAGATCTTGAAGTCCTTAGAAACATTGTAAGAAATAGAATGTTAAAGTTTGAGTATATGTAATTTGGCTCTAGGATTTGCACACACACTTGTTTCATATATTTCCTATGTTTTGAAAATGATTATTTCTAAGTTTTATGCCTTAGTTTATATATACATGGACCAAAAGCTTTATATCTTGAAAATCTTGTTTAAAACATGTGTATAAACTATTTTCTGCATAATACTTAGCTATATATATTTTTTTAAAATATTTCTCAAAATTTTTCTAACTCAAAACCAGCCCAGTTTTCTGTTTCAGGCAACTCCGGCCGACCGGCCCGGTCGACCGGCGATGTGTCTGGACATGCACTGTTTGTGCATGTCTGTCGGTCGACCGGACCGGTCGACCGACGGAGAGCAAATTGCTCACAGGTTTTTTTCGGTCGACCGGACCGGTCGACCGGAAGAAGGAAGCTGTGTTTCCTCTTTTGGGACGGTCGACCGGACCGGTCGACCGAGAGCCAACGGCTCTTTGCAGCTGGGCTGGCGGTCGACCGGACCGGTCGACCGCCAAGTCTGCTGTAGCCTAACGGCTCTTTCCTCTTTGGGCTATTCTGAAAAACTGTTTTTTCTTTCTGCTTTAACAGATTTTTGGAGAGTTGTTGGGAAGCTTTTGCAGGTCAAATTAGGTGTAAAGAAATTGTTTTTAACCTATTTTCTAACCCTATAAATAGAGGAGAAGTCTCTCTTGCATATCACTTAGAAAAATCCTCAAGTTTGTGCTGTTTTCAAAAGAGAAAAGAAAAGAGTTTAAAGTTTTCATTCCAATTCTTTTTGAGCTAGTTTTTCAGTTGTGTTTGATTGCTAATATCACTCTACAACTGAAGTTTTCTCACCACACTTCATAGAGCCAAAAATCCTATACTCATTCTATAGTGAAGTTGTAATTGAAGTGAGAGTGTTTGTAAAAGAGTTTGAGAAAAAGGTGTAGTGATCTTGTTGTGATTTCTTTGTTCTTGTAATCCTTTCCTTATGGAGCAACCTCTTCGGTAGAGGTCCTTTATACTCGGTGGAGCTCGGTGCTCGGTCTTCGGTAGACCAAATTGTAAAGGCGTCCTCGGTGGATAGTGGAAACCCTTCACGGAGGTGAAGGCGGGGAGTAGAGCGGTGGCTCGAACCTCGAAACAAATCACTTTGTTTGCGATTGCCTTTACGTCTAATTCTTACTTTACTTTTCAATAGCTCCTTATTGCTTTCTATTGAATACTTGTGATATTGTTTGAATCTCTTGTGATACTATTTGCTTGCTTGTAATTCTTGCCATATATCATTGTGTTTGCATCATTCTTCATATCATCCATTTCATACTTGTGTGTGCCAATCCCGTACTCATCCAACAAGAGCTTCACATAGCGCCTCAACCCATATCAAGGGGAATCAAGAGGAGTTTAGTCCAGAGCCTCGCAAGGGGAATTCGGCTACACTTGTTGGATTGTGCTAAGTTGAGCCTCACTTGTTTTTAGGTTCCGCATTTAGAGTGTTAAAATTTTAAGATTAGCAATCACACCTATTCACCCCCCCTCTAGGTGTTTTTCAATTGGTATCAGAGCTTGGACTCTAGGATTTGGTTTTGTTCTCTTTTCAATCTCTAAAACATAGAAGAACCATTAAAACATACATTAATAGATCGATAAAACTTCTATCGCTTCCCATCCTTATAGATTCGACCCTTTAGCCTCTATTCTATAAAGGAAGTATCGAGGAAGCCAAAGCTCGCACTTTTAACTCATGATTTCAAAACATGCACTTTTTGTGCACGATTTTTCTCCGATCAAATTTTGTCACCATTGCCGGGGATGAGAACAGTTTAATTTCACGTTTTTGTTAACTTTTCTTCTTTGTTTTTGGTGTACAGGTCAAATTTTTTGCACTGCAGAAAGTCCACACTTGCTTTTGTGTGGTTGGGTAAATTTTTGTATATTATTACATTCTGTTGCTAGTTTTTATTTTCTGTGCACTATAATAAATTAAGAACTAAAATACAGAAATTGGATGATTTAAAATGGTTTAGACATTTGCACCTAGAGACGTGTCGATTTCAATTCCAATATACTGATGGGGGCGGAACTGTTGGAACTTGCTTTTGATGATACATTTGTGAAGACATATCAATAGAGTTCTATCTTACAAACCTATTCAAGAGTTCTACATGATCAAGACTTCCCAAAGAGAGTTGCTATTGATGTGTATTGTAATGATTAATAGTATATTAAAAGCCTTGAAACACACACACACACACATCATTACTCTATTAGTCGACTTATACCGCTTTGTACTCGACTTATACATGGTATAGTCGACTTGACATATTTAGTAGTCGACTAACCTTTGTCCTGCAAATATACCAACTCTCTGTTTTGTGACCAACATGCATTATAAGTCGACATAACAGAATATATAGTCGACTAATAAATGGCCTAGTCGACTAATCTCTTAGTCTGGTCGACTAGTTTCAGTTTTCAGAATCTTGTCTTGTGTTTTGATCTTGACCTATTCGACTTGACACATTTTGTAGTCGACTAAACCAGTGTAAATTGCCCAATCTAGTCGACTAACTCCCTACCCCAAGTCGACTAATGGCAGTTTCTGACTGTTGGACAGTTTCTATTTTTTGGTGTTTTATCCAATGTTATCCAACGTTTATATATTCAAAATAGACCTGATAACTACCCTAACCGACTATGGATTTCAGCTGTAAATAGGTATGTTATCCTAGGCTAAAAACACCAATTCAAATCAAAAGTTTTCTGAACAAAAACTCTGTCAAAATTCTGGTTTTCAGAAAACTTGTTTCCACTTTCTATTTCTTCACCAATTCCTACTCTATTGTGAAGATTTCTGAAAGTCCACCTATAATAGCCCTTGTCCACTATCACATACAGATTCAAGGCTTATAGGATCATTTGTAATCACTCAAAGAGGAGCATTGTACAAGAGCGTCTTCGGGTTGAAGAGAGTTTGTACAAGGTGTTGTGGTCTTCTTGGTTGTAAGAAGAGTTGTACACATTTGGTCAAGAGGATTTGTCAAGTATTGTGCAAGGTGTTAATTTTGGGTGTACAAAGTCAAAGGTTAAAGGAAAATCTCAAGCGGGTGGCTTGGGGACTGGATGTAGGTCACGAGGACCGAACCAGGATAAATCTCTTGTGTTTACGTTTGTTTATCTTTTTTGAGATTTAATTTCCTTTATTGTAAGTACTTTATTTTTATAACGCTAATATCATTGTTTGAGTATTGACGTATATAATTTAGATCTAGCAATTGGCATCATCTCGGGACCAACAATTAGTATCAGAGCCCGGCCCGGCATACGAGCCCTGCATACCCAGTCAACAACATACAAGATGGCAACAGAGTTTCCTTCATCACAGGACATTCTACACAACGTCCACCGCTATTTGACGGATCCAACTACAATTATTGAAAGTGTAGGATGAAGATCTACTTGCAATCGCTCAACTAGAACTATGGAATATAGTAGAAGCAGTGTATACCAAACCGAGTACCAACTACACCACTTGGAGTGATGATCAAAAGAAGAATGCGAACCTTGATGCCAAAGTGATGAATGCTTTATTCTGTGCCTTAACCAAAGAAGAATTCAACCGTGTGTCAATAGACACATCTGCAAATCAAATATGACACATACTATAGGTAACACATGAATGTACAAATAAGGTTAAGGAATCTAAAATTCTATTCTTGTTCACAGATTCGAACTCTTCAAATGATGGAGAACGAAACAATTTTAGAAATGGTTACAAGGTTTACCGACATAACTAATTCCTTAGCATCCCTTGGAAAGGAATACACCCAAGTCGAAAAAGTTCGCAAGATCCTTCGTGCACTCACACCAGATTGGGAGAAGAAGACAACTGCAATCGAAGAAGCAAATGATCTCTTAACAATGTCATTAGACAACCTTATTGGTAATCTAATGGCATATGAAGTGCAACTCGAAGACAGAAAGAAGGATGAACAACAATTTCAACCCAAAAATAAAGAACTTACCTTCCATGCATCCTCAGAAATGGACAATTCAGATAACAATGAAGAGGAGATGTTGATGCTTTCAAGAAAATTCAGAAAGTTCTTGAAGTAAGTTAAGATTAAATGTTTTAATTACAATAAAACAGGTCATATGAGGAAGGATTGCCCATTGCTAAAAAAAAAAATGTAAATTCAAGAGCAAAAAGTTTAGAAAGAAGAAAGACTATCAAGCATCATAGAAAAACAATGATTCCTCTTCCTCTGACGAAGAAGAAGCCACTGAACATGCCAACATCTGCTACATGGCGCTAGAAGAAGATGAGGTACAATATACTGAACTTTTAGATGCATTTCAAGAATTATATAATGATCTTAAGAATGAAAAGATAAAGAATAAAGTTTTGACAAAGAAAAATGAAAATCTTTTCAAAGAAAATTCTTGTTATGCTTTTCAAATTTCTTCTATAAATTCTCAAAAGATGATTTTGAAAAATGATATCATCATTAAAAAAGGATAATGAGAATTTATTACAAACTAATGTTTTATTAAAAAGAGAAATTATGTCTTTAAATGAAAGAATTTCTGTTTTAGATAAAGACATATCAATTTTCAAAATGAAATATGAGGAGATTTTGAAAATTGTGACTAAATTTAATCAAGAAAAAGAAAAGTTAAATGATTTGTTATCATATCAAAAGATGTCACATAATCATTATGGTCTTGGATTTTTTAGAAAATCTACATATATTAGTAATCCATATAATTCTTTTTTGAAAAGAAATACTGATATTATTTCAAAAAAATTAAGAACAAGTTCATATGGATTCCTAAAAACTTAAGCATTGTTGATAAAAATACTTATATTGCATCATACATACATGATATATGTAATTCATGCAATTATATGTATATTAATAGATGGAAATAAAATTCAAATTGGGTTTGGTCTCCTAAAGGTTAATGCTTTGATCTTATAATGATTGGTACCATTCTAATGTCTATCTTTCAGGTACCATATAAGAAGTTTGTTAAGAAAAATATTTTCAGAACATTTATTATATATATTTGTTATAATATATTTTTTTTACAGGGGGAGAACACATGTTTTTTCTATATCTGTTATAACCTTTTTTCTGCAGGGGGAGAACATATTTTCTGCAGGAAGAGAACATATAATATATTTTCTGCAAGGGGAGTATTCATGCACACAAAGTGTCATCATCAAAAAGGGGGAGAATGTTAGAACTTGCTTTTGATGATACAGTTGTGAAAATATATCAATGGAGCTTTATCTCACAAGCCTATTCAAGAGTTCTACATGATCAAGACTTTCTAAAGAGAGTTTCTATTGATGTGTATTGTAATGGTTAATAATATGTTAAAATCCTTGAAACGCACACACACATCATTACTCTATTAGTTGACTTATACCGCTTTGTAGTCGACTTATACATGGTATAGTCGACTTGACATATTTAGTAGTTGACTAACCTTTGTCCTGCAAATATATCAACTCTCTGTTTTGTGACCAATATGCATTATTAGTCGACTTAACAGAATATATAGTCGACTAATAAATGGCCTAGTCGACTAATCTCTTAGTTTGGTCGACTAGTTTTAGTTTCCAGAATCTTGTCCTGTGTTTTAATCTTGACCTAGTCGACTTGACACATTTTGTAGTCGACTAAACCAGTGTAAATTGCCCAATCTAGTCGACTACCCCCTACCCCAAGTCGACTAATGGCAGTTTCTGACTGTTGGATAGTTTCTGTTTTCTGGTGTTTTATCCAACGTTATCCAACGTTTATATATTCAAAATGGACCTGATAACTACCCTAACTGACTATAGAATTTAGCTATAAATGAAAGTACACCTAGAGGGGGGGGGGTGAATAGGTGTACGGCTAATCTATGAACAATAATGCAGAAATTAAAAACTAATTGTAATACACTTAGTGCAACCAAAGAGTGTAGCCGAATTCCCGGTGAAGGGCTCTGGACTAACTCCTCTGAATTCCTCTAAATAAGAGTTGAGGTGCTATGTGAAGCTCTCTTGGTTAAACACAAGTATGGGCACACACAAACAACACAAGCATGTATATGATAGGACAATATGAATCAATGCACAATGTGAAAGAGAGTTAGAAAGAGTGGATCAATCGCAAACACCAAGATATGTTTCGAGGTTCGAGCACATAGCTCTACGTCCCTGCCTTTACACAGAAGAATTTCCACTAACTCGTCCACACAAGACTTCCCACACAGGGAACCTCCACTGAGGATTTAGGGCAATTACAATTGGGAGTACTCTCTCCAACAAATACAACCTCTACTCTTAGAGGCAAGGCACAAAGCCAAACAAAGATCAACCTCACAAATGAGAGATAGGCACAAAGCCACTCAAACAACAATCACCTCACAAATGAGGGATAGGCACAAAGCCACCACTCCAATAATCACCTCTTCACTAAGAGGGATATCAAACAAATAAAGGAGGGTTTACAACTTGGTGATCTCAAAGACCACAAACCAATTTTCTTACTAAAACAAAGATCCTATAGATATGATAGAATGATAAGCTCAAATGTGAGAAATAAAGAGTTTGGAAAACAAAATCACAAAGAAAAACTCTAGGAAAAAACTCTAGATAGAAATGTAAATGAAGATCAAATCAATTCCCAAAGACTTTTCTTTTCTTTGATTTTTCCAACCCTTTAAAAAAAAATAAAGATCAAATCTTTTAACTTAAAAATTCTTTTGAAAACTTGTATTAAACACTTGAGAATATGAGAAATTTTGGCTCTTGAAATTCTTTTTAAAAACAACCAAGAAATGGGGTATTTATACCCACATTTCAAAACTACCCATTGGCAGCTGAAAAGGGCCAGAATGACCTTCCGGTCGACCGGCCGGTCAACCGGCTAACAGTAAAAAATCTGGCCGTTGAGCCCAGCGGTCGACTGCCCGGTCGACTGTGCCCGAAACCAGAGAGCAACGGCTCTCTGGCCGGTCGACCGCCTGTTGTCCCAAAGGCCCATCACTCTAGTTTTGATGATATCAACTCATTTAGTTATAGTACTAATGATCTTGTGTTTAATTAGTCTCAGATTTATGATCAAGATCTTAGTAGGTGTTTAGTTTCAACAAAGTGTTTAAAGTCAAGTTTTGGAGGTAGCACGGTTTGATTCAAGAGCCTATGCATCAAGACCACATTAAGTACTCAAGAGGAGTCTAGCTCCTTGGATCAAGTTTGGACCAAATCAAGAAGATGTGAAGACTTTAAGTGAAGACCTTCATGATCAAGACTTGAGTCTAGGTTTGTTTTATTAAGATTTTATTTTTAGTTAAAATGTAAAAGATAGAATAGTTGGTGGATTGCTCAAGTATATCATATACACACACACTCTTGTTTTAGATGTGTTTTCATAAAAGAATTTTTATTTTGAAAAAATACAAAAGAGTTTTCATTTTAGAAAAATACCGGTTTTGTTTTTTGGACTCATATGTTCATGTGTTTTTAACCATAACCATTTTAGTGTTTATTGTCAAAAACATAGATATTTCTCATTTATGTGTAGTGGATCATATCCATACACACCATGCTTTAAAAGTATTTAAAATATCTTATTTTTGTATTTGGAGAAGTTTTGGAAAAATAAGTTTTGAAAAATCTACTTTGAAAAAATACAGATTTTGTTTTTAGCCAAAATTTATAAGTTACAAAAATAGTTCAAATTGTTTGTAACAAGTCTTGATTTTACTCAAACATGTTTGATTATCAAAGTATAATATTGAACCTATTTTTGTAGATTTTTTGTGAATTTATGGGATTTTATTTTAGTCAAAATACCAAGTTTTTAATCCCTTTAACAACCCTGTCCTGGCTTCTGCCGGTCGACCGAGCTAGAAGTCGGTCGACCAAGTCAGTCGACCGATGTACACAGAACGTGCACACCAGTCTGGCTGGAGGGCCGGTCGACCGACCCGGTCGACCGCCAGAGAGCTTCTACTCTCTGGAAAGCCCCGGTCGACCGGGCCGGTCGACCGGACAGAGAGCCTGCTCTCTGTATCCAGGCCACGGTCGACCGTGCCGGTTGATGGCTGGCTCAACGGTTAGAATTCTGACCGTTGGCTGGTCGACCGACGGTCGACCGACAGGTCATCCTAGCTCCCAACGGCTAGTTTTTGGAGCCTATTTAAAGGGGGCTTTTGGGGACTGTTTTGAACAAGATTTAGAAGTGGGTTTTGAGCCAGTTTTTTCAACTCTAATAGGTGTTTATCTCCACTTGTTTAAGAGCCAAAATTGCCATATCAAAATGAGAGATTTTCAAGAGTGTATTGAAAAGAGATTTCTTGAGTTTTCCTCCACCATTTCAATTCTAGTTTTCTCACACAACACTTGAGCTATCCATTACTATATCTACCTATAGGGATCTTTGTAGTGAGAGGATTTTAGGTGACCAAAGTGTTGTGATCACCAAAGTTCTACTTTGTACTTTGAGGAAGCGGACTTGCGGGTTCGCGGTGTTTCGAGTTCGTGTGTGAACTCTATGTTTGAGGTGCGGCCTCGGCGAGCTAGTGGGCTTGCGGTGTGTTCTTGTGGGAATGAGTAAAGGGACTAGAGAGTCCAAGGAGTTCAAGTATGAACTCGCCTTATAGGTGTTGTGGCACCGAGTGATCCGGTGGGATCGATTTTAGTGGAAATCCTTCATAGTGTTGAAGGCGGGGACGTAGAGCAAGTGTGCTCGAACCTTAAAACAAATCTCCCGTATTTGCGATTTCTCTCTCTTTATCTCTTACTTGCTTATATCTTGCATGCTAATATTGTCTTTATCTTTATATGCTTGATATATTGTGTGCTTAATTGTTATATGCTTGGTGATTATTTGCTAACACTTGTATTCAATCAAGAAAGCCAACGCGGCACCTCAACTCTTATTTAGAGGAATCTTGAGGAGTTAGTCCAGAGCCCTTCATGGGAAATCCGGCTACACTCTTATATTATACGTGGTGTTTAGTTTAAGAAGTTTTAATTCTGCATTTTTGACCATTAGATTAGCTCATTACCTATTCATCCCCTCTAGGTGATTACAATTGGTATCAGAGCCATGTGCTCTTAATTTGGGTCTAACAACCTAGAGTTAAAGATCCTCATTTGTAGCTAATCACAATATTTGTTTACACACACATGGATTTCATGTCACCTCCCACCTTTGACATTCTTAACATCCAAACTTGGAAGGTTAAGATGTCTTTGTACCTCAAAGCCTTAGGGATTCATATTTATTTTGTCACTATTAAAGATTTTTATTGTTTAAATGGCAAAAATATTAAGGCTAATGCAAACGCCCTACATGCTTTAAGATCTACCCTAAATGATGATTATTTATCTAGGGTTGCTAACATTGATTCGGCTTTTATAGTTTGGAATACCATACTCTCCCTTGGCAAAAAAGAACAATATTATGCGGGGAGCGACTCGGATGTTGGAAGTGACGCTTCCAACGTGTGCTACATGGTCCAAGGGGATAACCCCCTTGAGGTAAACACCGAATCTGAACTAGATAAGGATGTTGATATGCCTTATAATGAACTAGCATCATTTTGTCAACAACTCTTAGAAAAATATGAATTGCTTAAAAAGGATAATAAGAAAATGAAAAACAAATTTGATGCCATGTTAAATGAAAAAGATTCTTTACAAGAAAAATTGGAATGTTTTTCAAAAGAAAATGAAAATTTGAAAAATGAAAATATTTCCTTGCTTTCTAAATTGAATGATTTGTGTGAAGGAAATAATGCTTTGAAAAATAAATTTGTGGAAAAACAAAAGAGATTGCTTTCAATGAAAACACTTCCTTGAAAAGAAAAATTGTAGAAAAAGAAAAAGAAAATGCTTCTAAAAGGAATAAGAAAAATGATTCTCATTCTCATCATGCTTTATATGCCACTATTAATAAAAATGAAGTTAAATTTTTGAAAAATAAAATTGATTGTTTGAGCTCAACTTTGAGCAAATGTGCATTTAACCATAAAAGATTGGATCCTTGTTCCAAAAGAAACAAGTTCCCCATGCTCATACACAACACCCACAACATGCTTATGCACATTTTGCACTTCATGATCATGCTCATTCAGATGTGCATAGTAGAGTGTACAAGTGTACACATTGCGGCCGTAAAGGCCATTTAACAAAGTTTTATTTTGATAAGATACATCATATTAATTTTGCTAAGAAAAATGTTTGGGTTCCATTAGATGCTAAACCCCGTGGACCCAAAAGAAAATGGGTACCAAAATCCCCACCTTGTGTTTTTGATGTAGGTGCGGGCTCTCACAAAACGTGAGAAAGTTGGTGTCTTGGTGGTGGATGCATGGACTTGATGGACACATATATTGATGCACCGCTATCAAGGAGGTTTGGTGGGACAACCACCATGTTTTGGAGAATTAGAGCATAGTTCTTTGGTTTGGTAACTATCTCTAAACTCCTAGTTTATTTACATGCTTTTTCATATATGATATTTTTAGCATGTTCATGTTTTACTTGTTTTGTGCTTCATGAGGTATATTACTTGTTTAAATGTAGTCTTTGTTAAAACTTGTGTATATACTTGTACATGTAGTGAGCCATATTTGATTCATATATGTTTGCACTTCATTACTCATTTGTACTCACTATATGCACATGTATAGCCTAGTTTTGATGATTTCCTCATTTACACTTGTTTTGCCAATTTTCATGTTTTTACTTCATGTATATGTATTTTGTATTTAAATCTAATAAATATACATGTATGTCTCTTGAGTCTCTTGCCTTCATGCAAACTATATCATAGACTCATTTTATGTTTGGGATATGTATGTATATTATTAGTTTTTGATAAAAACATACATATACCTAGAAGTTTGTTTTTAAGATGAAAAATGAATTTTTATGATTTTCATCTTTAATTGAAAAATGAACTTTTATGATTTTCATACTTTTTGATAATATGAGATTCATGTTTGTTTTGAGCATAATTGACTATTTTCATAAAAAATGCTAATTACATGATTCTTGTACACTCACACTTTATTTGTTTATTCATGACTACGTTTCATGATCATTTTGAGCTTTATGGACCATTGAGTGTCAAACTTTATGTATTTAGTATACTTCATGATATATATATGATTTGGTTTCATGTTTTGAAGGATCTTTAACTAGTTTTTTAAAAAATACTTTTAACTAGTTATTGTTCTACATTTGGTAGTGATTTTCAATGCTAAAAATATTTTCAAACAGCTATTTTTTGAAAACTCCTACCTACCCCTTTATGGGTGACGGATGGGCGAGTATGCCTTATAAGCTTTATTGAAAAACCTTTATCTTGTGCATAAAAAAGGTGGTAATTATGAGTTATATACTTGATTTACATTGTTTATTTCAATTGGTATCTTAATTGATATTTATTTTTGTATATACTCATATTTTGTTTTCTATATATGTATGCTTCATTTCAAATAATATCAATTTCTATTGGTATTCTCTTTTCATACATATATATGATTTGTTTGTGCTTGATTTTCAAGATATTTACATGTTTAAAGTACAAAGTATGTTTATGCTAAGCTTAATTCAAATCTTAATTTTCAATTGATTTCTCAATTGGTATCTTTTATATAAGTTTATGCATTATCTTCAATTGTTATTTTTTTTACAATTCGTATTTTTCAACATGTACAATATATTTCAATTGGTATCTATTGATCTATTTATTTCAATTGGTATTCATGAAAATTTATATTGGTATCAAAATATAAAATACTTTCTTTCATTGGTATCATAATTTCAATTGAAAAATGTTTCAATTACAATTAAAATTCAAAATTTGTAATTATTATTTACAATTGGTATCTTAAAATTTGATTTACTAAGATATCTCAAAATTTATTTTATTGAGAAAATTCAAATTTTTGTTTTAATAAGAAATATTAAAAATGTTTTGATGTGTATGCCTATATGCAAGGGGAGCTTAATATCTCTTCTACATATAGATTCATGTTGAGTGTATCTTATATTGAGGAGCTTGACAACTCTTCTTTATGCGGTACACGTGTATAGGGGGAGCTTCACATCTCCTATTATGCATTGCATATTATGCGTTATATGAGTTAGGGCTTGTCATCCCTTCTTCATGTAATGCATATATGTAGAGAAGTTAACTTAGCGTCTTCCTCTTCATGAATATATATCGCATATATCTCTTTATTGGTTGATTTGAGCTCACCTCTTTATTGATTTTTTGTTTCAAACAAAAAGGGGGAGAACATTGTTTTGTGTTTACTTTAACCCCTTTGTTGATGATTGACTAAAAGGGGGAGAAGTATTTTAGTATATATGCATGTTTTCCTTGCTTTATATATAAAGGGGGAGAAGAATTTTTGTTTATGCATATTGTTTTGTTTTGCAAAAAGGAGAAAAGAATTTGATGAGTTTTATGCTTGATGGCATGTTTATCTCCTTATATTTTCATACATGTTTGTTTAGATTCATGTACTTCATTGCCATATATTTTTGTTTATTGTGATGCATGAGTTAAGGGGGAGCTTCTTCGAAGCTTTACTTTAATCCATGCATATATAACTCCATGAGTTTTGTCATCATCAAAAAGGGGGAGATTGTTGGCCCAAAAGCCCATCACTCTAGTTTGGATGATGATCAACTCATGTAGTTATAGTACTAATGATCTTGTGTTTAATTAGTCTCACATTTATGATCAAGAACTTAGTTGGTGTTTAGCTTCAACAAAGGATTTAAAGTCAAGTTTTGGAGCTAGCACGGTTTGATTCAAGAGTCTATGCATCAAGATCACATCAAGTACTCAAGAGGAGTCTAGCTCCTTGGATCAAGTTTGGACCAAGTCAAGAAGATGTGAAGACTTCAAGTGAAGACCTTCAAGATCAAGACTTGAGTTTAGGTTTGTTTTATTAAGATTTTATTTTTAGTTAAAATGTAAATGATAGAATAGTTGGTGGATTGCTCAAGTATATCATATACACACACACACACACACACACTCTTGTTTTAGATATGTTTTCATAAAAGAATTTTTATTTTGAAAAAATACAAAAGAGTTTTCATTTTGGAAAAATACCGGTTTTATTTTTTAGACTTCATATATTCATGTGTTTTTAACCATAACCATTTTAGTGTTTATTGTCAAAAACATAGATATTTCTCATTTATGTATAGTGGATCATATCCATACACACAATGCTTTAAAAGTATTTAAAATATCTTGTTTTTGTATTTAGAGAAGTTTTGGAAAAATATATTTTGAAAAATCTATTTTGGAAAATACAGATTTTGTTTTTAGCCAAAATTTATAAGTTACAAAAATAGTTCAAATTGTTTGTAACATGTCTTGATTTTACTCAAACATGTTTGATTATCAAAGTATAATATTGAACCTATTTTTGTAGATTTTTTGTGAATTTATGGGATTTTATTTTAGTCAAAATACCAAGTTTTTAATCCCTTTAACAACCCTGTCCTGGCTTCTGCCGGTCGACCGGACCGGTCGACCGAGCTAGAAGTCAGTCGACCGACGTGCACAGAACGTGCACGCCAGTCTGGCTAGAGGACCAGTCGACCCACCCGGTCGACCGCCAGAGAGCTTCTGCTCTTTGGAAAGCCCCGGTCGACCGGGCCGGTCGGCCGGACAGAGAGCCTGCTCTCTGTATCCAGGCCACGACCGACCGGGCCGGTCGACCGCTGGCTCAACGGTCAGAATTCTGACCGTTGGCCGGTCGACTGGGCGGTTGACCGACAGGTCATCCTGGCTCCCAACGGCTAGTTTTTGGAGCCTATTTAAAGGGGGCTTTTGGGGATTGTTTTGAGCAAGATTTAGAAGTGGGTTTTGAGCCAGTTTTTCCAACTCTAATAGGTGTTTATCTCCACTTGTTTAAGAGCCAAATTGCCATATCAAAAGGGGAGATTTTCAAGAGTGTATTGAAAAGAGATTTCTTGAGTTTTCCTCCACCATTTCAATCCTAGTTTTCTCACACAGCACTTGAGCTATCCATTGCTATATCTACCTATAGGGATCTTTGTAGTGAGAGGATTTTAGGTGATCAAAGTGCTGTGATCACCAAAGTTCTACTTTGTACTTTGAGGAAGCGGACTTGCGGGTTCGCGGTGTTTCGAGTTCGTGTGTGAACTCTTTGTTTGAGGTGCGGCCTCGGCGAGCTAGTGGGCTTGCGGTGTGTTCTTGCGGGAATGAGTAAAGGGACTAGAGAGTCCAAGGAGTTCAGGTGTGAACTCGCCTTGTAGGTGTTGCGACACCGAGTGATCCGGTGGGATCGATTTTAGTGAAAATCCTTTATAGTGTTGAAGGCGGGGACGTAGAGCAAGTGTGCTCGAACCGCGAAACAAATCTCCTGTGTTTGCGATTGCTTTCTATCTATCTCTTACTTGCTTATATCTGCATGCTAATATTGTCTTTATCTTTATATGCTTGATATATTGTGTGCTTAATTGTTATATGCTTGGGGGTTGTTTGCTAACACTTGTATTCAACCAAGAGAGCCAACGCGGCACCTCAACTCTTATGTAGAGGAATCTTGAGGAGTCAGTCCAGAGCCCTTCATGGGAAATCCGGCTACACTCTTGTGTTATACGTGGTGTTTAGTTTAAGAAGTTTTAATTTCACATTTTTGACCATTAGATTAGCTCATCACCTATTCACCTCCCCTTTAGGCAATTACACCGCCCGATCGATCGAGCTGGATATAGAGAGCAGAGCTCTCTGTCCGGTCGACCGCCCGGTCGACCGAGGCATTTTCAGAGAGCAGAGCTCTCTGGCGGTCGACCGACCCGGCCGACCGGCCTCCCCAGCAAGGCTGCGTGTACGTTCTGTGCAAGTCGGTCGACCGGCCCGGCTGACCGGCAACCTGCCAGCCAGATAGATTTGGGACTAAAAATTTTAAGTTTTTATCAATTATAAAATCCCATAAAAACACATAAATTCCACAAAAATCAGTTCATGTTATATCTTTGAAATACAAACATGTTTGAGTTAAAATTAAATCATGTTACAAACATTTTGAACCATTTTTGTAACTTAGAAAATTTGTCTTAAACCAAAAACTGTATTTTTCAAAAATAGAATTTTTGAAATGAAAATTTGATTTTTTCAAAATACATGTAAATACAAAAACATGATATTTAAACAACTTTGAAGCATGTTGTATATGGATAGAATCCAATATACATGAAAGGTATTATATCTATATTTTTGACATTAAATTCAAAAATAAGTTTTGTCTAAATACAAAACTCCAAACACATGAATAGTGTATCAAAATAAGTTTTTCTAAGTATATGAAGCATAGATGTATATAGATCAAATCTACTATACATTAAACCATGTAAACATGTTTTGATTCAATCATTCATGAAAACCAAGATCGGTTAAACCGAAAACCAAAACCAATAAATATGAAATGTGTGTGTGTTGTGAACTTGAGCATATCACACTATCTAATCTTTACAATGGATCTAAACTAAATATTAACTAAATAAACCGAAGCCTTTTTGTAGAACGCCGTCTCAAAGTTGACTCAATCCAAACGCGATTCCTCGAGCTTGACTCTAACCGAGTGCTAGATATGAACTTGACGCTCGAGCTCTTAAATCAGCATGTGAAAGCTCCAAAATACCTTTGTTGAAGCTAATCACCTACTAATATCTTGGTTAAATATCTGAAATAAATATCACAAGATTATTAGTAAATTATAACTACATGAGTTAATCATCATCAAAACTAGAGTGGAAGGCCTCTAGGCCAACAATCTCCCCCTTTCTGATGATGCAAAACTCATGGAGTTATATATGCATGGATTAAAGTTAAGCTTCAAAGAAGCTCCCCTTTAACTCATGCATAGCAATAAACAATAAGATATGCAATGAATGTTAAACATGAATATGCATAAACATGTACAAAACAATGAAATAAATATGCTCTTGATACCAAATTTTAAAATAAATTACTTCTCCCCCTTTTTAAAATAAACATGTTCTTAAATACCAATTGCAAACATAAACTTAAAATAAACATGTTCTTAAATAATTACTTTTGATACCAATAAAAATTTCAATAAAAGCTCTTGATACTAACAATAAAAATTTCAATAAAAGCTCTTGATACCAACAAAACAAACAACAAAATATTTTCTTAATAATAATATCCATGCTCTTGATACCAATAACAATAAAACATAAAACAAATATTTTTAATATAAATTTAAATAAACATGCATATATACTAAAATACTTCTCTCCTTTTTTGTCAATCATCAACAAAGAGGTTAAAGAAAACAATAAAACAATGTTCTCTCCCTTTTTGGGGTGAAATCAAATCAAAACATTATGATACCAATTGAAAAAAATATATCAATTTAGTGCAAAGGTATACATAGAAACATCATGATACCAAATGATGAAACCAATTGAAAATAAACAAAACATTTTGAAGAAACCAACAAAAATTTTGATGTCAATTGAAAGATATAAACATATAGGTAATCTTGATACCAATTATAAAATTAGTACCAATTGAAAATATCTTACACTTTTGATACCAATTTGAAAAACATACACTAATCTGTTTTTTAAACACTAAACTCATTTTACAATAGAGATACCAAACAGAGAATAATATCAATTTAATATTTTTGATAACAATATTGAAAATGAAACATATACCAAATGAAAATAATGAAACATATACCAATTGAAAATGATTTTTCATTAGGAGCGTATGATACCAAAATAAAAATCAATATCATTTTTCAATCATTTTTCAGCATAAAGTGTGGGAGTAAAATACCAAAGGTAAACAAAACCAATTAAAAAGGGAAATATGAATTTTCTCCCACTTTATGAAATACCAAACAAAATGATGCATAAACTTGTATAAGATACCAATTGAAAAATAATCAATTGAAATATAATTGACATTTAAGGAATCAAGCTTAGCATAACCAAAATTTGTGCTCAAAGATATAGAGATATGGTAAGCACAAATAAAAGTAAATTCATATATATATGTATGGAGAATTGAATACCAATCAAAATTGATACTATTTGAAGTTTAAGCATACATATAAAAAAAACATAAATGAGTATACAATCTAAATGAATGTCAATTGTGATACCAATTAAGAAGATACAATGATATCAATTGAAAATAAAATAAGATCAAGTGTATAATTCATACTTCCTACCACCTATTTCATGCACATGTTTTAAATGATTTTCAATAATGAGCATACAAGGCATGGTCGCCCAACTAACCGCCCTTAGATGGGTAGGGGTTTTCAAAAATAAATTTAAAAATAATATAACATGTTTGAAAACTCTATCATATGAAGAATACCGCAGCTAGTTTAATGATAAACTTGTAAACTAGTACAAAATCCTTCAAGTAAGGAATAAAACAAAAATATATTTCATGAAAAACATTTAAGTCACACGATCATCAACACTCAAAATCTATAAGGCATATAACATACTCATGAAAACAAAATCATGAAAAAATATTAAGTAAAGTGAGTGTTTAAGGGTTATGTGAACCACATCATCATGAAAATAGACAATTAAGCTCAAAGTGAAATTCCTTAAAACATGAAAATCATCAAAATAATTTAATCTTCAAGGCATATGTATGTTTTGTACAAACTAGAGCATACATACATATCCAAACATGAACGAGTCCATAAAAGTATATGCATTAAGGCAAGTGGCTCAAGGATGTATATGTATAACTAATAGTTTAGACAAAATGGACATATACATGAAGTTTAAACATAATCATGAAAAACATGTACAAAATGGGAATACAAGTTAAAATATATGAATCATCAAAACTAGGCTATACTAGTACATCTAATAAGTACAAATGAGCAATCAAGTACAAATATATAATAATCTATTTGCCGCTCACTAGTTGTACAAGTATATATCCAAGTTTTAATGAAAGCTAACATCTAAACTTGTAGTCAAAACATGAAGCATAAAAATCAAAACTTATATGGTCATTATGGTAAATGCACGTGCATTAGATCTATGATATACACAATAGCTAAAAAAAATGTTAGAACACAAAAGTATAAGTCCATATTAAACATGGGTGATCTCAAATATTAATCATGCATATCACAAGTCTAATAATCATGACATTTAACATACTAATCATGAAACATCAAGACATGCTAAAAATGAATAATATGTAAGCATGAAACATAATGGGAGTTAGAGATTATTACCAAAAACCATGAGGGTACATCTCTATATCTCCAAACCGAGGTGGTCCTTCCACCATACTCTCCTTGAAAGTGATGCATCCAAATTGTCCTCTTTAAGCTTGGAACGCATCCACTTCAAGGCACCATCACTCTCACGTCATGTGAGAGCCCACACCTACATCAAATAGAATAGGAGTGGTCTTTGGTACCCATGCTCTTTTGGGTCTATTAGGGTTAGCTCCTTTTCTAGCCCAAACAAACTTATTTGCTAAATTTACATCATGTATCTTATCAAAAAAAATTTAGCAAGGTGGCCCTTACGTCCACAATGTGTACATGTGTACACATGAGCATACAATCTGTGATGGGTGTGAATGTGAGGAGCATGTGTATGCCGTAGTTTGTGTGCATGCATAGGAGGAACTTGTTTCTTTCGAAACATAGATTCCAAACGTGTATGGTTCATGGCACAATGGCTCAAAGTGGAGCCCAAACAATCAACACTTCTTAAGCATACAAATATCATTTTCAATTATGGAAGAAGATGTGCATGCAATAGGTGAGCTAGAATGTGAATCTACACTAGCATGGCAAACATGTGAGTCAATATTATTTTTCAAAGAAATGTTCTTCTTAGAAACCAAATCCAATTCCTTTGAAATAGAAACAATTTCCATTTTTAAAGATTCATTTTCTTTTACAACAAAATCAAGTTTTCAAGTTAAGATCTCATTTTTCTTCAAAACCTCATTGCAATCATTTTTATTTTTTAAAATCTTGTTTTCATTTAGGGCAAGATCAAGCTTAGATTTCAATGAATTCCTTTCATTAGAAATCTCATCTCTTTCCTGCAAAACAATATCAAATTTTGAAGACAAGGTCTTATTTTCTTTAGTTAACTTACAAGTTTTCTTTTTCAAAACTTTGTATTTTTCAAGGAGGTTCTCACAAACAATAGATAGTTCTTAATTCAAAGCATCGGGATCAACATAATCATCATAAGAAGAGCTAGCACTATCTAGTTGAGTGTCCAAATGTACCTCAAGGGAGTCATTTCCTTGGATCATGAAGCAACGTTGTTCGGATTCATCCTCACTAGATTCCTTCTCTACTTGGATTGGCAATTGAAGCTTTGGAGAGGTCAAGATGTTCTACACTGCAAAGGCAGAATCACAATGAGAAATCATATTTAAATATTCTTTACTAAGAGATCCTCTAAGTGCCTTTAGGGCTTGTGCATTGGCCTCTATATGTAAGCCATTACTAAGGTAGGATTCCTTGGTAATGGCAAGGTAAACTTTATAACCTATGGCTTTTAAATGACAACTCATCATAACCTTCCACATATCAATTTTAGAGATATCAAATATGGGAGGGATATCCATGAATGCAAACAATATGTGTGCAAATGTAAATGATAGATTAGCAAACCAAGATCACACTCTTAGGTGGTTAAACCTAATATCAGGAGCGTAGGCTCTGATACCAATTGAAAGTACATCTAGAGGGGGGTGAATAGGTGTATGGCTAATCTATGAACAATAATGCGAAAATTAAAAACTAATTGCAACACACTTAGTGTAACCAAAGAGTGTAACCGAATTCCCGGTGAAGGGCTCTAGACTAACTCCTCTGAATTCCTCTAAATAAGAGTTGAGGTGCTATGTAAAGCTCTCTTGGTTAAACACAAGTATGGGCACACACAAACAACACAAGCATGTATATGATATGACAATATGAATCAATGCACAATGTAAGAGAGAGAGTTAGAGAAAGTGGATCAATCGCAAACACCAAGATATGTTTCGAGGTTCGAGCACACAGCTCTATGTCCCCGCCTTCACATAGAAGGATTTTCACTAACTCGTCCACACAGGACTTCCCACACAGGGAACCTCCACTGAGGATTTGGAGCAATTACAATTGGGAGTACACAACTCCTCTCTCCAACAAATACAACCTCTACTCTTAGAGGCAAGGCATAAAGCCAAACAAAGATCAACCTCACAAATGAGGGATAGGCACAAAGTCACTCAAACAACAATCACCTCACAAATGAGGGATAGGCACAAAGCCATCACTCCAATAATCACCTCTTCACTAAGAGGGATATCAACACAAATAAAGAAACAACTTGGTGATCTCAAAGACCACAAACCAATTTTCTCACTAAAACAAAGATCATATAGATATGATAGAATGATAAGCTCAAGTGTGAGAAATAAAGAGTTTGAAAATCAAAATCACAAAGAAATATTCTAGGGAAAAACTCTAGATAGAAATGTAAATGAAGATCAAATCAATTCCCAAAGACTTTTCTTTTCTTTGATTTTTCCAACCCTTTAAAACAAAATAAAGATCAAATCTTTTAACTTAAAAACTCTTTTAAAAACTTGTATTAAACACTTGAGAATATGAGAAATTTTGGCTCTTGAAATTCTTGTTAAAAATAACCAAGAAATGGGGTATTTATACCCACATTTCAAATCTACCCGTTGGCAACTGAAAAGGGCCAGATGCCCTTCCGGTCGACGGCCGGTTGACCGGCCAACGATAAAAAATTTGACAGTTGAGCCCAGCGGTCGACCGCCCGGTCGACCGTGCCCAGAATCAGAGAGCAACGGCTCTCTGGCCGGTCGACCGCCCGGTCGACCGAGCTGAATACAGAGAGCAGAGCTCTCTGTCCGGTCGACCACCCGTTGACCGGAGGCATTTCCAGAGAGCAGAGCTCTCTGGCGGTCGACCGACCCGGTCGACCGGCCTCCCCAGCAAGGCTGCGTGCACGTTCTGTGCACGTCGGTAGACCGGCCCGGTTGATCGCTCACTGCTACGGTCGACCGGCAGCCTGCCAGCCAGATAGATTTGGGACTAAAAATCTTAGGTTTTTATCTTTTATAAAATCCCATAAAAACACATAAATTTCACAAAAATTAGTTCATGTTATATCTTTGAAATACAAATATGTTTGAGTAAAAATCAAATCATGTTACAAACATTTTGAACCATTTTTGTGACTTGAAAAATTTGTCTTAAATAAAAAACTATATTTTCCAAAAATAGAATTTTTGAAACGGAAATCCGATTTTTCCAAAACACATGTAAATACAAAAACATGATATTTAAACAACTTTGAAGCATGTTGTATATGAATAGAATCTAATATACATGAAAGGTATTATATCTATGTTTTTGACATTAAATCAAAAAATAAGTTTTGTCTAAATACAAAACTCCAAACACAAGAATAGTGTATCAAAATAAGTTTTTCTAAGTATATGAAGCATAGATGTATATAGATCAAATCTATTATACATTAAACTATATAAACTTGTTTTGATTCAATCTATTCATGAAAACCAAGATCGGTTAAACCGAAAATCAAAACCAATAAACATGAAATGTGTGTGTGTTGTGAACTTGAGCATATCACACTATCTAATCTTTACAATGGATCTGAACTAAATCTTAACTAAACAAACTGAAGCTTTTTTGTAGAACGCCGGCTCCAAGTTGACTCGATCTAAACGCAATTCCCCGAGCTTGACTCTAACCGAGTGCTAGATATGAACTTGACGCTCGAGCTCTTGAATCACCATGTGAAAGCTCCAAAACACCTTTGTTGAAGCTAATCACCTACTAATATCTTGGTTAAATATCTGAAACTAAATATCATAAGATTATTAGTAAACTATAACTACATGAGTTAATCATCATCAAAACTAGAGTGGAAGGCCTCTGGGCCAACAATAAATAGGTATGTTATCCTAGGCTAAAAACACCAATCCAAATCAAAAGTTTTCTGAACAAAAACTCTGTCAAAATTCTGATTTTCAGAAAACTTATTTTCACTTTCTGTTTCTTCACCAATTCCTACTCTATTGTGAAGATTTCTGAAAGTCCACCTATAATAGCCCTTGTTCATGATCACATACAGATTCAAGGCTTATAGGATCATTTGTAATCACTCAAAGAGGAGCATTGTACAAGAGCGTCTTCTGGTTGAAGAGAGTTTGTACAAGGTGTTGTGGTCTTCTTGGTTGTAAGAAGAGTTGTACACATTTGATAAAGAGGATTTGTCAAGTGGTATGCAAGGTGTTGATTTTGGGTGTACAAAATCAAAGGTTAAAGGAAAATCTCAAGCGGGTGGCTTGGGGACAGGATGTAGGTCACGAGGACCGAACCAGGATAAATCTCTTGTGTTTGCGTTTGTTTATCTTTTCTGAGATTTAATTTCCTTTATTGTAAGTACTTTATTTTTTATAACGCTAATATCTTTATTTGAGTGTTGATGTATATAATTTAGATCCAACAATTGGCATCATCTCAGGACCAACAGGAACCAACACTTTAAATGTGTGTTTTATGAAATCAATGTAAAAGCTTGTGTGTGTTAATGTTCCCTCGATACTTCTATTATAGCATAGGCTCAATGGGTCGAATCCATAGGGATGAGAGGTGATAGAAGCATTAACAGTTTTATTCACGTCGTATGTTAATAAGTCTTCTTTGTTAAAGAATTAGAAAAAGAAAAAGAAAAGAAAAGAAATCTAAAAGTGATAGCTGAAGAAGGCGATGAAAGTGACGTTAAAATAAAAGAGAAGTAAGTAGTTTGGAAAACAAAAATAGAAAAGAAGATGAAGCTTGTGGTAAAGAAAATGAAAAGAAAGACGAAGAAAGAAGATGGTGAAAATAACGATGAAAAGATAAAAGAAGTGTTTTGAAATTGATTTTTAAAATAAAGTAAAAAGAAAGGAGAATACTTTGAAAGAAATCTCATAACTACTAACTACTAATTGCTCCACTAACATGCTTATCTCTTAGTGATAGTTGCCTCACATAGATCCTTGGCCATCGCTAGTTCTTGGCTTCAAGAGATGATATAAAGCATGACAAATAAGATGGTTCTTCATATTCAAACTTACATCAAGAGCAAGCTAATACAAATATTAGATCATCAAAACTATTAGGAGAAAGCATGAAATAAGATGGAGTTAGCTTGGTTAGCAAGTTAGCAAGTTAGATGTTAGAACCTATCATCATGAGCCATCAATGACTCTTGCAAGAGTAAGACCTTGTAGAGGCTATTAGATTCATGTGGATTATCAAGTAAGTGGTTAGCTAATTAGTGGTTAGTAGTTAGTCACCATGAGAGAAAATCTAGCTAAGCATCATGTAGAAGATGGAGAAGATTACAACGGAGAAGAAAGGAGACACCTTTAGATAGATTGTGACCATCTATTATATCAATATCTCTCTATCTCTCTCTGAATCAACTCAGCTCTAATACATGATATATAAAAGAAAATAAAATATAAAATAAAAGAGAAAGAAAATCCTAATCTACAACAAAAAGAGAGAAAATCTAGCCTATTTTCAATCTGCTTGCGTTCTGGGCATCTGCAGGGGTATATATAGGCAAAACAGGCTTTTAGAAGATGAGACGGGGCAACGCGTCAAAAATGACGCGTGGTTCTCCTATAAGGCCATTGTAACGCAGCCATAGCATCGTTTCTGTGGCCAAACCATGGACTTAAGTCCTTGGTTTTGGCTAGCGTATTCCCGTCGCTTCTAGGACCTTGTTGATATACTTGGATTTGGGTATATTCGTCCGGATCTTCGTCTGACGTGTGCAAGGGTCTAGGTTCAATGCATCTTCTAGAAGCTCATTTACTTGGCCTCCAAGAAATGCGGATTTAATTACCCAAAAATGGGTTTAATTAAGCTTTTATTACCCTTTTGCCCTTAAATTCTTGATTTATCTGCAAAGTAGACCAAAACACAATTAGAAATGATATTTTATTTATAAATAGGTAGGAAAATGCGATATATTAATAAGAATTGTAGTCTAAACACACCCCCACACTTATCTTTTTGCTCATCTCGTGCAAAATAAGGGAAAAAAACTATACTACAAATGTTATTATACTACTTTAGCAGGTTACGCGATTGCACTGAGCGTGTGCAACAAGCCGTTAAACCTCTAGGTTTCCCCTACTGGAGGAGTTTTATCTCTTGAGGGTTTTCAGTGGATTGTACCCACAAAATCCATAAAGAAAGAAGACAAATGTTAGTATTTTGAAAACACATTTTGAAAGAGAGACAAGTTTACGAAATATTTTTGCAAAAATATAAGTAATCTAAGGTCATAAGTCCACCAAAAATTATTCTTCCTTAAACTTAATCTTATGCATGATCTTGTCTTCAATTAAGATAAGAATTCAAAATTGGATTGAATATTTTATCCTTCATAAAACCTAGATAATATGCACTTTGTGATAGTGAAAATTTTTAGGATTTTAACTCTAACGATCAAGTCATTTATTTATATCTACATATTTTTTCTTTTTTCTTCTCTGAGTTTTCTTAGGCTTTCTAGTTTACCCGGGTAGTGAGCCTTTAACTGATGACTCAAGATCAGACGATCTTAAGGCACCAGATGTGAAAACACCCCTCGGGTTTAAGGACTCGAGTAAATAAGGCCACAAAACTAAGGGAGATTATTTATTTCTTATGACCACCGTTAGGCGTGAATAATCATGCTTCTTGAGGCATAGTTATCCAGCTTAATAAGTGATTTTTTATTATATATTTTTTTTGCTTTATAGTATTTTAGGTCATTGTTTCCATCCCAAAAATGTGTAAGTGTTAAGTGCATTCTATCTAAGGCAAAAAATTCAAGATAAAATTATCTCTCCAATTTATCTTACTTAGCCTATAATCTTAAACAAGATCCATTATTTTGACTAGGTTTAAGATGTCATAATTAAGGCTTTCTTAATTTCTAAGATCAATTTTCTTAAAAATAGATCAAAACTTTATCTCTTATTTCAAAAAGTTTTTAAAGAAAGAAAAATCCTATACAAAGGAAAATTCTAAGACTATCCTAAAAGAAGTGAAAAAGAAACAAAATCTAAAAACTCTATATTAGTAAACTCTCCCCCATACTTATCTCATGCATTGTCCTCAATGCATCTGATGTATATATGCATGAAATAAATAGAGAGGGAAGGAAAAATCACCTTAAGGTGGTGATTCTGATGGTGGTCTGATTGGTCCAAGAAATGTGGCCAAATCCAAAGAATGTGGTATTCGGATGAACCCACCAGAAACCTCTATATATGGATGATTTTTATTAAGATTTTTACCCCATCTAATTTTCAAATTTTAAAATAATTTCAGAGTCATTATTTTCAACATCTTTGTCCCAAAATGGTTATGAAAAGATGGAATAATTAATTTGGGCTCAGGAAGTACATGAACTAATATCGACTCAGGAATTTGACTTAAGTCAAGTAAAGGTTCAAAAGTCAAAATTGGTTCAGGAATCAGGTCCAAATTAAGAAGTTGAAATTCTAGTCCACATTTATTTTCCCACAATGAAATGTGACTCCCTGAGATTGGTGATTCAAGTTCAAGAATGACAGGTAACTGACTCTAAAATGTTGCTCAAGTTGGAAACGAAGCAGGAGTCAATATTGATTTTGGAATTTGAACTGGATCACAAATTTGAGGATCGAAGTCACATTCCTTATTGAATTCAATTTCATAAAAATGAGAACTTGCTAATTTGTCAATGAGACTTTCAAAAGTATGAAATTGATCAAGTTCAATATGATGATCATAAGGGATAGTGATTCAATTTTACGATGGCAGGCACAGGATCCAATGTTGACTTGGGAAAAAGCCTAAAATCAGGTAAAAAAACCTCAGTCATTATTAAATCTGGAAGTGAAATTGAATTACCAAGTTGAGTTTCAGGATCATATTTATGCTCAAGTTCAATCTCAGGGAAGGAATAACTTGCCAACATGTCAATGTGGTTCTCAAGAATTTGATGTTGGTCAACTTCAAATGGATATGCTGAAATTGAATCTTGGTTTCCAAAATAACAAGAGTACTAGGTCAAATCAATAGTGTTAAAGATATCTAGATTGGTTAAAGAGAGAGTTTTCTCATTCCTATAAATATTGACCAATTGTCTCTATTGTGTTTTTAACCTATTGATAGACTCAACAGAAGATTATTAAAATTATAGTGTGGACTTCTGCAAGATTTCTATACTATTTTCTAGATATGATGTTTCTTCAAGTGGTTGTTCTAGAAAGAAAGTGTAGGAATCTTAGTTTTGGAACTATTGTGAAGGTTGTGAGTCTAACAAGTTTTAAGATTGTCGCTATGACTCACGCAAGAGTTCCTCAGTCATTTCTAAGATGGATGTTTGATCATGTTGAAGAGGTGGGACTGAGTAAGACTCTTGAAAATATTATTGAATTGGAGAGGCCAACATGTTCTGAAATTGCCTCTCGGCCTCTTGGAGGTTGGCTTCTATACTCTTTTCTAACTCGAATTTTTTTTCAATGGTGGTTCTAGAAAAGGAGTATAGGAAGCAAAATTGGGAAATAAATATTGTGAAAATTGTGGACAAGGTGGTTAAAAATTTGACTCAGGGGAGTTGAATCCCCATTGACTTTGTGAAGAGTTAAAATTATTTTAAAATTATGGTCATAAGATTGTGAGTATGAGTTGTATTGATTCGGATAAGTCCAACCTAGTGTATTTGGCTGGTTCATATTGTAAAAAGCCGGGTTGGAATTATCCGAATCAATTGGGGTTGGTGTGAAATATAGATTCATGTTAGGATTAAAAAAATTATTGTTGTTGAATTCCATTTCATAAACAATCACAAACAAAAAAGAAAAAGCAAACAAACAAATAAAAAGAAAAAGTCAAAACCAAGCTTATACTAAGGTTGACCTAGACCTAGACGACTCCTAACTGGTTGATTACCCGGGGGAGGTTGTTGTTTGAATCCGACCACAAGCTAATCGGCTAGGTAGGAGCAAAATACGGTGAGAGATATTCGTGCGTAAGCAACGGGCCTTAATTACGCTAAACCACAGGTATCTTCGAGGCATAACCTCTTAGTCCCCAACCTTAGACATCATTTCATAAGAGTAAGATTCAAAACAAGTTCCACCCTCGGTCAATCTCTTAATGAGTCCGAGATGTCCCTAGGGGCCAACTTCTATCAATTTTTATTAGGGTTTGGGTTGTGTGAGTGAGGAGGTGATTTTTGGGCTAAGGAAGGGTGATGAAATCCCCACCTTATCTTATATTAGGTTATGCCCTTAAGTCCAATTCGTGCAAGTTTGCAACATAGACAAGAATAACACAAAGCAAATAATTCACCCACATGTTTGTCCTATGCTATATGCAATGCCATATATACACCTCAGTCCAGATCACAACAACAGAACAAAATAAAGTATATTGAAATTTAATTGACACGCGTCTATGTCTAAATCATTTTAAAAGCGTCAATTACCGTATTTTAGTTCTTTAATTATTGCAGTGTGTAGGCAATTAAAGCAGAAAAGTAATAGTACAGATCCACTAGCTATTACAATGAACACAGCCCAGCACAACAAGATATAAAATTATCACAAAATCGCCGTGTCTCCGCGGCAAAAGTCACGTATGCGCGGCTTTTCTTTAGAAGCTGGGTCTTTGCTTTCTGGAGCAGGGAGATGTAAAGCTAGAGTTTATTCTGCAATGTTAAGGTCCTGTAAAGATTATCCTGCACACTAAAAGAGAGAAGAAAATGTTAACAAAAACGTGAAATAAAAACCATTCCAATCCCCGGCAACGGCGCCAAAAATTTGATTGTGGTGGAACCAGCACTTTAAATGTGTGTTTTATGAAATCAATATAAAAGCTTGTGTATGCTAATGTTCCCTCGATACTTTCATTATAGAATTACTCAACTGGTCGAATCCACAGGGACGAGAGGTGATAGAAGCATTAACAGTTTTTATTCACGTTGTATGTTAACAAATCTTCTTTGTTAAAGAATTAGAAAAAGAAAAAAAATCTGAAAGTGATAGGTGAAGAAGGCAATGAAAGTGATGTTAAAATAAAAGCAAGTGGTTTGGAAAACAAAAATAGAAAAGAAGATGAAGCTTATGGCAAAGAAAATGAAAACAAAGGTGAACAAAGAAGATGGTGAAAACAACGATGAAAAGATAAAAGAAGTGTTTTAAAATTGATTTTTAAAACAAAGTAAAAATGAAAGGTGAATACTATGAAAGAAATCTCATGGCTACTAACTACTAATTGCTCCACTAACATGCTGACCTCTTAGTGATAGTTGCCTTACATGGATCCTTGGCCATCACTAGTCCTTGGCTTCAAGAGACGATACAAAGCATGACAAATAAGATGGTTCTTCACATTCAAACTTACATCAAGAGATAGCTAATACAAACATTAGATCATCAAAACTATTGAGAGCAAGCATGAAATAAGAGAGAGTTAGCTTGGTTAGCAAGTTAGATGTTAGAACCCATCATCATGAGCCATCAATGGCTCTTGCAAGAGCAAGGCCTTGCAGAGGTTATTAGATTCATGTGGATTATCAAGTAAGTGGTTAGATATTTAGTAGTTAGTAGTCAATCACCATGAGAGAAAATCTAGCTAAGCATCATGTAGAAGATCGAGAAGATTATAATGGAGAAGAAAGGAGACACCTTTAGATAGACTGTCACCATCTATTACATCAGTATCTCTTTATCTCTCTCTGAATCAACTCAGCCCTAATACATGATCTATAAAAGAAAATAAAATACAAATTAGAAGAGAAAGAAAACCTAATCTATAACAAAAAGAGAGAAAACCTAGCCTATTTTCAATCTGCTTGCGTTCTAGGCCTCTATAGGGGTATATATAGGCAAAACGGGCTTCTAGAAGACGAGACAGGGCCACGCGTCAAAAATCGACGCGTGGTTCTCCTGTAGGGCCACCGAAACGCGGCCAAACCATGGACTTAAGTCTTGGTTTTGGCGAGCGCATTCTCGTCGCTTCTAGGACCTTCTTGGTATACTTAGATTCAGGTATATTCGTTCGGATCTTCGTCTGACGTGCGCAAGGTCTAGGTTCAATGCATCTTCTAAAGGCTCCCTTGCTTGGTCTCCAAGAAATGCGGATTTAATTACCTGAAAATAGGTTTAATTAAGATTTTATTACCCTTTTACCCTTAGACTCTTGATTTATCTGCAAAGTAGACCAAAACACAATTAAAATTGATATTTATTCATAAATCGGTAGAGAAATGTGATATAATAATGCAGAACTGTAGCCTAATCATACACTATATTTTATTCCTGTGTTGATCATGATGGAGGTGTACATATTGCATTGCATATAGTTAGGACAAACACGTGAGTGATTTACTCTCTTTGTGTGTTCATTCTTATCTATATTGCACACTTACACGAATTGAACTTAAGGATAAACCAAAAAGAATATAAGGTAGAGAAGTCATTACCCTCCCTTAGCCTAATAATCACCTCCCCATTTATACAACCCAAGACTTAATAAAAATTGCTAGACGTTGACCCCTAGGGACATCTTGGACTCATTTAGGAGATTGACTTAAGGAAAAAGTTGTTAGAAGTTGACTCTTGTCAAATTGGTGTCCAAGGTTGGGGATTAAGAGGCAAAACCTCAAAAAATAGTGGTTTGGCATAATTAGGCTCGTTGCTCCGGCACAGATACCTCCCACTGATTGTGCCCCTACCTGGCCGATTAAGCTGTGGTCAGATTCCGACAATGTATCCCCCGTGGATAGTCTAACTAGTTAGGAGTCGTTTAGGTCAAGTCAACCCTATCATAGGCTTGTTTTCTTTTTCTCTTTCTTTCTTTATTGTTTGTTTGTTTATTTTTCTATTTTTTAACTTGTGAAATGGATTTTAACAATAACAATTTTTTCAATCCTAATATGAATCCACATTTCACTCTGACCTCATTTAACTCGGATAACTCCTACCCGGCTATGTACAATATGAACCAACCAATATGCCGAATTGGGATTATCTGACTCAATATGACCCATATCCCCAATCTTATGACTATAATTTCAAAAGAACTTCCACTCTTCACAAAGTTCATGTGGATTCACCTCCCCGAGTTAAATTTTCAATCACATTGTCCAAAAATTTCACAATATTAATTCTCTGATTCTGCTTCACAATCACCTTTTCTTGAACCGCCAATTGATGAAAAATCATCGTTGCAAAGGAGTTTGGAAGAAGGGATAGAGGCCTAAAAATAATTTGATAACATGGTGACCTTATTATGTCCGCAAAATTTTCAAAATTCATACTGTTCTTTTCTAGAACTGCTCAAAGAAAAATCATTATGGAAAAAAATTATGGAATTCGTGTTAGAGATCAAGTGAATAATGCAAAATATGATTGACTTCCCATGTCCATCAAATGTTCATATGACTCAAGAATCATGTCATTTTGAAAATTCAGCTTCAAGTTCATCATACCAACCTGAACTTGACCAACATTAAATTCTTGATAGTTTGGCAGATCATCCATTTCCTGAAATTAAATTTGAACATGAAGGTAAACCTGAGCTTCAATTTAGCGATTTGATTCCAATCCTTGAATCAATATTGACTCCTGTAGTGTTACCTAAACTAAGTAACGTTCTTGAGCCAGTTTTGATTCCCATAATTCCTGAACTTGAATCGATCATTTCACCCATTCACATTCCTTCTGTGGACAAAAATTAAGATTCAATTTTATTACATCCATTTGAACTTGCCCAAAATTTTGAAAGCCATCTTGACACTTTAACAATTTATCGTTTTCCTAAAATTTAACTTGAGCTTGAAGTGATCCTGAATCTCAAGTTGGTAATTCCATTTCACTCTTTAATTCAATAATGACTCTGGTATCTTTACAAGATTTTTTCTTATTCTGGAGTCAACATTGAATCCTGTACCAGTACACCGTGAAATTGAATCACCAATATCTTATGATTACACTTCATTGATGGGGAAATTGTGAACATCAATTCTTTGATTTAGACCCCATTTTTAAACCAATTTTGACTCCCCCTTTTGAATCTCGACTTGATCTAAGTCAAATTCCCGAGTCGGTATCGATTTTCGTAACTGTTCCATTTGAGTCCAAATCAATCATCTCCCATAATCACACTTCATTGTTGGACAAGGATGTTGAAGGAAATGACTCAGTAATTATTTTTGAAAATTGCAATTAGATGGGAATACTTTTTTAAATAAGGCCATTCACTGAATCATTCTTTTACTAGGTTGTATTAGAGAAGTCACTGGTGGTTTTTGCAAAATCCACGATTTCTAAATTGGGCCGTATTTCGTAGACCAATTAGACCACCATAAGAACCACCACTATGAGGTAATTTTTCCTTCCCTGTTTTGTTTCATGCATGACACACGCATGATGCATTGAGGATAATGCATGGGATAAGTATGGGGAAGGATTTACTAACATAGGTAGTTTTATATTTTCTTTCAGTTACACTTCTTTTTAGGAAATTTTAAATATTTTCTTTTGTATAAAAACTCTTTTCTTTTCTTTTTACAAAATTTTTTGAAATAAGAGAAATAGTTTTGATTTATTTTTTTAAGAAAATTAAGATTATCTTAAGACCAAAAATTATGAAATTTTAAATCGAGTCAAAACAATAGATCTTGTTTAAATTTTAGGATAAGAAAGTAAGATTGGAAAGATAATTTGATCTTAAATTTTTTTCCTTAGATTTATGCAATTCACACATACGCATTTTTTTGGGATTGAAATAAAGACTGAAAATGCCATAAAAAATATATTAAAAAAATGATGGTAATAAAAACTACTTCTTGAAGTTGAGTAATTATGCCTCAAGAAGCATGATTATTCACGCCTAAAATGGTGAACAAAAATAAAATAATCTCCTTTAGTTTTGTGGTCTTGTTTACTCAAGTTCTTAAGCCCGAGGGATGTTTTCTTATCTGATGCCCAAAAACTATTTGGTTTGGGAGTCACCGGCTAAAGGTTCACTACCCGGGTAAATAAGAAAGCCTAAGAAAACTAAGGAAAGAGAAAAAAGAAAAAAACATACACAAATAAATGACATGAGAGAAAGTGCATATTTTTTTAAGAGTTTTATGAAAGATCAAAGAATCGATTCAATTTTAAATTCTTAAATTTAATTTATAACAGGATTTTGCATTTAGACTTAGTTTAAGGAAGAATAATTTCTGGTTAACCTATGACTGTGGATCAGTTAAATTTTTGCAAAAATATTTCAGCACTTTTCTTTATTTCAAAATGCATTTTCAAAATACTATCATCTGATTTCTTTCTTTATGGATTTTGTAGGTGTAATCCACTGAAAACCCTCAGGAGACAAAACTCCTCCTCTAGGGAAAACCTAGAGGTTTAATGGCTTGTTGCACACGCTCAGTGCAGTCGCATCACCTGCGAAAGTGGTGTAATAATCTTCTTAGTTAGTTTTTCTCTTTTGCTCGGGACGAGCAAAAGATAAGTGTAGAGGTGTGATTAGTCTCTAAAATTGCATATTTCATACCACATATTCACATTTATTTAATATAAAATTCTGTTAATAATACCTCTCTTATATGTTTCTAGTTCATGGCATGAAATGAAGAAGAAGCGCAAAAATCCTATTTATTTGGTGATTTAAAGCCTACACATAGTCATTGACTTTGGAGGGCGAATCTGTCAGAACTGAGTGCCCATATCCAGAAATCAGGAAGTACAAAAGATAGAGGGGCGACGTAATAGCGCATGGCAGGCGGCACCGCGCGCGCGGCCACAACATGGCCACAGAAACGTGGCTATGGCCGCGTTTTCGCAGTTCTTGTGTGGAGCCGCGCGTGAAGATTTGACGCGCGGCTCCGTACACTTTCCTTGGTGCCCCAGTTCACCTATAAGTACTTTGAGATTTTAGACCTCAAGAGAAGGAGTTTTGAGGATAGTATTTAGGGTTTTCTTCTCCATGTTGTAGTTTTTAACGTAGTTTAGGTTAGTTCTTCTTCTTCTTCCTCTTTGTATTTTTCATTTCTTGTAGATCTTGTAATAGAAAAGAGAGTAGTATATGGATGAAAAGTAAGAGCGGTTGTAATGGAAGGTGACAATCTATAAAAGGTTCTCTCTTTATCTCTCCTTATTTTCTTCTCTCAACTCTTTTACATATTTAGCTAATTTTCTCTCATTACAACTAACTACTAACAACTAACTTGCTAACCTCTTACTTTATAATCACATGAATCTAATAGTCTCGACTTGGCCTTGCTCTTCAAGGCCATTGATGCCTCATGATGATGGATTCACTCTTGCAAGAGCCATTGATGGCTCATGATGATGGATTTCTTCTTGCAAGAGCGATTGATGGCTCATGATGATGGATTCTAGCACTCTAACATTCTAACTCTCTAACAAGCTAACATTACTTTATTTCGTACTTGTTCTTGTTTAGTTTTAATGGTTTAATGTAGGTTGCACTTGTTGAGTTTTGATGTAATGAGTTATCTTATGGGTCATGCTTTGAAATGCTCTTGAACTAAGGACTAGTATGGCCAAGGATATATGTAAGGTAACTATCACTAAGAGGTTAGCATAGTTAGCGGAGCCATTAGTACTTAGTAGCCATGAGGTTTCTTTCCTTTTACTTTGTTTTAGAAATCATTTCAAAAACCATAAATATCTTATCTTTTATGTTCCCACTTCTTCATGTTTTACCGTACTCTTCTCTTTTCACATTTTGTTTTATTTTCTTTTCATTCTTTAAAACATAGAAGAATCATTAACACACACATGAATGACTGGTAAAGCTTCTATTGCTTCCCGTCCTTATAGATTCGACTCGTTTAGTCTCTATGCTACAACGGAAGTATCGAGGAAGCCAAAGCACGCACTTTTAACTCGTGCTTTCAAAACATACACTTTTTGTGCACGATTTTTTCCCGATCAATGGCTGAGCTGAAATTTGGAATCTTTGCAATTGAATTGGAGTTTGAAGAAAGTTGCCTGAGGGAACGTCAAACTCAATTTGGATCCTATATGATCATTTGAAATCAACTGGCGATTCATTTTGGAACCGGTTAATCCGCTCGGTCAAGTTGAGATCGTATGTCGATTTCAACGAAATAGTGTGTTGATTTCATCCAAAGCGCTCAAGTCGAGATCGTGTGTCAATTTTGCTAACAGTTCATTGGAGTTCGACTCAGATTTGAAAATTTTCACCGAGATGGGAATGTAGAGAGAGGGTAAAAACAAGAGATAGAGTTTTTTAAACTCTATGATAGGATTTCGGTCGACTGAGCAGCCGACTGACATGCACAAGGCTTGAATCGGTCGACCGCTCGGTCGACCGAAGTTGACAGAGAGAAGAGAAATAGTAGGTCGGTTGACTGACAAATTCAGTAAGTCCTGCAAGATTTTAGGATTTTACGCAGTCAGCCGGGCAGTCGACTTACCAGTCGGTCGACCGACAGTCGGGTTAAAGGTGATTCTGGACCTGAACTGTTGTGTATTTGGGGGATATCTTTTCCTTCCTATAAATAGAAGATGTAACACATTTTAGGGTTGGTTGATTTCTAAGTGAGTTCTTGAGAGAACCATTATAATCTTCTTTTAAATCTTGTGTAAATCATCAATAAATCTTTCTCTTCTACCCCGCAGATGTAGGCATCTCGCCGAAACTCATAAATCTTAGTCTCTCTCTTTTTGTGTGTGTATTTGTGCATCTAGAATTTGTGTTATTTACATGCTCTAGCCCCAACAGCACATCCAAACCTACATGTGTGTGTTTGTGTGCATTTTAAAAGGTATCCACCTGCTTTCCAACAACCATATGATTACCCGTCACCTCCCCAATTTACAACATACAAAGGAACCTGGACCTAGAGCTACCTCTGAAGAGTCTTACTGTAGAAATGACACCCGCACAAGTAGACCCGCGCATGTGCGCATACACCCAAAAGAAAAGAAACTACTACATCATTAAAGAGCAAATGCACATGCATGCGCACATATATAAAACAAATAAGCTACTACTATCACACACACTCCCCACAAAAACAAAAAGGATAAATAAGTAATTACATAGTCACAACACAAAAACACACGCACTCATGCATGGGCATGCACGTCACCAGACCCACAAGATAATAAGAAATTACTGGGCATGTTTGTTTTTATAATATTCCTAGTTGATAATACAGTATTTATATTTTATGGATTTACTTATTTATGATTTATCATTGTTAAAATATACAAATTTCTTAGAGACACTTGATGTGAAATTGCTTTTATATATTAGTATTAATATTTCTTATTAACATTAGTAATTTCTACTACTTTTGCTATTATTATTAATAATACTTGTTATTAGTAGTAGCGATAGTACTTAATAATAATTATTGTTGTTAATATTGTTACTATCGTTATTATTGTTATTTTAATTACTATTATTATTATCGGTATTGTTAATTATTGATATTACAGATTTAATATTAATTATAGTAGTTGTTGTTAATTACTATTATTGTCATTGTTATGATATTACTAGTATTATATATTATTATTATTATTATTATTTTGTTGTTGTTCTTTTTATTATTATTACCTTGTATTCTTCTTCTTATTATTATTGTTATCTTATTTTTCCCTATAGCCTTTTACCCATTGCGCATTTGCCATCTTCCTTAATCCTATTATCCATACTCATTGCCCTATAACTCAATACCCAAAAGTTTCAACCCATTGCTATTTAATCATCATAATAACCCTAACCTAATAATCTAACTATTTCTCCTCCTTCCATGTGCAACCGTCACCCCCAAGCCAAACCCGCATTCTTTATGGCATCCACGACAACAACCCTCCACAACAATAGCCCAGAGTCCCCCCCACACCTCAACCTCCTCTCCCTTGGCAGCACAACATTGCCGTGAGCACCCCTACCTCCTTGGCTGACCTTTACAAATCCTGGCGCGCACTTCTCCCCTAAGTTATAGCCCATTCATCGCCCCATTGTCGTGACCTCCTCCTATCCTTTCTCTTTGCCCAGAGCTCCTCCCAACCGAGCACAGCCCAACTCCTTCAACCTGCGCACCACAGGAGCATCCCTATCGCACATCACCCTTGCACACCCCTCTTCAGCGTCAAGGCCATTCTTCACTCCTTGGTTGCACCGACATTAAGGCTGCCAACCCCCCAAGCTTGACATCCTCGCACATCAGCCATGGGACTAGGTTGCCGCACTACCCCTGTTGCCGTGAGCCCAGGCCAAGCATAGCAGCCCATGCGCATCCCTCTCCTCCCCTTCATCAACAATGACCCTTCCTCCATCATGATCACACAACCAACAGAGTTTCCCTCTCCGTTCATCCTCTTTCGGCAGCCCAACTTCCCTCCGCAGTAGGCCGAGCTCCTCCTAGAGCATTCCGGCGAGCCTCCATCATCATCCACCCTCTCCGCTGGAGCCGTCATGGCCGATTGGTTACTGATTTTGCATATATATTTAGCACATTCTCATACTTAATATCAAATAAACCCTATTATTTAGTCTTATTTTTTTAATAATGTTCAGGGCCATTACTAATGGAGGTGGAAAAGAAATGAGCCCAAAAGCCCACTTTAATTTTGATTTAAATCTTAATTAAATAGGGGATAAATATTCATGAGCATAGAGATGATTTCAGCTGAAGATCAACGCATATCAGGGAGGATCACATCAAATAAACTAGTTAATCTAGATTTATATAAATCCAAATCGGTTAGCTTGAAGATCACTGAAGATCAGATCCAAATTAGAGACCTAACAGCAAATCCAGCTGAACTAAAGGGGATAAAATCAAACGATATACAATCTCCCCTGGATGTGGCCAAATGGCGACATGGCCACATCCAGGCCGCGAAAACGCAGCTTTGGCCGCATTTGCGCGGCCATCTGCTAAAAATAAGGGTAGCATTTTCTCTCCTTATCTCCTCACTCCTCTCCCCTCTGGGTTTCAATCTATAAAAGCCAGGAAGTTTACTGAAGAAGGGACCGAAGACTAGTTTAATTTTCTAGCTTTATTTTTAGGATTTAGGATCATTATTAAATAGTTTATAAGAAGTTATATCTCATTTTTGTTTTTTGTAGTTCAATCCAGAAATAAGTGAGAGAGAGAAAAAGAGTGCGTAATTGACCATTGAAGTGACAATCAAAGCGAATTCGCTAATGTTTATCTCTGCTTAACTTTACTGATATGTACTTATTTTCAATTCATTTCATTTTCTTTTCCATAGTTATGAGTAGCTAAATTAGTTTTCTGGGCTTATTATTCTTCTTCTTCTATGATTGTTTTTCTTCTTGATCTTTCTCTATTAAAATGAACCCAATTAATCATATGGATGCCTAGATTAAGCCTTGCATATTGGGAAGTGTTCTTGAAGGCACATGAGAATGGGAAATGATTTGAACTAACTCTTGAAATAGATCTTAAAAAGAATTTGTTTTTATTCTATGCTTGCTTTAATACTTTGATGGTTTAATATTCAACTTAAAGAATGATTTCAAATCTTAAATTCAATTTCTAAATACTATCTTATGTGTTTTACTTGATCTCTTTTTACATGACTTAAATCTTCGCCTATGATTTCAGTAAGGCATTTTAAACTTTAAAGAGAACGACACATGATTGGACAATAGAATAGTAAGCCCGGATTCTTTTTTATTAAAAACATACAAACACAATCACTCTCAAAGCATTTTAAAGATCATCTTCTCCAAAACCTACTCTAAGTTTTCATGTTTTCTTTAAATCACTTTTCTACTCTTCATTCTCTTTTCAACTTAAAAAATACCAACACCAATTTTTGTTTTTAAAACATAACATCGAAACGCTTTCATCGCATTCCTCCTCGTAGACACGACCCGTTAGCCCTAAGGTACTCGGTAATTCTCCCACTATTTCTTCAATTAATTTTTGACGCCATTACTAGGGAGGGAACAATGTAATTATTTTTTAATAAATTTGGTGTTCTATTTCAAGGTGAAAGAAATCAAATTTAGTGTTCAAGTATTACAAAAGAAGACTTGCTATTCTATGCCTTTACACTAGAAAGTAGGAGACAAGATTTTAAGAGATTGCCGCGCAAAAGTTTTCTTTTTGGACTACTAAAAACTCTTTTTTGCAGGACATATTGCTTTGCAAAAATACAGTTTTTGTAAGTGTTATTTTTGCTATTTCTGATATTTACATAATCCTGTTTTTAATCCAACAGTAATCTGATTGATTGCTAATTGCTTAAAAAATGTTTAGACTTGCATTATAGGTATTTGTCTAATTACGTTTCTTTTTCAATTTCTGTTGAAGAGAGCTGGAGATAAGGTACATTTGCATAGCATCTAGCATATAAATATTCATGGGTGATTTGTTTGCTTTTTGATTGTTACTTGCTTTATACTTGCGCACTTGCACAATCGTCTTAAGGGCAGAACCCAACACAAGATAAGGTGGAGAGTCGTTACCTTTTCTTAGCCCACAAATCATCTCCAAGCACGCACAGCCTAAGCCTAAGCCTAACTTAAAATCTAATAGATGTTTGCCTTAGGGACATCTCGAAGTCATTAGGAGATTATCCTAAGGGGAAAGGCGTTAGAATTTGACTCCTGCCTAATTGGTGTCAAGGGACAAGGATTGAGGGGCGAAATCGAGAAGGCTGGTGGTTTGACTTAATTATGCCCGTTGCTTTTACGCGAATACCTCCCACCAATCTTACCCTGACCTGGCTGATTAGCTTGTGGTCAGAGTCTACATTATACCTCCTATGGATAATCAACCAGTTAGGAGTTGTCTAGGTCCAAGATTTACCCAAGACTAGGCTTGGTTGCTTTTTCTCGTTGACTATTGGTAAACTTGTTTGTGGTAGTGTTTGTGTATGAAAGTATGGTCGAGAGACCCAAATTCATCTAGGTTAACTAGAAGCACATCACCACCCAAGCTTGAACCAAAATCAGATTGGGTTATGGCTCAGCCAACATCCTTGCAGGATAGTTTCTACTCCATGAGAACATCACTTCCATCTTGCATCCAACTTTCATTGGTTGGTGAACACAACTTTGAGCTCAAGTCTCAATTCATCAACACGCTCTCTAAGTTTCATGGCTTAGAGTCTGAAAATGCATAGTTCTTCATAAGAGAATTTGAGGAAGTATGCTTAATGATGAAAATCTCACAGCTTGTAGACGATGCTATTAGGTTAAGATTTGTCTCATTTGTTCTTAAGGACTTAGCCAAGAAATGACTTTACATCTTAGCGGACGGCTCTATCACATCATGGGATGGTTTCATTAAGGTCTTCTTGAAGAAATTCTATCCAGTCCATAAGACTGCTATCATTAGGAAGAACATCATGCAGTTCAAGTAAGAACTAAGTGAACCATTTTGGAGGTACTTTGAACGCTTCAAAGACCCCCTTGTCCAATGTCCTCATCATGAAATAGAGAAATGATGACAATGCCAAATTTTCTATGACGATTTAGACTACTCAACCAAGACCCTCTTAGAAACCGTGTGACAATGGGGATTCTTGCAAAAAGATAAAAAATGAAGGATGAGATTTATATAAGAATCTAGCTGAAAAGACCATCCAATGAGTACCAACTAATGAAAACTCTGGGAATTCAAACTCCATCTCTTCAAAAGGAGGTCTCCATTCAATTGAATCATCCGTAGCTACCAAGGCTAGAATAGCAAATCTAACGAGAAGGCTGGAAGCTTTAGAAACTAAGAAACCAAGTCCAGTCAACTAAGTCAGCCTAAATCAATTTTCAACTTCGGGTTGTACTTACTGTCATGCCATGAATATGTGTTTGAGGAATGTCCAGTGTTCCAAGCTCAACAATAATTTTCTGAATTGACGGCCTGTTCAAGGCCCAATAATAATTCTTACGCACCAATATACAATCCTGGCTGGAGAAATCACTCAAAACTCTCATGAAGCCAAAACAATAATGCCAACTCACAGTCAAACCATTCAAACCACTTCCCATATTCCAATCATAATCATAATTCCTCGAATCATCAACCCAACTTTTCAAATTACCATCACAATTCTTCCAACCATCAACCCAATTTTCTCAATTATCAAAAAAACTTTCCCAACCAAGCTCCACAATCTTCCTTCTAAAATCCTCCATTTGAGAAGAGAATGACTGATTTTGAGAAAAACATGGAAAGGTACATAAAGAACCAAGAATCTCTCATTCAAATATTACAGAACAACCATACACTAGCCATAACGAGGCTAGAGGTTCAAATGAGCCAACTACCTAATTCACAGAATGAGAGGTTAAAAGGTACCTGCCCAGTTAACCAGTAACGAATCCTAGGAATTCCTACTAAGCACATTTGGCTAAGAATCAACCGTTGAATTAATGTAGTGTTGTTCATACATTGAGATCGGGAAAGAAAGTTGATAACCAAGTGTCAACGCCATCCAATCCCATTCAGCACAACCACACACAAGCATCCACCTCATCTAATTCCAATTCTTTCAAATCTGATGAATTTAAAAAAGATAAGTCAACCAATCAGGTGCACAAGCCTATGATACCATTTCTTAATAGGCTGAAGAAAACAAGCAAAATGCACACATGGATAAGATAATTAAAATTTTCAATCAAGTTAAGATAAACGTGCCTCTTCTTGATGCAATTCAACAAGTCCCGTCATATGCCAAATTTCTTAAAGACATGTGCACTAAGAAGAGCAAGACTAATGTACCCAAAAAGGTCTTCTTAGCCACTAACATTAGTGAGCTACTGTTGAGTCTGATCTCTGTCAAGTACAAGGATCCCAGTTGTCCTACCATTGCTTGCTTAATAGAACAAGCCGAAATTAGACGTGCACTACTTGACTTGGGAGCAAATATCAACTTGCTCCCCTTCTCAGTTTATCAACAACTCAGATTAGGTGAGCTTAGTCCAACCCGAATCACCATCAACTGACTGACCGGTCAGTGATAGTTCCCAAAGGAGAAATTAATGACGTCCTTATCTGGGTCGGAGAGTTTATTTACTCTGTTAATTTCATAGTTCTTGAAATACAACCTGTATCCAATCTTAGCTCTCAAACTCTGGTTATCTTAGGGCATTCGTTCCATGCAACTACAAATGCTATCATCAATTGTAGGAATAGATCCATGAGGTTGACCTTTAGAGACATGACTAAAGAGGTCAATGTCTTCAATGTAGAAAAATAACCTCATAACTTAAGAGACCAAACGTTTGAGGTAAATTTCATTAAGAACAATTATGAAGAAGAAAGAGAAGGTATAGAGAATGAGTCTCCATTTCTTGATGAATTATATAAGGATGAGTGTGATTATATTAATGAGAAGATATATGTTGGAGATCTTAAATTTAAAGTCCCCTTTAAAAAAGGAAAATTTGATTGGAGTGTCTTCACTTTCGATGAGCCAATCAATGATATATCGCAAGAGATATAATTAAATAACCTCTGATTGACCTAACCATTGAAACATCTTTGAAGAAGAACTCATGTGTTTGGATGAACCGATTAGGGATATTTTAGTTAATTACACCCCTACAGGGGAAAGTATTGATCTAAGTTTTGAGGATATGTATGCAACTGAGTTAGAATTCTAATCGGTCGCTGATATTACATAATTATTATCATATTATCATATTTATTATATAATAAACTCTGCTTTTAATCCTAATTATTGTTTAATTTATATGCAGGCCCATGGCTAAAGGAAAGGAAAGAGAAATGAGCCCAAAGCCCATTAAAATTCTGATATAATTCAGAATTAATTTGAACTCAGAAAATCAGAGCATATCAGGGCAAATTAGATCTGTTAAAAACCATTTAGAATAAATCTCTACAAATCTATTAGTTAAAGCCCAAGATCAAAGGCCGTTTCGTCAAATGCAGGAGCTGAAACGGGAAATCCAGAACCAGATAAAGTTGGATCGCGAAGCGAGGACTATAACCCCCCGGCTGTGGCCACCTGGCCATAGCCAGACTGCGAAAACGTGGCCATAGACGCGTTTTCGCGACTTTGTTAAGGGAGTTAGGGAGCGTTTGCTCCCCCTATCTTCGTACACTCTCCTCTGCTGGGTTTTACCTATAAATACTGGGTTTTTCAGAGATCACAGAGGATGACCAAGCAGAGATAGATTTTAGGTCAGTTTTTCATTCTTTTTAGTGTAGGTTTTTATTTTTATTTTATGTAAATTTTATTTCTTTGTAAGCATAGGATAGACAGAGATTCATATAAGTAAGAGAGAGAGACTTATGTTGAGAGTGACACCGATGTAACCTCCTCCTTTCTTTCATAGTTTCTACAAGCAATTAAAGGTAATATCTTTATACTTTACTTTGTTTATATGGTCTTCTTCTTTTTCTACTTTTCCTCTTTTGGTTTTGATGAATGTCCAAGTAAACCTAGAAGCATCAGTATAGCCATGTTTGTGTGAGTGCCACCGATATTTTATGATGATGTTCTCCTTCTCAAGATTCTATATCATTTCATACTTGTTCGTCTCGATGATATAATGCGAATGAGGACTGAGCTCGATCTTATGAATTATGCGTTAATCGCCTCCGAAGCAAGGTAAAACATGCAAGGTTTTTAGATAAGTCATCAACCAGAGGAGGTAAGTTTTTCTTTTAGGTTTTCTTTACTTTTAATTTTAGTGTAAATTACCAACACCACAATCTTTCAAATCTCTTTCACTCTTTTTCAACTTCTTTGTACATATCCACTTCCATTTTCTCCACCTTCTCTATCTACCACTTTCTTTCTAACTTAACTTTAACTCTATTTTTTCTCTTTTTCTTTAAAAGAACAAAAAGAAGAACTTTAACCATTCTTTGTAACCTAAAAGAGAACTTACAAAAAGCTTCCATCGCTAGTCCCTCCTTGAGGATCACGTCCCATATAGCCGCTTGCTATAGTGGTAGAATTGAGTACTTGCACTCCTTATTCATAAGTTTTGAAATTCTATATTTTTTATGCAGGTAAAACCTCAATCAAATTTTTGCGCCGTTTCCTGGGAGGGACGGTAAGTAATCTTCTTTTTAAGTTTACATTTTTGGTTAACTTTCTTCTTTGATCTTGGTGTACAGGTTTAACAATAAGAAAATTTTTGTTGCAATGGACATATAAGTGGCCCTGGACTCTGCTCTAGAAAGCAGAGCCCAGAAGCCCTCAGATTTGCTACATTCCAGTGGCAATCTGAGTGAACTACTAACCTGTATTTTCGCACGTTGGCTGAATTACAAGCTAAAATTCCGTGGCTATTTATTTCCTTATTGTCTCATTGACCTAAACAGTAAAATGATGTTCGTTAAATGCTAAAAACGGTTTAGACTTGCATTTAGGCACGTGTCTAATTCATTTACATTTTTTTATTACTGTTTAAGAGTGCTGAAGCAAAAGGTATGTATGCATAGCATATAGTTTAGGAAACATTCTTGAGTGATTATTTGCTTGTTGAATTTTACTTTTCTATATCCTGCACACTTTGCACAATCAATCTTAAGGACTTGTCCTATAAACAAGATAAGGTGGGGAAATCATTACCCTCCCTTAGCCTACAAAAAATCTCCTTACTCACTAACCCAAGCCTAACTAAAACTGAGTAGACGTTGGCCCTAGGGACATCTCGGACTCAAATAGGAGATTGACTTAAGGGGAAAGTTGATTTGAATTTGACTCTTGCCAAATCGGTATCTAAGGTTGGGGATTGAAGGCCGAACCCTGAAGGCTGGTGGTTTGGCATAATTAGGCCCGTTACTTTAAGCACGGATACCTCCCACGAATCTTGCCCCTATCTGGCCGATTAACTTGTGGTCAGATTTAGCAATTTATCCCCCGTGGACAGTCTAACAGTTAGGAGTCATCTTGGTCTAAGTTTTACCCTAATTTAGGTTAGATTTTTTTCTTTTTATTTGTTTGTTTTTCTTTATTTTTGTTTGACATTTCTTGTGTGATATGGCTTATAACAATAATTTTTCTAATTTTAATGGTAATCCATATTACACCCCGATCGCTATTACCAACCCGGCATATCATAACTTTAACCAACCTAGTGTGCCGGATTGGTCTTATCCGAATCAATATAACCCATGCCCCCAATCTTATGACCATAATTTTCAAAATAATTTCAACTCTTCACAGAGTCAATGGGGATTCACCTCCACCGAGTCTAATTTTTAACCAACTTGTCCTCCTTTTCAGCTTATCCATAATATTTCCAAAATTTGTACTCAGTTCCACCAGTTCAAAATAGAAAACCATCAATCTTGGAAATGAGTATGCGTAAGTCCAAGCAACAATCACAAAATCTGACGGACTCACGATTTCACCACAAATTCCAAAACAAAACTTCATCTTTTCAAGTCCAATCGCAACAAAATAATGAACCAATCGATTATGAAAAGCTGCTTGAAGCCATGACTCGGCTCAAATCGCTCGTAATCATGACATAGATATAATGGTTCAAACTTTTCATTCTCACCGTTTGACCATTTCTGATGTCGCCAACCATTCTGTTAGAGCCGAAAAATCATGTTGTTTTAGAAAACAAGATTCTATTTCAGCACACCTACTTGAACTTGCCCAAACTCCAAATTTTAAAAACTACATTGACATTTTGGCAAGTTATCCCTTTCCTGAAATTGAACTTGAGAATTAATATGATCCTGATTCTCAATTTGGTGATTCAATTCTACTTCCTGATTCAATAATGACTTTGGTTTCTTCACCTGATTTCAATCTTTTTCCCGAGTTAACATTGGATCCTGTGCCAAATCATCATGAAATTGAATCGCCAATCTTTTATGATCATCATATTGAACTTGATCAATTTCATACTTTTGAAAGTCCCATTGACAAATTGGAAAGTTCTCATTTTTATGAAATTGAACTCAATGAGAAATGTGACCTAGATTCTCAAATTTGTGATCCAATTCAAATTCCTGAATCAATGTTGACTCCTATTTTGTTACCCAACTTGAGTAATATTTTAGAGTCAGTTTTGATTCCCACACCTATCATTCTTGAACTTGAATCACTAATATTAAGTCACATTCTATTGTTGGGAAATAAATGTGAACTTGAGTTTCAACTTGTTGATTTGGACCCACTTCCTGAACCAATCTCAACTCCTGAACCTTTACTTGACTTAGTCACATTCCTGAGTCGGTAATAGTTCTCGTACTTTCTAAGTCCAAGTCAATCATTCTATCTTTTCACACTCCATTTTGGGACAAGGGTGTTGATAAAATTGACTCCGAAATTATTTGTGAAATTTGAAAATTAGATGGGATAAATTTTTTAATAAAAATCGTTCATATATACATCATTTTAGTGGGTTATATTAGAGAGGTTTCTGGTGGGTTTCTCTAAACTCTACGCAAATTAGATTGGGCTACATTTCGTGGACCAATCAGACCACCACCGGAACCACCACCTTAAGATAATATTTTCCTTTCCTTTCTTCTTTTTTTATGCATCTATGCATTAATTCATACATTAAGGACAATGCATGAGATAGATGTGGGGGAGGGTTCTAACATAACTTAGGTTTTCTTTTTTTTAAAAAAACAAATTTTTTTAACATTTTCTTTACTTTAAAAAAACTTTTTGAAAATAGAAACAATATTTTGACATATTTTTTGTAAGAAACTAAGTCAATTTTAAGGAATAGGAGAATCATAATTAGGATTTCTTATACTTGGTCAAAATAAGATTATTTGTTTGATTTTTAGAGTTAGGAAGATAATTTATCAAATTAATTTAGTCTTGATCTTTGCCTTGATGAAATATGCACACTTTATACACTTACACACTTAGGGTTCAGAAACAAAGATTCTTATGCCATATTAATATATATATATATATATATATATATATGTATGTATATCTATGAAAAATAAACAAATCTAATTATTGATTAGCTAGGTGCTTTGGCCTAAGCAAATCTTGGTATTTATGAAAAAGATGATTAGATAAGTTTAAAAAAAGAAATATATATATCTATAAAAATCTTCTGATTAAGCTGAGTATTTGTACCTCATAAAGCATAAGTATTCACGTCTAAAAGCGGTTCATATAATAAAATTCTTAGTTTTGTGACCTTATTTGCTCGAGTCCTTAAGTCCTTGAGATGTTTTCTAACCCGATACCCTAAGATCGTTTGGTTTAGGAGTCACCGATTTAAGGCTCGTTACATGGGCAGATTAGAAAGCCTAATAAAACTAAGGAATAATACCACCAATATATATATATATATATATATATATATATATATATATATATATATATATAAGGCATAAGAGTTAGAGTTGAAGAACCCTTAGTCAAAACTTCACGATGACGAAGGCGTATATGACTTAGAATAAAGTAATAGACTAGATGAGAAGTACAATTTGACTCCTTACTTTGTTTGATAACAAATTTTTGAATAGAGCTAAGTTTAGGAATAAAAAATTTGGTTTTCCTATAACTTATAGATTACTTAAATCTTATAATAATATTTCAAAATTTTTTTTTCAAAATGTGTTTTCAAAATACTAACATTTTTCTCTTTCTTTATGGATTTTGTGGGTGCAATCCATTGAAAACCCTCACGAGACAAAACTCGTCCTCTAGGGGGAACCTAGAGGTTTAATGGCTTGTTGCACATGCTCAGTACAATCGCGTGACCTGTGAAAGTGTTCTAATAATCTTTGCTTTAGTTTTGTTATTTTGCTCGAGGACGAGCAAAAGATAGGTATGAGGGTGTGATCGGTCGCTGATATTGCATAATTATCATATTCTCATACTTATTATATAATAAACTCTGCTTTTAATCCTAATTATTGTTTAATTTATATGCAGGCCTATGGCTAAAGGAAAGGAAAGAGAAACGAGCCCAAAACCAATCAAAATTCTGATTTAATTCAGAATTAATTCGAACTCAGAAAATCAAGGCAAATTAGATCGGTTGAACACCAGTTAGAATAAATCTCTACAAATCTACTAGTTAAAGCCCAAGATCAAAGGTCGTTTCGTCAAATCCAGTAGCTGAAATGGAAAATCCAGAACCAGATAAAGTCTGATCGTGAAATGAGGACCTGTACCCCCCGGCTGTGGCCACCTGGCCACAGCTAGGTCACGGAAACGTGGCCATAGCCGCATTTCCACGGCTTTGTTAAGGGAGCATTTGCTTCCCCTATCTTCGTACACTCTCCTCTGTTGGGTTTTGCCTATAAATACTGGGTTTTTCAGAGATCACAGAGGACGACCAAGTAGAGATAGATTTTAGGTCAGTTTTTCATTCTTTTTAGAGTAGATTTTTATTTTTATTTTATGTAATTTTTATTTCTTTGTAAGCATAAAGCATAGGATAGACAGAGATTCATGTAAGTAAGAGAGAGAGACTTATGTTGAGAGTGAAACCGATGTAACCTCCTCTTTTCTTACATAATTTCTACAAGCAATCAAAGGTAATATCTTTATGCTTTACTTTGTTTATATGTTCTTTTTCTTTTTCTACTTTTTCTCTTTTGGTTTTGATGAATGTCCAAGTGAACTTAGAAGCATCAGTATAGCCATATTTGTGTAAGTGCCACCTATATTTTATGATGATGTTCTCCTCCTCAAGATTCTGTATCATTTTATTCTTGTTCGTCTCGATGATGTAATGTGAATGGAGACTGAGCTCGATCTTATGAATTATGCGTTGATCGCCTCCGAAGCAAGGTAAAACATGCAAGGTTTTCAGGTAAGTCATCAACCAGAGGAGGTAAGTTTTTCTTTTAGGTTTTCTTTTTTTATTTAATTTTAGTGTAAATTACCAACACCACAATCTTCTAATTCTCTTTCACTCTTTTTCAACTTCTTTGTACATATCCACTTACATTTTCTCCACCTTCTCTATCTACCACTTTCTTTCTAACTTAACTTGAACTCTATTTCTCTCTTTTTCTTTACAGGAACAAAAGGAAGAACTTTAACCATTCTTTGTAACCTAAAAGAGAACTTACTAAAAAGCTTCCATCGCTAGTCCCTCCTTGTAGATCACGACCCACATAGTCGCTTGCTATAGTGGTTGAATTAAGTACTTGCACTTCTTATTCTTAAGTTCTGAAATTCTGTATTTTTTGTGCAGGTAAAACCTCAATCAAATTCCTAGGCATTCATAGTGAGAAAGTTTCAACTGAGAGGTGTGATGGTGATCAATTTTTGAACAATGGTTGTAGATATATGAGGAAGAAAAGCTAATAGAAGGTGAAACTAGGAAGGAAGAGTGCTAAATGACAAAAAGATTGACCTCCCCTCTATGCCTTCTAAAGAGAACCCATTGGAATGATGGGAAGTGAGCTAGAGGGATGAGACCTAAAAAGATCTAGGTGTGGGAGAAACATGATGCTGTACATATTTTTGTATAATTTTTTTTATACACCTCTTTTTTATACTTTATTTCATGCATTCAGTATTATAGTTATACATTGAGAACAATGCATGAGATAGGTGTTGGAAGGGTTCTAAAATGATTAACATAACTTTTAAAAAAAATGGTTTATAAAAATTTTGAAAAAAGAACAACATTTTGACATGTTTTTTTGTTAGAAATTAAGTCAATTTTAAGGAATAGGAGAATCATAATTGGGATTTCTTAAACTTGGTCAAAGTAAAATTATTTGTTTGATTTCTAGGGTTAGAAAGAAAATTTGAAAAAGTAATTTAGTCTTAATCTTTACCTTGATGAAATGTGCATACTTTATACACTTACACACTTAGGGTTCAAAAATAAAGATGCTTATGCCTTATTAAAAAAAAGAACATAAATATATATCAAAAAATCCTCCAATTAAGCTGGGTATTTGTGCCCAATAAAGCATAAGTGTTCACGCCTAAAAGTGATACATTTGATAAATAAAAACCTTAGTTTCGTGGCCTAGTTTACTCGAGTCCTTAAGTCCTTACGGTGTTTTCTCACCCGGTGCCCTAAGACCGTCCGGTTTGAGTGTTACCGACTAAATGCTCATTACATGGGCAGATTAGAAAGTCTAATAGAACTAAGGAATAATACTACCAAAAATAAAAAAAATAAATAAATAAGACATAAGAATTAGACTAAAGAACCCTTAGTCAAAATTTCACGATCACGAAGGTGCACATGACTTAGGTTAAACTAATAGACTGAATGAGAAATACGATTTGGCTCTTTATTTTGATTGATAACAAATTTTTGAATAGAGACTAAGTTTAGGAATGAAAAATTCAGTTTTCCTCTAACTTATAGATTACTTGAACTCTTGCAATAATACTTCAAATATTTTTCTCTTTCAAAATGCTTTTCAAAAATACTAACTCTTTGTTTCTCTTTCTTTATGGATTTTATGGGTGTAATCCACTGAATACCCTCACGAGACAAAACTCGTCCTCTAGGGATAACTTAGGGGTTTAATGGCTTTTTGCACATGCTCGGTGTAATCGAGTGACCTGCGAAAGTGGTCCAATAATTTCTTAGGATTAGTTTTGATATTTTGCTCGAGGGTGAGCAAAAGATAAGTGTGGGTGTGATCGATCATTGATTTGCATATATATATATATATATATATATATATATATATATATATATATTTATCAATTCTCATACTTAGTATCAAATAAACCATATTATTTTGTCTTATTTTTTTTAATAATGTGCAGGCCCATTACTAATGCAGGTGGAAAAGAAATGAGCCCAAACTCCAACTTTAATTTTGATTTAAATCTTAATTAAAGAGGGGATAAATATTCAGGAGGATAGAGATGATTTCAGCTAAAAATCAACGCATATCAGAGAGGATCACATCAAATAAAACCGATTAATCCGGATTCATATGAATCAAAATTAATTAGCTTGAAGATCAAATCCAAACTAGAGACCTAACAGGAAATCCAGCCAAACAAAGGGAATAAAATCAAATGATACACAATCTCCCCCTGGATGTGGCGCCGCGAAAACGTGGCTTTGGCCACATTTCTGGGGCCATATGGTGGTTTTCTCCCCTTATCTCCTCACTCCTCTCCCCTCTGGGTTTTAACCTATAAAAGGCAGGAAGTTTACTGAAGATAGGACTACAGACTAGTTTAATTTTCTAACTTTATTTTTAGGATTTAGGGTCATAATTAGGTAGTTTATGATAAGTTGTATCTCATTTTTGTCTTTTGTATTTCAGTCCAGAAATAAGTGAGAGCGAGGAAAAGAGTGTGTAATTGACCATTGAAGTGACAATCAAAGGGGATTCACCATTGCTTATATGTGCTCAAATTTTACTGGTATGTATTTATTTTCAATTCATTTCATTTTATTTTCCATAGTTATGAGTAGCTAAATCGGTTTTTTGGGTTCACTATTCTTCTTCTTCTATGATGTTTTTCTTGTTGATCGATCTCTATTAAAAGAACCCACTGAATCATATGGATGCCTAGATTAAGTCTTGCATATTGGTAAGTGTTCTGAAGGAGCATGAGGATGGGAAATGATTTGAACTAACTCTTGAAATAGATCTTAAAAAGAACTTGTTTTTATTCCATGCTTATTTTAATGTTTTGATGGTTTAATATTCAACATAAAGAACGATTTGACAATTTCTAAAAACTATCTTATGTGTTTTACTTGATCTCTTTTTACATGACCTAAATCTTTGCCTATGATTTCAATGGGACATTTTAAATTTTCAAGAGAATGACACATGGTTGAATAATATAATAGTGAGCCGGATTCTTCTTTATTAAAAACAAACAAACACAATCACTCTCAAAGCATTTTAAAGATCATCTTCTCCAAATTTTCAAGTTTTTTAAATCACTTCTCTACTATCCATTCTCTTTTCAACTTAAAAAATACTAATATCAATCGTTGTTTTTAAAACATAACATCGAAACACTTTCATCACATTACTCCTCATGGGCACGACCCGTTAGGCCTAAGCTACACGGTAATTCTCCCATTATTTCTTCAATCAGCCTCCGTCGAGTCGCCGTATGGCCGGCCGTGAGTATTTCCCCCTCTCTTTATATTTCCTTCTCTTTATATATAAATGTGTGATTATAAGTTTGGAGTGTATTTTAATTATATGCATGTGTTTATTAAATGTGCATGCATGTGTGTTGATTGTTGTTAGTGTGTTTTGTGTGCATGAGAATGTGGATGTGTGTGCATGAGTTAGGTCATATGCATGCATGTATGTATGAATATGTGTGTATTTAATTAAAGGTACATGTGTATTATGTTAATCATATAACACTTATGTAATGTGTGTGTATTCTTAATACATGTGTAGTGTAGAATTATGAGTGTGTGGGTCCATGAGTGCATGAAAGTGTGTGTGTGTGTGTGTGTGTATATACATACATGAATATTAGTGTATATATATATATATATATATATATATATATATATATATATATATATATATATATAGGGGTTACTGTACCTCAGCCGACGGCTGAGAGAGTTTCTCAGCCCGCGGTGACGTGGCTGAATATACGCCACAGATCGGCCGCAGAGTGTAGGCGCCAAAAAAAACAAAAAAATCCCGCCTAAATATTCGTGAATCAAAATAACAAAAATGCCCCTTTTTTACTTCTAAACTGCCATAAACTCATCCACAAACAAAAATTACCTAAAATAATTTTCAGTTGAATATATCTACAGCTATAAAATTCGTAATTCTACTACATCGAAAATATAATAGAGAAAAAATTGGATGAACATAATGTGAAATAAACAGAAACATGCCTTCTGTAACAGAATTCTCACCGTTTTACAAATTCCGCGATCATAGTCGCAGTCATAACATAATAAAACTTTAAATCATTGCGACCATGGTCGCAGACTTAATACAAAATAATTTTCAATTTTAAATAACTCAAAAACAGGAAGATGATGAGGAAATAAGTGATGAACAGGAAGACCAGGAAAATGAAGAAGACGAATCTGCTTATGATGGTGATGATGACGAGGATTAGGATTTCCTGATCTTCTGATATTCAACGTTATTTTGTCTTCTCTTAAAAACTTTTAATGCTCTTTTTTTATAAGGTCTCTTTCTCACCATATTATGTTATAAATAAAATTTATTTCTATCTGCAAAATAATCTTTCACATTTTTAAAATACATATAAAGTATACTGTATATGTATTAATTCTGCATCTTATCTGAAATAATGGTCGCAGTACTCATATTATAATTACATATGAAACTGCGACCACGGTCGCTGTCCAGTCATAAACAGTTTGATAGTTTTGCATTCAATAAAGTTATAAACAGCTCCCATGGTCGCAGTCCAAAAATAAATTATATGAACAGATAATACTGCGAACATCATCGCAATCCTCTCAAATTAGTATATTTCACTGTATATCGCAAATTAGAAAATTGTCACTGTTCTCCTTAAACACTGCGACCATAGTCGCAGTCCTACGATTGCCACTGTTGTTCTTAAACACTTCGACCATAGTCGCAGTCCTACTTCGCATACAATAAGTTACAGTGAAGATCAAACATATAAAATCATACATAAACTGCGACTATAGTATCAGTCCTTAGACACCGTTATTACATATAACTTAGCAAAAAAACTCACCCAAAAAAAAATGCTGTCGTGAGTACTGCGACCATAATCGCAGTACCACGACTTGCTCTCGTTAAGCACTGCGATTATAGTCGCAGTCCTTGTCCGAATTCAATATGTAAAAAAAAATAATAATTTATACATTACATGCGAAAAAAAAGTAAAACTGCGACTATATTAAAAAATCATTAAATTTCAAATCAGATAATAAAAAAATAATAAAGAAGCATTCAAATTAGTTTCATGATTTGATAAAAAATGTTTGCAGTTTGGCCGCAGTAATAAATGATAATTGTGACAAAATTGAGTAACGTCAGAAAATATAAAATTATAATAAACTATACAAATCTACTGTCTTTTACAGTAGGGCTATTTAGTAATTTCAACTATTTTGGTAAGCGGGCCGTCCTTTCTAGTGTGGCTAATAATGTGTCACGACACCGCAGGCTGAGAGGGTCTCTCAGCCGTCGGCTGATATACATTTTTCTCATATATATATATATATATATATATATATATATATATATATATATATATATATATATATATATATATATATATATATATATATATATATATATATATATATATATATATATATGGGTGTGTTTATTAATGTGCGCCTGTGTGCTGTAAGTGTGCACGTACAAGTGTATTATATGGGTTGGGTTGCGTGTTGCAGCATTGCGGACTCGTTCGTGCGATTAGAACCGGTAAAAAGAGAGACCCAAACCCGATCCGGATTCGTGCTCGTTGTGGATCCGATAGACTGGCAATTCGAAGACTGATCCTGATTATGTATCTTAAATCTCTCGGAGGGATGTTTATCTTACAATTATTAAAGAAAATGGCTACAATAAGTTTGAGGCAAATCAAGAGCTATTCATGCTCTAAAGCTTGTCCTAAATGATGGATTATCTCATTAGGGTTTCTAATTTTGACTCCGCTCTTATAGTTTGGAATACATTGATCTCTCTTGGCGAACAAACTTCAAATGACAAGGAGAGAGACTCAGAGAAGGAAGTGACACTTCCAACATATGCTTTGGGATAACTTCCTTGAGCTAAACTCAGAATCTGACCTTGATGAAAAATATGGCTCTTTAAGAGGTGCTTGAAAAATATGATTTGTTGAAAAGTAAAAATAAGCAATTGAAAAAGAAAATTGCTCTTTATCTTCAAAATTGAATATTGCTTTACAAGAAAATGAATCCTTGAAAAATGAAGATGATTTTTTGAAAAATCAAGTTGACTTGATTTCTAAAGAAAAGGAGATTATTTTAAAAGAAAATGAATCTTTAAAAAAACAATGTGCTTTTGTTGAAAAAGAAAAGGAAATACTTTTACCTCTTTTGATAAATTCAAAAATGTTTACCACAAGTACTCCTGTCATGCTAATAGTATTGCTTCCTCTAATATTGAAAAAAATAAAATTTGTGGTTTGAAAAATAGAATTGATTATTTGAGCTCAAGCTTGAGGAATTGTGCTTTTAATTTGAAGAGATTGGAATCTATGTTTCATAAGAACCAAGTTTCACATATTCATGCACATACATCACATGCACACCATACTCACACCCATGTTAGAGTGTACATATGTACACATTGTGGCTGTAAAGTCATTTGGATCAATTTTGTTTGGATAGAGTAAATGTTCCATATAAGAATGTTTAGGTTTAAAATGCTAATATTCAAGGACCCAAGAAAGTATCGGTACCAAAAGGCACACCGGTATTATTTGATGTAGGTGTGTCCTCTCTCAAAACGTGAGAGAGCTTGATGCCTTGGTGGTGAATGCATAAGAAGCTTGATGAACAAATCAAATTTGGTGCATTACTATCAAAGAGTTGTTGGCCCATAGGCCTTCCACTCTAGTTTTGATGATGATTAACTCATGTAGTTATGTTTACTAATAATCTTGTGATGTTTAGTTTCAGATACTTAACTAAGATATTAGTAGGTGATTAGCTTCAACAAAAGTGTTTTGGAGCTTTTCACATGGTGATTCAAGAGCTCGAGCGTCAAAGTTCGTATCTAGCACTCGTTGGAGTCAAACTCGGTGGATCACGATTGGATCGAGTCGACTTGGAGACGGCTCTCTACAAGAAGACTTCGGTACATATTTTACTAGCCTCGAACACTTTCGAATTGATGTAAATTTCTTTGATGTCAGTTTTAGACGTAGTAGAGTGATCCTAACAGTGCCAAGCCTTCTATCTCGCCTTCGACTCCTTTTAACGCGCTTTACAGTCTCGAAAGAGTGGTTTTGTGGTCCAGTCTTCTCCTAATAACTGTCTGTAAAACGCACTAAAAATACCCGAGCAGCATTATTTATATACAAATAATAGATAAATATGGGCATGAAAATATGATAAAATTGTGCTCATCAAATACCCCCACACCTATCTTTTGCTAGTCCTTGAGCAAAATTAATAAAAATAAAAATTAAGAACAAACAAATAGAAAAATTAAACTATCCTAACTCACTTTTATAGGAATCACGGTTGTACTTAGCATGTGCAACAAGCCATTAAACCCCTAAGTTACCCTTAAAGGACGAGTTTTGTCTCGTGACGATTTTCAGTGGATTACGCCTACAAAATCTAAGAATGTTAAAGATTTAGAAATAAATAAAAGTAAAATAAGGATAATCGAAAATCAAGAAAAGAAAAACAAATCATTTTTTTTAGTTAACTGGCTAGCAAGATCATCAAATTTCATGAGTTTCATTTTCTAGTAAAACCTCAATTCAAGAAACCATATTGGCTATAAAATAAAGTCTAAAATCCAAAACTTTACATCACCTATTATAAGTTTCAGATCCTATGTACCTCGTGATCGTGATGTAGTTCTTAACTTGGGAATATTTGACTCCAACTTCATACTTATTATTGTAATAATATTTTTTCTTCTTTTTTTACTTTTTTTAACTATTTTCGCGTAGATACCAAGGCTTCCTGAGGCCAAGGGACCTTGCTAATTTATAATCAAAATTATTATATTTTTATGGTGTCTTATTCTATTAGGCTTTGTCAGCTACCCATGTAGCGAGTTTTGGGCCAATGCTTCCAAATCAGATGGTCTTAGTGCAATAAGTATAAAAACACTCCCACGGACTTAATTACTTAGGCAACTGAGGCCATAAGATAAGACTTATTGATAATATTTTATTATATAATAATTTTTCTTTTTTTTTCATTTTTCTAGTTGTAATCAATATCCCAAGCCTATGAATTTAATAGTGTAAGTGCTATTGGGTACATAATCACTTAGACTAAGTTTAGATGATATGTCTGTTCTAGATTTTAATCTTTATTTTAAGATGTTATGGTTCTTTCATCTTGATTTCACCTTTAAAATCCACTCATGGATACTAAATCACTCACATATTAGCTAACTGTTTGTAAAACATTTTTAACTCTTTTTTTTAAAAAAATTTTAGACTCCTAAAAGAAAATAAAAATAAAGAATATTTTTTGTGAGATTCCTAAAAGAAAATAAAGATAAGTTTTTCTTCTTCTTTTTTTTTTTTTGAAGATTCCTAAAAGAAAATAAAGATAAAGAAAGAAAACAAAACAAAAAAACCCTAAAAGCAAACAAAAAGACTCCTAAAAGAAAAGAAATATGTGAATCTCAATACCCCCACACCTAAATTGTGCCATGTCCTCATGCACACAAATGAATACAGAGATAAAGAGAATCTAATATGTAATTTACACATCCAAAATATGCACACAATCATGATGATCATGCAATCCAAGCACACAAAAGATATAGAAATGTAAACAGTATGCTAGAGTAAAAATACTCACAGTGCGCTAGAAAATTAATTTGTCGAAGCAACAAAATGCTCCCTGTATGTGGTGGATGCCTCCTTGTTTATACTATATCACTTGTAATAAACTTGACACAAAGGTTAGAGAAAGAGATAAATAAAAGACTCAATAAAACTGACTCAACTAACTAAAAGAGAAATAAAAAGACTAAAAAAAGCTAAAAGAAAAAATAAAACAAATATATACATATATACAACGTCACAACTCCCCCACAGTTAGATCTTTCTAGGTCTAGTCCCTCGAGCTCGCTTCCAATCATTCCAATGGGTTCTCTTTAATGGACAAAGTGGAGAGGTTAATCTTTTTGTCATCTTTAATTTCATCCTCTACAACTTATTCATCATTTTCCTCCATCTCCTCCTTCTCTTCTTCCCATACCTCCTCACAAATTCATCATTTTCACACAACATAATTGGAGTATCCACAGTATGATTTTTTATGAATTTAAGCTCATCCTCAAACATCACCTCAAAACTTAAATCAACAATTTTCTATGGAGGTGTGTAACTAACCAAAGCATCCCTAACCGAAACATATGAGTTCGTCTTCAAATAGGTTTTTAGAGCTTTGATTAATTAGAGATTCTTTAATCAAGTTTTGAAAAGTTTGATCATTGGTTGGCTCATCGAAAATGAATAGACTCAAATTGAGTTTTGTTTTCTTAAAGGGAACTCTAAACTCAACATTCTTAACACATGTTTTCTCACCATTGTGATTACACTCTTTAATAAAAAGCTCATCAAGAAATAAAGGCTCATTATTCATGTAGGCATCCTCACAATTTTGATCAGTGTGCTCCACTCCATATGAGTGGATACAATTTTCTGCTCCTCAACACTTGTCTTTTCACAGAACTTAGAAAATTCATCCACAAATTTCTCTTGAAGTAAAAATTCATCATTGTCACACTCATCTTCACAATAAGATTCAACTGGCTCCACATGAGGTGTATGTGTAGCCAAATAATTTTTAATCACTTCATCTAGACACTGAGGATCATTAATAAGTTTGTACACTTCATGCACAATCACAACTTCCTCAACAGGCTTCTCATATTCAAGCTCTTCAAATTAATTAAGATGAAATAATGGGGACTCGAAGGGCATCTCGATGGAATGATTAGATATGTCACTATGTCCAATGATTTACTCTTCAGGTCTAACAGTTTAGACTTTGTTCATTTTATGAAAGTTAATGTGCTCTTGAATTGACATCGGTCCAGTCGGTATTGGCTCAGGAACTAGTTGACTAGAAAAGGGATCCTTTTCTTGCTCACTAACTAACTCATTTGTTGGCCTGTTTAGGCAGTCTCTAATGTTATAGAGCACTTGCTTAGAAGTTTGCCTGAAAGTTTCAAAAGCTTTCTCTAGTGTTGGTTCCTTGTCCACTAAATTGTCATTGAACTCAATTTGCGAAAGTTGATGGAACTCTTGAACTTGATGGACTTGTGGTTGAAATAGGTTGATTGAGATGAGTCATTATCTTATCTATATGAGCATATACCTCGATTAACTGCTGATTGGTTTCGACTATAGTCTGCTGCATGGCTTCAAAACTCACCTCTAATATGCTCATTGGTTTCTCATGATTATTGTCAATTCCCAAGAAAGAGGTGATGGTTCAATATAGACCAATTAGATTGAGAATTTTGATATGATTGATCCCTATGAAAATTGAGGATAATTCCAACCCTCTGAATTGAAGTTTGATGGATAAGGCTTGCTCGTAGGTCCTTAAAATGTGTGGAATTGATTTTGACCTAGTCCTAGCGAATATCCTACTGAAGGACACTGTTCTGAAGGATGATTTAGATCTTGACAGTGATGGCAACTCATTTGATGGTATGAAGAAAATGAGTAGTTCGTAGGATGATGTATTCATTAAAGTCTGGAAGAGAGGTTGGTGGATGGAAAGGAGGGTCTGGCCTATAAAATGGATTGTAATCAAATGAATTTGGATAGGCCATGGGGAAAGGATTTTTTTTAAATTTTTTTTTGAATTTTTTTTTTGTGAAATTTTTTTTGAAATTTTGAAATTTTATTTATTTATTTTTTTATAATCTGGTAAAAGTGTCAAAATTAAAGATAGAACACCGTGTCTCCGGCAACGACGCCAAAAACTTGATGGGGAGATTCTGTCTCCTCATTTTAAAATACCGCAAGTGCACGGTCATTTGATGTAGCACTTGAGAGTCGATTCACAAGGACAGGTGGTTCTTTTGGTTTCATCACTTTTAGGCGAATTGGGTTAAAGGGTTTTAGGATTTTGAGTGTTTCTAAACTAAATATCAGTATAAGAAATCAAGCACCTAGGGTCAAATCCCCTAAACTAGAATCAAGTGGTCAATCTCTTTTCTCCATACTAGTCTGTTGTTGCTTACCAAAATTTTTACTTCTATTAGGTAAAGTAAGTCTGAAAACTAGATCTAAGTACAGGGTATTGTTTGCATCACATGGTCCATTAAAGATAAATAAAATGACTAAATAAATTAAAAATAGAAAAAGCAGTAAAACCCTAAGTATGAACCATTGACTATTGATACATACCTTATCAAATAACTAGTGACTCTAAAAATAATCTCCTAAAAGTGGTAGGTAAATCGGTGTGCATAACCCTAGGTAGGAGGTCTAATATTGATCACATTAAATTCTAGCCTAGATTTATCTCTCCTTGGGTACTTGCAGAAAATTTAATTACTCATGATGCATTTATTCATAGGATAATGATGAGCTAGATTATTACTAACCATTAAAATTAATCTCCAAAAGAAACAAATAATTACCGAAATATTTTTAGGAGTTATAGAGAGGTTACCTGATTGGATAGCAAACTCAGAAGAATGTCCTGTGTCAGATATGCACTGTCTCACTTCACATCCACAATGTGAAAGTTAACAGTGCCCATCACCGTCTCACTGTGCTCTGATCAAGGGAGGAAACCACGCCGCACTTTCTTTTCTCGGGTTGCTGTAGTGGAGCGCACAATCTCATCTCCTATGGACTCCACTTCCCGGCGTCCCTTGTGCTGTGGACGAGAGGTCTCGTGCACAATCACCAAGGTCAAAGCCTTCGTGTGGAACCAACTCTTTTGCTTTGCTACAGAATAAGAAGGAGAAGCACCTACTTTCCTTTGTGAGATCCACACGCACCCAATCACATATAAGTGACAAATTGAAAAAAAGAAATGAATGCAATCATCTACTGGATAATTATTTCATGAAAGAGGAGACATGTCATTGCATTAAAAGCACACCAAAATTGGTCATGAACAAAAGCTGCTGCCGAAAATTCCCTCCTTTAATGTTCCTTCTTTATTAAAAACTAAACAAAATTCTTAAAAATAAAAAAACCTAAAACCTAGATACAATTAATGGTAGGAGTACAATGAAGAAAAGGAAAAATATAAAAAAATAAAACCCTAGGTGAAACCCCATACGGCAGCCACCCTCTCCTTTATATAATATAGGAGTTTTACAAAAAAGGACCTTTAAAATATATCTATTACATAATAATTCATTTTCGATTCAAGCAGATTTTTTAAATGACCAATACAGGTAGTCAAATGGAGGAATCAACAAAAGGTATCAACATGAAAGTTATAGATCTTCGAATTCTTTTTCTGTAGACACCTGGATGTCCTTTTTTGAAATCTTGTAGCCAGAGTTATGGCCAAAATACCGCAACATGCTCAGAAAGCACCCTCCAATCTTTTACAAATCGCGGGATATAATTGTTGAAAGTATTCGGATTCCTCTTTTTTTTTTTACCTGTTTTCTGCAAAATATAATCAAATATACCCGAGTAGCATTATTATATATAAATAATAGATAACTGGGAGCAAAAAAATGATGTAAAATCGTGCTCATCACCACCGACTGGCGCCGGCGCAGGAGCTCGGAGCTCGGGCTCGGGCTCGGGTTCCTTACCCGGTCTGATTCTTTTTGAACTGGGCCTCACGAGTAGCGGATCGCGCCTGCTCCATCTGGACCCGTGCAACGGCTGAAAGGAAACCGCATGCGAACCGTTACAACAGTCTGTGTGGTTCTTGTCTGGAACGATCTGTTGCAACGACTCAGACTGAGCTGTTACAGCCGTTCAGACTCCAAATTACGCCTCTGCCCTTCCCGAAGCGCTATACATAGCGCTCCTTTCTTTCATTTCAAAACACACAGCATCACAGCGAAAAAGTGCATCCCTCTCTTCCTTCTTCTGCAACTCGGATTCCGAGCAGAAAGTGAAGAAGTAATTTGGATTCTGAAGCAAGATTCGTTTTAAAAGAAGGATCAGAAAATTTAACATAATCTTTAATAAAATTGTTGTCTGAATTTGTGACTTTCAAAGAAGAATATTCTTCTATCTCCCTCCTTTCTCTACAGTGGGTGTTCCTCCAAAGTAAAGACAAATATTCTCCCTGAGATTTGTCTTGGTCCTGCTGCATTGATAGTCCTGTGAAGGTACTGGTTAACTACGGTTTGACCGTACAGTGATTTGGTAGTGCTATCTAAATACCGTGAAGGAGTGTTGTATCTTGGGAGACCAGTGTCCAGTAACCCGTTAGCACCGTAGCGGGGGACGTAATTGTCTTAAAGAGATTCGCAATAAGCGTACCTCACTCTAAGTACTGTATAAGTGAATTAATGTTCTTTATAAAGGTGTTATACTGATATACAGTACATTGAAACTGATTCATACCAGCCTAAATGATGTTTAACCAAAGAAAGTAATTGAAAGGTGGTTCTGTAATTAAGGAACGTTCTATTGAACGAAAAACCTCCCACCTGATATTCACCGACCCGGCCAATTAGATCGGTGACATTGATTAATTGTCAGATTGATTCCTAGAACTAACATTTATAAGCCTATCTAACTCTAAGTAATGTATAAGTGAATTAATATTCCTTATACATGGGTTATATTGATATATAATATATTGACACTGACTTATACTAGTCTAATTAGTGTTTAACTAAGAAAGGTTATTGAAAGGTAGTTCCGTAATTAAGGAACGTTCTATTGAATGGAAAACCTCCCACCTAATATTCACCGACCTGGCCAATTAGATCGGTGACATTGATTAGTTGTCAGATTGATTCCTAGAACTAATAAAAGCAGCCCTAAGAATTTTGGAGGGAATGTCTTTGTTGAAGGAGACTTGTGGAACACAATCAGGGCACCATGTATTCTTCTGCTTCAATATGCTTGATAAACATATTCATCTTCTTCTATTTTTATTCTTGAAAGGAAATAAAGCCAGATGTTCTCTTTAGAAGCTATCGGCCTGTCATCAGATAGATAACCAACGAACAGATGAATAGTAGTCTCAAGGTGGACTTGGTGGTTGAAAGAGGCAAGCTCAAATTGGTGTGCTGAAAATAAGAAAGTAAAAAAAAATTGAGGAGCCATTGAGTTTGTGGTCTCTGATGTCAAAAGCATGATTAGTGAATAAGGCAAGCTTTCCGGATACTGTCAATTTACCAAAAAAAACTTTCAGTGCCGTAGCTTCCACAAAACTTCAACGTGGAAAGCTTTCGTTTGGTGTTTATCACCTCATGCGCCTTTCTGGCCGTTTCCATGAAAAGAAATATGAAAGCGAAATAATGAGAAGAAATAATTTATGAAATGAAAAATTGGAGTGAAGTTCCAGATTTCTTTTTAAATCACAACTGTCTAATAAGCTTTAAGTAGTTGATCCGTTTTAAAAATAACAATCACCGTAACTCAGCCCCTAGATTGCATTCCCTCTGCCTTTTCAGTTAAACAAATTGTAACTGTTCATAAAATGATGGATGGTTTTGTTTCAAGAAGTGAGCCATCCACTGCTTATTGGCAATGGATAGGATCTGAATCGAAATCCGCAAGATTGCAACAAAAACTAGCGGAGAGGTAAATTTCAGGGCACAATTCCTTCGAAACAAACAGATAGTAGGGTCAAATCTTAGTTTAAACCTCTCTTGGTCAAGAACTGTACATCTGGCAATGTCATCATACCTCCAGAAATTTGGCAAATTAAGAATGATGGTGAATTTGGTTCTGGGACGTGGCGGCTCGGATGATTACAGTACTGAGTGCTCAGTATCCATGGCGCATGCGGCGATGAGAAAACATCCTGGAATTGATTTAGTAAAAAGGCAGGCAAGGCATCATTGTGTATAATTAATAGGTTAATTATCAAAAAGAGTAGAACAAAAGGCATCATTAATTAATCCACCATCATTCAAATCAAATTAAAACATGTATTATGTCCGCAGAATATTCTGCTCTTTACTATCAATTCTCAGTGTTGATGACTTGTGGAGTGCTTGAACAAATGCAATTGGTTGGGTTTGAGCCAATTTCAGTCTCATGATCATGTGAGTTAGTGCTTCCCTTGTTCCTTGCCTTGTTTTCAGAGGATTTTGCCTCTTTATAAGCTAGCTCTCTTCTGATTGGGTAATTTTGGTTCTGAAAGTGCATGACATGAGCTTAATTGTACTAAAATTCTCTATATTTTTGTGTTCATCGGATAAACTTTTTATACTTGATTATAATCTTTAATTGTGCCTTCCTTTTTTTAGAGGATTCTTAGTTACTAAATGGCAACGGCAAGGGTTTGATGATGATTATGGATGTTATGATTTTTTTTTGTTTTTCATTTTTGTTAACTTTTGAGAGAGAGAGAGGGGAGAGAGAAATGAATCTTATGATATTACTGTGACCGTCCTCGGAACCTTCCTGCGGGCTCATCATTGTTATGCCCACTACAGATGTTAAAAGTTTTACGCCATCAGAACTGGTCTAAATATTCTCATTACGAAAGTTCTCTTGCCCCACATCAGATTTCCACTAAGGTTATTTATTTCTCAGCTCCCTACCCCTCTGATATCCCAAAGAGACATTGATCTGGGAAGAGAGTCAAAGCAGCAGGTCAATTTTGAACCTCAGTTATCGACAGCCCAATTTTGCCGTTGACAGACAGCCTTCGACAAAGTTTTCTCGAGAGTTGAGTCGCTACAGTCTTGTCGACGGCCTGTTCAACTGTTGACAGGCATGCTGCGCAACAGGGTATTTGAGTTAGCGTAGGATTCAGTTTTGGGTCCAAATTTGGATTCTAATTGGATTTCTTTTTCCTTATTTTAAATTATAAATTTAGATTTCTTGGATAGATTATGACTCTTTTAATTATTTTTATTTTCTTTTAAAAATAGATTATAGTTTTTAAGTTAGAGTAGTACTATTTTATAAGCGTAAAAATAGACCCTAGTATTCTTATTTTGTAATCATCTTATTGATTAATAAAATTGAGATTTCTCTCCCGATTGCTCATGGATTCGAGTTGTTATCTCTTGCTCGTGGATTCAAGTAAATCGCTCATGAATTCGAATGTTGCGTTCGTGAATTTGAGCGCAACTTCTACCTGAAAGTCTTCAGGTTCATGGACGCTAGATCGAAATCTAGTCGGTATTGTTCATTTTTCCCCGCTTCCCGCGTCAATTGGTATCAGAGTTTGGGCAACTTTTTAATGATGACAGGAGACGATGATGGAATGCAAGGCCTTTCCACAAGGGTGGACACTATTAAAAGGAGGGACCGCATCATCAAATTTACCTTGGATCGTTTAGACCAAGCGATCGAAAGGATATTCCTCAACATTGATGATCAAAATCTAGCTGGTGGTACATACCGAAGTGGGCATGGTCGTCAATCAAAACAACCACCATCATATCAACCACCACCACATCGACCACCACATCATCCACCACCAAGGTATTATCCACAACATCCTCAATTTACTGAATTTTTCTTTGAGGAGGAATTGTGACATCGCAACTATCAATACAGTGATGATTATGAAGATGGAGGGATATTATATGATAGGCAAAGGAGGTTCGGTAATCCTAACCCTAGTAGGAGAAACTGATTTTCGAACCCTAATAGAGAGACAGGTTTTCTAATTTTATTCCTACTTGTGATGGAAATCTTGATTTTTGAGTCATTCTTACTTTGGATCGATAAAATTGATGAGTTGTTTGACATGGAATATATTCCTATAAATTTAAAAGAAGAGCAGCGGCATGGTGAAATCAATTTCAAAACATCCGCATATACCAAGGTAAATCACCTATAAGAACACGGAGACGAATGAAGAGATTCTTACAACCCTGTTGCCTTACTTTAGAGGAAGAAGAGATGGAGAATCGACCCCGATCGTTCATGAGATCTTATGAGTCGAATGAGACAATGGGGCCACAACCGCAACTACCCATTGAAGAACAGTCAACCTAGGGGATTCATCATTGACTAACATACCTGCAACTGACAATCAGCCTATGCCACTTATTCCTAATTCAAAAAAAGAGAAGCCACAACTCATGCCCGCATGCAATAAAGGCGATCTTCGTGGAACCAAAGAAAGTAAAATAAGGCATTGCTTTAGAAGAAGTTTCTTTCATTGCTGAAATTTCCGAGAAGATAAAACTATCATTGGAGGAATTCAAAGAAGTAGATCATGACAAGCTTACATAAGGATTACCACCCATGAGAGACTTTTAGCATCATGTTACATCTATTTATTATGATTTTGAAGATCCTTTCCTGTAGGAGGAGAATGCTCTGTAATCACCTAGAGGGGGGTGAATAGGTGACTAGCTAATCTAATGGTCAATTAATGCGGAATTAAAATTTATTTAATGCAAACTAAAACTTCTTAAACTAAACACCAAGTATAACACAAGAGTGTAGCCGGATTCCCCGTGAAGGGCTCTGAACTAACTCCTCAAGATTCCTCTAAATAAGAGTTGAGGTGCCGCGTTGGCTCTCTTGGTTGAATACAAGTGTTAGCAAACAAACCCCAAACATATAATAATTAAGCACACAAATATATATCAAGCATATAAAGATGAAAGCAATATAAGCATGCAAGATATAAACAAGTAAGAGATAGAGAGATCAATTACAAACACGGGATATTTGTTTCGAGGTTCGAGCACACTTGCTCTACGTCCCCGCCTTCAACACTTGAAGGATTTTCACTATAAACCGATCCCACTGGATCACTCAGTGCCGCGACATCTAGAAGGAGAGTTCACACTTGAACTCCTTGGACGCTCTAGTCCCTTTACTCGTTCCCGCAAGTACACACCGCAAGCCCACTAGCTCGCCGAGGCCGCACCTCTACAAAGATACGAACTCGAAACAATGCGAACTCACAAGTCCGTCTCCTCAAAGTAAAGATGAAAGCTTTGGTGATCTAAACACTTTGATCACATGAAATTCTCTTACAACAAAGATCCCTATAGGATGATATAACAATGGATAGCTCAAGCATGTGTGTGAGAAAACAAGGATTGATTTGGTGGAGGAAAACTCAAGAAATCACTTTCAAAACACTTTTGATAAACCTCCTTATGAATTAGAAATATTTGCTCTCAAACCAATGGAGAAAACCTCTTAATAGAGTAGGAAAAACTAGCTTTAAAACTCTCCAAAAAAATCTTGTGTAAAACAGCCCATGATAGCCCCTCTAAATAGGCTATCAAAAACTAGCCGTTGGGGCCAAATCAGCAGCCCTGACGGCTGTCGGTCGACCGGCCCGGTCGACCGCGGCCTAGAACAGAGAGCAGAGCTCTCTGCCGGTCGACCGGCCTAGTCGACCGGGGCTTTCCAGAGAGCAGAAGCTCTCTGGCCGGTCGACCGGGTCGGTCGACCGGCCCTCCAGCCAAAACTGGCGTGCTCGTTTGTACACATCGGTCGAGCGACTCCTAGTTTGTTCGACCGGTCCGGTCGACCGGCAGAAGCAAGGACAGGTCTTTTTAGGGATTTAAAACTTGGCTTTTTATCTTAAATAAAATCCCATAAATTCACGACAAATCTATAAAAATAGGTTCAATATTATACTTTGATAAACAAACATGTTTGAGGAAAATCAAGACATGTTACAAACATTTTGAACTATTTTTGTAACTTTAGAAATTTTGACTAAAAACAAAAACCGTATTTTTCCAAATTGGTTTTTCCAAAACTTTTCCAAATACAAAAACAAGATATTTTAAACACTTTTAAAGCATAGAGTATATGGATATGATCCACTACAGATAAAAGATAAAATATCTATGTTTTTGACAATAAACACTAAAACGGTTTTGGTTAAAAACACATGTATATAATAAACTCTAAAAATCAAATCGGTATTTTTTCAAAATGAAAATCCTTTTATGAAAACTCATCTAAATCAAGAGTGTGTGTATATGGTATACTTGAGCAATCCACCAACTATTCTATCCTTTACATTTTAACTAAAAACAAAATCTTAATAAAACAAACCTAGACACAAGTCTTGATCTTGAAGGTCTTTACTTGAAGTCTTCTCATCTTCTTGACTTGGTCCAAACTTAATCCAAAAAGCTAGACTCCTCTTGAGTACTTGATGTGGTCTTGATGCATAGGCTCTTGAATCAAACCGTGTTAGCTCCAAAACTTGACTTTAAATCCTTTGTTGAAGCTGTGTACCTACTAAGATCTTGATCACAAATCTGAGACTAAATAAACACAAGATCATTAATGCTATAACTACATGAGTTAATCATCATCAAAACTAGAGCGATGGGCCTTTGGGCCAACAATCTTCCCCTTTTTGATGATGACAAAACTCATGGAGTTATATATGCATGGATTAAAGTAAAGCTTCAAAGAAGCTCCCCCTTAACTCATGCATCACAATAAACAATAACATATGGCAATGAATCACATGAATTTAAACAAACATATATGCAAATATAAGGAGATAAACATGCCAATCAAGTATAAAACTCATCAAATTCTTTTCTCCTTTTTGCAAAAATAAAACAATATGCATAAACAAGAAATCTTTAAACATGCATATATACTAAAATACTTCTCCCTCTTTTTGTCAATCATCAAAAAAGGGGTTAAAGTAAACACAAAATAATGTTCTCCCCCTCCTTGTAAGAAAACAAATCAACAAAGCGGTGAACTCAAATCAATCAATAAAAGATATATGCGATATACATTCATGAAGAGGAAGACGCTAAGTTAACTTCCCTACATATATGCATTACATGAAGAAGGGATGACAAGCCCTAACTCACATAACACATAATATGCAATACATAAGAGGAGATGTGAAGCTCCCTCTACACACGTGTATCGCATAAAGAAGAGTTATCAACCTCCTCATTATAAGATACACTCAACATGAATCTATATGTAGAAGAGATGTTAAGCTCCCCTCGCATATAGACAATACATATCAAAACATTTTAAAAATCCAATTGTAACTAAAAAATACAAATTTTGAACATAAATTTTGAATTTTAATTGTAATTGAAACATTTTACCAATTGAAATAACAATGAAATTTTGATACCAATTTAAATTTTCATCGATACCGATTGAAATAAATAGTTCAATAGATACCAATTAAAATATATTATAAAAAATACCAATGGTAAAAAAATACCAATTGAAGATAATGCATAAGCTTATATAAAAAGTACCAATTGAGAAATCAAATGAAAATTAAGATTTGAATTAAGCTTAGTATAAACATACTTTGTACTTTAAACATGTAAATATCTTGAAAATCAAGTACAAACAAATCATATATATGTATGAAAAGAGAATACCAATAGAAATTGATATTATTTGAAATGAAACATACATATATAGAAAACAAAATATGAGTATATACAAAATAAATATCAATTGAGATACCAATTGAAAATAACAATGTAAATCAAGTATATAACTCATAATTACTGCCCTTTTCATGCACAAGATAAAAGTTTTTCAATAAAGCATACAAGGCATGCTCTCCCATCCGTCCTCCCTTAAAGGGGTTGGTAGGGGTTTTCAAAAACAGAGTTTGAAAAATATTTTTATAGTGAAAATACTACCAAATGAAGAATAAATAACTAGTTAGATTAATTTTTGAAAAACTAGTTGAAGATCCTTCAAAAACATGAAACCAAATCATATGTATATCATGAAGCATACTAAATACATAAAGTTTGACACTCGAAATGTATAAGACTCAAGAATAATCATGAAACAAAGTCATGAATAAACAAATAAAGTGAGAGTGTACAAGAATCATGTAATTAGCATTTTCCATGAAGATAATCAATGAAGCTTAAAACAAATATCATTTTATCAAACAAGTATGAAAATCATAAAAATTCATTTTTCATCTTTAAAAATAAACTTCTAGGTATATGTATGTTTTTATCAAAAACTAATAATATGCATACATATCCCAAATATAAAAAGAGTCCATAATATAAATTGCATGAAGGTAAATGACTCAAGGGGCATACATATATATATTTATTAGATTTGAATAAAAATTGCATATACATGAAGCAAAATATGAAAATAGGCAAAACAAGTGTAAATGAGGAAATCATCAAAACTAGGTTATACAGGTGCAAGTAGTGAATACAAATGAACAATGAAGTGCAAACGTATATGAATCAAATGTTGCTCACTACTTGTACAAGTATATTTTCAAGTTTTGACAAAAACTACATCTAAACTAGTATTTACCACATGAAGCATAAAACATAAAACATGAATATTTTAACAAACAAAACATGCTAAAAATAATCAATTATAAAAGCATGTAAATAAATTAGGAGTTTTAGAGATAGTTACTAACACATGAACTATACTTCAAATTTTCAAAACATGGTGGTTGTCCCACCAAACTCCTTGATAGCGGTGCATCAAATGTGTGTCTATCAAGTTCATGTGCATTCACCACCAAGGCACCAATCCTCTCACGTTTTGTGAGAGCCCACACCTACATCAATTACACAAGGTGGGAATTTTGGTACCCATTTTCTTTTGGGTCCATGAGGGTTAGTATTATAAGGAACCCAAACATTTTTATTAGCAAAATTTGAAGAATTTATTCTATCATAACAAAATCTTGCTAAATGGCCTTTGTGGCCACAATGTGTACACTTGTACACTCTAGAATGCATATGTGTAAGAGTGTGATCATGACATGCAAAGTGTGCATATGCATGATGTGGGTGTTGTGCATGAACATGGGGAACTTGTTTCTTTTGAAACAAAGATTTCAATCTTTTATGGTTAAATGCACATTTGCTCAAAGTTGAGCTCAAACAATCAATTTTATTTTTCAAAAATTTAACTTCATTTTTATCAATGGTTGTGGCATGAAGAGCAAGATCAACAATCTTTTTCTTTTAGAAACATTTACTTTTTCTTTTTCAACCATTTTTCTTTTCAAAGAAGTGTTTGCATGCAAATCAATTTCTTTTTGTTTTCCTACCAAAACAATTTTATTTTTCAAAGTAGTGTTTCCTTCACAAAGATCATTCAATTTAGAAAGCAAGGAAACATTTTCATTTTTCAAAATTTCATTTTCCTTTTCAATGCATGCAACTTTATTTTTAAAATAATCATTTTCTTTTAACATGCAATCAAATTTCTTTTTCAAATTCTTGTTATCCTTTTTAATCATGTCATATTTTTCAAGTAATTGTTGACAAAAAGATGTAAGCTCATCATATGACATATTAACATCTTCATCTAACTCGGATTCGGTGTTTACCTTAACGGGTTATCCCCTTGGACCATGTAGCATACATTAGAAGCGTCACTTCCAACATCCGAGTCGCTCCCCGCATAATATTGTTCTTTTTCACCAAGAGAGAGTATGGTATTCCAAACTACAAAAGTCGAATCAATGTTAGCAACCCTAAATAAATAATCATCATTTAGGGTAGATCTTAAAGCATGTAGGGCTTTTGCATTAGCCTCAATATTTTTGCCATTTAAACAATAAGAATCTCTAGTAGTGACAAAATAAACATGAATGCCTAGGGCTTTGAGATATAAGGACATCTTAACCTTCTAAGTTTGGATGTTAAGAATGTCAAAAGTGGGAGGTGACATGAAATCCATGGTGTGTGTACAAATATTGTGATTAGCTATAAATGATGATCTTTAACTCTAGGTTGTAAGACCCAAATCAAGAGCACATGACTCTGATACCAATTGTAATCACCTAGATGGGGGGGTGAATAGGTGACTAGCTAATCTAATGGTCAATTAATGCGGAATTAAAACTTATTTAATGCAAACTAAAACTTCTTAAACTAAACACTAAGTATAACATAAGAGTATAGCCGGATTCCCCGTGAAGGGCTCTAGACTAACTCCTCAAGATTCCTCTAAATAAGAGTTGAGGTGCCGCGTTGGCTCTCTTAGTTGAATACAAGTGTTAGCAAACAAACCCATGGCATATAATAATTAAGCACACAAATATATATCAAGCATATAAAGATGAAAGCAATATAAGCATGCAAGATATAAACAAGTAAGAGATAGAGAGAGAGCAATCGCAAACACGGGATATTTGTTTCAAGGTTCGAGCACACTTGCTCTACGTCCCCGCCTTCAACACTTGAAGAATTTCTACTATAAACTGATCCCACCGGATCACTCAGTGCCGAAACACCTACAAGGAGAGTTCACACATGAACTCCTTGGACTCTCTGGTCCCTTCACTCATTCCCGCAAGAACACACCGCAAGCCCACTAGCTCGCCGAGGCCGCACCTTTACAAAGAGTTCACACACGAACTCGAAACACTGCGAACACAAAAGTCCGCCTCCACAAAGTAAAGATGAAAGCTTTGGTGATCTTAACACTTTGATCATCTCAAATTCTATCACAACAAAGATCCCTATAGGATGATATAGCAATGGATAGCTCAAGTATGTGTGTGAGAAAGTAAGGATTGATTTGGTGGAGGAAAACTCAAGAAATCACTTTCAAAACACTCTTGATAAACTTCCTTATGAATTGGAAATATTTGCTCTCAAACTAATGGAGAAAACCTCTTAATAGAGTAGGAAAAACTAGATTTAAAACTCTCCAAAAAAATCTTGTGTAAAACAGTCCATGATAGCCCCTTTAAATAGACCATCAAAAACTAGCCGTTGGGGCCAAATCATCAGCCCTGACGGTTGTCGGTCGACCGGCCCGGTCGACCGCCAATGGTCAGATTTCTGACCATTGGAACCTCGGTCGACCGCGGCCTGGAACAGAGAGCAGAGCTCTCTGCCGGTCGACCGGCCCGGTCGACTGGGGCTTTCCAGAGAGCAGAAGTTCTCTGACAGTTGACTGGCCCTCTAGCCAAAACTGGTGTGCACGTTTGTGCACATCGGTCGACTGACTCGGTCGATCGACTCCTAGCTCGGTCGACCGGCAGAAGCCAGGACAGGTCTTTTTAGGGATTTAAAACTTGGCATTTTATCTTAAATAAAATCCCATAAATTCATGAAAAATCTATAACAATAGGTTCAATATTATACTTTGATAAATAAACATGTTTATGTAAAATTAAGACATGTTACAAACATTTTGAACTATTTTTGTTACTTAGAAATTTTGGCTAAAAACAAAAATCGTATTTTTCCAACTTGATTTTTTCAAAATTTCTCCAAATACAAAAATAAGATATTTTAAACACTTTTAAAGTATAGAGTGTATGGATTTGATCCACTACATATAAAAGATGAAATATCTATGTTTTTGACAATAAGCACTAAAACAGTTTTGGTTAAAAATACATGTATATAATAAACTCCAAAACCAAACCGGTATTTTTCCAAAATGAAAATCCTTTTACGAAAACTCATCTAAATCAAGAGTATGTGTGTATATGATATACTTGAGCAATCCACCAACTATTCTATTCTTTACATTTTAACTAAAAATAAAATCTTACTAAAACAAACCTAGACACAAGTCTTGATCTTAAAGGTCTTCACTTGAAGTCTTCTCATCTTCTTGACTTGGTCCAAACTTGATCCAAAAAGCTAGACTCCTCTTGAATACTTGATGTGGTCTTGATGCATAGGCTCTTGAATCAAACCATGTTAGCTCCAAAACTTGACTTTAAATCCTTTGTTGAAGCTACCCACCTACTAAGATCTTGATCACAAATCTGAGACTAAATAAACACAAGATCATTAGTACTATAACTACATGAGTTAATCATCATCAAAACTAGAGTGATGGGCCTTTGGGCCAACATGCTCAAGATGAAAGTTTTTAATTCTTTAAGTTCATATCACCTACTATTAGTACATGGACACAAAGAAAGCAAGATCCTTTATTGAGCTACATGGATAATGATGAAAACCCTCAAAGCAAATCAAGGTCGTGGGATCAAACTTTGCCTCAAGCAGAGTTTGCGTACAACAACACAGTTCGTTGTTCAAAAGATGTACATGAAGAGGTTTGATTGAAGATTGAGAAGACCAATAAGAAGTATAAGGCAACAGTTGATAAGAAGAGGCAAGAGAAACTCTTCAAGGATAGAGATATGATGATGTTGTATTTAGGAAGAGAAAGGATCCCAACTAAAAGATTCCCTACCGAGCAACTAAATCCAGATTGGAACCCGAAGACAAGTTCTTTTGAAGAGGGAAAGACTGATGTAGGAATTGAATAAAGGCAGCAGGTTAATTTTGAGCCTCAGCAGTCAGCAGCCAACATCAGCTATCGACAACCCAATTTTTCTATCTATAGATCGCCTTTGACAGAGTTTTCCCGGGAGTTAAGCCACTATAGTCCTATCGACAAGCATGTTCAACTATCAACAGGCATGCTGCATAACAGGGTATTTGAGTTAGTTTATGATTCAGTTTTGGGTCCAAATTTGGATTCTGATTAGATTTTTTTTCTTATTTTAAATTGTAAATTTAGATTTTCTAGATAGATTAGGACTCTTTAAATTCTTTTTATTTTCTTTAAAAAGAGGTTATAGTTTTCAAATACGAGTAGTACTCTTTTGTAAGACTATAAATAGACCCTTATATTCTTATTTTGTAATCATCTTTTATCGATATTGATTAATAAAATTGAGATTTCTCTCCAAATTGCTCATGGATTCGAATTGTTATGTCTTGCTCATGGATTCGAGTAAATCGCTCATGGATTCGAGTAAATCGCTTATGGATTCAAGTATGATGTTTATGGATTCGATTCGAGTATAACTTCTACTTGAAAGTCTTCAGGGTTCATGGGCGCTAGAACGAGATCTACTCGATGTCGTTCGTCTTTCCCTGCTTCCTGCATCAGACACCGAGCACCTCTATATATAAGAATGTTGCTTCATTGCATGGACAAACTCACATACATACACACACACATAGGAAGAGAAGGAGAGAACATCCTAAGGCCTGGTAGTTTTTCAAGCTCTGTCGAGTTTCATGTATGGCATTCTCAGCTGTCGTACCTTTTCATTGGCCTTGCTTCCATGATGGGGCTCATTGCCATCGCGTTGATAGTGCTGGCTTGATCACCACGCAAGTCTTCATGTAGCAACAACAACTTAACATGGGAGACAGAAAATCTATCGGTTCCCATGCCGCTGGAGATGGAGCCAAAGGTAACGATTATCATCATGGCGGGCGATGATAAGCCTAGTTTCTTAGCAAAGCCTTTCAATGTCCTCAATAGTACCATAAGTATTGCCTCTTCATCTTTATCAGGCTACTTATGTCCAACATGTTGCAGTAACTAGGAGTAGAGAACTAATGATTGGCGAGCAAAATATACATTTTCGTAGTTCCTTTAAAATTTTGGCTTAAATGTAGATTATTTGAGTTAACTAGTGCATTTTCTTCTTTCTTTTTTCTTTTTGAGGGGAAGAGTGAATTTATCTTATTGTTTTATCATGTCAATGCAAAAGTGTGCATGCATATATGAAAGTATTAGAATTTTCCTCATGATCCAGTAGTTCTTTTAGATAATAATTTTATGCTTGGGTCTCTAATATCTTTTTGATGTATGAAGGCAAAGTAGAAAATAGTTAGGCCGCAACTCCCGTCGACAGCCTGCATTTCAGCTATCGACAGGCTGATTATGTCGACAGACTGACTTCTATAACACCTAGAGGAGGTTAAGAGCTGATGTGTAACGAAATGCGAAAATTAAAACTTTTACATTAACTAAAACTAACACACAATAGATAACCAAAGAGTGATGCCTAATTTCCAGTGACGGGCTCTAGAACTTCTCTTCAAGATTCTTTTTGATTAAGAGTTAAGGTGCTTCAATAGCTCTCTTGGTTCAAACTAGTGTAAGCACAATAAACTTTATCAAGAATGTATATTAATTAAGCACAATTAATATCAAGCATATCAAGATATGAACAATATGAGCATGCAAGATATATAAACACAAGTGAGCAGAGAGAGATAAGCAATAGCAAACACGGGAGAATTATTTCAAGGTTCAAGCCATTTACTCTACATCCTGCCTTCACGACAATGAAGGATTTCCACTAGAATTAATCCCGCAAGATCATCGGTGTCGCAACACCTACGAGTTCCTTTAAAAACTCTCTTCGACCTATAATGTAACGTCACGATCCCGAGGGTACAGAGATGTTACTACAACATATATATGTAGGTTGGAAATACCCTCATGTATATTCACTAAGCATCAGTACAGACAAGAATCAGAGTACGAAAGTACATGGTGCTTTATACATTCCAACATATAAGTATAATTGCAAAGTTATCAGAAGATGTGATACAATATTAAAAGAATATTACATTACCGATATGGCGCAAATGCGAGAATATAAAGAGATATACATTAATAAACAGTACAAAAGGAGGCTTAGAGTCATAATAGGAAAACTCTATAGCTGAGCAGGGGGGCCTGAAAGGATGGTGCTTCAGACGGTCTGTCAATCATCCACGCTTCCCTTGCGCCACTTTGATCAGCAACAGGGAGAATCCACCAGCTCCAATCTCTGAAACCTGGACATGAGGATCTAGCGGAGTCAGAACTCCTCAAGGAGTGGCGTTACGAATGCCAGGTGGCATGCAAGGATAAGTACACGTGTATCGATAAATCCAAATAAAAAAGCATGCATTAAAAACTATATCGTGAGCACAAGTACACATGAATAGGGATAAGGTATCAAATGATAGGATAAACAGATGTGATAAACTAGTTGTACGGGCTCAATAGATAGATTCATGAGATTGTTACCTTGAGGGGATAATCCAAATAAGAAAACCCTCATCTATATACCTCATGTCTCCATCAACTGAGTAAGCACAACCTGAGTTATCCACAATAACAGTTAAAATAAAAGATTATGAATCATCAAGAATATACGGTAACCAACGTATAAAATAAGTCAGGAGATTGGGCACAATAATACAAGTGTAATATCATGCATAAGACAGGCTATGTACAATAGGGAATAGCAGGAGATTTGAGTAGTGCACAGAGGTAAAGCCAGGAATTTATAAATATAATAATAGTAGTAAAATAAAAAATCTAAATAAAAACACGATAAAAGCAAATATGACAAAACTAGCAGTACAACTCAGATTACGGCTTCATGAGATAAGTACATTGAAGGAAAAATCCAAACAAGAAAACTTTCATCTATATACCGTATATCTCATGTCATCGTAATTTGAATATATACAACCAGAATTGCAAAACACAATGAATTATTATAAATTAAAATCTTAATATTATTACTTACCCTACCCATATATCTAGTATGTGCCCTAGTGTCCCAACACACATACATCCATATATGAGTAAACCGAAGTTGTTATTAGAACTGATGATGTACCAATGTGTTATGTTTACAATGGGTCCCGTACATACCCGGGACCATGGCCCAGGATGTTTTGGTCTGATCCGAAACCTGCCGCTAGGCAAATAGGAAGGTGAGTCTTATATTATGTAGGAGGTAGGGAGTCAGCGCTTCCCTGGATTCCCGGAGGCCCTTAGATAGATCCGGAAGTGGAGTTGCACAACATACTTAATACCACTGTAAACATATTCACCACTAGAAATCTATCAATTCCCCCTTACCCGATGTAAGTTATCCTTTTTATAATTTATTATATAATTACTAATTTACGGGAATGGCAGGAGCAGGACATGTTCTGGAAATCACAAGAGTACATAAGTACTATAAATTCAGGTCACTGTATTTAATACAGGATAATAGGTACAGGATTCCCGTATATGTGGTAATCACAGGTCAGGTGTTAACGGGAAAAGTGCAGGTGATAAGTAATAATATAACAGGGGACAGCTGACAAGTAGTAACATGTCAGGTAATAAGAGTCAGCATGGTGAAAGATAGCACGTCAAGTGAAAGCACGTCAAGAGATACAGTAAAATATTATAAGAAAGATTTCAAATTTTTCATAACCATTAATAGAAGAATTAATCGAGTAAGCGAGCAAGAAAACATTCAAGCGAAACTAAAGGAGCTGGAATGAAGCTAATATACAACGTTAGATGCTATCACGCTCAGCGTGGTTACCGCTTGCTGCATAGCTAAACGCATGTGTCGCGGTATGCACATGAAACGTTATACTATCGCTCACGGCACAACCATGCTTACGGGACAACTACGCTCGAATGGAGCTAGTGTAAAGTGCTGACGCTAGGTACGCCTACCAGGCGTAGCATAATAGAAAGTCTAGAGGACTTTTAAAATCTCCGAGAGGTTAAACTCAGATGTTAGGCCCGCAGGCAAGGGTACCTAAAGAAGGTGTTAGTTCTAAACAGCACACTTAAGAAATATTGTCTACACTGTTACAGGCATTCGTCACAAGTATATACATATACAATATTGGGCTCTCGGCCACTTACAAATACATGAGTGTTGACCATTCACTCTAGTTTTGATGATGATTAACTCATATAGTTATAGTTGACTAATAATCTTGTGATATTTAGTTTTAGATATTTGATCAAGATATTAGTAGGTGATTAGCTTCAACAAAGGTGTTTTGAAGCTTTCACATGTTGATTCAAGAGCTCGAGCATCAAGATCGCTTCTAGTACTCGGTTGGAGTCAAGCTCGGTAGATCGTATTTAGATCAAGTCTACTTGGAGAAGGAGTTCGACAAGAAGACCTCGGTTTGTTTAGTTTAAAATTGTGTTTAGATCTTGTGTAAAAATTAGATAGTGTTGATATGCACAAGTTCACAATATACACACACAAGTTTAAATGGTTTTTCGGTTTAACCGATCTTAGTTTTCATATCAAAAACATAGATATAATATCTTTCATGTATATTGGATTCTATCCAGATACAATATGCTTAAAAGTTATTTCAATATCATGTTTTTATATTTACATGTGTTTTGGAGAAAACGGTTTTCCATTTCAAAATTCTACTTTTTGAAAAATACAATTTTTGGTTTAAGGCAATTTTTCAAGAACACAAAAATGATTCAAATTGTTTAAAATATGTGTTGAATTTTTGTCACACATATTTGTATTTTAAAGATCTAATAAGAACTGATTTTTGTACAATTTATGTTATTTTATGGGATTTTTTAGAAGGTAAAATACCTAAGTTTTTAATCCCTTAAAGTTGGTGCTAGCTGTCTGTTGGTCGACCGGACCGGTCGACCGAGGCAGAAGTCGGTCGACCAGCCTGGTCGACCGATGTGCACAGGACGTGAACGCAGCCAAGGCTGGAGGCAGGTCGACTGGGTGGCCGACCGTCCAGAGAGTTCTGCTCTCTTGAAATGGTCCCGGTCGAACGGTAGAGAGTTCTACTCTTTGTATCCAGCTGCGGTCGATCGGGCGGTCGATTGGCTAGAGAGCCGTTGCTCTCTGGTTCTAGGCCCCGGTCGACCGGGCGGTCGACTGGTGGCACAACGGTCATAAAAAATGACCGTTGGCCGGTCGACCGGCCGGTCGACCAGAAGAGCAAAAATGCCCTTTCCTGGCTACCAACAGGCAGAATTTGTTGGGGCTATATATACCCCATTTCTTGAGCTATTTTGAGAAAGTTTTTAGAGAGAAAAATTTTCAATATTTACAACTGTTTTACATCAGGTTTTTAAAAGAGTTTTGGGTATAAAGATTTGATCTTTATTTGTTTTTAAAAGGGTTGAAAAAATCAAGAAAAGGAGAAATCTTTGGGATTGGTTTTTGATCTTCATTTCTATAGCTTTTCTAGAAGTTTTCCCAAGGATTTTTTTCCTTTTGTTTTTGATTTCGAAACTCTTTATATTCTCACACATGAGCTTATCATATCTATCCTATCTATAGGATCTTGTTTTAGTGAGAAAAAAAAATTAGTTTGTGGTTTGTTAAAACCACCAAGAGTTGTATTCATCCATTTGCTTGTGGCTTTGTGCCTTGCCCTCTAAGTATAGAGGAGATTGTGCATTGGATTATGGTTATCTCTCTAAGTGTAGAGGTGATTGAGTTTGTTGATATCCCCTAGTGAGAGGTTAATTTTGTATTGGCCTTGTGCCTAGCCTCTAGTGAGAGGTTGTTTTAGTTGAGAGAAGAGTAGTGTACTCCCAAATTGTATTTATCTAAATCCTAAGTGGAGATTCCCTGTGTGAGAAGTCCTGTGTGGATGCTGTAGTGAAAATCCTTCCGTATGAAGAAAGGGACATATTTCTGGGTGCTCGAACCTCGAAACATATCTTTGTGTTTGCGTTTGATCCACTATCTCTAATTTTCTCTCTCTTATATTGTGCCTTACATCATTTCATATTGTTCATATCATATACATGCTTGGTTTGATTGTTTGCCCATACTTGTGTTCAACCAAGAGAGCTTTATATAGCACCTTAACTCTTATTTAGAGGAATTTAGAGGAGATAGTTCAGAACCCTTCACCGAGAATTCAGCTACACTTTTTGGTTGCACTAAGTGTGTTGCATTTAGTTTTTAATTCCCTATTATTTGTTATTAGATTAGCCTTACACCTATTCACCCCCCTCTAGGTGTACTTTCAATTGGTATCAGAGCCTAAGCTCCTGATATTAGGTTTAACCACCTAGGAGTGAGATCTTGGTTAGCTAATCTATCATTTGCATTTGCACACATATAGTTTGTACTCATGGAAAACCCTCCCATGTTTGATATCTTTAAAATTGATATATAAAAGGTTAGGATGAGTTGACATTTAAAAGCCATAGGTTAGAGAGTTTACCTTACCATTACTAAGGAATCTTACCTTAGTAATAGCAAGCATTTAGAGGCCAATGCACAAGCCCTCGAGGCACTTAGAAAATTACTTAGTAAAGAATATTTAAATATAGTTTCTCATTGTGATTCTGCCTTTGCAGTGTAGAACATTTTGACATCTCCAAAGCTTCAATTGCCAAACCATGTGGAGAAGGAATCTAGTGAGAATGAGTCCGACGATGCATGCTATATGGTCCAAGGGAATGACTCCCTTGAGGTACATTCAGATGCTCAACTAGATAGTGCTAGCTCTTCTTTTGATGATCATAATAGTATAGATGCTGATGTATTAAATGAAGAGCTATCTATTGTTTGTGAAAACCTCTTAGAAAAATATAAAGCTTTAAAAAAGAAGAGTTTTGGACTTAGTAAAGAAAATGAGGATTTATTTTCAAAACTTGATTTGGCTTTGCAAGAGAAGGTTGAGATTTCTAATGAAAGGGACTCATTGAAATCCCAACTTGAACTTGCTCTAAATAAAAATAAAATTTTGAGAAATAAAAATGATTGTAACGATGTTTTGAAGAAAAATGAGGCTTTATCTTCAAAACTTAATTTTGTTGTAAAAGAAAATGAATCTTTGAAAATCAAAATTATTTCTATTTTAAAAGAATTGGATTTGGTTTCTAAGAAAAACATTTCTTTGAAAAATGATTTATCTTCTCATGATTGCCATGCTAGTATAGCTTCACCTTCTAGTGTAACCATAGCATGCTCTACCTCTTCTTCTATTATTGAAAATGATATATCCATATTAAAGAAGATTGTTGATTGTTTGGGCTCCACTTTGAGCTAATGTGCTTTGAACCACACACGGTTGGAATCCATGTTTCAAAAGAAACAAGTTCCAAATATGCATGCACACAAACCACTGCATACACATGCTTCCTACGTTCACACACACAACACTATGTATGCTCATGTGTATACTTGTACACATTGTGGACGTAAGAGTCACCTTACAAAATTTTGTTATGATAGGATACATGATTCAAATTTTGCAAATAAATTTGTTTGAGTTTGGAAAGGTGCTAACCCCTATGGACCCAAAAGAGTATGGGTACCAAAAGTCACTCCTATTTTTGATGTAGGTGTGGGCTCTCACATGACGTGAGAGATGTTGGTGCCTTGAGATGGATGCGTTCCGAGCTTAATGGTGATTATTTTGGATGCATCACTTTTAAGGGGAGTTTGGTGGGAGGACCACCATGGTTTGGAGACATAGAGATGTGCCCTAATGGTTTTGGTAACTATCTCTTACTCCCATTTATGTTTACATGCTTTCATATGATTAATTTTTAGCATGTCATATTTTTATGATTATTATGTTAAATGCCATGATAATTAGATCTGTGACATATATGTATAGTATTTGAGATACACCCATATTCATATGGATTATTACTTTTGTGTTCTCACCATAGTTTAACTATTGTGTATATCATAATTCAAAATTATGTGCATGTATATATTAATCATATTGGTTTATATTCTCATTTTACACTTCATGTTTTGATGACATGTTTAGACGTAATTTTTTATTAAAACTTGTGCATATGCTTGTACAACTAATGAGCCACAAATTGATTATTATATGTTTGTGATAAATTGCTCATTTGTACCCATTAGATGTACTAGTATAGCCTAGTTTTGATGATTCATACATTTTGACTTGTATTCCCTATTTTGTACATATTTTCATCAATATAGTTTAACTCCATGTATACGCTAATCTTGCCAAAACTATTGAATATACATGTATAACCTTGAATCATTTGCCTTTCATGCAAAATCTCTTTATAGACTCAATTGTGTTTAGATATATATATGTATGCCTTTAATTTTGATAAAACATACATATGCCTTAGAGTTAGTATTGTTTTAATGAAAATTAAATTTTGATGATTTTCATTTGTTTTAAGAAATTTCATTTGAGCTTCATTGCCTTGATATTTATGATTATGCTTTTCACATGACTCTTGTACACTCACTTTATTTATGTTTACTCATTACATTGTTTTATGAGTACTTGTTGAGCTTTCTATATCTTGAGTGTCAATTTTTGTGTTGAATGCATGCTTCATGAATTATATGACTTGGTTTCATGTTTTGAAGAATCAATCACTAGTTATTTCAAACTATTTCAAACTAGTGCGTATTTCTTCATTTTGGTAGAGTTTTCAAATATGCTAAACTTATTTTTGAAAACCCCTACCCTTATAAGGGTGGTCAGATGGGCGAGCATGCCTTATATGCTCAAATTGAAAATCATTTTTAACATGTGCATGAATATGGTGGCCGTTATGAGTTATACACTGTTCCTCATTGTGTTTCAATTGGCATCACAATTGATATCTATTTTGTATACTCATATTTGTTTCTATATATGTATGCTTCAACTTCAAATAGTATCAATTTCGACTGGTATTTAATTTTTCATACATATATATATGTGTTTTGATTGTGCTTACTATATCTCTATATCTTTAAGCACAAATTTTACTATGCTAAGCTTGATTTAGTCCTTAATGATAATTATTTTTCAGTTGGTATCTTATACAAGCTTATACATCGTTTTCATTTGTATTTCATACAGGGAGAGAAAAAATTCATGTTTTTACATTTCAATCGGTTTTGTTTACAATTGATATCTTACTCCCACTCTTTATGTTGAAAAAATGATATTTATTAAATGATATCTTAGTTTTCAATTAGTTTCCTACGCTCCTAATGAAAAATATTTTCAACTGGTATATGTTTCATTTTTAATAATTATATCAAGAATCTTAAATTGATATTATTCTCTATTTGGTATCTCTATTGCAAAATAATTTAAGTATTTAACCAAAAAGATTGGTTTATGTTTTTTAAGTTGGTATCATGTTTCAGTTTCTATTGGTATCATAATTTGGTATCAAAATTTTTTGATATTTATTGATTATATGCAAGGAAAGCTTAACATCTTCTCTCAGTATATATTCATGTTGAGTGCATGTCATATTGAAGTCATTGACCTTTTTATGGTATGTAGACACGTGTGTAGAGAGAGCTTCACATCTCCTTTTATACATTATATATTATGCTTTATGTGATTAGAGTTTAGTCATCTCTTCTCATATAAATGCATGTATGCTGGGGGAGTTAACTTCACGTCTCTCCTCTTCATGAATGTATATAGCATATACACCTTATTGTTTTGATTTATGCAAAAAGGAAGAAAAATATTATTTATGCCTTTAGTGTTTGTACCTCTTTGTTGATGAATTGACAAAAAGGGGAAGAGAAATCTAGAGTTTATATGCACGTTTATTTAAATTTATTATCTTTTACCATTAATATCAAGAGCATTTTTTGTTGTTATCAAGAACAGCATTGTTTTAAGAACATTTTTATTTTAAAATTGGTATCAAAAGCATGTTTATTTCATTGGTATCAAAGATCATGTTTATTTCATTTCCTTATTTTATGCATGTTAATGCATATTTATGTTGAGCATTCATTGCACATTTTTATTATTTATTTCTATGCATGAGTTAAGGGGGAGCGTCTATGAAGCTTAACTTTAATCCATGCATATATAACTCCATGAGTTTTGTCATCATCAAAAAGGAGGAGATTGTTGGCCTAGAGGCCCTTCACTCTAGTTTTGATGATGATTAACTCATGTAGTTATAGTTTACTAATAATCTTGTGATATTTAGTTCCAGATATTTGATCAAGATATTAGTAGGTGATTAGCTTCAACAAAGGTATTTTGGAGCTTTCACATGTTGATTCAAGAGCTCGAGCGTCAATATCGCATCTACTACTCGGTTAGAGTCAAGCTCGGTGGATTATATTTGAATCGAGTCTACTTGGAGAAGGAGCTCGACAAGAAGACCTCAGTTTATTTAGTTTAAGATGTGTTTAGATCTTGTGTAAAGATTAGATAGTGTTGATATGCTCAAGTTCACAATAAACACGAGTTTCATATTTTGGTTTTTCGATCTAACCGATCTTGGCTTTTATGTCAAAAACATAGATTTAATATCTTTCATGTATATTGGATTCTATGCATACACAACATGCTTAAAAGTTGTTTCAATATCATGTTTTTATATTTACATGTGTTTTGGAGAAAACGGTTTTCCATTTCAAAATTCTAATTTTTGAAAATACGGTTTTTGGTATAAGGCAATTTTTCAAGAACACAAAAATGGTTCAAATTATTTAAAATATGTGTTGAATTTTTGTCACACATATTTGTATTTCAAAGATCTAATAAGAACTGATCTTTGTGTAATTTATGTGATTTTATGAGATTTTAGAAGGTAAAATACCTAAGTTTTTAATCCCTTAAAGTTGGTGCTGGCTGTCTGCCGGTCGACCGGACTGGTCGACAGAGGCAGAAGTCGGTCGACTGGTCCGATCGATTGACGTGCACAGGACGTGCACGCAGCCAAGGTTGGAGGCCGGTCGACCGGGTGGTCGACCGTCCAGAGAGTTCTGCTCTCTGGAAATGGACCCGATCGACTGACCGGTCGACCGGCAGAGAGTTCTGCTCTCTGTGTCCAGCTGCGGTCGACAGAGCAGTCGACCGGCCAGAGAGTCGTTGCTCTCTTGTTCCAGGCCCGATCGACCGGGCGGTCGACCGGTGGCACAACGATCATAAAAAATGACCGTTGGCTGGTCGACCGAAGGGCGAAAATGCCCTTTCCTGGCTGCCAACGGGCAGAATTTGTTGGGGCTATATATACCCCATTTCTTGAGCAGTTTTGAGGAAGTTTTTAGAGAGCAAAATTTTCAATTTTTACAAGTGTTTTACATCAAGTTTTTAAAAGTGTTTTGGGTTTAAAGATTTGATCTTTATTTGTTTTTAAAAAGGTTAGAAAAATCAAGAAAAGGAGAAGTCTTTGGGATTGGTTTTTGATCTTCATTTCTATAGCTATTCTAGAAGTTTTCCCAATGGTTTTTTCCTTGTGTTTTTGATTTACAAACTCTTTATATTCTCACACGTGAGCTTATCATATCTATCCTATCTATAGGATCTTGTTTTAGTGAGAAAAGAAAATTGATTTGTGGTTTGTTGAAACTACCAAGAGTTGTATTCATCCATTTGCTTGTGGCTTTGTGTCTTTCCCTCTAAGTGTAGAGGAGGTTGTGCATTGGATTTGGTTATCCCTCTAAGTGTATAGGTAATTGAGTTTGTTGATATCCCTCTAGTGAGAGGTTGATTTTTCTGTTGGCTTTGTGCCTAGCCTCTAGTGAGAGATTGTTTTGGTTGAGAGAAGAGTTGTGTACTCCCAAATTGTATTTACCCAAATCCTCAGTGGAGGTTCTTTGTGTGGGAAGTCCTGTGTGGACCTATAGTGGAAATCCTTCTGTGTGAAGGCGGGGACGTAGAGCTGGGTGCTCGAACCTCGAAACATATCTTTGTGTTTGTGTTTGATCCACTATCTCCAACTCTCTCTCTTATATTGTGCCTTGCATCATTTCATATTGTTCATATCATATACATGCTTGGTTTGATTGTGTGCCCATACTTGTGTTCAACCAAGAGAGCTTCAATAGCATCTCAACTCTTATTTAGAGGAATTTAGAGGAGATAGTCCAGAGCCCTTCACCGGGAATTCGGCTACACTCTTTGATTACACTAAGTGTGTTGCATTTAGTTTTTAATTCCATATTATTTGTCATTAGATTAGCCTTACAACTATTCACCCCCCTTTAGGTTTACTTTCAAGGAGCACATCTCAATACAAAACGTGAATATAGATACAAAAATATAATACAAATACACTTCGACCCGACGAAGTGGGAAAGTCGAAAAGGAAAGCAAGAACACTCACCTAAATTTTCAGAAAATACCGTGAAATCTATGATCTCCGGAATTTAGGTAACCAATGTGAATATGCATTCAAATATAATAAATATTATCTTATATGGAGGAGGAGAGAGAAGGAACCAGAAAGAGAGAGAAAATGAAGATACGGGGGCGCAAACGCGAGAGTCGAGTTGCCTAGTTGCCACAAATGCGGAGTTCGAGACGTACGTTTAAGCCATAACATGAGAAGAATGCGAACGCAGGCATGAGCTCTGCATCGCGTTGATATAAGAATGTGAGGGTCGTGTTATATAGATATCAAAAACACAAAGATCACGTTAAAGAATTGCTTGGACGTGGGGGCGAGCTCCACATCTAGCAATTAAATTCAAGAGAGAGACAGGGAGATGAGGGAGTGAAAGAGAAGACCGAAGAGAGAGGGAGGGAGAGAGTGTACAGGGAAGGAGAGAAAGTGAGAGATACATTAGAAAGAGAGAGATGCAGAGAAGGAGGGAGAGAGAGACGCAAGGGTGAGAGAGTGAGAGGGGGATACAGGGCTGGGGAGATGCAAGGTTGGGGAAAGAAAGAGAGACGCGAGGTTGAAAGTGAGAGCAGTGAGGAGAAATTAGAAAGAGAAAAAAGGAGAGAAAGAAAGAAAGAAAGCAAGAGAGAAAGAAAAGAGAAGGAAAGAAAGAGGGAAATGGGGAATGGCCAGCTGGCTGGCCAGGCCTGGTCAGCGGCGCCAGGGGCTGGAGGCGACCGGAGGCGGCCGAAGGTGGGTGGCCAAAGCCCAAGACAAATGGTGGTTTTAGGGGGGGCAACTCTAGTTCAAAATGAAGATTTGGAGTTTTAGAAATGGGGTTTCGGAGCGACGGAGTGGCTTGTTAGAAAGAGTAGTCTGAGGAGAAGAATATGGTGTGATTGTTGGTGGCCAAAGTGGTGTAGGTGGTGATGGAGATGGTGGAAAAGGTGGTGGTGGAGATGGGTTTCTTGGTGAAAAAGAGGGAAAAGAAGAAGATAATGGTGGAGCATATGGTAGCTTGTATATGCTAAAATGGAGAAGGAGATGGAGAGAATGATGGAGAGTGAAGGAGGGAGGAGTTGTGGCCAGAGTGGAGCCCAAGAGGCTGGCCAAGCCACTGGTTGCTGCCGTTGGTTTACTGGAGATGAAGAAAGACAGGGAAAAAAATGAAAGAGAGAAAATAAAGCGGGTGTATATATAAAAGGAAAAGTAAGATTATTACAAGTTTGCCATGCGTTCATTAAAATGAGACTTGCGTCTCATTAAAATCAGACCCCGCGTCAGGCCAACTGAGCCAGACATGGAGTTAAGCTTCGCGTCTGAGAAAACACGAGCGTCGGCTAGCAGAGGAGAGAAAAAAGTCATGATGACTGATTAGAATTGATTTGAAGGGCATTAAATACAGAAAGAAAGAGAATCTCTGCATTAAAGACCAGATCCATGTCTGATGAGCCTTGCGTCTGAGTAGGAGAGAGAAAATGAGAGAAAGAGAAAAGAAAATATCTAAATAAAATTTCAGTATCTGAAAAAACGCCGAAAACTTCAAAAAAGCGAAAAAAAATATAGTAACTGACAAAGGTTTTTAAAAATTCTCAAAAATAATAAATATTATTTTAAGATGTTATAGAAATTATAGTTCAAAAATTCAATCCTGTTTTCAAAATAAAAATCTTGAAATCCAATGTCGATACTGGCCTACACCGAGTCGGCCGGATTTTGATAAATTAAGAAAAATCCCTAAAAATTTCCAAAATAGAAAACATCTTCCTGAGTGATAATAGGAAATCGGTTTTTAAAAATAAAATCTCATTTTCTAATTATAAATCTTGGAATCTTCCAAAGATACCGGTCGACACTAAATCTGGAGAAATTTTGATAAATTCACAAAAATATTCAAAAATGCATTTAAATAAATATGATTCTAAGAGAAAATATGAAAGCAGTTTCTAAAAATTCAACTCCGTTTGGAAATTAAAAATTCAAGAATCGATCAGCAGCATTGGTTGACACCGATTTTGAAGATTTATAATGTAATTCAGGAAAATTTACAAAAAATCATAGAAAATTTAAATATTAGAAAATGATATTGAAACTAAAATTAGTTAAATCTGAATACCAAAAAGATCAAATCGAGCAATACTCTAGGATCGGATCCCTGGTTCAGACAAGCGCTGACTCCGAGTCCACGAATCCAGATCCAAGGTAAACTGATCACATAATTAATTCATACAACTAAACAAATTCATGAAATAAATGAAAAAATACGATCGAAAAATCTGAATACGTAACTAAGTACGTATTCTGGGAACAAGATGTTACACATAAGTCCCTCACTTGTTCCAACAAAAACAAACAAAAACAATAATACACACGAATCCGCAACCTCGCCGAGGCCGCAACCTCTAACTCCACAAGTATAAGAAAAGAAACCTTATGATCAACACGCTTGACCACAAACAAATGCTCTTACAAACAAGAATCCTATAGGATAGATTTAAAAATGAAAGGTTTAAGCTTGTGCGAGAAAACTAGATAGATTAGAGAGAGAAAAGCTCAAGAAAATCTTTTGAAAAACTCAAGAGAAGCACTCTTGAAAATTCTCTTTTGATATAGAAATGAAGCTCCAAACTTGTTGGGAAAACTATGTTGAAGGTAAGAAAATAGGCTCTTGAAAATCTTGTTAAAAACTCACCCAAAAACCCATATAAATAGTCCCCAAAAAAACTAGCCATTGGGGTTAAAACTGGCAAGAATTGGCCGGCCCATCGACCGAGCGATCGATCGCCAACAGTCAAAAATTTGACCGTTAGGGGTTGCCGGCCGATCAGGTGATCGACCGCACCCAACATCTATAGAGCAAAACTCGCTACTGTCGACCATCCGATCGACTGAAAATTTACAGAGTGCATTGAGCCACTCTGTAGTGACTGATCGATCGACTGACATGCAGAGCCATTTGGCCTATGCACATCCGGTCGACTAGGTGGTCGACCGGGCTCAGCCCTAAAATTATACTAATGAATTTTTAAACATCTTTTTCAATCCAATTAAATTCTAATAAATCCCAATAAATTATTCAAAATTAAGTTCATGCAAATACATTAAAGTACAAATATGTGTGATAAAAAATCAACAAACATTACAAACATGTGAAATTATTTTTGAGATATAGAAGTTCAATCTTAAAACAAAATTCGAATTTTTCAAAAATTAAGCTTTTAAATGAAAATTCAATTTTTTCAAAACTAGTATAAATACAAAAATAAGTTATTGAAACTCAATTGAAGTTCAATGTATTTGGATAGAATCCAATCCATATATAAGACAATATGAACTTGTTTTTAATGAAATTTAGGCACAAAATAAACTTTTGATAAAAACTTAAACTCATCAAAATAAGTTTCTTTGAATAAATAAAGCTCTAATATGTGTGGATGAATCGGTTACATATTCCAAACTATAAAATTTATTCTTTTTAGATGGAAATCATATGAACACAAATTTGTTAAACTGAGACACGATAAACACAAAAACTATTATTCTTGAAAACCAAAATACCAAAACAGTGTATGTGTATAGACTTGCGCAATCAAAACTAATCTATTCTTTACATTAAATTTAAAATTTACGAAATCTTGACTCAAGTCTTCTTCTTGAATAAATCATATTCTCAATATTGACTTGATCCAAACTTGATTCCATCGAACTGGACTCCTCTTTTAGTACTTGATGTGATCTTTAAGCTTGAGCTCTGTGAAGCAACACGTGCTAGCTTCAAAATTTTACTTTGAATCTTTTGTTGAAGCTAAACACCAGTTAAGATTTTGATCGAATATCTAAAACTTAAATAATACAAGATTATTAGAACTATAACTATATGAGTTAATCATCATCAAAACTAGAGTGATGGGCCTTTCGGCTAACAACTTCGACAGAGCCTACCCAAAAGTTGAGACTATACAGTTTGTTGACAGGACTCTTTTGCTATCGAAAATCCTATGCGTGTCATCCGTATCCAACTCTAAACAGGAGATCATTTTTGATTCTGATTTAAATTTTGATTGGTTTTATTTTTTTTTTTTCATGTAATTAAGTTTCCTAGTTATAGTAGTACTTATTATTTGTCAATAGGTCATTGTATCTATATTTTTGGTATTCAACTTTTTATAATCAATAAAATTGAGTCTTTTCTCTTTCAATTGCTCATGGATTTGAGTTGTTTATTCTTTGCTCACAGATTTGAGTGCTTTGCTTGTAGATTCGAGCACTTTTTCTACATGAAGCTATCCTTTAGGATTCGATGGTGGTAGAACGAGATCTAGTCGACATTGTTCGCATCCTTGCCTGTGTCAAGTGGTATCAGAGCTTCGGCTAGTTTCTGATGATGGCAGGAGATGGTGATGAATCACAAAGTCTTTCTGCAGGGGCACTGTTGAAAGGAGGATCGATGCTTTTGAAACAACCTTGGACAGTGTGGCTGATTTGTCACATACATTGCATTTATATTGTCACTTTACCACACTTGTTAGCTAATAAATTCTATTAATAAGTTATCTTTTTCTTTGCTAAATATAGGCCCAAGTGCTTAAAGGAAGAAAGGAGAAACAAGCCCAAAAGCCCACCAAATTCTGAATTAAATCAGAATAAATTCGAAATGAAGAATTCTGGGTTAAATCTTGGCAAATCAAGAGGTTGAGAAAAATCCTCCCTGAATCGAGCGATAGAAGCCACAAAATCAAGGCTTTTTCGTCAACAGTTTGGAGCAGAAACCAGAAAACCAGCAGAAGATACGGGACACCCTTCAAACCAGGAGCCTCCCCCTTTGGTGTGGCCAAGTGGCCACACCAAAATCTGAAAATTTTCATTGGACTACTAAAAATTTTGTTTTGCAAGACATATTGCTCGCAAAAATTTTAGTTTTTATATGTCATATTTGTGCTAGTTTCACTATCAAACATCCCTGTTTTAAGCCAACAGTAAAATATTCATTGAAAAGTTAAAAATTGATTAGACATTTGCATTCTAGGCACGAGTCTTTTCAATTCCTTTACTTTACTGTTGAAGAGAGCTGGAGACAAGGTATGTATGCATAGCATATAGTTTAGGAAACATTCTTGGGTGATTTTGCTCTTGAATGCTACTTTTCTATATCTTGCACACTTTGCACGAATCAATTCTAAGGGCAAAACCCAAATCAGGATAAGGTGGGGAAGTCATTACCCTTCCTTAGCCCATAAACCATCTCCAAGCACGCACAACCTAAGCCTAAGTAAAATTTTATAGACGTTGGCCTTAGGGACATCTCGAACTCACTAGGAGATTATCCTAAAGAGGGAAGGTGTTGGAAATTGACTCCTGCCAAATTAGTGTCTAGGAAGGGGATTGAGGGCTGAAAGCCCGAAGATTGGTGGTTACTTAATTAAGGAACGTCTTTGACAGAAAACCTCCCACCAATCTTGTCCTGACCTGGCTGATTAGCTTGTGGTCAAAGTCTACATTCTACCTCTTGTGGACAATCAACCAGTTAGGAGTTGTCTAGGTCGAGGTTACCTTAGACTAGGCTTGGTTGATTTCTATTGTTGACTGTTGTTTGAACTTGTTGTGACTGTGATTGTGTTTGTGTATGCAAGTGTGGTCAAGAGACCACAATTCATCTAGGTTGACTAGAAACACATCACCACCAAAGTTTGAACCAAGACCGGACCCGGTAATGGCTCAATCCACATCACTGCAGGATAGGTTCTACCCGATTAGGACCTCACTTCCATCTTGCATTTCACTTCCATCGGTTGGTGAATACAATTTCGAGCTCAAGCCTCAATTCATCAACACACTCCCCAAGTTTCATGGTCTAGAGTCCGAAGATGCCTACTTCTTCATAAGAGAATTTGAGGAAGTATGTCTTATGATGAAAATCCCACACCTTGTAGATGATGTTATTAGGTTGAGATTTATCCCTTTCGCACTTAAGGACCTAGCAAAGAAGTGGCTCCACAGCTTAGCAGCCGGTTCCATCACATTTTTGGATGGTTTCATCAAGGTTTTCTTGAAGAAATTCTATCCTATCCATAAAACCGCTCTCATTAGGAAGATGATCTGCAATTCAAGCAAGAGCCTAGTGAACTGTTCTGGAGGTACTTTGAACGCTTTAAGGACCTCCTTGTTCAATGTCCTCACCATGGAATAGAGAAATGGCGGCAATGCCAAATTCTCTATGACGGTTTAGACTATTCCACCAAAACCCTCTTAGAAAGTATGTGCCAAGGGGGTTTCTTGCAGAAAGATGAAGATGAAGGATGAGATTTGTATGAAAATTTAGCTGAGAAGACCATCCAATGGGAATCTGCTAGTGAGACCTCTAGGAATCCTAACTCAATCTCTTCAAAAGGAGGTCTCCATTCCATAGAATCATCCATCGCTAATGAGGCTAAGTTAGCAAACCTGGCTAGAAGACTGGAAGCTCTAGAAACGAAAGAACCAAGTCCAGTCAATCAAGTCAGCCTGAACCAATTTTCACCCCCGGGCTGCACTTACTGTCAAGCCATGAATCATGTGTTCGAGGAGTGCCCAGTGTTTCAGGCTCAGCAATCCTACCATGAACCGATGAATGCAGCCTTTTCAAGGCCGAACAATAACCCTTACGCTCCAACGTACAATCCCGGCTGGAGAAATCACCCTAATTTCTCATGGAGCCAAAACAACAATGACCATTCACGATCCAATCATGCTAGCCACTTCCATCATGGTAATAATTCTTCCAATCATCAACCCAACTTCTCCAATTTTCATAATAATTCTCCCAACCATCCACCAAACTTTTCGAATTATCAACAGAACTTTCCTAATCAAGCTCCACAATCCTCCTTCCAGAATCCTCAATTAGAAAGGAGAATGACTGACTTTGAAAGAAACATGGAACGATATATGAAAAATCAAGACTCTCTCATGCAAACCATTCAGAGGTTAGAGGTTCAAATGAGTCAACTAGCCAACCCACAGAATGAGAGACAAAAGGGTACCCTGCCTAGTCAGCCAGTCACCAATCCGAGGAATTTCCAACAAGCTCATTTGGCTGAGGATCCTTCATTCGATCAATGTCATGCTATCCATACATTGAGGTCAGGAAAGAGAGTTGATAACCAAGTGTCAACACCACCCATTCCCATTCAGCACAAGCAAAATCAAGCCTCCACCTCATCTAATCCAATTTCTTCCAATTCTGATGAGTCTGAAAAAGACAAGTCAGCCAGCCAGGTGCATCAGCCTATAGTACCATTTCCTAATAGGCTGAAAAACAACAAGCAAAATCCTCACATGGACAAGATAATTGAGATGTTTAACCAAGTGAAGATAAATGTGCCACTTCTTGATGCCATCCAACAAGTTCCTTCCTATGATAAGTTTCTTAAGGACATGTGCACCAAGAAGAGAAAGACTAATGTTCCAAAGAAGGTCTTCTCAGCCACTAATATTAGTGAGCTATTTTCGAGTCCTATCCCTGTTAAGTACAAAGATCCAGGTAGTCCCACCATTGCCTGCACAATAGGACAAGCCGAGATTAGTCGTGCACTTCTTGACTTGGGGGCAAGTATCAACTTGCTTCCATTCTCTGTTTATCAACAACTCGGGTTGGGTGACCTTAGTCCAACTCGAGTCACCATCCAACTGGCTGACCGTTCTGTTAAAATTCCAAAAGGGGAAATTAACGATGTCCTGATTCGGGTAGGAGAGTTCATATACCCTATCAATTTCATAGTTCTAGAGACACAACCTATGTCCAACTCCAATCGTAGGGCTCAAACTCCCGTTATCCTAGGTCGACCATTCCTTGCTACTGCTAATGCCATCATTAATTGTAGGAATGGGTCTATGAGGTTAACCTTTGGAGATATGACTAGAGAAGTTAATGTCTTCAATCTAGGAAAACAACCCCGCGATATCGATGACCAAACATTTGAAGTCAACCTAATTGAGAACTTGACAAGTGAACACGGGGAAGAATTGGAATCAGAAGTGGAGATTGACTTCGAGTTAGAGTCTGATGACTTTAATCTTGATCAGGTTGTAGATTCTGCTGTGAATTGGGCCTCAAACCCCATTTCACCAACAATGGAGATAGATTTGACTAGTCCCTCTAGTGAGCCTTCCTCTTCCTTAGAATTAAAAGCCCTACCTGCGCATCTCAAGTACGCCTATCTAGGCGAACAAGAGACCTTTCCCGTCATCATTGCCTCCCATTTAAATGACGGGGAAGAAAAAGATTTGAAAGCTATTCTAAGAAAATATAAGGAAGCCATCGGGTGGACTATGACTGATATCAAGGGATTAAGTCCAACCATCGTTCAACATCGCATTCACCTCAATGAAGATGCCACACCCAAAGAGACCCGCAGCGTAGGTTAAACCCTATAATGCAAGAGGCTGTTCATGCTGAAATCATCAAACTCTTAGACAATGGGATAATTTATCCCATTTCTGATAGCCAATGGGTCAGTCCTATCCACGCGGTCCCAAAGAAATCTGGTTTCACCGTAGTGAAAAACGAGAACAAAGAGTTGGTTCATACTCGACTTCCTACGAAGATTCGAGTTTGCATCGACTATAGGAACTGAATGCTGCAACTAGTAAGGACCATTTTCCACTTCCCTTCATTGATCAAATGCTTGAACGTTTGGCGGGTCACGAGTATTACTGTTTCTTGGACGGTTACTCGGGCTATAACCAGATCCCTATCGCTCCTGAGGACCAAGAAAAGACTACGTTCACATGTCCATTTGGGATATTTGCTTATCGTCGAATGCCCTTCGGCTTATGCAATGCCCCAACAACGTTTCAACGTTGCATGTTGAGTCTTTTCTCAGATATGGTAGAACGCTTCTTAGAAATCTTCATGGATGATTTCTCCATCTACGGAGATTCATTCACACAATGTCTCCATCATCTAGAACTTGTCCTCCAACGTTGTGCTGAGAAAAATCTGACACTGAACTGGGAGAAATGCCACTTCATGGTAAAACATGGAATTGTCTTAGGTCATGAAATCTCCAAGAAAGGAATTGAAGTGGATAGAGCCAAAATCGAGGTTATTGCTAAGCTTCCCATGCCTAAATGCGTTAAGGACATTAGATCCTTCTTAGGACACACTGATTTTTACCGACGATTTATCAAGGATTTTAGCAAAATCGCTAGGCCCTTGACTAATCTGTTAGCTAAGGATGTGTCCTTCACTTTCGATGCTGAATGCATAAATTCTTGGGAGAAGCTTAAGAGTGATCTTATTTCTGCACCAATCATATCTGCACCGGATTGGTCTAAGCCATTTGAGATCATGTGCGACGCTTCTGATTTTGCCATAGGCGCTGTCCTAGGACAACGCATTGATAACAAGCAGCATGTGATCTACTACTCTAGTAGGACTCTCAACGATGCTCAAATGAACTACACTACGACCGAGAAAGAATTCTTGGCAGTAGTGTTTGCCTTAGAGAAGTTTCGTCCCTACCTACTAGGGTCCAAAACCACCGTTTTCACCGATCATTTTGCGCTTAGGTACCTCATGATGAAGAAGGATGCCAAGGCCCGACTCATTCGTTGGATCCTCCTTCTTCAAGAATTCGATCTTGAGATTCGAGATAAGAAAGGCGTAGAAAATGTCGTTGCTGACCACCTCTCACGGATCCCTAATTCTCCATGCAACGAATCACCCATCAATGAGGATTTTCCTGATGAACATCTCTTAACTATCTCTAAGGAACCTTGATTTGCTGATATAGTGAATTACTTAGTTACAAACCAAACTCCGTCTCATTGGTCCAAAAATGATGTGCACCGATTCTTGTCCCAAGTCCGGTATTTCTTTTGGGAGGAACCGTATCTTTTCAAGTACTGTTCCGACCAAATTATTAGGAGATGCATTCCCAATGAGGAGGTTAAGAGTGTTTTATCCTTCTGTCACGAACTTGCATGCGGTGGACACTTTGGTCCCCGCAAGACTGCTGAAAAGGTGCTACAAAGTGGGTTTTATTGGCCCACTATGTTCAAGGATGCCTATGAATTTTGCAAGACGTGCCCTAGATGCCAAATGGTAGGAAGGATCTCATACCGAAATATGATGCCCCTCAACCCAATTCTAGAAATAGAACTCTTTGATGTTTAGGCCATCGACTTTATGGGTCCATTTCCTAACTCATTTGGAAACCAATACATATTGGTTGCTGTGGATTACGTGTCCAAGTGGGTAGAAGCCATTCCGTGTAAAACTAATGATAACAAAGTTGTCATCAAGTTTTTGAAAGAAAACATTTTTTCCCGCTTCGGAACCCCTCGTGCTATCATCAGTGATAATGGCACCCACTTTTGCAATAGATCTTTTGAGGCCCTTATGCGAAAGTATGCCATAACTCACAAGTTGTCCACACCATATCATCCTCAAACCAGTGGGCAAGTTGAGGTTTCAAATAGACAAGTCAAGCTTATATTGGAGAAAACTGTGAACCAAAACCGGAAGGATTGGTCCATCAAACTTGTAGATGCTCCATGGGCCTACAGGACCGCCTTCAACACAATTCTAGGAATGTCTCCCTATAGGTTAGTCTATGGCAAACCTTGTCACTTGCCCGTTGAGTTAGAGCACCGAGCCTTATGGGCAATCAAGCAATTGAATTTCGACTTGACTAAGGCCGGTGACCTTCGGAAATTACAAATTTCCGAATTGGAGGAGTTGAGAAATGAAGCCTATGAAAATTCTAGGATCACTAAAGAGAGAGTCAAGAATTTCCATGACAAGAACATCGCAAGAAAAACCTTTGTCCCCGGACAAAAAGTCTTACTCTATAATTCTAGGCTTTATCTTTTTCCAGAAAAATTGAAATCGAGATGGACTGGGCCATTCGTTGTAAAAACCGTGTTTCCACACGGTGCAGTTGAGATCAGTGACCCCAAGAATGGAAATGACTTTAAGGTAAATGGTCAACGCCTTAAACCTTTATTGGAATCGGTGCCGGTAGATGAAACGGTAATGGGTCTTTTTGACCCAGTGTATCGGCAACTTTCCTTCTTCTCATTTTATTTCATGCACTTATACATTTCTTTCATACATTGGGGATAATGCATGAGATAAGTGTGGGGGAGGGTTCTAATATGACTGATATAAAATTTTTTTTTAAATATATATATAAAAAAAGAAATAAAAAAGAAAAAATTTTTTTTTTTGAAAAGGGTAGACAGTATTTTGATATATTTTTTGTAAGAATTTAAGTCAATTGTAAGGAATAGGAGAATTATAATTAGGATTTCTTACACTTGGTCAAAATAAGATGACTTGTTTGATTTTTAGGGTCAGGAAGAAAATTTGTGAAAGTAATTTAGTCTTGATATTTACCTTGATGACATATGCACACAAAATACACTTACACACTTAGGCTTTAAAAACAGAGACTCTTATGCCTTATAAAAAAATGAAAAAAAAAAAACAAGTCAAATTATTGATTAGCTAGGTGCTTTGGCCTAAGCAAGCCTTAGTATTTATGCAAAAGATAATTAGATGAGTTTGAAAAAAAAAAATTGTGTATCCTCTGATTAAGCTGGGTATTTATGCCTCATGAAGCATAAGTATTCACGCATAAAAGGGATACATCGTATAAATAAAACCTTGGTTTCGTGGCCTTATCTGCTCGAGTGTTTAAGTCCTTAGGGGTGTTTTCTCACCTGGTGCCCTAAAACTGTCCGGTTTGGGTGTCATCGACTGAATGCTCGTTACATGGGCAGATTAGAAAGCCTAATGGAATTGAGGAATAAATTTCACCAAAAATAAATAAATATAAGGCATAGGAGTTAATGTTGAAAAACCCTTAGTAAACTTCACAGTCACGATGGTGCATATGACTCAGGGTAAATTAATAGACTAGATGAGAAGTACACTTTGACTTCTTACTTTAATTGATGACATGTTTTTGAATAGAGACTAAGTTTAGGAATGATAAATTTGATATTCCTATAACTTATAGATTACTTAAACTCTCACAAATATACTTCAAATATTTTCTCCTTCCAAAAAAAAAGAAAAAGAAAAAAAGAAAAAAAATTGCTTTTCGAAAATACTAACTTTTTTCTCTTTCTTTTTTTGGATTTTGTGGGTGTAATCCGCTGAAAACCCTCACGAGACAAAACTCGTCCTCTAGGGGTAACCTCGAGGTTTAACGGCTTGTTGCACATGCTCAGTGCAATCGAGTGACCTGCGAAAGTGGTCTAATAATTGATTCGAGTTAGTATGATGTTTTGCTCGAGGGCGAGCAAAAGATACGTGTGGGGGTGTGATTTGTCACATACATTGCATTTATATTGTCACTTTACCACACTTGTTAGCTAATAAATTCTATTAATAAGTTATCTTTTTCTTTGCTAAATATAGGCCCAAGTGCTTAAAGGAAGAAATGAGAAACAAGCCCAAAAGCCCACCAAATTCTGAATTAAATCAGAATAAATTCGAAATGAAGAATTCTGGGTTAAATCTTGGCAAATCAAGAGGTTGAGAAAAATCCTCCCTGAATCGAGCGATTGAAGCCACAAAATCAAGGCTGTTTCGTCAACAGTTTGGAGCAGAAACCAGAAAACCAGCAGGAGATACGGGACACCCTTCAAACCATGTAACGCCCCCATCCCACGGATACGGGGACGTCACTGCGACGTATATACGCAGGTCAGAAAGTGCCCCCACGTATATACGCTAAGCATTTAGTACAACAAGGATCGGAGTACAACGAAGCGTGGTATTCATTCATATGCCAACTTAAAAGTACAACTACAAAGTTATCACAGGATATGATAAACTATTACACATTACATGTGTCTTTTATCACAACCAAGTCCAAAAGTACAATCTACAATATGAACACAAAATGCTCACGAGTTGGATGAAAATCCCGTGAGTCAAAAAGAGAAATCTGGCACAAAGGACTGGAACTAGTTTGCCTGCTCACTAAGAAAAGCTTGATCCTCTGTGGAATGCTCCACTTCGATCCAAGCTTCGGAACCTGAACATACAAGTCCAAGGGAGTCAGGATCTCCCAAAAATGAACAGGCTACAGCTAAATGGCTAAGAGACAAGAATATGAGAGTTGGAACAGTATAATGAATATCAATCAACAAGTAATGGAAGCATAAAGAGTAAAAGTCCAAATACAATAGATCCACAGTTAGCGTCCTTTATTATTATTACTTGTCTTACTGTGATATCTAGCTATGTGAACCAGCGTCCCAGCGCACATAGATCCATATCCTAGTAAAGCAAGGTTGTTATTGGAAACCAGCGGGGGTATCAACGAACTATGTTTACAGTGGGTCCCGTACATGCCCGGGACCACGGTCCAGGATTATCCCGTTGCTTGGTGACGGAAACCAGCCGCTAGGCTAACAGGAGGGACTTATGTATGCCCTTATCATGATGGTACCAGTAATGAGGGAGCAAGCACTCCCCTCGGTCCCCTGGAGGCCCACAGGTTAGACCGGAAATTTAGTTGCACAACATACCTAATACCACTGTAAACATGAACATGTATTGATAGCCGCACATTTCCCCCGACCCAATGTAAGTTGATCCCATTTTATACAAGAGTCAAGTGTATCATGCTTGGTGTCAAGTGATAGCATGATAAGAGGTGATATTCATTTAAATAACAAGTTATGAAGTAACAAGAGGTAACATCCATCAAGTAACAGGTCATGAAGTACCAGTCATGAAGCATAAGCATGAATAAAATATAGCACATGCACCAAAGATAAGATTCACATTCAAGAAAGAAGTCAACTATAACAGACAGCCAAAATTAGTCGACTAGGTGGAAGGAGTAGTCGACTAATAGTGGTCCCAAGTCGACTAACAGTCTGGTCTAGTCGACTAAAACTGGGTTCCAGAGAGTTGATTTTCTGTTTCAGGAAAAGTTAGTCGACTAGGGTGGAAAGGGTAGTCGACTAACAGTGATCTCAAGTCGACTAACAGATACGTAAGTCGACTAAAACTGTGTAACAGAGAGTTGGGTTTCTGTTTCAGGAAAAGTTAGTCGACTAGGGTGGAAAGGGTAGTCGACTAACAGTGATTTCTAGTCGACTAATAATTAAGGTAAGTCGACTAAAACTGTGTTTCAGAAAAGGGTACGTTTCAAATAGATAAGTTAGTCGACTAATCCTTAGGTCAAGTCGACTAATCGTCTGAAAACAGAGTACAGAACAGATTTTTGATGGTTGTGTTTGATGGTTAAATAGCATGATTTGAAGATATAGGTACACAAGATATGTGAACACAAGTATGCTAGGAATTAGCCAAGTCTTGGTGAGTAAAAATACTCACATAGAACGGTTAAGTGAAGCTTTATGAGTTCGGAAGGATCGTGGTCGACAATTATCACCAACTTGATCTACGGCGATATAATCGACGAAGAGAGATACGATCCCAATCCAAAAGCAGTGGTTATTTGAGATGGATATGATGACCTTGTGGTGTTTTGGAGTTGGTGGTTGAGATTGAGATGGAGGAGGAATATTGTGAAGGATAATTCTTTGGTGAAGTGAAGTAAAAAAAAGAAAAGAGAAAGGAAAAGGAAAAGTTTATATAGGATTTGGATTTGTAAAGGAGGTGCAATTAAGGTAGAAGAGAGGGGGTTTTGTGTAAATAAAATGGGTGAGGTGTTTCTCTTGGCCAATCATGGCCGGCCATGGAATAGAGAGAGAAAGAGAGGCATTAATGAGGAAGTTGGTGGAAGTGTGTGGAGTTTGTTGGAATTTTGGAAAGTTTTGTGGTTTGTGGAGGAAGGAAGGAAATAAGGAAAAAGGGAAAAAGAAAAAGAAATTAAAAGTAGAAGATATTTTCTTGGACTTAGAAAATAAAAAAAAATGTTGAAAAGACAAATTCCCGGGTTTAAGTCGTGGATGCGGAAAATATTTCGGAAAATACCGAAATCGTCCCGAAATCAAGTATCTCGGAACGACTCGTAAAATTTACCAAAAATCAAGAATAATATATTACGACTCACGGTGAAATTCGTTTTAAGAAATACATTATAGTTTTAAAACTAAAAATCCCGGAATCAATTAGCTACCGACTCCGATGGAATTTTCATAATTTCATAAAATCCTCAGAAAAAGTATTTAGTTAAGAAATGTGATTTTAAGAGATAATGTCTAAAGGACCTTCTAGAAATTCCAATCGGTTTGCAAATTAAAAATCCGAGAATCGATCAGCGGCACTGGTCGACACCGGTTTTGAAGAAATTCCTTTTAATCCAAGAAAATTCCAGAAAATCATAGAAAATCTAATATATTAAAAAATAATATTTGAAACTGAAATTGGTTAAATACAGGAAGTAAATCAAAAAAATACGATCGAAAAACTGAATACGCAACTAAGTACGTATTCCGGGAACGGGGTATTACAATCCATCCACCTTACAAAAATTTCGTCCTCGAAATTTCAGAAAGTGAAAGGTAACAGTAGAGAAGGATAAGAAGAAAGAGTTTTACCAAATAAGATGTGAAGAGTTGTGGATAACGCTCACGGATGACATCCTCTCGTTCCCACGTGGCCTCTCCTGGCACATGTCTGTTCCAAGAAACCAACACTAATGGTATAGCTTTATTCTTCAGTGTCTTAACACTTTTATCCAAAATGGCCATCGGTTGCTCTTGATAGGACAAATCCGGTTGTAGTTCCAGTTCGGAGTGATCCAGGATATGACTATCATCCTTGACATACTTCCTCAACTGTGATACGTGGAATACATTGTGCACTCCGTCTAAAGATGGCGGTAATGCCAATCGGTAAGACACATCTCCCACTCGGTCCAAAATCTCGAATGGGCCGATATATCTCGGACTAAGCTTTCCACGAGTACCGAACCGGATTACTCCTTTGGTGGGTGATATCTTCAAAAATACATGGTCTCCTGTCTTGAATTCCAATGGCCTTCTCTTTGTGTCAGCCCAACTTTTCTGTCGGCTCTGTGCTGCCCTGAGGTGATCTCTGATGATTCTGACTTTATCTGTTGTCTGAATCAGGATCTCTGGCCCTAAAAGTCTCCTCTCACCGACTTCGTCCCAACAAATCGGTGACCTACACTTTCTTCCATACAATGCTTCAAATGGTGCCATCTTGATACTTGCCTGATAGCTGTTATTATAAGAAAATTCAGCCAAATGAAGATGGTCTTCCCATGATCCCTGGAATTCAATCATGCAGGCCCGCAACATGTCTTCAAGAATCTGGATAGTCCTTTCGGATTGTCCGTCTGTCTGAGGGTGATATGAAGTACTGAATTTCAGACGAGTTCCTAGACTTTCTTGGAGACTTTCCCAGAAATGCGATCTGAATCTTGTGTCTCTATCTGATACAATGCTAATTGGAACTCCATGTAGACGAACTATTTCCTTCATGTATTTGTCTGCCAGAACCTCTGTTGTTTGGCCTACCCTGAATGGTATGAAGTGAGCCGATTTGGTGAGGCGATCAATGATTACCCATACAGCATTATTACCCTTAGGACTGCGAGGCAATGCCGTGACAAAATCCATAGTGATGTGCTCCCACTTCCATTCAGGTATCGGTAAGGGTTGTAGAAGTCCAGCTGTCCTCTGATGTTCTATCTTTATCTGCTGGCAAACTAAGCACTTGGCTACATACTGGGCTATCTCCCTTTTCATAGCATTCCACCAAAACTGCTTCTTCAAGTCTTGATACATTTTGGTTCCCCCTGGGTGTATAGAATAGGCTGAACTGTGTGCTTCTGCTAGAATCTTCTGTCGAACTTCTCCTTGGGGAACACAAATTCTGCTACCAAAATATAGTGCACCATTCGAATGAATACGGATATCAGTTCTCAATCCAGCCTCTACTTGAGCTCGGAATTTCTGTAATCTGGGGTCTTCCTTTTGAGCTTCCTTGATCTCATCCAACAATGCTGATTGAATCTGCAAGGTCATGAACTGTCCTGCCTTATCAGTTCCTTGAACTAACATTAAGTCCAATCTGATGATGTCTTGAATCAACTCCTTCTGCTGAGTAATTTGGACTAGTACTCTATTCTCTGGTTTCCTGCTCAGTGCATCTGGTACTGTATTGACCTTGCCCGGATGATATTGAAAGTCTATATCATAGTCCGCCATCAGTTCAAGCCACCTTCTTTGCCTCATGTTCAATTCTTTCTGTGTGAAAATATACTTGAGGCTCTTGTGATCCGTGTATATTAACACCTTGTCTCCCAGAAGATAATGCCTCCAGATCTTTAAGGCAAATATAACAGCTGCCAGCTCCAAGTCATGAGTTGGGTAATTTTGCTCATGAGGCTTCAGTTGCCTGGATGCATAAGCTATGACATGATCATGTTGCATTAGTACACACCCCAGGCCTTTTCCGGATGCATCACTGTATATGACCATCCCTCCTCTTCCTGAGGGAGTCCTCAAGATTGGAGCTGAAATGAGTCTTTGCTTCAATTGCTCAAATGCTGCAGTACATTCCTCTGTCCATATGTACCTTTCTCCTTTCCGGGTGAGCTTGGTTAACGGGGCTGCAATCTTAGAGAAATCTTGGACAAAGCGTCTGTAATATCCGGCTAGTCCAATAAAACTCTTAATTTCAGTCACCGTCTTTGGAATTGGCCAGTCCTTTACTGCCTGAACTTTGCTGGGGTCAACTGAAATTCCTTCTGCTGAAATCATGTGTCCAAGGAAGGCTATACTGTCCAACCAGAAGTCACACTTGCTCCGCTTAGCATGAAGCTGTTCCTGCTGGAGAGTCTGTAATACTATCCTCAAGTGTTCTGCATGCTCTCTGTTGTTCTTTGAATAGATCAAGATGTCATCTATAAAAACAACAACGAACTGATCCAAATAGGGCGAGAACACTCGGTTCATCAAATCCATGAAAACTGCAGGGGCATTGGTGACTCCGAAAGGCATAACTAGAAATTCATAGTGGCCATAACGGGTCCTGAATGCCGTCTTCGGAATATCTTCTTTCTTCACCCTTAGCTGATGGTAACCCGATTGTAAATCTAATTTAGAGAATACTCGAGCTCCATGAAGCTGATCAAACAGATCATCAATCCTTGGTAAAGGATACTTGTTCTTGATGGTAACTTTGTTCAACTCCCTATAGTCGATACATAACCGTTTACCACTATCCTTTTTGTTCGCCAATAGTACTGGAGCTCCCCATGGTGAAGTACTTGGTCGAATTAGCCCCTTGTCAGAGTATTCCTGCAGTTGCTTCTTTAGAATTTCTAACTCCGTGGGTGCCATCCTGTACGGAGCCTTGGATATAGGAGCTGCTCCAGGCACAGTATCAATAGAGAATTCAATCATCCTGTCAGGTGGAAGTCCTGAGATTTTAGCAAACACTCCTGGGAATTCATCCCACACCGGTATTCCCTTCTTCTGAATCTCCGAAGTAGTCATCCGAGTTTTCCTCTTGGTAGACTTCAATTCTCCACTAAATTGGAATTCAGGCTGAAGTGGGATTCTGAAATTAATCTTCTTCTCCCTACAATCAATAACTGCATAGTATTGACTGAGCCAGGTCATGCCTAAGATTACGTCATACCCTTTGGTGTCTAGTACGAGCATATCTGTGGCCAAGGTTTTGTTACAGAGTTCTATAGGGCAATCAGCACAAACTCTAGTAGATAGGACAACTCCATTCCCTGTACTAATCTCCCATTGGTGGTCTAAAGATTTAACAGGTATAGAATGCAATGCCACAAAATGATCTGAGATATAACAATGGGAAGCACCGGAATCGAAGAGGGCTAAAACAGGTTTTGAATGCACCATGATTTTACCTGTTATCACTTCCTCAGAAGCCTCGGCCTCTTCTTCTGTCAAATTGTAAGCTTGACCCCGTCCACGTCCTGCTGCAGTCCTAGCTCCTCTTTGGACTGGGCGAATAGCTTGTTGTGGAGGAGGGGGAAGGGTTCTCCTAACCATCGGTCCTTGGTTCCTCTGTCCAAGTGGCCCTGGAAATGCTCTCTGTCCATTTGGTCCCTGAAGTGCTGGGAAAGCTTGATTGGCTATCCCCATTCTTCTGTGTGGACAGGCTTCGATGGAATGGTCACGGGAACCACATACCAAGCATAACCCATTTGCCCTACGGCATCTGACAATAGCTACAGAAGGAAAGTGATTGGGCCGCCTGAAAAGGAGCTGGTTTGAATGGTTGCCTCATTGTCTGAACCTTTGATGCTCTGAATGGGCCTCCTCTCCCCATTGGTGAAAATGGCCTCTTCATGGCCTGGTTCCTCATCAGGTTCACTTTCTTCTTCTCCAGTCCACGCTCTACTTCTCGAGCTAAGGTGAGGACTTCAGAATAGGTTTTCAGCTGCTGGGGCATTAAGAAGACTTGGATGTCCATCTGTAAGCCCTGTTGGAATCTACTTGCCCGCTTCTCCTCATCAGTCACCATATATGGAGCAAAGCGGCTAAGTCTTAAAAATTCCGCGGCATACTCATCTACGGACCGATTCCATTGCTGAAGTCGGATGAACTGTTCTTCCATATCTTTCTGAGTAGTAGCAGGGAAGAATCTGCTGTAGAAGCTCTTGGAGAATGTGTCCCAGGTGACAGGTCTCTCTAATCTTGCCTCCTCAGCTAGCCACCAAGTTCTAGCTACATCCTTCAATTGAATCTTGGCGACCTCCACTTGATTTTCCTTTGGAACTCGGGCTGCATTCAGCAGATCTGAGGTGTCGGTCAGCCATTGTTCAGCATCCAGGGGTTTCTCTCCTCCCGTGAAGATGGCTGGTTGCAGCCGTCTGAAGTCTGATATATTCCCCGGCCTTTGTTCCTTAGGAGCTGCTAACTCTTGCCGAAGGAGTTCTGTCTGTTGTTGCTGATTCTCCATCATTGTCTGAATAACCCTCAGAATATCGGCATTCTCTCCCGCGGGTCCATTAGATACTTGTCCAGAGTTGTTTCGACCCGTCCTTCTCTCCATACTTAGTTGGTAAAAGATAACTGGAATTTGGAAAAATGGAAGGATTTTAGGACACAAGGGAAGGAATCAAGAAGGACTAGATAACTTTGTACATTGTAGTTGGCAATAGCAAATTAATGGAATTTGCTACTTGATTGTACTATAAGTGTGAGAGCCTAGGCTCTGATACCAACCTGTAACGCCCCGATCCCACGGATACGGGGACGTCACTGCGACGTATATACGCAGGTCAGAAAGTGCCCCCACGTATATACGCTAAGCATTTAGTACAACAAGGATCGGAGTACAACGAAGCGTGGTATTCATTCATATGCCAACTTAAAAGTACAACTACAAAGTTATCACAGGATATGATAAACTATTACACATTACATGTGTCTTTTATCACAACCAAGTCCAAAAGTACAATCTACAATATGAACACAAAATGCTCACGAGTTGGATGAAAATCCCGTGAGTCAAAAAGAGAAATCTGGCACAAAGGACTGGAACTAATTTGCCTGCTCACTAAGAAAAGCTTGATCCTCTGTGGAAGGCTCCACTTCGATCCAAGCTTCGGAACCTGAACATACAAGTCCAAGGGAGTCAGGATCTCCCAAAAATGAACAGGCTACAGCTAAATGGCTAAGAGACAAGAATATGAGAGTTGGAACAGTATAATGAATATCAATCAACAAGTAATGGAAGCATAAAGAGTAAAAGTCCGAATACAATAGATCCACAGTTAGCGTCCTTTATTATTATTACTTGTCTTACTGTGATATCTAGCTATGTGAACCAGCGTCCCAGCGCACATAGATCCATATCCTAGTAAAGCAAGGTTGTTATTGGAAACCAGCGGGGGTATCAACGAACTATGTTTACAGTGGGTCCCGTACATGCCCGGGACCACGGTCCAGGATTGTCCCGTTGCTTAGTGACGGAAACCAGCCGCTAGGCTAACAGGAGGGACTTATGTATGCCCTTATCATGATGGTACCAGTAATGAGGGAGCAAGCACTCCCCTCGGTCCCCTGGAGGCCCACAGGTTAGACCGGAAATTTAGTTGCACAACATACCTAATACCACTGTAAACATGAACATGTATTGATAGCCGCACATTTCCCCCGACCCAATGTAAGTTGATCCCATTTTATACAAGAGTCAAGTGTATCATGCTTGGTGTCAAGTGATAGCATGATAAGAGGTGATATTCATTTAAATAACAAGTTATGAAGTAACAAGAGGTAACATCCATCAAGTAACAGGTCATGAAGTACCAGTCATGAAGCATAAGCATGAATAAAATATAGCACATGCACCAAAGATAAGATTCACATTCAAGAAAGAAGTCAACTATAACAGACAGCCAAAATTAGTCGACTAGGTGGAAGGAGTAGTCGACTAATAGTGGTCCCAAGTCGACTAACAGTCTGGTCTAGTCGACTAAAACTGGGTTCCAGAGAGTTGATTTTCTGTTTCAGGAAAAGTTAGTCGACTAGGGTGGAAAGGGTAGTCGACTAACAGTGATCTCAAGTCGACTAACAGATACGTAAGTCGACTAAAACTGTGTAACAGAGAGTTGGGTTTCTGTTTCAGGAAAAGTTAGTCGACTAGGGTGGAAAGGGTAGTCGACTAACAGTGATTTCTAGTCGACTAATAATTAAGGTAAGTCGACTAAAACTGTGTTTCAGAAAAGGGTACGTTTCAAATAGATAAGTTAGTCGACTAATCCTTAGGTCAAGTCGACTAATCGTCTGAAAACAGAGTACAGAACAGATTTTTGATGGTTGTGTTTGATGGTTAAATAGCATGATTTGAAGATATAGGTACACAAGATATGTGAACACAAGTATGCTAGGAATTAGCCAAGTCTTGGTGAGTAAAAATACTCACATAGAACGGTTAAGTGAAGCTTTATGAGTTCGGAAGGATCGTGGTCGACAATTATCACCAACTTGATCTACGGCGATATAATCGACGAAGAGAGATACGATCCCAATCCAAAAGTAGTGGTTGTTTGAGATGGATATGATGACCTTGTGGTGTTTTGGAGTTGGTGGTTGAGATTGAGATGGAGGAGGAATATTGTGAAGGATAATTCTTTGGTGAAGTGAAGTAAAAAAAAGAAAAGAGAAAGGAAAAGGAAAAGTTTATATAGGATTTGGATTTGTAATGGAGGTGCAATTAAGGTAGAAGAGAGGGGGTTTTGTGTAAATAAAATGGGTGAGGTGTTTCTCTTGGCCAATCATGGCCGGCCATGGAATAGAGAGAGAAAGAGAGGCATTAATGAGGAAGTTGGTGGAAGTGTGTGGAGTTTGTTGGAATTTTGGAAAGTTTTGTGGTTTGTGGAGGAAGGAAGGAAATAAGGAAAAAGGGAAAAAGAAAAAGAAATTAAAAGTAGAAGATATTTTCTTGGACTTAGAAAATAAAAAAAAATGTTGAAAAGACAAATTCCGGGTTTAAGTCGAGGATGCGGAAAACATTTCGGAAAATACCGAAATCGTCCCGAAATCAAGTATCTCGGAACGACTCGTAAAATTTACCAAAAATCAAGAATAATATATTACGACTCATGGTGAAATTCGTTTTAAGAAATACATTATAGTTTTAAAACTAAAAATCCCGGAATCAATTAGCTACCGACTCCGGTGGAATTTTCATAATTTCATAAAATCCTCAGAAAAAGTATTTAGGTAAGAAATGTGATTTTAAGAGATAATGTCTAAAGGACCTTCTAGAAATTCCAATCGGTTTGCAAATTAAAAATCCGAGAATCGATCAGCGGCACTGGTCGACACCGGTTTTGAAGAAATTCCTTTTAATCCAAGAAAATTCCAGAAAATCATAGAAAATCTAATATATTGAAAAATAATATTTGAAACTGAAATTGGTTAAATACAGGAAGTAAATCAAAAAAATACGATCGAAAAACTGAATACGCAACTAAGTACGTATTCCGGGAACGGGGTATTACAAACCAGGAGCCTCCCCCCTTTGGTGTGGCCAAGTGGCCACACTAGGGCCGCGGAAACGCTACCCTAGCCGCGTTTCTGTGGCCAAACAAAAGTGGTTGGGGGAGCGTTTGCTCCCCCAATCATTCCGGGATTCTACCTGTCATGGTTTTGGCTATAAATATGGTTTTCAGCAGAGAAAAAAACAGCGAAGACTAGGAGTAAATTTTGTACTTATTTTCTTAGGATTTAGACTCTTGTTTAGCTAGAACGAAAGTTGTAATCTTTATTTTTAATTTGTAGTCCAGTTCAAAACTTGTGAGAGAGAGAGAGGACTGAGAGCTTGTACTTGAAGGTTGAAGTGACAGCAATACAAAAGTCGAGACAATGTCTCTTCCACTTGTAGTACGGTATGGGTTGCTTTATGCCTTTGTTTTCTTCTTCATTTGCCATGAATAACTAAACATTCTCTCTGGGCTTGCTATCGAACTCTCTCGTTCTTCTTTTCTTCTGTTTTTAAAAGAAAAAGACCCGATGACTCATATGAATGCCTCACTTAAAAGCCTTTCTTTTTTAAAGTGTTCTTGAAGGCACATGAGGATGGGTTTGGATGGTTGAATTCTCAACTCTTTCATGAACATCTCTCGAATCGTTTTTAATTCATTCTTGCTTCTTCGCGCTTGCTGTTTTAACATTCTATTCTACGATTTCTTGAAGAAAAAGACTCAACTCTTCTAACATCTTATGTGCTTTACTTAAAGCTTTTTAAAAGACAACTCTAAGTTTTGCAAATGAACATTTGAGGGACTTAACTTTTTAAGAGAAGAATGAACAATTGAGTAGTGAGATAGTGAGCCCAGACTTTCTTTATTATTACAAACAACAAAACCATTTTCAAGTTTTCTAAATCACCTTCTCCAAAACCTTTTCTGAAAGTTGCAATTTTTCTTTCATTCATCTTTTTCTTTCCATTCTCTGTTTCCTAAAAAACGAACACAATTCCTTGTTTTAAAAAGATTCACCGAAAAGCTTCCATCGCATCCCTCCTTGTGGACACGACCCGTTAGCCACAAGCTACATGGTACATTCTTAAACTCATTGGTTGTTTCTTTATTTTAGCAATCAGTGGCCCAAGAACTCAAGAGATTGTCCCTTATAATCGATGACCAAGGTCTAGTCGATGATACATACCAAAGCAGACGAGATCGTTCATCAGGTAATCTTCATCCATCCCCTCCACATATCTTCCTCCACTACACCAACTTCAACCAAATCAACCACCACCACAACAACATCAACAACCTCCATCACGTTAACCTCCACCATATTGACCTCCACTATATCAACCCCACTACATTAACCACCACCAAAGTATCCTCTATGAAATTTCCAATATGAAGATATTTCCGATGAGAAAAAAAACTGAACAAAGCCTTCAATCAAGAAGACTGCATCGAAAGTGACTGTGGAGATGGAGGGATGGAATATGGGCGAAGGAGAAGATTCATTAATCCTATCCCTAACAGGAGATGTGGATTTTCTTGTCCTAATCATAGTAGAGAAAGAGAGTTTTCAAGTCCAAATGAATATAGGATGAAGATTGAGATTCTTTCTTTTAGTGGGAACCTTGATATTGAATCCTTCTTGGATTTGGTTTACGAAGTAGAGAATTTCTTCGACCTATCTTATATTCCCGAGAAGAAACTGTTGGCCCAAAGGCCCATCATTCTAGTTTTGATGATGATTAACTCATGTAGTTATAGTACTAATGATCTTGTATTTAATTAGTCTCAGATTTGTGATCAAGATCTTAGTAGGTGTTTAGCTTCAACAGAGGATTTAAAGTTAAGTTTTGGAGCTAACACGGTTTGATTCAAGAGCCTATGCATCAAGACCACAACAAGTACTTAAGAGGAGTCTAGCTCTTTGGATCAAAGTTTTGACTAAGTCAAGAAGGAGAAGAAGACTTCAAGAGAAGACTTGAGTCTAGGTTTGCTTTGTTAAGATTTTGTTTTAGATAAAATGTAAAGGATAGAATAGTTGGTGGATTGCTCAAGTATATCATATATACTAACACACAAGATTTAGATGAGTTTTCATAAAAGAATTTTTATTTTGGTAAAATATAAAAGTGTTTTCATTTGGAAAAGTACCAGTTTGATTTTTGAAATTCAAAGTATACATGTCTTTAACCAAAACAATTTTTAGTGCTTATTGTCAAAAACATAGATATTTCATCATTTATGTGTAGTGGATCATATCCATACACACTATTCTTTAAAAGTGTTTAAAATATCTTGTTTTTGTACTTGGAGAAGTTTTGAAAAAATCTATTTGGAAAAATACAGATTTTGTTTCAAGCCAAAAATTCTAAGTTACAAAAATAGTTCAAAATGTTTGTAACATGTTTTGATTTTTACTCAAACATGTTCGTATATCAAAGTATAATACTAAAACTTATTTTGTAAAGCTTTAGAGATTTTATGGGATTTTATTTTAAGTCAAAAAGCCAAATTTTTTATCCCTATAATCCCTGTTTCTGGCTTCTGCCGGTCGATCGAGTCGGTCGACCGACGTGCACAAGCGTGCACGCCTAGTCTGGCTGGTGGGCTGGTCGACCGAACTAGTCGGCCGCCAGAGAGCTTTTGCTCTTTGGAAATTCCCGGTCGACCGGGCAGTCGACCAGCAGAGAGCTCTGCTCTCTATTTCCAGGCCACGGTCGACTGGGCCGGTCGACTGCTGGCTCAACGATCAAAAATCTGACCATTAGCCGGTCGACCGGGCGGTCGACCGACAGCCGTCCAGGCTGTTGATTTTGCTCCAACAGCTAGTTTTTGGTTAGCCTATAAAAGGGGGCTTTCTTGGACTATTTTAGATAAGATTTTTTGAGAGTTTTAAACCTAGTTTTTCCCATCTATTTCAGAAGTTTTCTCCATTAGTTTGAGAGCAAATATTTCCAATTCAAAAGAAGGTTTATCAAGAGTGTTTTCAAAAGTGATTCTTGAGTTTTTCACCACAACTTCCATCCTTGTTTTTCTCACAAACACTTGAGCTATCCATTGCTATACCTATCCTATAGGGATCTTTGTTGTGAGAGAATTTGAGGTGATTAAAGTGTTTAGATCACCAAAGTTTACATCTTTGCTTTGAGGAGGCGGACTTATGTGTTCGCGGTGTTTCGAGTTCTAGTGAGAGCTCTTTGTAGAGGTGCGGCCTCGGCAAGCTTGCGTGCTTGCGGTGTGTAGTTCTTGCGAGAACGAGTGAAGGGACTAGAGAGTCCAAGAGTTCTAGTGGGAACTCCTTGTAGGTGTTGCGGCACCGAGTGATCTAGTGGGATCGATTTTAGTGGAAATCCTTCATAGTGTTGAAGGCGGGGACGCAGAGCAAGTGTGCTCGAGCCTCGAAACAATTCTCCCGTGTTTGCGATTGCTCTCTCTCTTACTTGTCTTTATATCTTGCATGATTATATTATCTTTATCTTTATATGCTTGATATATTGTGTGCTTATTTGTTATATGCTTGTTTTCCATTGATTTTGCAGAAGGGGAAAACTCACAAAAAGGGTTCGAGGAGCTAAACTACAAGTAATTCTTTTGCAATAAAAAGATTACAAGTAAATCTCCTCTGAGATTCTGGAGAAGTGTGCCGATAGAAGTCTGGTCAGCGTGTGACCACTTTGTCCCTTTGACGATGCGACGATCAAACGGTCAGTCTGCTGCCTGACGGGATTTCCTTCTCGCCTGGTTTGGGAATCGGAGAACAGAAGGTTGGTAGAACCCTCTTGTTACTTCTCAAACTGCCTCCGCTTGAGAATTCCTTCTCACCTGATTCTGAAAATTCCTTCAGAGGGAGGAGGATCTTAGGGTATTAGCACCCAGATTAGAGAAGTAGTTCTCTGAATTCTAAGAAGTAAGAGAATAAATCTCTGTTTAGCCTGTTGGCCCGGAGGCCTTCCTCTCTAGTTTTGATGATGATTAACTCATGTAGTTATGTTTACTAATAATCTTGTGATTTTAGTTTCAGATCATTAAGTAAGATATTAGTTAGTGATTGCTTCAAAAAGAGGAGTTTGAAAGCCTTCACTTGGTGATTCCAGGGCCGAGCATCAAGATCATACATAGCCTAGCTCGTGGATCACGGTTTGGACCGAGTCGACTTGAAGATGAAGATCGTCAAGAAGACTTAGGTATCCATAATTTAGTGTGTTTTAGATCCATGTGTAAAGATAAGAATAATTGATATGCTCAAGTGCACAACACACACATTTTATGTTTGGATATTGGTTTTTCGGTTTTAGTTTAACCAATATTTGTTTTCATGAATAGTTGATCAAAACAAGTTTAATTGGTTTATGTATAGTAGTGTATTCTTTCTATACATGCATGCTTAACTTTTAAACAAACTTATTTTGACTATCCTATTCATGTATTGAAAAATCCAAGTTTGATAAAATACAAGTTTTGGTTTTTAGTAAAAATGATATGACACAAAAATAGTTTCATATGCTTGATATTTGAGTTAAAATATTTATCACATGTTTATGTATCAATGCAAAATGATAAAACTATTTTTTGGTATTTTTTACAAGACTTAAAAGAATTTTTTAGAAATAATTTTAACATGTGTTTTTGACCCAGATTGTGGCTGACAGGCCAGGTCGGCCAACCGGACGGTCGACCGAACCAAGGGCCAGTCGACCATTGTGGTCGACTGACGTGCGTAGCCCTGTGCACGTTTGTCAGACACAGGGCCGGTCGGCTGGTCGGCCGACCGGATCAGAGAGCCTTGGTCTCTGTATCTGGGCGGTCGACCGAGCGGTCGACCGGAGCAGAGAAGTCTGCTCTCTGTATCTGGGCGGTCGGCCGAGCGGTCGACCGGATGCCCCAACGGTCATATTTCTGACCGTTGGCAGTCGGCCGGGCCGGCGACCGCAAGCCTGTCAGGCTGACAGATCAGCCTAACGGCTAGTTTTCTGTTTGGCCTATATAAACCCCAATTCTTTGGGATTTTGGCTAAGGTTTTTACAAGAGAAAAATTACTGTTTCCCTAGTGTTAAAAACAAGTTTTCAAAAGTGTTTTTGGGCTTTAAAACTTTCAATCTTATTTGTTTTAGGTTTTTGGAAAAATCAAAGAAAATAGTATTTTGGGAGATTTGTGTTTGTTCTTCATTTCCATTATCTTCAAGAGTTTTCCCAAGATTATTTCTTTGAGTTCTTGTTTTCCAAACACCTAGTTTTCCACACTTGAGCTATCTTCTATCCTAATCTATTTAGGATCTTTGTTTTGTGGAAGAGAGATTGTTTGTGGTTGAAAGAAACCACTTGTTATACACCCCTTGCTTTGGTTTGCTCCCTCTTAGGTAGAGGTTGAGTTGGTTGGTTTGCTCCCTCTAGTGAGAGGTGGAGTTTGGTTTGTAACCCTCTTCGGTAGAGGTGTTGGTTGTTGTTTGGCTACGGGCCTACCCCTCAGTTGTGAGGTGGTGTTTGAGAGAGGAGTTCGGTACTCCTTGTGTTGTAACAAATCCTCCTCGATGGAGGTTCCCTCGGTGGGAGTATAGTGGATTAGAAATCCTTCTCGGTGAAGGCGGGGACGTAGAGCTAGGGGATCGAACCTCGGAACATATCTTTGTGTTTGCGTTTGATCCACTTGTCTCTAAACTCTCTCTATATTGTGCATAGCATCATTCATTTATTCATATCATATATTGCTTGTGTTGTGCCTTGCATCTTTCATATTGCCATATATCCATTATATGCTTGGCTTGTTTGTGTGTGTGCCTCACTTGTACTTAACCATAAGAGCTTCATATAGCACCTCAACCCATATCTAGGGGAATCAAGAGGAGTTAGTCCAGAGCCCTTCACGGGGAATTCGGCTACACTTGTGTGTTGTACTAAGTGTGTTGCAAAATTGTTTTAAGCTTCGCATTTAGCGCATTTAGTTTATAGATTAGCCATATCACCTATTCACCCCCCTCTAGGTGATTTACAATTGGTATCAGAGCCTACGCTCCTGATACTTAGGCTTAACATCCTAGGAGTGAGATCCTTGTTTGCTAATATATCATTTGCATTTTCTTGTTTGCACACATTTAGTTTGGACCCATGGACTTCATGACCCCACCTATGTTTGACCCTTCCAACATTCTTGTTTGGAAGACTAGGATGTCTATTTACCTACAAACCCTAGGATATAAAGTTCACCTTGCCATTACTAAGGAATCCTTCCTTAGTGATAGCAAGCATATAGAGGCCAATGCTATAGCCCTAGAAGCACTTAGAGCATCACTTCATAAAGATTATTTACATGTGTTTGCTCACTATGATTCAGCTTTTGCAATTTGGAGTATTTTGACTTCTCCCGAGCTACCAAAGATTATCGAAAAGAAGAGAAGATCTAGAAGAGATGAGTCCGAAGAACATTGCTTCATGGTCCAAGGGAATTACTCCCTTGAGGTACACTCAGACACTCAACTAGATGCTAGTTCTAATTCATATTGCAATGAATGTCTAGAGGCACAAGCTATGAATGATGAACTTGCTAGAAATTGTGAAAATTTGATTTCTAAATACAAAATATTAAAAAAAGAGAATCTTGTTTTAAAAGAAGAAAAGAAAATTTTGTCATCTAAAATTGAGATTGTTTTGCAAGAGAAGGAAGAGGTTTCTACTGAATGTGACTCACTTAGATCTCAACTTAATCTTGTTTTAAAAAAAATGAATTGTTGAAATCTAAAAATGATTGTGATGATGTATTGAAGAAAAATGAGTTTTTATCTTCAAAAGTTGATTTTGTTTTAAAAGAGAATGTTGCTTTGAAAAATAAAATAATTTCTATTTCAAATGATTTAAATGTTTGTTTAAAGAAAAATGAAGTTTTGAAAAATAAAATTGATTCTCATTTTTGCCATGCTAGGGTAGTATCACACACTTCACCTATTGCATGTGCCACCTCTTCTTTAATTGAACAAGATATATTCATGCTTAAGAAGTGTGTTGTTTGTTTGGGCTCCACCTTGAGCCAATGTGCCAGAGCCACACACGTTTGGAATCCTTGTTTCGGAAGAAACAAGTTCCATCTATTATGCATGCACACCATACACGGCATACACATGCTCCTCACGGACACCATCATCACTTGTATGCTCATGTGTACACTTGTACACATTGTGGACGTAAGGGCCTCCTTGCTAAATTTTGCTATGATCGTATACATGTTTCAAATTTAGCAAATAAGTTTGTTTGGGTTAGGGAAGGTACTAACCCCCATGGACCCAAAAGATTATGGGTACCAAAGACCACCCCTCTTGTTTATGATGTAGGTGTGGGCTCTCACATGACGTGAGAGTAGCGGTATCTTGGAGTGGATGCGTTCCGTGCTTAAAGGAAACTATTTGGATGTATCACTTTCAAGGGAGATTTGGTGGAGAGAACCACCATGTTTTGGAGATATGGAGAGTTGCCTCATAGGTTTTGGTGACGATTCCTAACTCCTTATTATTGTTTACACGCTTTCCATTTCATTGTTTATAGCATGTTTTATTGTTTAGTGATTATCATGTAAATACCATGTTTATTAGAACATTGACATACATTGTTGGCCCAGAGGCCTTCCACTCTAGTTTTGATGATGATTAACTCATGTAGTTATGTGTACTAATAATCTTGTGATTTTAGTTTCAGATCATTAATCAAGTTATTAGTAGGTGATTAGCTTCAACAAGATGATTTGGAAGCTTTCACATGTTGATTCAAGAGCCCGAGCGTCAAAGATCATATTTAGCACTTGCTCGGTGGATCAAAGAGTTTTGGATCGAGTCAGCTTGGAGATTGCGCTCTACAAGAAGACTTCGGTACCTAGTTTAGTTTTGTGTTTAGATCCAAATTGTAAAGATTAGAATAGTATGATAATGCTCAAGTTCACAACACACACGTTTCATGTTTTGAATATTGGTTTTCGATTTTTCGATTTTAGGTTTAACTGATCTTGGTTTGCATGAATAGATAGGTTCTATATACATGCATGCTTAATTTCCTAGACAAACTTAGTTTGATAGTCTATTTCATGTGTTTTATGTTTTGGTATTTTTGACAAAACATATTTTGGAATTAATGTCAAAAACATGGATATATATATGTCACATGTATATAGGATTATATCCAGATACATCATGCCTAAATGTTGTTTAATATCTTGTTTTTGTATTTGGAAGAGTTTTGGACAAAACGTATTTTCTATTCAAAATCCAAGTTTTAGAAAATACAGTTTTTGGTTTTTGGTAAAAATGATAAGACACAAAAATAGTTCATATTGATTGATATTTGAGCTAAACTTTTTACCACATGTTTATATATCAATGCAAAATGATAAAACTATTTTTGGTGATTTTTAGGAGTGTTAAAAGATTTTTCAAAATATTTTTAAACTGTTTTCTGACCCAGTTTTCTGTTCCAGGCTTCAACCAGTCGACTAGTCTTCTGAACAAGTCGACTTGGCATGAAGTCGGTCGACCGGGTCGTCGACCGACGTGCACAGATCTGTGCACGTTTGGCAGACATGGGACGGTCGACCGTCAGGGTCGACCGGGTCTGAGAGCAGAGCTCTCTGTTTGTTTGGGTCGACCGAGGCGGTCGACCGGTAGCTGGCAACGGGCAGAATTTGACCGTTGGACGGTCCACCGGAGCGGTCGACTGGCAGTTCATTCCTGGCAGTTTCTACTGCCAACGGCTATATTTTTCTGGGGGCTATAAATACCCCATTGGAAAGAGTTTTCTCTAAGATTTTTTGTGCGAATTTTTCCTTACTCTCTGGTGTTTTCATAGCAATCGAAAGAAGTTTTTAGATTCAAATTGAACAATCTATTTGGTGTTTTTCCTAGGGTTTGGAATATCAAAGAAAAGGGTTTTTGGGAAAAGAGTTTTGATTCAACTACTATATCTTAGTTTCAGTTTTTCCCAAGGATTTTCTTTGTGATTTTGATTTCCATTCCATTGGTTTTCTCCACACTTGAGCAACATCTACTTTCTTATTCTATAGGATCTTTTTGTGGGAGAAAGAAATTGTTTGTGGTTGTTGTTTAGACCACCAAGTTAAAAACCCAATCTTTACTTGGCTTTGTGCCTTTGGGTTGTATCCCTCAAGTTGTGAGGTGTGATTAAGACGAGAAAGGTGTATGTAAATGTATCGATGTATCCTTTCCTATCTCCGTTATAGCATAGAGCTATACCGAGTCGATTCTCAGGGAGAGCTAGCGATAGAAGCGTTACGAATCGTAGTGAAGAAATGTAAACGAATTGTCTTCTATGCTTAATAGAATAAAACAATCATGGAACAAGAAATGAAAGAATGGATGAATATGTTCATGATGGAAAAGAGGAAAGAAATCAAGATCAAGATTGGTTTTGGACTAACAACTAAAAAGAAAAGGAAACTTGAAGAAGCAAACCATGACTAGCTTGCCTTACTACCTTACCAATACTTACTAAACTCCGTGATAGTGAAGGCGTGCCTCATGTTCTCACTCCATCGGCGTAGGTTTCGTCTTGCGTGTTGATCTAATTACTTTCTCATGTAGATGAAGGGTGGTTTAACCCATCGGAGAAGAGAAGACCTTACAACTTGCAAGATGAACTATAGCAATCACCCATGAGTTAGTGAAGATGGCAAGGCTAGTGGTTAGCTAGTACATGGAGAAAGAATTAGCTACAAGCCATAAGAAAAGTAGAACAAAGCATGAATTAAATTGCAAGAATTTAAAGCAAGCAAGTAAAGAAAGCAATTAAAGAAAGCAAGTAAACTAGAACCATGCTCAAGTAGAGGAAGGAGAATGGATAAATCCTTGTTGCTTCAAGTTGTCACACCTTGATTACACAAGCTCTCTCTCTCTCACAATCTCTCTCTTTTACAAAGTATCTAGGGAAGAAGAAGATCATAGAGAGCTACAAAAATCCTAGAGAAAAACTAACAAAAATACAAAGCTTTACACTAATCTCTCTCTTCTCTGTTCAGTCTTTTTTCGCAGGTCCTTGTGCTGTATTTATAGGCTGCAGAGAGAACTCTCCAGAAGAGGGACCAGCTGGCAGAATCTTGGGCTCAACGGCCCAGATTTGCCGCGCGCGCGCGGCAAGGCGCGGCCAAACAGAATCAGTTGTGCAACTGATTTCTGTTGTGGGTTGTTACGAGTTTGTTCAGCCACTTGGACCTTCTGGAATCTTCAATTGGCGCGCAGATCGTACTTGAATCCAAATTCAAATCTTGGGCTCTATCTTGGGCTTATTAAAGGATTATTGGGCTTTCTCTCCATTAGAATGTGTACCTGCAAATATATAGAGAAGATGAGTAGAAATCATATATTTATTAACTAAATGCATGGGAATTATGTGGTAAAATATGCAACATTGGATACCAATCACACCCCCACACTTATTCTTTTGCTCGTCCCGAGCAAAAACAAAGAAAAAGAAAAGAAAATCCTAACTACCAATTTTATTACACCACTTTCGCAGGTGACGCGATTGCACTGAGCATGTGCAACAAGCCGTTAAACCTCTAGGTTACCCTAGAGGAGGAGTGTTGTCTCCTGAGGGTTTTCAGCGGATTACACCCACAAAATCCATAAAGAAAGAAAACAAATGTTAGTGTTTTGAAAACGCATTTTGAACAAGAGACATGTTTACGAACTATTTTTGCAAAAATATAAGTGATCCTAGGTCATAAGTCCACCTATAATCATTCTTCCTTAAACTTAGTCTCCATGCAAGATCTTGTTTTCAATTAAGGTAAGACTTCAAAATTGGATTGAATATTTTATCTTTTATAAAACCTAGATAATATGCACACCGTGCTAGTGAAGATTTCTGGGATTTCAACTCCAACCATCAAGCCATTTATTTATTTATATATGTATATATTTTTTTTCTTTTTTTTTTTCTTCCCTTAGTCAGGCTTTCTAGTTTACCCTTGTAGCGAGCCTTTAACCGATGACTGCCAAACCAGACGGTCTTAGGGCACCAGATGAGAAAACATCCCTCGGGTTTAAGGTCTCGAGTAAAAAAGGCCACATAACTAAGGGGGATTATTTATTTCCTTTACCACCGTTAGGCGTGAATAATCATGCTTCCTGAGGCACAATTATCCAGCTTAATAAGTGATATTTTATTTATATATATTTTTTCTCTCTCTGTTTTTTTTTTATTTATATGGCATTTTTGGTCTTTGTTTCCATCCCAAGAAATGTGTAAGTGTGAAGTGCATATTATCTAAGGCAAAAAATTCAAGATAAAAATATCTCACCAATTTTTCTTACTTAGCCTATAATTTCCAACAAGATCTATTATTTCAACTAGGTTTAAGATGTCATAATTAAGGCTTTCTTAATTTCTAAGATACATCTTAATTTTCTTAAAAATAGATCTAAACTTTGTCTCTTATTTCAAAAAGTTTTTTTTTTTAATTTTTCTAAAAGAAAAGGTAAAATCTAAAAAGAAAGTGTAAAATCTAGAAAAAAGATAAAATCTAAAAATAAAATGGAATACCTAAAAAATGAAAATCCTAAAAAAAAATAAAAATCCTATAAAGAAAATAAAGAGTCCTATGTTAGTACATACCCCCCATACCTATCTCATGCATTGTCCTCAATGTATGCAAGATAAAAATGATGCATGAAATAGGTAAGGTAAAAAGTCACTCCCTCCTCCTCTTTGGACCCGCAGTAGTACTGGGTCCTGCCGACTGTGTCCTCCTCAACCTCGCCTCAATGCCCTCTAACCTAGAGGATTGCTCCTCTAACCTAGATGATTGTTCCTCCATCTTCTTCCTCAGCCTCACTTGACCCCTAAAAATCTTCTTCATGCCCTTCCAGATGGAGGACATGAAGGCATGTGTATCATGTGGGGGGTCCTGCCTCCAAAACTCAGGTTCATCTTCTGCATCAAAACTCTCCTCAGAGGAGGACTCTACCGGTACATCCTCGGGCTGGACAGTAGGTGTCCAGACCGCATGCAAACAACTATTGTACGAACTGGTAGGTCTCTCGGGTGCAACAAACACTCGGTCAAATGAATCAAATACATCAGCTGGTAGGAAAGTCCTACACAATCGTGTAATCAATATGGGATGAGAGTATTTGGCACCTCGTGTGCGTGAAGAGTTGGCTATCAGTGCATGGAAGATGACCTTATTCAAACAAACCGAGTGTTGACGAGTCATTAAATCATGTATAATTTGTAACACTGGTCTGTTGAAAGAGGAGGTGTGGTCAAGCCCTAAAATGTTTCGTTGGATCCAACGTCCAACGCAGTGAATATTTCTAAATGTCGTGCTGGCTTTGAGCCCACGATCCTGCTCAGTACAACGAGCCCCCATAATAGTCATATATTCAATCAACGGGAGAGGCTCGCTATGGTGTGTGATGGATGGTACAGTAGTGACTTCCTCAAGAAGAGGAAGCGTGACAAGTAGGTCTCCTGTGGGCATGTGTACAGTGAACTGGTACATGTGTGGATCAATCGATGCTTGGTCAAGATGCGTGTAAAACATTGTCACCAGTTCGGGACAATAAAATGCATCGGTCTCAGTGTTGTCGTACACTAGTGAATACCAATTCCTTGCCCTAATTCGCTCTAAAAATACATGCCCATAACCATTCACATCACATAAAATCCGCCCAAAATCTTTCTCAACAAAAATTGATGGTGCCATGCTATGAATTTAAGATCAAAGCGGTAAAAAGAAGAGATTTAGAATTCGAACCACCCCCGAAATTCTTGGGGGGAAGAAATTTGGTCTCTGCAGTGGGTTCAGAAGAATCTGATGAAGTTGCAGGCACCTGATCTGCTAGCTGTGCTTCAGATCGACTGGTGAGGAATTTTTCAGCACGCAGGAATCTCCAACTTTGCCGCGGAATCTCGGCAGAAGCCGCGGGTTTGCGGCAGATCAGAGAGATCTGGAGGAAGGGAAAAAGTTGAGTGGCGGCGCTTTAGGAGAGAGTTGCAGATCTGAAGATATTTTCGCTGGTGAGGGAGAAAGTGTGTGGAAGAGGGCTATTTATAGAAGGGAAAGAACTTTTAGAATCCCACTTCTATCCCTAGGTTAAAACCGAATTTACCCTAGGGAATTGAAAGTTTTGAAAAGAGCTTTGACCCTAGGGACTTTGAATATGAGGAAACCTAGGAATTTAGAAAAATTTTGAATTTGGAAAGTGTGGAAACTCCTTTTAGCATAAAAATCCCTCCTTTATTTTTATTTCTTTTTTTTTTATTAATTTCTAAAAGAAGTGTAAAGGAAAGAAAATCTAAAAACTCTAAGTTAGTAAACCCTAAAAAAAAAAAAAAACAAAACAAAAAATTACCTTAAGGTGGTGGTTCCGGTGGTGGTCTGATTGGTCCACGAAACATGGCCCAATCATTATTACGTTGGGTTTTGCAGAACCCACCAAAAATATCAGGAATATGACCCACTAAAAAGATGAATCCATGAAGGATCTTTATTAAGTACATGACCCCATCTAATTTCCATTTTCCATAATAAATTTCAGAGTCAAATTTATCAACCACCTTGTCCCAGAATGATGTATGAAATGACAGAACAGTTGACTTGGACTCAGGAAGAACTGACTCAGGAAGGTGACTGAAATCAAGTAAAGGTTCAGGAGTCATAGTGAATTCTGAAATTGGGTCCAAGTCAAGAAATGGAAACTCAAGTCCACATGTATTGTCCAACAATGGAATGTGACTATCAAAAATTGGTGATTCAAGTTCAGGAGGGATGGGAATCAAAACTGACTCTAAAATGTTGCTCAAATTGGGTAACATAACAGGAGTCAATAATGATTTAGGAATTTGAATTAGATCACAAGTTTGAGAGTCAAAGTCACATTCCATATTGAGTTCAATTCCACAAAAATGTGAACTTGCCAATTTATCAATAGGATCTTCAAAAAGGTATAATTGGTCAAGTTCAGTATGATCATCAAAGGTTGGTAATTCAATTTCAAAATGGACTGGCACTGGATCCAATACTGACTCGGGAAATGAAGTGAAATCATGTGAAGACACCGGAGTCATAATTGAATCAGGAAGGAAAATTGAATCATCAAGTGGAAGTTTAGGATCATGTTCATGTTCAAGTTCAATTTCAGTAAAAGGAAAACTTGCCAAAATGTCAATAGGATCTGAAGGTTGGACAAGTTCAGTTGAGTGTGCTGAAATATAATCTGGACTTCCAAGACTACATGACTCTTTGGTTTTAACAGAGTGGCTAGTGACATTAGAACGAGGATGAGAATGAAGAGTTTGGATCATCAAATCTATGTCACGATTTCTAGCATTTTGAGCATGAGTCATGTCTTCAAGCATCTTTCCATAATTGATGATTTCAGTGTTTTGATGGAAAGATGAAGTATTGTCTTGGAAGTGATATTGAAATTGTGAGTCCATCAGATTTTGGGATTTGTGTTTGGACTCACTCAAGAATTCCTTACTCGTTCCCCAAGCAGATGGTTGTTCATGATAATAAGGTGGAACTGAGTAAGACTCTTGAGAATACTGTGAAATTGGAGGGGTAAATGTTTCTTGAAGTTGTTGCTCAACCCTCTGTAAATTGGCTTCTATACTCCTGAGTAACTCAGATTTTTCTTCAATTGGTGGTTCAGAAAAAGGAGTATATGAAGCGGAGTCGGGAAATGAATACTGTGGATACGGTGAACTAGGTGGATATGGTGGACAAAGAGGTTGATAATTAAACTCAGGGGACTGGAATCCCCATTGACTCTGTGACGAGTTGAAATTATTATGAAAATTATAATTATTAGATGGGGGGTATGGGTCATATTGATTCGGATAAGGCCAACCCGGTGTATGTGGTTGGTGCATATTGTAAAACACCGGGTTGGAATTATCCGAATATGGTGTGAAATATGGATTATTATTAGAATGGAAAGAATTGTTGAATGCCATATCACACAAAAAATCACAAACAAAAAAGAAAAAATCAAACAACAAACAAAAAGAAAAGAAAAAAAATCAAAACCAAGCCAAAAGAATGGTTGACCTAGACCTAGACGACTCCTAACTGATTAGATCGTCCAAGGGAGGTTTAGTGTAGACGTAGACCACAAGTTAATCAGCCAGGGAAGGGCAAGGTTGGTGGGAGGTTTTCCGTCAGAGACGTTCCTTAATTAAGTAACCAACAACCTTCGGGCTTTCGGCCCTCAATCCCTTTCCTAGACACTGATTTTACAAGAGTCAATTTCCAACACTTTTCCCCCTTAGGATAATCTCCTAAGTGAGTCCGGATGTCCCTAGGGCCAACGTCTATTTTTTTATTAAATTAGGCTTGGGTTAGTGAGTGCTGAGATGGTGGTTTTTGGGCTAAGGAAAGGGTAATGACATCCCCCACCTTATCTTATTTATGGGTTATGCCCTTAAAAATGAATTGTGCAAGTGTACAAAAAAAATATAACTAGAATTCACTCAAAGCATGAAAATCAAGCAAGAGATGATTCCTAGTCTATATGCAATGCTTACGTACCTTGCCTCCAGCACTCTTCAACAGTAAAAGTAAATGAATTGAAAAGACACGTGCCTAGAAATGCAAATGTCTAATCAATTTTTAACAATTTCAACCAATTTTTTACTGTTGATTAAATTAGCAGGTATATGGTGAAAAATACAGGAATTCAAGTATAGCAGCAGATGTATTTTGCAGAGCTGGAGACCCTGCAGAAATATTATGAGTAGTCAACTCAGGATTGCCGCAGATCCGCGGCAAAAACCTGGATTCCGCGGCAGAACGGAGGGATCCTGGTCTCTGCTTTCAAGAGCAGAGGCCCAGGTCCACTTATATGTCACTGCAAGCAAAATTTTCCTGTTTCTTCTCCTGTAACCTGTAACAGAGAAGACAATGCGTTTAGTTCTTCACTTTAAAGAAAATCCGTTGCTCTCCCCGGCAACGGCGCCAAAAATTTGATTAAGACGAGAAAGGTGTATGTAAATGTATCGACGTATCCTTTCCTATCTCCGTTATAGCATAGAGCTATACCGAGTCGATTCTCAGGGAGAGCTAGCGATAGAAGCGTTACGAATCGTAGTGAAGAAATGTAAACGAATTGTCTTCTATGCTTAATAGAATAAAACAATCATGGAACAAGAAATGAAAGAATGGATGAATATGTTCATGATGGAAAAGAGGAAAGAAATCAAGATCAAGATTGGTTTTGGACTAACAACTAAAAAGAAAAGGAAACTTGAAGAAGCAAACCATGACTAGCTTGCCTTACTACCTTACCAATACTTACTAAACTCCGTGATAGTGAAGGCGTGCCTCATGTTGTCACTCCATCGGCGTAGGTTTCGTCTTGCGTGTTGATCTAATTACTTTCTCATGTAGATGAAGGGTGGTTTAACCCATCAGAGAAGAGAAGACCTTACAACTTGCAAGATGAACTATAGCAATCACCCATGAGTTAGTGAAGATGGCAAGGCTAGTGGTTAGCTAGTACATGGAGAAAGAATTAGCTACAAGCCATAAGAAAAGTAGAACAAAGCATGAATTAAATTGCAAGAATTTAAAGCAAGCAAGTAAAGAAAGCAATTAAAGAAAGCAAGTAAACTAGAACCAAGCTCAAGTAGAGGAAGGAGAATGGATAAATCCTTGTTGCTTCAAGTTGTCACACCTTGATTACACAAGCTCTCTCTCTCTCACAATCTCTCTCTTTTACAAAGTATCTAGGGAAGAAGAAGATCATAGAGAGCTACAAAAATCCTAGAGAAAAACTAACAAAAATACAAAGCTTTACACTAATCTCTCTCTCTTCTCTGTTCAGTCTTTTTTCGCAGGTCCTTGTGCTGTATTTATAGGCTGCAGAGAGAACTCTCCAGAAGAGGGACCAGCTGGCAGAATCTGGGGCTCAACGGCCCCAGATTTGCCGCGCGCGCGCGGCAAGACGCGGCCAAACAGAATCAGTTGTGCAACTGATTTCTGTTGTGGGTTGTTACGAGTTTGTTCAGCCACTTGGACCTTCTGGAATCTTCAATTGGCGCGCAGATCGTACTTGAATCCAAATTCAAATCTTGGGCTCTATCTTGGGCTTATTAAAGGATTATTGGGCTTTCTCTCCATTAGAATGTGTACCTGCAAATATATAGAGAAGATGAGTAGAAATCATATATTTATTAACTAAATGCATGGGAATTATGTGGTAAAATATGCAACATTGGATACCAATCAAGGTGATCCTTGTGTTTGCTTTGTGCTAATCCCTCGGGTTGTGAGGTGATTGTTTTGTTGGCTTGGAGTTGTGCCTCAAGGAGGAGGTTGTGGTTGTAAAGAGAGGAGTTGGGTACTCCTTGTGAGAGTTCTTTGTGGACTTGCTAGTGGATTAGAAATCCTTCGTGTGTCAAAGGCGGGGATGTAGAGCTGGGTGCTCGAACCTCGAAACATATCTTGTTGTTTGCACTTGATCCATTGACTCTCTCTCTATCTCTCTCTTTACTTTGTGCCTTGCAACTATTCATATTGTGCATTCATAATTGCTTGGCTTGGTTGTGTGTGCATCACTTGTTGATTGCACTTGAGTGTATTGCATTAAGTTTTTAAATTCCGCATTGAGTTTATTAGATTAGCATAATCACCTATTCACCCCCCCTCTAGGTGATTTTTCAATTGGTATCAGAGCTAGTGCTCCTGATATTTAGGTGTAACCACCTAGGAGTGAGATCTTGGTTTGCTAATCTTCATTTGTATTGTTCATTTGCACTCATTTAGTTTGCTCTCATGGATAGCCCTCCTATATTTGATCATATTAGACTTGATGCTTGGAAGGCCAATATGAGTAGACATTTAAAAAGCCTAGGACATCTAGTTTATCAAGCCTCTACTCAAGAATCATTCCCTAATAGTAGCAAACATAAAAAGGCTAATGCATTAGCACTTAGAGCACTTAGAGCATCTCTTAGTGAACATCTTTTACCGGTGTTTGATCGTTATGACTCAGCTTTTGTAGTTTGGAGCTTATTGACATCTCCCGAGCTTCCAAGGATTATCAACAAGATGAGGAGATCTAAGAGAGAAAAGTCCGAAGAGCATTACCTCATGGTCCAAGGGAATAATTCCCTTGAGGTACAATCGGACACTCAAATAGATGATAGCTCTAGTTCCTATTGCCATGGTTGTTTTGAAGTTCAAACATTGAATTTCGAACTTGCTCAAAAGCTTGAAAATTTTGTGAAAAAACACAATCTTTTGAAAGAGGACAACCTTGTTTTGAAAAATGAATTAAAGGATTAGTGTTCTAATTTTGAATTGGTTTTGCAAGAGAAGGAAGAGATTACTAGTGAACGTGACTCACTAAGATCTCAACTAGACCTTGCCCTTAATGAGATTGATGTTTTAAAAAGCAAAAATGATTGTGATGATGTTGTGAAGCACAATGAGATTTTATCTTCAAAATTGGATTTTACTTTTAAAGATAACCTTTCCTTGAAAAATAAAATTGATTCTATCACTAAGGAACTTGATCTTATTTTAAAGAAAAATGAATCTTTGCAAAATGAGATTGATATTCATGTTTGTCATGCTAGTGTAGCTTCTTGTTCTAGCACTCCTATTGCATGCTCCACTTTATCTTCCACTATTGAAAATGATATAAATGTTTTGAAGAAAAGTGTTGAATGTTTGGGCTCCACTTTGAGCCAATGCACATTGAATCATTCACGTTTGGAAACCTTGGTTCGCAAGAAACAAGGTCCATCTTTGCATACACATGCTTTCCACGGACACAACCATAACATGTATGCTCATGTGTACACTTGTACACATTGTGGCCGAAAAGGTCATCTTGCTAGATTTTGCTATGATCGTTTACATATTGAAAATTTAGCAACTAATCTTGTTTGGGTTAGAAAAGATACTAACCCCGTGGACCCAAAAGGAAATGGGTACCAAAGACCACCTCTATGCTTTTTGATGTAGGTGGGAGCTCTCACATCACGTGAGAGTATTGGTGCCTTGAGGTGGATGCATTCTAAGCTTAAAAGAGAACCATTTGGATGCTTCACTCTCAAGGGGATTTGGTGGGAAAACCACCGTGGTTTGGAGAACTAGAGATGCACCTTTATCGGTTTTGGTATCATTCTCTAACTCCCATTTTTATTTACATATTTTTCATGTTCATCAATTTATAGCATGTCATGGTTTATTGTTCATTATGCTTATGTCATGTTGATTAGATTAGTGTTATACATGTTTAGTTACTTGAGCACCCATGTTTTATATGGATCTATATTTAATGTTCTCACCTTGTTTAAACTAACATGTATGCCCTAGTTCTAATGCACATGCATATGCATTATGACCATTTGTATGTTTATGATTGTATGATTTTTTTTGATAATTAACATGTGTTATAATAGCTAAACAATGGTGATGTGTTTTATGATTTCTGTTTTTGCCACATGTTTTGATGTTTATAGACTATTATGTATTTCATGATTCTAATAGCATGTGGATTTTCTTCATGATCATTTTTATGTCTTTCATGTTGATTTATATCCCGTTTTATGCTTCATGTTTTGACTACTTGCTTGAATGATAAGTTTTCATTAAGATTAGGATTTATACTTGTACAACTAGTGAGCTACAAATAGACCTTTATATATGTTTGTGCTTGAACGCTCATTTGTATTCACTTAATGTACTAGTATAGTCTAGTTTTGATGATTCTTGCATTTGACTTGTAATCATCATTTTTTTGTTTTAACTTCATGTATATGTCCATCTTGTCCAGACTATCATTTATACATATACATCCTTGAGCCACGTGCCTTCATGCATATACTTTTGTGGTCTCATTGTGTTTAGGATATGTATGTATACTTTAGTTTGTACATGACATACATATGCCTTGAAGTTTAAATCGTTTGGATGAATTTCATGTTTGCTAGGTGATTTCACATTTATAATGGTTTTCATGTTTTCAAGGAATTTCATACAAGCTTAATTGATTATTTTCATGTTGATATGTGTCACATTTTACTTATACACTCACTTTATTAGTTTACTCATGATTTGTTTTCATGAGACTATGATATGGGCTTTATGGATTTTGAGTGTTTAGTGATCATGTGATTTACATGTGTTTCATGAAAAACAATTTTGTTTTATTCCTTGCTTGAAGGATTTCGTACTAGTTTAAAAAAAAAAATTCCTTTTAACTAGTTCGTATTCTTCATTTTGGTAGAGTTTTTCAAACATACTTCAATTTTCAAATCTATTTTTGAAAACCCCTACCTTCGATGGGAGGATGGATGGGAGATCATGTTCATGTATGCCTTAAAATGAAAATCATTTAAAACTTGAACCATGATTGGGAGGTAGATTATATGAGATATACATTTGATCTTATTGTTATTTCAATTGGTATCATTGAATTCTTTCAATTGGTATCAATCTTGACATTCCTTGTATACTCATATATGTTTGTATGTATGTATGCTTCATTCCAAGAATATCAATTTCTATTGGTATCTATTTTTCATACATATACATGTTTTATTTGTGCTTATTATATCCCTATATCTTTAAGCACAAAATCTTGTTTATGCTAGTGCTTGAGCTTCAATTTTGTTTTAATTGACTACTTTTAAATTGGTATCAAGCCTATGCATTATTTTAGTTGGTATTTCATAAAGGGAGAGAAAATTTGATTTTGCCTTTCAATTGGTATTTGTACTCCCATACTTTATGATTGAAAATTCAATTTGGTATCATATGTTCAAAATGAAAATATTTACAATTGGTATCAAAATTTTTGTTTAGACATTCAAAATTTATTATGTTTAATTTCAAATGGTATTAAGATTTTTCATGTGTTTTTGCTTAAAATTGGTATCAATATTTTTTTATTAGTTTCCTTCAATTGGTATCAAGATGCTATTCTTTGACATATTTTCAATTGGTACCTTAATTGATTGTCACCCCTAATTGACGTTATTGTTGTTTTAGACAAAAAGGGGGATAATGTTGTTTTTCTTGTTTTCAACCTTGTAATTCGAACAAAAAGGGGAGAATAATTTATGAATTTAGTTTTGCTTTTACCCCTTATTGAAGATTGATTCTTTGTATTAAAAAGAGAGAAGATTTTGTTTTGTTTTGATTTTTCCCCCTTTGTTGATGATTGACAAAAAGGGGGAGAAGTATTTTGGTTTATATATGCATGTTTATGTTTTGCATATATTAAGTTTAATTTAGTTTAATTTTAATTGGTATCTAAAGCATGTTTTGTAATTGGTATCTAGAGCATGTTTTGTTTTTGAACATTTCATTGGTAATTGGTATCTAGAGCATGTTTTGTTTTTGAACATTTCATTGGTATCTAGAACCTTTTATTGTTTATGCATAGATATGCATGTTTCATGATTTATGTTTTAAGAGCCTTCATTGCATATTCATTATGTTTATTTGGTTATCCATGAGTTAAGGGGGAGCTTCTTTGAAGCTTAACTTTAATCCATGCATATATAACTCCATGAGTTTTGTCATCATTAAAAAGGGGGAGATTGTTGGCCCAGAGGCCTTCCACTCTAGTTTTGATGATGATTAACTCATGTAGTTATGTGTACTAATAATCTTGTGATTTTAGTTTCAGATCATTAATCAAGTTATTAGTAGGTGATTAGCTTCAACAAGATGATTTGGAAGCTTTCACATGTTGATTCAAGAGCCCGAGCGTCAAAGATCATATTTAGCACTTGCTCGGTGGATCAAAGAGTTTTGGATCGAGTCGGCTTGGAGATTGCGCTCTACAAGAAGACTTCGGTACCTAGTTTAGTTTTGTGTTTAGATCCAAATTGTAAAGATTAGAATAGTATGATAATGCTCAAGTTCACAACACACACGTTTCATGTTTTGAATATTGATTTTCGGTTTTTCGGTTTTAGGTTTAACCGATCTTGGTTTGCATGAATAGATAGGTTCTATATACATGCATGCTTAATTTCCTAGACAAACTTAGTTTGATAGTCTATTTCATGTGTTTTATGTTTTGGTATTTTTGACAAAACATATTTTTGAATTAATGTCAAAAACATGGATATATATATATATATATATGTTACATGTATATAGGATTATATCCATATACATCATGCCTAAATGTTGTTTAATATCTTGTTTTTGTATTTGAAAGAGTTTTGGACAAAACGTATTTTCTATTCAAAATCCAAGTTTTAGAAAATACAGTTTTTGGTTTTTGGTAAAAATGATAATACACAAAAATAGTTCAAATTGATTGATATTTGAGCTGAACTTTTTACCACATGTTTATATATCAATGCAAAATGATAAAACTATTTTTGGTAATTTTTAGGAGTGTTAAAAGATTTTTCAAAATATTTTTAAACTGTTTTTCTGACCCAGTTTTCTGTTCCAGGCTTCAACCAGTCGACTAGTCTTCTGAACAAGTCGACTTGGCATGAAGTCGGTCGACCGACGTGCACAAATCTGTGCAGGTTTGGCAGACATGGGACGGTCGACCGTCAGGGTCGACTGGGTTTGAGAGCAGAGCTCTCTGTTTGTTTGGGTCGACCGGGGCGGTCGACTGGTAGCTGGTAACGGGCAGAATTTGACAGTTGGACGGTCGACCGGAGCGGTCGACCGGCAGTTCATTTCTGACAGTTTCTGCTGCCAACGGCTATATTTTTCTGGGGGCTATAAATACCCCATTGGAAAGAGTTTTTCTCTAAGATTTTTTGTGCGAATTTTCCTTACTCTCTGGTGTTTTCACAGCAATCAAAAGAAGTTTTTGGATTCAAATTGAACAATCTATTTGGTGTTTTTGCTAGGGTTTGGAATATCAAAGAAAAGGGTTTTTGGGAAAAGAGTTTTGATTCAACTACTATATCTTAGTTTCAGTTTTTCCCAAGGATTTTCTTTGTGATTTTGATTTCCATTCCATTGGTTTTCTCCACACTTGAGCAACATCTACTTTCTTATTCTATAGGATCTTTGTGTGGGAGAAAGAAATTGTTTGTGGTTGTTGTTTAGACCACCAAGTTAAAAACCCAATCTTTACTTGGCTTTGTGCCTTTGGGTTGTATCCCTCAAGTTGTGAGGTGATCCTTGTGTTTGCTTTGTGCTAATCCCTCGGGTTGTGAGGTGATTGTTTTGTTGGCTTGGAGTTGTGCCTCAAGGAGGAGGTTGTGGTTGTAAAGAGAGGAGTTGGGTACTCCTTGTGAGAGTTCTTTGTGGACTTGCTAGTGGATTAGAAATCCTTCGTGTGTCGAAGGCGGGGATGTAGAGCTGGGTGCTCGAACCTCGAAACATATCTTGTTGTTTGCGCTTGATCCATTGACTCTCTCTATCTCTCTCTTTACTTTGTGCCTTGCAACTATTCATATTGTGCATTCATAATTGCTTGGCTTGGTTGTGTGTGCATCACTTGTTGATTGCACTTGAGTGTATTGCATTAAGTTTTTAAATTCCGCATTGAGTTCATTAGATAAGCATAATCATCTATTCACCCCCGCTCTAGGTGATTTTTCATACATGTATAGTATTTGAGACACCCATGTTTAATATGGACTATTATTTTGTGTTCTCACCGTTTGTTTAGCTATCATGTTTATCATAAGTTTAATAACATATGAATTTGCATAATAATCATGTTTTTGTTTATCATGATGAATTTTGTTTTGTTTGATACTTCATGTTTTGAATATATGTTTAGATGTTAGTTTTCATTAAGACTAGGTATATACTTGTACATATAGTGGGCCACAAATAAATCTATATATGTTTGAGCTTGAATGCTTGTTTGAACCCATTAGATGTGCTAGTATAGTCTAGTTTTGATGATCCATGCATTTTAAACTTGTATTCCCATTTTTGGATTTATTTTTGTGATTATGTTTAACTTCATGTATATGTCCATTTTATCCAAATTATTGTTATACATATACATCCTTTTGAGCCACGTGCCTTAATGCATATATCTTTGTGGACTCGTTATGTTTGGATATGTATGTATACTTTAGTTTGTATAGGACATACATATACCTTGAAGATTAAATAGTTTTGATGATTTTCGTGTTTTCATGTTTCAAGGAATATTGAGCTAAATTGTATACTTTCATGATCATGTTCTTCACATCTTATTTGTACACTCACATTTATTGTTTACTCATGTGTTTGTTTTCATGAGTCATATTTATGCTTAATTGACTTAGAGTGTTGATTATCATGTGGATTTCATGTTTCATGAAAAATAATTTTGCTTTATTTCTTACTTGAAGGATTTCGTACTAGTTTAACAAGTTTTTCCATTTAACTAGTTCGTATTCTTCATTTTGGTAGAGTTTTCAAACACACTTCATTTTTCAAATCTTTTTTTGAAAACCCCTACCTTCCAAGGGCGGTTGGATGAGAGATCATGCTCATGTATGCCTTATATTGAAAATCATTTTTAAACTTGAACATGGTTGGGTGGTAGTTATATGATGTATACACTTGATTATTATTATTGTTTCAATTGGTATCATTGAAATTCTTTCAATTGGTATCAATTTTGACCTTTTTTGTATACTCATATATGTTTGTATGTATGAATGTTTTTAAATTCCAAGAATATCAATTTCCAATGGTATCTAATTTTTCATACATGTTTGTGTTTATGCTAAGCTTGAGCTTCAATTTTGTTTCAATTGATTAGTTTTCAATTGCTTTTCAATTGGTATCTCATTTCAAGCCTATGCATTATTTTTGTTGGTATTTCATAAAGGGGGAGAAAATTCGATTTTCATGTTTACAATTGGTATTTGTATCTCCACTCCCTTACTTTATGATAGAAAATAAAAATTTTAAATTGATATCATATACTTAAAAAGAAAAATACTCTTTTTGATATCAAGATGTTTATTTGAATGTTTTAAAATTGGTATCTCAAAATTTTGTTTAATAAAAAAAAATTAAAAATAGTCAAAAGTTTTGATTTGTATTGACTATATGCAAGGAGAGCTTAACATCTCTTCTACATAAAGATTCATGTTGAGTGTATCTTGTATTGAAGAGCTTGACAATCTCTTCTTTATGTGATACACGTGTGTAGGGGGAGCTTCACATCTCCTCTTATGCATTGCATAGTGTATGTTATGTGAATTAGGGCTTGTCATTCCTCTTTCATGTAATGTATCTATGTAGGGAAGCTTCACATTTTCCTCTTCATGAATGTATATCGCATATACCATTTATTGATTGATCTATGTTTACTTTCAATTGGCATCAAGATATTACTTTGACATATTTTCAATTGGTACCTTAATTGATTGTCACCCCTATTTGGTTTTGTTTTTATTTTAGACAAAAAGGGGGAGAACATTGTCTTTATTTACCCTTATTGATGATTGTTTCTTTGTATTAAAAAGGGGGAGAAGATTTTATTTTGTTTTGATTTTTACCCCTTTGTTGATGATTGACAAAAAGGGGGAGAATTATTTGAGAGTTTAACATGCATATATAGAGAAGATGTATTTAATATGCATGATTGGTACATGTTTTACATATGCATATTTATGTTTTGCATATATTAAGTTTAATTTAGTTTAATTTTAATTGGTATCTAGAGCATGTTTTATTTTTGAACATTTCATTGGTATCTAGAGCCTTTTATTGTTTATGCATTATTATTCATTGCATATTTATTGTTTATTTGTTTATGCATGAGTTAAGGGGGAGCTTCTTTGAAGCTTAACTTTAATCCATGCATATATAACTCCATGAGTTTTGTCATCATCAAAAAGGGAGAGATTGTTGGCCCGGAGGCCTTCCTCTCTAGTTTTGATGATGATTAACTCATGTAGTTATGTTTACTTATAATTTTGTGATTTTAATTTCAGATCATTAAGCAAGATATTAGTTGGTGATTGCTTCAAAAAGAGGAGTTTGGAAGCCTTCACTTGGTGATTCCAGGGCCGAGCATCAAGATCATACATAGCCTAGCTCGTGGATCACGGTTTGGACCAAGTCGACTTGAAGATGAAGATCGTCAAGAAGACTTAGGTATCCATAGTTTAGTGTGTTTTAGATCCATGTGTAAAGATAAGAATAGTTGATATGCTCAAATGCACAACACACACGTTTTATGTTTGGATATTGATTTTTCGGTTTTGGTTTAACCAATATTTGTTTTCATGAATAGTTGATCAAAACAAGTTTAATTGGTTTATGTATAATAGATGTATTCTTTCTATACATGCATGCTTAACTTTTAAACAAACTTATTTTGACTATCCTATTCATGTATTGAAAAATCGAAGTTTGATAAAATACAAGTTTTGGTTTTTAGTAAAAATGATAAGACACAAAAATAGTTTCATATGCTCTATATTTGAGTTAAAATATTTATCACATGTTTATGTATAAATGCAAAATGATAAAACTATTTTGGGTATTTTTTACAAGACTTAAAAGAATTTTTTAGAAATAATTTTAACATGTGTTTTTGACCCAGATTGTGGCTGACAGGCCAGGTCGGCCGACCGGACGGTCGACCGAACCAAGGGCCAGTCGACCGTTGCGGTCGACTGACGTGCACAGCCCTGTGCATGTTTGTCAGACACAGGGCCGGTCGGCCGACCGGAGCAGAGAAGTCTGCTTTCTGTATCTGGGCGGTCGGCCGAGCGGTCGACCGGATGCCCCAACGGTCATATTTCTGACCGTTGGCGGTCGGCCGGGCCGGCCGACCGCAAGCCTGTCAGGCTGACAGATCAGCCTAACGACTAGTTTTCTGTTTGGCCTATATAAACCCCAATTCTTTGGGATTTTGGCTAAGGTTTTTACAAGAGAAAAAAATACTATTTCCCTAGTGTTAAAAACAAGTTTTCAAAAGTGTTTTTGGGCTTTAAAACTTCCAATCTTATTTGTTTTAGGTTTTTGAAAAATCAAAGAAAATAGTATTTTGGGAGATTTGTGTTTGTTCTTCATTTCCATTATCTTCAAGAGTTTTCCCAAGATTATTTCTTTGAGTTCTTGTTTTCCAAACACCTAGTTTTCCACACTTGAGCTATCTTCTATCCTAATCTATTTAGGATCTTTGTTTTGTGGAAGAGAGATTGTTTGTGGTTGAAAGAAACAACTTGTTGTACACCCTTGCTTTGGTTTGCTCCCTCTTTGGTAGAGGTTGAATTGGTTGGTTTGCTCCCTCTAGTGAGAGGTGGAGTTTGGTTTGTAACCCTCTTCGGTAGAGGTGTTGGTTGTTGTTTGGCTATGGGCCTACCCCTTGGTTGTGAGGCGGTGTTTGAGAGAGGAGTTCGGTACTCCTTGTGTTGTAACAAATCCTCCCCGGTGGAGGTTCCCTCGGTGGGAGTATAGTGGATTAGAAATCCTTCTCGGTGAAGGCGGGGACGTAGAGCTAGGGGCTCGAACCTCGGAACATATCTTTGTGTTTGCGTTTGATCCACTTGTCCTAAACTCTCTCTCTATATTGTGCATAGCATCATTCATTTATTCATATCATTGATTGTTATTCATTTTTGCATATTTTGCCACATCCATGCCATGCATATCATAAATAAAAATGTGATTTTTAATCTTTTTCTCTCTATTTTTGCAGGTCCATATTTTAATGGAGAGAGGCCCATAAATCCATGTAATTAGCAAGAATTAAAGGGGATTAAGCCAAAGGCCAAAAGAGAGCCCAAGAGTTGAGCTCAGGATCTGGAATCATCCACGCATCCAGTCAGCATTCTAGAAAATCCACGTGGCTAACAACCTGCAACAAACTCGCAACAGAAATCGTTGGCGCAACGGCCAAGATTCTGTCGCGGAAACGTGGCTCTGGCCCCGGATCCGCGGCAGTTATCTGGCCGTTGAGCCAGCAATTGATCCCCAGCTGTCTGATTCTGGAGCCTTCTTCTCCTGAGGCCTATAAATAGATCATCAGGGCCAGTGCAAAAAAGGAGAGGAGAGATTAGAGGATAGAGCTTGTATTTTGTAGGTTTTTCTCTAGGATTTTTATTGCTCTAGTTCTTCTTCTTCCTCCTAGAAATTTTGTGAGAGAGAGATTGAGAGAGAGAGAAAGCTTGTGTAAACCAAGGTGTGACAACTTGTGAAGCAAGGATTAATCCAATCTCCTTTCTCTACTTGAGCAATTTCTAGTACTTTACTTGCATTCTTTCATTCAAGCTTTACTTTCCTTACACTTTTATTCTTGAATTGCTTCTCTTTTCTTGTAATGGCTAGTAGCTAACTTCTTCTAACATGACTAGCTGACCACTAACATTGCTAACTTCTAACTCTTGGGTGATTGCTAATTTTTCATCTTGTAATTGTTGAGTCTTTTTCATCCCCGATGGGTTACTTTCATGCTTGGCAAGCTCTTGTTGTAATTCCATATGATTCATGTGTGCCTCATTTAGAACCTTGTCTTTAGAACAAGTGCCTTGATGGAACATGGAGATGGATCACCAAACATATGCTATTTGTTGTACAACTTCATTACTTCAATGCTAACTTGTTGTATTTGCCTTGAATGACTAATGAATGTTGTATCTTCTTCCTTAGCATCCCTTGAGTGTCACTCCTCGAGTCCACCATTGAAATTCTATCTTGAGAGCCAATGAAATCAATGAGGCTGCAAGACAAGTCCAAGAAGATCACCCATCAATCAAGTGGGAAAGTAACTAGACCAACACGCAAGACATACATATGCCGATGAATCAACATGAGGCAAGCATCACCATAACGGAGTCTAGTAAGTTAGCAAGTTAGAAAGGTAGCTAGTCATGGTTTTTCACATCTTAAAGTCTTTTACAAAGTTCTCCTTCTTTTAGTTTTCTTTCCAAAGCAAATCTTGTTTTCTAATTCTTTTCATTTTCTTTCCATCATGCACAAATCCACAAATTCTTTTATCTCTTTTTCCATTTCTTTTTCATTCTTTTAAAAACAAAGAAGAACCTTCGTTTTCCATCCTCAATACCAAACCGTAACGCTTCCATCGCAAGCTCTTCCTGAGAATCGACTCGTATAGCCTATGCTATTACGGTGATTTGGAAAGAGTACATCAATCATTATAAATACATTTCGGAGTAAGTAAGCACTACAAGGTTGTCTCTAAACCTTCTCTCTTTTGTTGAATATCTGTGCATTTATACTCCACTATTCTTTTCTTATCAAAATTTTTGGCGCCGTTGCCGGGGAGAGCAACGGTTTTGATTCGATTGAAGAACTAAACGAACTTTCTTCTCTGTTGCAGGTTACAGGTGAAGAAACAGGAAAACTAGCATTGCAGTGACATATAAGTGGCTCTGGGCCTCTGCTCTCGAAAGCAGAGACCAGTTGCTCTCTGATTTGCCGCGATTCCACGGCAAAAGCCGCGGATCCGCGGCAAAGAGGAGTGAGCTACTCACAGTTTTTCTGCAGGGTTGCTTGCTCTGCAAAAGTACAGCTGCTGCAATACTTAAATTCTTGTATGCTTCACCATATTCCTGCTAATAATCAACAGTAAAAAATTTGTTGCAAAGTTAAAAATTGATTAGACGTTTGCATTTCTAGGCACGTGTCTTTTCAATTCATTTACTTTACTGTTGAAGAGTGCTGGAGTAAGGTACGTGCGCATTGCATTTTGATTAGGACTCACTTCTTGGTTGATATTTTATCGCTTTGAGTGAACCTTGTTTGTTTATATCGTACACTTGCACAAAATCGATTTTAAGGGCATACCCAATAAATAAGATAAGGTGGGGATTTCATCACCCCTTCCTTAGCCCAAAAACCACCATCCCAGCACTCACAATCCCAAGCTTTATAATAAAATCTGATAGACGTTGGCCCTAAGGACATCCGGACTCAGTAGGAGATCGGCCGAGGTTGGAAGTTGATTTTGATTCATACTCCGGTGAAATCAGTGTCTAGGCTGGGGATTAAGAGGTTAAGCCTCGAAGATACCGTGATTTGGCGTAATTAAGGCCCGTTGCTTACGCACGGATACCTCCCACCGTATTTTGCCCCTACCTGGCTGATTAACTGTGGTCTGATTCAAGCAACAACCTTCTTTGGTTCATCGAACAGTTAGGAGTCGTCTAGGTCCAGGAACCCTAGATAGCTTGGATTGATTTTTCTTTTATTTTTTGTTATTTTCATTTTTCTTTTTCGCTGGTGTGATCGGTGCACGTTGTTTGTGACTGTATATGCGAGAGTGGTACCGGGATTCAAATTCTGCAAGACTTGTTAGACTTTCTACACTTGCACATACACCACCACTTGACATTATGGAAAACAACGTTTCGCTTCAAGATAGATTCTACCCGATTCGCACTTCGCTTCCTTCATGCATTCTTCTCCCTGAACCCAATGGAAATCACTTTGAGCTGAAACCGCAATTCATCAATACACTTCCCTGATTTCATGGTCTAGAGTCTGAGGACGCGTACTTCTTCATTCGAGAGTTTGAAGAAGTATGCGTAATAATGAGAATTTCCCAATTGACCGAGGATGCTGTCAGGTTAAGGTTCATACCGTTTGCACTGAAGGATTTAGCTAAGAAATGGCTTTACAATCTTCCCGCCAATTCGATATCTTCATGGGATGATTTTGTAAAAGTCTTTCTTAAAAAATTTTATCCCATCCACAAGACAGCCCTCATGAGAAAAAATATAATGCAATTCAAGCAGGAATCAAATGAACCCTTCTGGAAGTACCTTGAACGCTTTAAAGACCTTCTAGCCCAATGTCCTCATCACGGCATAGAGAAATAGCGTCAATGCCAGATTATCTATGATGGTCTAGATTACCAAACGAAAACACTCCTTGAATCCATGTGCCAAGGGGAATTTTTGAAGAAAGATGAGCACCAGGGGTGGGATCTCTTTGAAGCCTTAGCTGAGAAAACCATTCAGTAGGAGTCATGCCCTGATAAACCCACTCCCGCTACTTCCAGAACCGGGATGCACTCGATAGAATCCTCCATAGCAGCTGAAGCAAAAATCATCCAATTGATGAAGAGGATAGAACTGCTTGAGTCTAGGGAACATTCTGTTGTCAGTCAGGTCAACCCATCACCTATGTCAAACCGGGTTGCACCTACTGTCATGATCTCAACCATGTCTTTGAGGAGTGTCCATTATATCAGTCTCAATCGTATCAGGAGAACACGAATGCAGCTTTTACCAGACCCTATCACAATCCATACTCCAACACATATAATCCGGGATGGCGAAACCATCCAAATTTTTCGTGGAGTCAGTCTGGTCCTGAGCAACATAGGCCACCATTGCCACATCCTTATAATGCTCAGTCTCACCCACCCAGTTTCAATCGAAATTCACCATATTTTCATCCATACCAAAGTCCACCACAATCACAATCCTATCAAAATCCACCACACTACCAATCACAATTCCAGTCTCCATACTATCAACATCCACCCCAGAATGATTCAGAAATATCAGAGTTGAAGAAAATGTTAGAAACCTTTGCAAAGGACTATCGTCAGGAGATGAATAAAGTACAGGTCCAGATTGGGCAATTGGCTAATTCTGTGAATGAAAGACAAAAAGGAATGTTACCAAGCCAGCCATTGCCAAATCCCAAACATCACTTCCCTTTGCATGAAGTGGAAGACACGGGCCCCAGTCAATGCCATGCTATTCATACCCTGAGATCTGGAAAACAGGTAGATAATAAGGTTTTTGATCAATCATCCCATCCAGCACCAAAGCCAACACCTCCAATCCAAATGCAACCAACTTCTGACAACCCATCTTCTAGTTCAGAGCCATCCACTTCAAAAGCCAAGGGTAAAAAAAAAGGAAGATGAGCAACCTTATAAGCCTAGTGTACCATTTCCAAATAGGCTTACGAATCACAAGATAGATGCTCATATGGAGAAAATAAGAGAAATGTTTAATAAGGTCCAAATCAATGTCCCTCTTCTTGATGCAATCCAACAAGTGCCATCATATGCGAAATTCTTAAAGGAAATGTGCACCAAGAAGAGGAAAACACAAGTCCCTAAAAAAGTCTTCCTAGCATCCAACATCAATGAGTTGCTCACTGGGTCAATTCCGGAGAAATACAAGGACCCAGGGAGCCCGACCATCACTTGCATCATAGGAAAGACTACCATCAATAGGGCACTTCTTGATTTAGGCACCAGCATTTATCTCCTACCTTTTTCTATATACCAACAATTAGGGTTAGGTGATCTCCGCCCTACCCAAATGACAATACAATTGGCTGATCGCTCTGTCAAGAAACCTAAGGGGGAAGTTCACGATGTCCTTGTCAGAGTTGGGGAGTTCATTTACCCTGTGGATTTTGTAATTCTTGAGACACAACCTGTGTCTAACACTAATCATAAGGCTCAAACTCCTGTCATTTTGGGACGACCATTCCTGGCCACAGCAAATGCTATCATCAATTGCCAGAATGGATCAATGAGGATAACCTTTGGTGACATGACTCGTGAAGTGAATGTCTTCCACACACAACCTCGTAAAACAAAAGATCAAACATTCGAGGTCAGCTTTGTTAGAGACAATTTGGAGGAAGAAAGTGAAGATTCAAAAGATGAGTCACAACTTTGTGATTCTCTTGAAATAGGAAATCCTGTTATCCGAGTACCCTTTCAAAAGGGGAAAGTTGATTTGGATATTTTCACTTTCAGGGAGCCAACTGTGAACGTATCCCAAGAGGATACAATTCAAGAACCTCCAATTGATATATCATTTGAAGACCTCTTCGCTGACGAAATCATGTGCCTGGATGAGTCAACTCGGGGACGGTTAACTGATTGTACACTTTTAAAGGAAAATGTTGACCTGAGTTTTGAAGAGTTGTATGGAGAGGAGCTGGAATTTCTTGACAATTGAAGTAAAGAAATTCAAAGAGAAAAAAATGGTGATGAAGAACTCTTTAGGGAACATTGTGGTGAAATGCGGATGAATAACAATGAGAAATTGAAGCTGGAGATGCCTAGGGCTAAGAAAGTAATAGAACTCGTTTCCCAACCAAGCTCGCGTAAACAAACACACTGGAACGATGGGAAACGGGCCAGGGGGAAAAGACCAAAAGAACAGCCTAGGCAAGGGATACACTTGTAAATATTTTCTGTAAATAATTTTTTGTACACTTTTCGTAAATAATAAATAATAATAAAAAAAGAAATAGAAATAAATAATAAATGAGGGACTTTTGTGCTTAAAAGAGTTTCCCCACTTTCAAAATTCAAATCTCCAAAGTCCCTAGGTTTCTCCATAACTCTTTTTCCTAGGGTCAAACTCCTTTTTTCAAAACTTCAAATCCCTAGGTTGTAAATATCTTTTTACCTAGGGATAAAAGTGGAACTCTCATTTTTTTTTCGTCCCTATAAATACTCTCTCTACCCTACCCCTCCTCCCTCAAACGAAAATCAACCTCAGACCTGAAACCCCTCTCAAAGTGCCGCCTCACCAAATTTTTCCTTCCCCAGAGCTCTCTATCCTGCCGCGTTCCCGCGACCACAGCCGCAGATCCGCGACATTCCTGAAGCTTCCAGAGCAGCGCCAAGTTCTTCACCGATCGATTTCTTCCCCTGGTGGCCGATCTGCTGTCATATCTTCCCGAACCCATCTCCTGTGCCCTCTGTAAGACCGAGATTTATTTTCCCCCCATGAATTCCGGGGGCAGTTTGAATCTTGATCTCTCCAATTTTATTGCTTTAATCTTAGATTATTAGCATGGCACCTTTAATATTTGCTGAGAAAGACTATGGGAAAATCTTGTGTGACTCGAATGGATATGGCCATATGTTTCTAGATAGAATTAGGGCTTAGGATTGGTATACGCTAGTGTACGACAACTCTGAGAATGATGCATTTTATTGTCCCGAATTGGTGACAATGTTTTACACTCACATTGACCATGCATCTGTTGACACGCAAACATACCAATTTACTATGCACATGCCCATGGGTGACTGGTTCATTACTCTTCCTCTTCTTGAGGAACACACAAATGTCCCCATTCATCAACAACACAGCGATCCCCTCCCACTGATCGATTATATGACACTCATGGGGGCTCACTGCACTGAGCAGGACCGTGGGCTCAAGGCCAGCACTACCTTTAGGAATGTTCACTGCGTTGGACGCTGGATCCAACGTAACATTTTAGGGCTGGACCACACGACTTCCTTCAACCGCCCGGTGTTGCAAATAATCCACGATTTAATGACCAGGCAACACACGGTCTGCTTAAATAAGGTCATCTTCCACGCTATCATAGCTAACTCTTCACGCACTAGAGGTGCCAAACACTCTCACCCAATTCTGATCACGCGTCTGTGTAGGACTTTCCTACCGGACGCCGTAGTCGATTCATTTGACCGAGTGTTTGTTGCACCTGAGCGACCCACCAGTTCTTATAATAGCTGTCTGCACGCGGTTTGGACTCCTAGTGTCCAACCCGAAGATATACCGGTGGAGTCCTCCTCTGAGGAGAGTCTTGAGGAGGAAGATGAGCCTGAGTTTTGGCGTCAGGATCCCCCAGCAGAATCACGTGCCTTCATGTCCACCATCTGGAAGGGCATGAAGAAAATTTTTAGGGGGCAGGTCAGGCTTAGGAAGAAGGTGGAGGAGCAATCCTCGAGGTTGGACTGCATTGAGGCGGGGCTTAGACGATCTCAGTCGGCTGGACCCAGCACCACCGCTGGTCCAAAACGAAGGAGGGAGTGATTTCATACCTTTTACCTATTTCATGCATTTTTTTATCTTGCATACATTGAGGACAATGCATGAGATCGGTATGGGGGGGTAGATTCTAACTTAGGATTTTCATTTTCTTTTTAGGACTTTTTATTTTCTATGATTTTCATTTTCTTTTTAGGTTTTTATTTTCTTTTAGATTTTACCTTTCTTTATAGATTTTCTATTTTCTTTTAGATTTTACATTTTAGAAAAAAATAAAAAAATTATATAAAAAAGAAATTCTTGATCCATGTTTAAAGAATCAAAACTTGAATTTAGGGATTAAGGAAGCTCTTAACTAAGATTTCTAATTATAAGTTGAAAAGAGGAGTTTTGTAGGATTTTTAGGTTAAAGTAATAAAGGATAAGAAAGATTATTAGATTTTAATTCTTTCTTTAGGATATATACATTGAACATTTTAAAGGATCAATCATAGACTTTGTGACTTTATTTACAAATATATATAATTAAAAAAAAAAGAAAAAAAAGAAAAGAAAAGAAAAAATATATATGTAAATAACTAAATAAACACTTAGCCACTAATTAAGCTGGTTAGTAGTGCCTCAAGAAGCATTACCAATCAAGCCTAAAGGTGGTTAAGTCCTTAACCCCTTCGTGGCCTAGTTTACTCGAGTCCTCAAACCCGAGGGATGTTTTCTCATCTGGTGCCCTAGGACCATCTGGTTTGGGAGTCATCGGTTAGAGGCTCGTTACAAGGGTAAATTAGAAAGCCTAAGGAAGTTAAGGAAATGTAAATAAATAAATATTGTAAATATAAAAAAAATGTGTTATATATATTAGTAAATAAATGAACTTAGTCTAAGAAAGATCCTTCATATTTATAGATGTATATATCCTAGGATTGATGCAAAATCCGGTTTTTGATCTTTTCCCTAAAAACTTAACCTAAATTGAAAACAAAACTCTAAATAGACACTTATAAGAGGAATGACAAGTTTAGGGTAACCTGAAACCTATAACTCAAGTAAGAATCTTTAAAACATGGATCAAAATTTTCACTAACCCTTTTATTTTTCTTTATGGATTTTGTGGGTGCAATCCGCTGAAAACCCTCAGGAGACCACACTCCTCCTCTAGGGTAACCTAGAGGTTTAACGGCTTGTTGCACATGCTAAGTGCAATCGTGTCACCTACGAAAGTGGTGTAATAATCTAGTTAGGATTTTCTTTCTTTTTTGCTCGAGGACGAGCAAAAGCTAGGTATGGAGGTGTGATTGTTATTCATTTTTGCATATTTTGCCACATCCATACCATGTATATCATAAATAAAAATGTGATTTTTAATCTTTTTCTCTCTATTTTTGCAGGTCCATATTTTAATGGAGAGAGGCCCATAAATCTATGTAGTTAGCAAGAATTAAAGGGGATTAAGCCAAAGCCCAAAAGAGACCCCAAGAGTTGAGCCGAGGATCTGGAATCATCCACGCATCCAGTCAGCATTCTAGAAGATCCACGTGGCTAACAACCTGCAACAAACTCGCAACAGAAATCGTTGGCACAACGGCCAAGATTTTGCCGCGGAAACGTGGCTCTGGCCGCGGATCCGCGGCAGTTATCTGGCCGTTGAGCCAGCGATTGATCCCCAGCTGTCTGATTCTGGAGCCTTCTTCTCCTGAGGCCTATAAATAGATCATCAGGGCTAGTGCAAAAAAGGAGAGATTAGAGGATAGAGCTGAAAAAACACCTAGAGGGGGGGTGAATAGGTGTGAATGCTAATCTAATGATCTTTTTAAACTTTAATTAAATGAGTGAGGCAACGATCTCTCAAAACACGACTAAGAGCCGAATACCCCTTGCGAGGTTCTGAACTCCTTCCTCCCAATTCCCCTAGATATGGGTTAGAGGTGCGCAATGCAACCGTGTTGTATGAGAAATGATCGAACAAGTAAAGGATGAAATGCTATGATGAAATACACACAAGCAATATAGCAAGTAAAGTGAACAAGACAAGATTGCACAAGTAAAGGGTTAGTTCTCAAGCAAGTAATTCAAGACAATATAAAGCAAGAGAAATTGTAAGTAAGAATGACGCAAAGGCAATCGCAAACAAGATGATTTGTTTCGAGGTTCGAGCACACTTGCTCTAGTCCCCGCCTTCACCTCTGTGAAGGGTTTCCACTATCCACCGAGGATGCCTTTACAATTTGGTCTACCGAAGACCGAGCACCGAGCTCCACCAAGTACAAAGGACCTCTACCGAAGAGGTTGCTCCACAAGGAAAGGATTACAAGAACCAAGTGATCACAACAAGATCACTACACTTTTCTCAAACTCTTTTACAAACACTCTCACTTCAATTACAACTTCACTATAGAATGAGTATAGGATTTTTGGCTCTATGAAGTGTGGTGAGAAAAACTTCAGGTGTAGAGTAATATTAGCAATCAAACACAACTGAAAAACTAGCTCAAAAAGAATTGAAATGAAAGCCTTAAACTCTTTTCTTTTCTCTTTTGAAAACAACACAAACTTGAGGATTTTCTAAGTAATATGCAAGAGAGACTTCTCCTCTATTTATAGGCTTAAAAATAGGTTAAAAACAATTTCTTTTTGTCTTATTTTCTCTGAAAAAGCTCCCCAACAACTCTCCAAAAATCTGTTAAAGCTGAAAACAAAAACAGTTTTTCAGAATAGCCCAAAAAGGAAAGAGCCGTTAGGCTTGTTGCAGGCCTGGCGGTCGACCGGTCCGGTCGACCGCCAGCACAGCTGCAAAGAGCCGTTGGCGCCCGGTCGACCGGTCCGGTCGACCGTCCCAAAAGAGGAAACACAGTTTCCTTCTTCCGGTCGACCGGTCCGGTCGATCGAAACAACCCGAGAGCAATTTGCTCTCCGTCGGTCGACCGGTCCGGTCGACCGACAGACATGCACAAACAGTGCATGTCCAGACACATCGCCGGTCGACCGGGCCGGTCGACCGAAGTTGCCTGAAACAGAAAAACTGGGCTGTTTTGAGTTAGAAAAATTTTGATAAATATTTTAAAAATACATATAGCTAAGTATTATGCAGAAAATAGTTTATACACATGTTTTAAATAAGATTTTCAAGATTAAAGCTTTTGGTACATGTATATATAAACTAAGGCATAAAACTTAGAAATAAACATTTTCAAAACATAGAAAATATATGAAACAAGTGTGTGTGCAAATCCTAGAGCCAAATTTCATATACTCAAACTTTAACATTCTATTTCTTACAATATTTCTAAGGACTTCAAGATCTTCAATAGGCTTCTTCATATGATCTTCAATACTTGTTCCTTGAGCCCAATTGGAGTTGACTTGAGTCCAAATCCTTGTATTTGTGAGAGAAGACTTCTAGAATGAATAGAAATCTGAAACACACTTAAACAACAAATGTTATTAGTACAAATAACTAATATGTTTTGTAATCATCAAAATACACTAATCATGGGTGATTGTAACCTTGGGCCAACAATCTCCCCTTTTTTGATGATGACAAAACATATAGGTTATTTAAATAAACATGGAAGAGGAGTTTGAAAAACTCCCCCTCAAATAATGCTATGTATAAAAAATTGGACTATTGAAAGCACAATACATAAAGCATTCAATGTACAAAAGTTTTGTCAAAACCTTAAATAAACAAACTTTCTTTTTCTTCATAAAATAAAACTCAAATAATATCAAAACTAAATATCAAACTAAACTTATTCTCCCCCTTTTTGTCATACATCAAAAAGGGTTAAAATACCAATTGAAAAATTTTTATTTTTAAGAATCTATAATGCAAACATTCAACTCACCACAAATAAATGAAAATCTAGCATAGTCTAAAGGTTTAGTAAAAATATCGGCAAGTTGAAAATCGGTAGAAACATAATCAATATCAATATCACCTTTCTCATAATGATCTCTAAGAAAGTGATACCTAATGTCAATGTGTTTGGTTTTACTATGTTGATTTGCATTCTTTGTCATGTGAATAGTACTAGTATTATCACAAAATATTTTAACATGATCAAAGTGTAAATCATAGTCAAGGAGAGTATGTTTCATCCAAAGAACTTGTGCACAACAAGCTCCGGCTGCAACATACTCCGCCTCGGCGGTTGATAGGGCTACCGAATTTTGCTTTTTGGAAGACCAAGATACAAGACAATTACCTAAGAATTGACATGTTCCACTTGTGCTCTTCCTATCTACCCTACAACCCGCATAGTCGGCATCCGAAAAACTCTTCATTTCAAATAATCCGGTTTTAGGATACCACAAACCCATTTCAATAGTGCCCTTAAGGTAGCTAATTAAGCGTTTAACCGCAATTATGTGAGATTCTTTAGGACAAGATTGAAAACGTGCACAAAGACAAACGGAAAACATAATATCCGGCCTACTAGCCGTCAAATAAAGCAAACTACCAATCATGCTTCTATAAAGTTTAATGTCTACACTTTTACCTTGTTCATCCTTGTCAAGCTTTGTAGTTGTTGCCATGGGAGTTTTGCTTACTTTCGATCCTTCAAGCCCAAACCTTTTGATTAGTTCCTTTGTGTACTTGGCTTGATTGATGAAGATCCCATCCTTCTTTTGCTTGATTTGGAGTCCAAGGAAATAGTTGAGTTCCCCCATCATAGACATTTCGAATTCATCCTTCATGCATGATTCAAAAGCTTTGCAAAGAGATTCATTAGTAGAACCAAAAATAATATCATCCACATAAATTTGTACAATAAGAATATCCTTTTCTACATGTTTTGTAAACAAAGTTGTGTCAATTTTACCTTTCTTAAAACCATTTGAAGTCAAAAATGAAGAAAGTCTTTCATACCAAGCCCTAGGGGCTTGTTTTAAACCATAAAGAGCTTTATCTAATTTAAAAACAAAATCCGGATGTGTAGGATCAACAAACCCGGGGGGTTGTTCAACATACACCTCCTCTTCAATAAATCCATTTAGAAAAGCACTTTTAACATCCATTTGAAATAATTTGAAATCTTTATATGAGGCAAATGCTAGTGTCATCCGTATGGCTTCAAGCCGTGCTACGGGTGCAAAGGTTTCTTCAAAATCGATCCCTTCGATTTGAGTGTAATCTTGGGCAACTAACTTAGCCTTGTTTCTAACTACATTACCCGATTCATCCAACTTATTCTTAAAGATCCACTTAGAACCAATTGTTGGTCTATCGTGGGGCCTAGGAACAAGGTGCCAAACTTGGTTGCGCTCAAATTGATTGAGCTCCTCTTGCATGGCTAGCAACCAATATGAATCGGCCTCGGCTTCGAGGACATTTTTGGGTTCAACATGAGAAATGAATGCATAGTTACCACAATAGTCATGAAGTCTAGAGCGAGTGGTTACCCCTTTTGATACTTCACCTATGACGAGGTCCTTGGGATGATGTGGATTGTATCTCCAATCCTTTGGTAGTGGTTGAGTAGGCTCCACCTCATGTGTTTGATTTTCATTCCCTTGTGCCTCTTCCACTTTAGCTTTGCTTCCTTCATCATCCTTTGGTTTGTCTCCCATAGTAGAAGCATCCTCCAAGGTCACTTTCTCCATGCCTTCATCTAATGCATCTATTTTTACAACATTCTTAACAAACTTGTTAGATTCCTCAAACTTAACATGAATAGACTCTTCAATAGTCAATGATGATCTAATGAAAACTCTATAAGCCTTACTAGTATTTGAGTAACCTACAAAAATAGCCTCATAAGATTTAGGATCAAATTTTCCCAAATTATCTTTTGTATTTAAAACAAAACATTTGCATCCAAAAATTTTGAAATAAGAAACATTTGGTTTTCTAGAAAAATACATTTCAAAAGAAGTTTTAGTAGTATTTTTACACAAGAAAACGCGATTTGATATATAGCATGATGTATTAACGGCCTCGGCCCACAAATAATGTGGTAGACCATATTCACTTAGCATTGTCCTAGCCATCTCTTGTAATGTTCTATTTTTTCGTTCAACTACTCCATTTTGTTGTGGAGTTCTAGGACAAGATAGTTCATGCTTTATTCCATGTTCATCACAAAAAGTGGTAAAGGGTTGGTTAATGAATTCACCTCCTCTATCACTTCTTATTCTCAAAATCGAAACATCTTTTTCTTTTTCAACTCTTTTCTTAAAAGTTTGGAAATACGAAAATGCTTGGCTTTTATGTTCAAGAAAGAAAACCCAAGTAAACCTTGAAAAATCATCAACCAAAACATAAGCAAATCTATTCCCACTTAGACTTTTGGTTTGTGTAGGGCCAAAAAGATCCATATGGATTAACTCCAAAGGACGTGATGTCATGATATCCTTAATTGACTTGAAAGAAGACTTAGTTTGTTTCCCAAATTGACATGCGTCACAAACTCGGTCCTTTTCAAAATTCAAGCAAGGAATACCTTTCATCATTTCCTTTGTGTTTAACCTAGAAATGTGATCAAAAGAAATATGCCCTAATCTCCTATGCCACAACCAAGAGTCATCATTGAGGGCTTTCAAACAAGTAATATTACAAGACATATTTAACATATCAATCATATAAACATTACTTTCACGAAAACCGGAAAATACACAAACATTAGAAGTTCTATCAATTACTTTACAAGCAACATTATCAAAAACAATATCAAAACCTTTATCACAAAGTTGACTAACACTCAAGAGATTATGCTTGAGGCCATCAACTAAAACTACATTTTCAATTAAAGGAGAGGTGCCAAGTTTTACATTACCAATACCGATGATTTTACCCTTGGCGTCATCTCCGAAGGTGACGGTGCCACCTTCATGATATCTTGATAGGGTTGCAAAGTTGTTGATGTCCCAAGTCATGTGCCTTGAGCAACCGCTATCAAGATACCACAATCCTCTACGTCGTTGGGATTTGGAGAGTACCTACATCATTTAACATAATTGTTGATTTTGGTACCCAAACTTTCTTGGGTCCTTGAAAGTTAGTGCCTCGAACCCAAACATTATGACGTGATACATTTAATCTATCATAGCAAAAATTGGCTAAGTGCCTTTTCCGTCCACAATGTGAACATGAGAACACTCTACCATACATGAATGCATGATGTGTATGTGTAGTGTGAGCATGTTTTGGGGTTTTGCCATGTTGTTTAGGTTGTGTAGCATGAACATGAACATGAGCATGAGCATTTTTCTTTGGGGCTTGTTTCTTAGGAAACATAGCCTCAATTTTCTTCTTGTTAAACTCACAATTTTTCAAAACAACACTTAATGAGTCTAATCTTTCCTTAAGCATAGAAACTTCATTAGAATCAATTAGTGGGGCCTTACCTTTGCAAGAAATCTTATACTTTTCAAAATCATTTTTGGTAGTGGCCAAAGTGGAAACCAAATCATCCTTTTCTTTTGTAAGAGTAAAAACTTGAAGACTTAAAGATTCATTATCCTTTTTCATTTTAAGATACTTTTTCTTTAAGAAATCATAGTTTTGTGACAACTCAACAAAAGCTTCCTCTAACACATCCATAGAAAGTTCATTATCATGAGAAGGAGAAGAGGTTACCTTGCTTGTGCCTTCATTAGCCATGAAGCACATGTTGGCGGTGTCTATTTCTTCCTCGGATTCGGTCTCCGAATCCCAAGTTGCCTTCATAGCCTTCTTCTTGTAGGACTTCTTTGATGTGGAGGGCTTAGCTTTGTCCGGACACTCCGCAACAATGTGTCCCGGTCTTTGGCAATTGAAGCATATGATCTTTCTTTCTTCTTTGCCTCCTTGCCATCTCCTTCTCCCTTGGAACTTCGCCTTGTTGTACATCCTCCGAACATTTTTGACTAGAAGTGAGAGCTCTTCGTCATCTTCTTCTTCATCATCTTCGTCGGAGTGTGATGATTGACACTTGAAGGCAATAGTCTTCTTCTTGGTAGGAGCCATGTCCTCCCTTGCTTTCCTTTCCATCTCATGGGTTTTAAGGTTCCCAATGAGACCTATAAGCTCCATCTCTTCATTGTCGTTGAGTTCCTTCAAGGTTGTTGCTTTAACTTCCCATGAAGGAGGAAGAGCCCGGATGATCTTCCTTACTCTTTGATCATTGTTGATATCTTCACCTAAAGAAGAGAGTCCATTAGTAATCTTGGTAAATCTTGTAACCATATCATCTATGGTTTCATTATCTTGCATGCTAAATGTTTCATATTGGGACCGAAGAAGGTCAATCTTAGCCTTCTTTACTTGTGAGGTCCCCTCATGTGTGACTATCAAGTGTGACCAAATCTCATATGCGGATTTGCAATGGATAACCCTAGCTATGTCATCATCATTTAGGGCTTGTAGGAGTGCATAATGAGCTTTGGCATTGGCATCGAATTCCTTAGTCTCTATTTCGGACCAAGTGGATTCGTCACCAGGGGGTACACTAAAGGACTTAGTCACGGCCTTTGCAACGCGGCTACCTAGAGATTGCAAAAACACGGTCATCTTAACTTTCCATATGGGAAAGTTAAGTCCATCAAACTTAGGAGGGGTCTTAATTCCATCGGCCATTTTTACTATATGAATATGAATGAAATGATTAGCAAATTAGGATCTTCTCTAAGGTTGTTAAACCAAATCCTAGAGTCCAAGCTCTGATACCAATTGAAAAAACACCTAGAGGGGGTGAATAGGTGTGAATGCTAATCTAATGATCTTTTTAAACTTTAATTAAATGAGTGAGGCAACGATCTCTCAAAACACGACTAAGAGCCGAATACCCCTTGCGAGGTTCTGAACTCCTTCCTCCCAATTCCCCTAGATATGGGTTAGAGGTGCGCAATGCAACCGTGTTGTATGAGAAATGATCGAACAAGTAAAGGATGAAATGCTATGATGAAATACACACAAGCAATATAGCAAGTAAAGTGAACAAGACAAGATTGCACAAGTAAAGGGTTAGTTCTCAAGCAAGTAATTCAAGACAATATAAAGCAAGAGAAATTGTAAGTAAGAATGACGCAAAGGCAATCGCAAACAAGATGATTTGTTTCGAGGTTCGAGCACACTTGCTCTAGTCCCCGCCTTCACCTCTGTGAAGGGTTTCCACTATCCACCGAGGATGCCTTTACAATTTGGTCTACCGAAGACCGAGCACCGAGCTCCACCAAGTACAAAGGACCTCTACCGAAGAGGTTGCTCCACAAGGAAAGGATTACAAGAACCAAGTGATCACAACAAGATCACTACACTTTTCTCAAACTCTTTTACAAACACTCTCACTTCAATTACAACTTCACTATAGAATGAGTATAGGATTTTTGGCTCTATGAAGTGTGGTGAGAAAAACTTCAGGTGTAGAGTAATATTAGCAATCAAACACAACTGAAAAACTAGCTCAAAAAGAATTGAAATGAAAGCCTTAAACTCTTTTCTTTTCTCTTTTGAAAACAACACAAACTTGAGGATTTTCTAAGTAATATGCAAGAGAGACTTCTCCTCTATTTATAGGCTTAAAAATAGGTTAAAAACAATTTCTTTTTGTCTTATTTTCTCTGAAAAAGCTCCCCAACAACTCTCCAAAAATCTGTTAAAGCTGAAAACAAAAACAGTTTTTCAGAATAGCCCAAAGAGGAAAGAGCCGTTAGGCTTGTTGCAGGCCTGGCGGTCGACCGGTCCGGTCGACCGCCAGCACAGCTGCAAAGAGCCGTTGGCGCCCGGTCGACCGGTCCGGTCGACCGTCCCAAAAGAGGAAACACAGTTTCCTTCTTCCGGTCGACCGGTCCGGTCGATCGAAACAACCCGAGAGCAATTTGCTCTCCGTCGGTCGACCGGTCCGGTCGACCGACAGACATGCACAAACAGTGCATGTCCAGACACATCGCCGGTCGACCGGGCCGGTCGACCGAAGTTGCCTGAAACAGAAAAACTGGGCTGTTTTGAGTTAGAAAAATTTTGATAAATATTTTAAAAATACATATAGCTAAGTATTATGCAGAAAATAGTTTATACACATGTTTTAAACAAGATTTTCAAGATTAAAGCTTTTGGTACATGTATATATAAACTAAGGCATAAAACTTAGAAATAAACATTTTCAAAACATAGAAAATATATGAAACAAGTGTGTGTGCAAATCCTAGAGCCAAATTTCATATACTCAAACTTTAACATTCTATTTCTTACAATATTTCTAAGGACTTCAAGATCTTCAATAGGCTTCTTCATATGATCTTCAATACTTGTTCCTTGAGCCCAATTGGAGTTGACTTGAGTCCAAATCCTTGTATTTGTGAGAGAAGACTTCTAGAATGAATAGAAATCTGAAACACACTTAAACAACAAATGTTATTAGTACAAATAACTAATATGTTTTGTAATCATCAAAATACACTAATCATGGGTGATTGTAACCTTGGGCCAACAAGAGCTTGTATTTTGTAGGTTTTTCTCTAGGATTTTTATTGCTCTAGTTCTTCTTCTTCCTCCTAGAAATTTTGTGAGAGAGAGATTGAGAGAGAGAGAAAGCTTGTGTAAACCAAGGTGTGACAACTTGTGAAGTAAGGATTAATCCAATCTCCTTTCTCTACTTGAGCAATTTCTAGTACTTTACTTGCATTCTTTCATTCAAGCTTTACTTTCCTTGCACTTTTATTCATGAATTGCTTCTCTTTTCTTGTAATGGCTAGTAGCTAACTTCTTCTAACATGACTAGCTGACCACTAACATTGCTAACTTCTAACTCTTGGGTGATTGCTAATTTTTCATCTTGCAATTGTTGAGTCTTTTTCATCTCCGATGGGTTACTTTCATGCTTGGCAAGCTCTTGTTGTAATTCCATATGATTCATGTGTGCCTCATTTAGAGCTTTATCTTTAGAACAAGTGCCTTGATGGAACATGGAGATGGATCACCAAACATATGCTATTTGTTGTACAATGATTGGTAGTCAAAAGTGCATTTTTATCATCATTTTACCATCACATTTTCATATTTAGTCATTTAATTCTGCACATTTATTAATATTTTATTATTTATTGTGTGCAGGCCTCAAATTATTATTTTAAAAATAAATAAAGCTTAATGAAGCCCAAAAGCCCATATTTGAAGCCCAGGTGTAAAAGTGCAAATATCAATTGTCAAAGTGCAAATTATGCAAGGGCTAAAGTTGCAATTATTAAAGATGAGGGAAGGATAGAATTCTACCCAACCCTAAACTCTTGCAGGATGAGCATAAAAGCCAAAGATAAGAAGGAAATTCGTGGATAAAAGATTTGGGATATTTGAGATCAAGGTAACTTAATTTCTAAGTTATCTCGAAATCCCAAGATGAAGAGCCAGGATCACACTTCCAGAAGCAAACGTCCAGATGAACGGATCGGGAGAGGCCACGCGCCAAAGCGCGTGGCCAGAAGAGCCAGTTTTGCCGCAAAATTGCGGCAAAAACCAGGATTTTGCGGCAATTTAGATGAGATCAGTTTCCAGTTTTTGTGGGCAGGTTTATCCAGGACTCTTCGGCCTTTTGCACCTATAAATACCCCCTGCAGTGCAACGTACAGAGTCGTCCAGCGTCCAGCAAAGGGCCAAAAGCTAGGGTTTAGTTTTCTTTTTAGGTTAGATTTTCTTTCCTCTGTAAATTTTATTTTCTTTTTGTGAAAGCTGAGAGGAGATGATGTATTCATGGAGGAAGGGATCCACTTGTACTGATGGTGACAGCCGGTGTAAGTTGTAATTTTCCACCATTGTTTAATAATCAAATCGACGCTTGTTTTTGTTCTTTTTAATCTATTCTTGTTTTATTGTGTCTTTATCTTTGTCTATCATTGTTCTTCTATTTTTGTTTTATGACATTGTTTCTTTCTCTAATGTCTTGCCCACCATGAGATCCAACTGCTTCGAGAATACCTAGCCAAGGAAGGAACCTTGATGGCCTATGGCGATGAACAGGTCTTCATAGCTTGTTTTTCATTTCATAGAGTAGATTAAGAAGGCGGACGATCCTATAAGCCATGCTTGTACGCCTTCCAAGAAAAGGTAAATCATCGCAACGGTTCAAACGGTAAGCAGATTAAAGAGGTAAGTTTTCTTTTCTTTTCTTTTCTTTTTTGTAGATTAAATCACAACTTCTCCCAATTCTTTATTTGCCGACCCATTGTAAATACCACTTCCTTTCTAACTTAACTAATAAAAATAAAAACTTTAGAGAAACTTGCTTAACGCTTCCATCGCAGTCCCTCCCTGAGGATCACGACCCGCATAGCCTTGCTACCGCGGATTAGTATTGAGCACCTCGCACACCTTTAATTCTTAATCTAATATTTCATATTTTGGGTGCAGGTAAAAGTTCAATCAAAAATTGGCGCCGTTGCCAGGGAGGGACGGTAAGTTTATCTCTAAAAAAAAATTTTAATTTTTAACTAATTCTTTATTCTTTTCTGTTTGCAGGTTTGGAGAACAGGAAATAGAAACATAGCAGCAGCAGTGGACATATTGCTATTCTGTGCCTCTGCCCTCGAAGGCAGAGCACCAGAACCTACTGTTTTGCCGCGGATCCGTGGCCAGAGCATCGGAAACGCGGCAACAGTAGAGAACTACTGATTGATCTTTTTGCAGGTTGCTGCAAATTGTAAATTTTGTTTACTGCTCTATTCTGTTTTGTTCTGTGATATACCTGTAAATTGCTAATAATTCAACAGTAAATTATTTGTTGTTAAAAATAAAAATTGATTAGACGTTTGCATATTAGGCACGTGTCTTTTCAATTACTTTATTTTACTGTTGAAGAGTGCTGGAGCAAGGTACGTTCGCATTGCATGTAGAATAGGACTTATCTTTTGGTTGATTTTCATGCTTTGAGTTAATCTTATTTACATATCTTGTACACTTGCACAAAAATATCTTAAGGTCATAACCCATTAACAAGATAAGGTGGGGATTTCATCACCCTTCCTTAGCCTAAAAATCATATCCCAAGCACTCACTAACCCAAGCCTAACTAAAAAAGAGTAGACGTTGGCCCTAGGGACATCTCGGACTCAATAGGAGATTATCCTAAGGGAGAACAGTGCTGGAAGTTGACTCTTGCCAAATCAGTGTCTAGGAAAGGGATTGAGGGCTGAAAGCCCGAAGATTGGTGGTTATTTAATTAAGGAACGTCTTTGACGGAAAACCTCCCACCACTCTTGCCCTGACCTGGCTGATTAACTCGTGGTCAAAATCTGCACCCGACCTCCCGTGGACAGTCTAACCAGTTAGGAGTCGTCTAGGTCATAGGTCTACCCTAACTTAGGAGAGAATTATTTTCTTTTTGTTTGTTTATTTGTTTGTTTGTTTGTGTTGGTGTGATATGGCATATAATAATAATTTTTCCAACTTTAATCCATATTACACACCTAACTATTTTTCGGATATTATCAACCCGACATATCATAACTTTGACCAATCTAGTGTGCCGGAATGGTCTTATCCGAATAATTATAACCCATACCCCCCATCTTATGATCATGATTTTCATACTTTCAACTCGTCACAGAGTTCATGGGGTTTCGAGTCCCCCGAGTCCAATTTTCAACCGACTTGTCCTCAGTCTCCACCCAGTCCACATTCTTTCAATGAGTCATACTTAGATCCACCCAGTCAGAATAGACTACCATCTATCGGGGAAATGATAAGTATGCATGAGTCCAAGCAACAATTACCATCAATCGGAGAAATGATTATGCGTGAGTCCACCGACTCACAATTTCATCACGATTACACTTCATCCTTTCGAGTCCAATCACAACACGATGCACCTATCAACTATGAAGGGATGCTTGCAGCCATGACTCAGGCTAGATTAGCCCGTGATCGTGATATAGATATGATGGTTCAATCTTTACGTTCTCACCGTTCGGCCATTTCTGATATCATTGACCACTCTCGTAGAGCCGACGAACCAAGTTGCTTTGGACAACAAGATTCTACTTCAGTGTCATCATTTGAACTTGCTGAAACTCCAATTGTTGATAATTTAGTAAGTTTTTCCTTTCCTGAAATAGAACTTGAACATGAATATGATCATGATCTCCCACTTGATGATTCAATTTTACTTCCTGATTCAATAATGACTCCAGTGTCTCCACCTGATTTCACTTTTCCCGAGTCAACATTGGATCCTGTTCCAATTCATCATGATATTGAGTCACCTATAATTGATGATCATATTGAACTTGACCAATTGTGCAATTTTGAAAATCCTATGGATAAATTGGCAAGTTCTTTTTATTACATTGATCCCAATGAGATATGCGACCTAGATTCTCACAATCTCTTTACTTCTGAAACTGATTGTACAATTCTGACGGAAGATGTTGACCTTAGTTTTGAAGAATTGTATGGCGATGAGCTAGAATTCCTTAATATTGGAAGTAAAGAGATATTACCCATATTAGGTCACATTCCATTGTGGGAAGAAGATTGTGGACTTGAGTTTCAATTTCTTGACTTGGACTCAATTCTTGAACCTAGCCCGACTCCTGAGCCCTTACTTGATTTGAGCATCTTCCTTGAGTCGGTATTCGTTCCCGTACCTATAATGTCCAAGTCAATAATTCCATCTTTTCATGCTCCATTTTGGGACAAGGAGGTTGAGACAATTAACTCTGAAATTTATTATGAAATTTGGAAATTTGATGGGGTGAAAATACTAAAAATTGATTATACATATATTTTAGTGGGTTATGTAAGGAAAGTTTCTGGTAGGTTCCACCAAATTATCTGTTATCTTGATTGGGCCACATTTCGTGGACCAATTAGACCACCTCCGGAACCACCACCCTAAGGTAACTTCCGCCTTCCCTTGTTCTGTTTCATGCATATATGCATTCATTCATACATTGAGGAAATGCATGAGATAAGTGTGGGGGTGGGCTTTACTAACATACTAACATAAGTAGACACTAACAAAATTTGCTAATAATAAAAAAAAATTTAAAAAAAAATTGTTATAAAAAGGACAGTATTTTGACTTATTTTTTTTTGAAAGAAACCTAAGTTAGTTTTAAGGATTAGGAAAATCATGATTAGGATTTCTAAAAACTTGGTCAAAATAAATAAATTGTTGAATTTTTAAGTATAGGAGGAGAAATTGAATAAGTAGTTAGTCTTAATTTTTACCTTAATGAAATGTGCATACCAAATGCATATCTAGGATTCTAAGACAAAGACCTTGTGCCTCATTAAAAAAAAAGAAAAAGAAAAAAAAATCACCAATTAAGCTGATACATGTGCCTCAAGAAGTATAAGTATTCATGCCTAAAGGTGAGTAAATAAAATAAAGTCCTTAGTTTTGGGGCCTAGTTCACTCGAATTTGAGTCCGCGGGGTGTTTTCTCACCTGGTGCCCTAAAGCCAACCGGTTTGGGAGTCATCGACTTTAAGTTCGTTACATGGGTGGATTAGAAAGCCTAAGAAAATTAAGGAAAAATTAGTTATATATATATATTAACACATCTAATAGTCAATTAGTTAGGTATGAGGGCCTCAAGAAGCCTTAATGCTTATACGAAAGAAAATTAGATGCGTTATACATATTAAAAAAAAGAAAAAGAAAAAAATATATATATAGAGGCATGAGAGTCCAAGTTAAGGAATTCCTAGTATAAATTCATAAGGATGCATATGATTTTTGGTAACGAAAAAGACTATACACAAAATTCAATTTTGATCCTTACTTAAAAATGAAAACAATTTACTTTATAAAGACTAAGTTTGAAGAATGAATAAAAATGATAATCCTAAAACTTATAGACTATTTAGTCTCTTCAAATATAATTCAATTATTTTCCTTTTTAAGGATTTTGTGGGTGCAATCCGCTGAAAACCCTCACGAGACAACACTCGTCCTCTAGGGTAACCTAGAGGTTTAACGGCTTGTTGCACGTGCTAAGTGCAACCGTGATTCCTACGAAAGTGAGTTAGGTTAGATTAGTTTTTCTTTTCTTTTTCTTTGTTTTTACTCGAGGACGAGCAAAAAGATAAGTGTGGGGGTGTGATTGGTAGTCAAAAGTGCATTTTTATCATCATATTTACCATCACATTTTCATATTTAGTCATTTAATTCTGCACATTTATTAATATTTTATTATTTATTGTGTGCAGGCCTCGAATTATTATTTTAATAATAAATAAAGCTTAATGAAACCCAAAAGCCCATATTTGAAGCCCAGGTGTAAAAGTGCAAATATCAATTGTCAAAGTGCAAATTATGCAAGGGCTAAACTTGCAATTATTAAAGATGAGGGAAGGATAGAATTCTACCCAACCCTAAACTCTTGCAGGATGAGCATAAAAGCCAAAAATAAGAAGGAAATTCGTGGATAAAAGATTTGGGATATTTGAGATCAAGGTAACTTGATTTCTAAGTTATCTCGAAATCCCAAGATGAAGAGCCAGGATCACACTTCCAGAAGCAAACGCCCAGATGAACGGATCGGGAGAGGCCACGCGCCAAAGCGCGTGGCCAGAAGAGCCAGTTTTGCCGCAAAATTGCGGTAAAAACCAGGATTTTTCGGCAATTTAGATGAGATCAGTTTCCAGTTTTTGTGGGCAGGTTTATCCAGGACTCTTCGGCCTTCTGCACCTATAAATACCCCCTGCAGTGCAACGTACAGAGTCGTCCAGCGTCCAGCAAAGGGCCAAAAGCTAGGGTTTAGTTTTCTTTTTAGGTTAGATTTTCTTTCCTCTGTAAATTTTATTTTCTTTTGTGAAAGCTGAGGGGAGATGATGTATTCATGGAGGAAGGGATCCACTTGTACTGATGGTGACAGCCGGTGTAAGTTGTAATTTTCCACCATTGTTTAATAATCAAATCGACGCTTGTTTTTGTTCTTTTTAATCTATTCTTGTTTTATTGTGTCTTTATCTTTGTCTATCATTGTTCTTCTATTTTTGTTTTATGACATTGTTTCTTTCTCTAAAGTCTTGCCCACCATGAGATCCAACTGCTTCGAGAATACCTAGCCATGGAAGGAACCTTGATGGCCTATGGCGATGAACAGGTCTTCATAGCTTGTTTTTCATTTCATAGAGTAGATTAAGAAGGCGGACGATCCTATAAGCCATGCTTGTACGCCTTCCAAGAAAAGGTAAATCATCGCAACGGTTCAAACGGTAAGCAGATTAAAGAGGTAAGTTTTCTTTTCTTTTCTTTTCTTTTTTGTAGATTAAATCACAACTTCTCCCAATTCTTTATTTGCCGACCCATTGTAAATACCACTTCCTTTCTAACTTAACTAATAAAAATAAAAACTTTAGAGAAACTTGCTTAACGCTTCCATCACAGTCCCTCCCTGAGGATCACGACCCGCATAGCCTTGCTACCGCGGATTAGTATTGAGCACCTCGCACACCTTTAATTCTTAATCTAATATTTCATATTTTGTGTGCAGGTAAAAGTTCAATCATACAACTTCATTACTTCAATGCTAACTTGTTGTATTTGCCTTGAATGACTAATGAATGTTGTATCTTCTTCCTTAGCATCCCTTGAGTGTCACTCCTCGAGTCCACCATTGAAATTCTATCTTGAGAGCCGATGAAATCAATGAGGCTACAATGTTGGCCCAATGGCCTTCCACTCTAGTTTTGATGATGATCAACACTCATGTAGTTATGTTTACTAATATTCTTGTGTTTCTAAGTTTCAGATCATTAACAGGATATTAGTAGGTGATTAGCTTCAACAAGGAGTTTAGAAGCTATTCATGATGATTCCGGTGCCAAAGCTTAAAGATCATACCTTTGCACTTGGAGAATCACGGAGTTTTGGACCAAGTCTACTTGAAGATGGAAGATCGACAAGAAGACTTAGGTATCCTAGTTTAGATAGAGTTTTAGATCCATTTGTAAAGCTTAGTTTAGTTGATATGCTCAAGTGAACACAAATCACACACGTTTTATGATTGAGTTTTGGTTTTCATGAATAGTTTATCAAAACAAGTTTAAATTGATATATGTATAGTTGCTTCATTCTATACATGCATGCTTAATTTTTTAAACAAACTTGTAACGCCCCGATTCCACGAATACGGAGACGTCACTGCGACGTATATACGTTGGTCAAAAGGTGCCCCCACGTATATACGCTAAGCATAAAAGTACAACAAAGGTCAGAGTACACGACCAAGCGTGATATCCATCACATGCCAACATAAAGTACAAGTACAAGTCATCACAGAGTATGATAAAATATTACACTTTACATGTATCTTTTCATCACAACCAGCCCAACAGCAAAAAGGTACAACAAAAATACAAAAAAGCTCACGAGTAGGATGGAGATCCCGGGAGACAAAAGGAGAGAATCTGGCACGAGGACCGGAGCTAATCTGCCTGCTCACTAAAGAAAGCCTGATCTTCGGTGGATGGCTCCACTTCGGCCCAGGCCTCGGAATCTGAATGTGCAAATCCAAGGGATCAAGACAGATAACGATAACAAAGTTCAGCCAAGTGGCTAAGATACATGAATAAGGAAAGCTGGAACAGTATCATAAATAGAAATCAACAAGTAGGGAAAACACATAGAACTGAAGTCAGAATGAAATGAATGCATAGTTATAGTCTATTATTATCATTACTTGCTTTACTGTGATATCTAGCTATGTGACCCAGCGTCCCAGCGCACATAGATCCATATCCTAGTAATACAAGGTTGTTATTGGAAACAGCGGGGTATCGACGAACTATGTTTACAGTGGACCCCGTACATGCCCGGGATAACGGTCCAGGATTGTTCCGTTGCTTGGTGACGGAAGCCAGCCGCTAGGCTATTCAGGAGGGTCTTATGTATGCCCTTAGTCATGACAGTATTCAGGAATAGGGAGCAAGCACTCCCCTCGGTCCCCTGGAGGCTCTCAGGTAAGACCGGAATATGATTGTACAATATACCTAATACCACTGTAAACACGAACACGTATCGATATCCGCAGGCTTCCCCCGACCCATATGTAAGTTAGTGCTTTTTATGTAAAAGTCAAGTGTATCATGCTTAGTTTTAAGAGATGGCATGATAAGTGGTGATATTTACTATTTAACATGTTATGAAACGAGAATATGCAATAATAAGTCATGAGGTAACAAGAGATACATCCATGCAGTAATAGGTCATGTAGTGCCAGTATCGAATCATGAACAAGCAAGATATAACATACATGTAACAAGCATAAGAACCAAATTCAGAACAGAAATTAATTATGACACACAGTCAGAATTAGTCGACTAGGGGTAAGGGTTAGTCGACTAATAGGGGTCTCCAGTCGACTAACAGATACTTAAGTCGACTAAGTCTGTTGATACAGAAAGTTGGATTTCTGGTCCAGGGAGGATTAGTCGACTAGGAGGATTCAGGAGTCGACTAATAGGGATTTCCAGAGAGTTGAGATTTATGTCCAGAAAAGATTAGTCGACTGATATTTGGGGTAAGTCGACTAATACTGTGTTTTCCAGAAAACTAAGTTTCAACTAAGTGTTCTAGTCGACTAGCTCCTAGGTTAAGTCGACTAATCGTGGGAAAAACAGTGACAGAACAGATTTTCTGGAAATTGTGTTTGATGGTTCCATTCATGGTTTTTGGTGACCTAGGTGTACAAGAGGTGTAGATACAAGTGTTCTAGGGCTAATTCAAGTCTTGGTGAGTGAAATACTCACTTGGAACCGTTTGATTGAGGCTCTACGAGTCCGGGAAGAGTGTGGTTGACGAATAGCTCCCAAGCGATCCTTGACGACGAAGAGAGCTACGATCCAAGCTCCAAAGTAGTAGCTTGAGCTGGAGGTGAAGAGTTTGGGGGTGTTCTTGGAGCTAGGGTCTAGGTTGGGAAGAAGAGGGTTTGGGAGAGAGTTTTCTCTTTTGCTTGAAGTGAAGGAGAAAAAGGGTAAATTGCAAATGAAAAGATATATATAAGATGGGGATTTTGTAAAGAGGGTGGAATTAAGGTGGAAGGGAGGGGTTTTCTTGCAAAAAGGGAGGGGGTGAGGTGTCCCTCACCTGGCCACTTGGCCGGCTGTGGGAGAGAGAGAGAGTGAGTGGGATTAGATGGGGAAGTGAGTGGGAAATGAGGTGGAAATTGTGGAATTTTGGGATTATTGAAAAAATGTCCGAAATTCAAGTATTTCGGAATGACCCGAAAATTTTACCAAAAATCAAGAATAAGATTTGAAGACTAATAGTGAAATCCTTTTTAAGAAATACTTTATAGTTTTAAAACTAAAAATCCCAGAATCAGTTAACTACCGACTCCGTTGGAATTATCATAAATTCATAAAATTCTTAGAAAAAGTATTTAAGTAGGGAATATGATTCTAAGAAATAAAGCCTAAAGGACCATCTAGAAATTTCTAACTGTTTGAGAATTAAAATTCCAGGAATCGATCAGCGACACTAGTCGACACCGGTTTTGAAGAAATTTATTTTAATTAAAGAAAAATCCAGAAAATCATATAAAATCTAATATATTGGAAAATGATATTTGAAGTTGAAATCGGTCAAATACGGAAAGTAAATCGAAAAATACGATCGAAAAGCTGAATACGCAACTAAGTACGTATTCCGGAAACGGGGTATTACAATCCATCCACCTTACAAAATTTCGTCCTCGAAATTTCATAAGGTGAAAGGTAACAGGAAAGGTAACAGATAGAGAAGGATAAGATGGAAGATAACGGTAGAGAGGAATAGAAGGAACGAGTCTTACCAATCAAGATGTGAAGAGTTGAGGATAGCGCTCTCGGATAACGTCCTCTCGTTCCCAAGTGGCCTCTCCTGGCGCATGCCGGTTCCAAGACACCAACACTAATGGTATAGCCTTGTTCTTTAGTGTCTTCACACTCTTATCCAAAATGGCCATCGGCTGCTCTTGATATGATAAATCTGGCTGCAGTTCCAGTTCGGAATGATCCAAAATATGACTATCATCCTTTACATATTTCCTCAACTGTGATACGTGGAAAACATTGTGCACTCCCTCCAAAGATGGAGGTAAAGCCAACCTGTACGATACATCTCCCACACGGTCCAAGATCTCGAATGGGCCGATGTACCTCGGACTAAGCTTTCCACGAGTACCGAACCGGATAACTCCCTTGGTAGGTGATATCTTCAAGAACACATGATCTCCTGCCTGGAACTCCAATGGCCTCCTCCGTGTGTCAGCCCAACTCTTCTGACGGCTCTGAGCTGTCCTGAGATGATCTCTGATGACTCTGACTTTCTCTGTTGTCTGAATCAGAATCTCTGGCCCCAAAAGTCTCCTCTCACCGACTTCATCCCAACAAATCGGTGACCGACACTTCCTTCCATACAATGCCTCAAAAGGTGCCATCTTGATACTTGCTTGATAACTGTTATTATAAGAAAACTCCGCCAAGTGAAGATGGTCTTCCCATGATCCCTGGAATTCAATCATGCAGGCCCTCAACATATCCTCAAGAATCTGGATAGTCCTCTCAGATTGTCCGTCTGTCTGAGGATGATATGATGTACTGAATTTCAGACGAGTCCCTAGACTTTCTTGGAGACTCTCCCAGAAATGGGATCTGAATCTGGTGTCTCTGTCTGAAACAATACTGACTGGAACTCCATGAAGACGAACTATCTCCTTCATGTACTTGTCTGCCAGAACCTCCGTTGATTGACCCACCCTGAATGGTATGAAGTGAGCTGACTTAGTGAGGCGATCAATGATTATCCACACAGCATTATTACCTTTAGGACTTCGAGGCAATGCCGTAACAAAATCCATGGTAATGTGCTCCCACTTCCACTCGGGAATCGGTAAAGGTTGCAGAAGTCCCGCCGTCCTCTGATGCTCAATCTTTATCTGTTGACAAACCAAGCACTTGGCAACAAACTGGGCTATCTCCCTCTTCATGGCATTCCACCAAAACTGCTTCTTCATATCCTGATACATCTTGTTTCCCCCCGGGTGTATGGAATATGCTGAACTGTGAGCTTCCGCCAAAATCTTCTGCCGAACTTCTCCTTGGGGAACACAAAGCCTGCTACCAAAATATAAGGCACCATCCGGATGAATACTGATATCAGTCCTCAATCCAGCCTCTACCTGAGCTCGGAACTGCTGCAATCTGGGGTCTTCCTTCTGAGCTTCCTTGATCTCATCTATTAATGTTGGCTGAATCCGCAAAGCCATGAGCTGCCCTGCTTCCTCAGTTTCCCGAACCAACATCAAGTCCAATCTGATAATGTCCTGAATCAACTCTTTCTGCTGAGTGATTTGGACAAGCACCCTATTCTCTGGCATCCTGCTCAGTGCATCTGGTACTGTATTGACCTTGCCTGGATGGTATTGCAAGTCAATATCATAGTCCGCCATCAGCTCCAGCCACCGCCTCTGTCTCATGTTCAACTCTTTCTGCGAGAAAATATACTTGAGGCTCTTATGATCAGTATATATCAACACTTTGTCTCCCAAAAGATAATGCCTCCAAATCTTCAAGGCAAAGATAACAGCTGCTAGCTCCAAGTCATGAGTTGGGTAATTCCGCTCATGAATCTTCAGTTGCCTGGATGCATATGCTATGACCTGACCATGTTGCATAAGTACACACCCCAGGCCTTTCCCTGACGCATCACTGTAGATGACCATCCCTCCTCTTCCTGAGGGAGTCTTCAGGATTGGAGCTGAAATGAGTCTCTGCTTCAATTGCTCAAAAGCTGCAGTACATTCCTCTGTCCATAGGTACCTTTCTCCTTTCCGGGTGAGTTTGGTCAACGGGGCTGCAATCCTAGAGAAATCCTGGACAAAGCGTCTGTAATATCCTTCTAGTCCAAGAAAACTCTTAACCTCAGTCACCGTCCTCGGAATTGGCCAATCTCTCACCGCCTGGACTTTGCTGGGGTCAACTGAAATCCCTTCTGCTGAAACAATGTGCCCAAGGAAGGCTATACTGTCCAACCAGAAGTCACACTTGCTCCTCTTGGCATGAAGCTGCTCCTGCTGGAGGGTCTGCAACACAATCCTCAAGTGTTCTGCATGCTCCTTGTTGTTCTTGGAATAGATCAAGATGTCATCTATGAAGACAACAACGAACTGATCCAAGTAGGGCGAGAACACTCGGTTCATCAAATCCATGAAAACTGCAGGGGCATTGGTGACTCCGAAAGGCATAACTAGGAATTCATAGTGGCCATAACGGGTCCTGAATGCCGTCTTCGGGATATCCTCCGTCTTCATCCTTAGCTGATGGTACCCTGACTGCAAATCCAATTTAGAGAAAACCCGGGCTCCATGAAGCTGATCAAACAAATCATCAATCCTTGGCAAGGGATACTTGTTCTTGATGGTAACCTTGTTCAATTCCCTGTAATCAATACAAAGCCTCTTACCACCATCCTTCTTGTTCACCAAAAGCACTGGAGCTCCCCATGGTGAAGCACTTGGCCGAATCAATCCCTTGCCTGAGTATTCCTGCAGCTGCTTCTTCAGAATCTCTAACTCCGTCGGTGCCATCCTGTACGGAGCCTTAGATATAGGAGCTGTCCCAGGCACAGTATCAATTGAGAACTCGATCACCCTTTTAGGTGGCAGTCCTGAGATCTCAGCAAACACTCCTGGAAATTCATCCCACACCGGTACTCCTTTCTGAACCTCCGAAGTAGTCAACCGAGTCTTTCTCTTGGTAGACTTCACCTCACCACTAAATTGAAATTCCGGTTGACGGGGGATCCTGAAAATAATCTTCTTCTCCCTACAGTCAATAACTGCATAATACTGACTGAGCCAGGTCATGCCTAAGATTACGTCGTACCCTTTAGTGTCTAGCACGAGCATATCTATGGCCAAGGTCTTATCACAAAGTTCCACTGGACAATCAGCACAGACCCTAGAAGACATGACTACTCCATTCCCAGTACTAATCTCCCATTTGAGGTCTAACACTTTAACAGGTATAGAATGCAATGCCACAAAATGATCTGAGATAAAACAATGCGAAGCACCGGAATCGAAGAGGGCTAAAACAGGTTGAGAATGCACCCTGATATTACCTGTTATCACCTCCTCAGAAGTCTCAGCTTCCACTTCCATCAAGTTGTAGGCTTGACCTCTTCCACGCCCTGCTGCTGTCCTAGCTCCCCTCTGGACTGGGCGAATAGCTTGCTGCGGAGGAGGGGGAGGGACTTTCCTGATCATCGGTCCCTGATTCCTCTGCCCCGGTGGCCCTGGAAGTGCTCTCTGTCCACTCGGTCCCGGAAGTGCTGGCAAGGTCTGGTTGGCTATCCCCAATCTCCTGTGTGGACAGGTCTCTATAGAATGATCCCGTGATCCACACACCAAACACAACCCATTTGCCCTACGGCAATTCTGACGAATGTGGCCCAGTTTTTGACAATAACTGCAGAAGGTCGATGGTTGGCCCGCCTGGTAAGGAGCTGGTCTGAATTGCTGCCTCATCTGCACCTTCGCTGCTCTGAATGGGCCTCCTCTCCCCATTGGTGGAAACGGCCTCTTCATGGCCTGGTTCCTCATCTGATCCTCTCGCTTCTTCTCCAACCCACGCTCCACTTCCCGAGCTATGGTAAGAACCTCTGAATAAGTCTTCAGTTGTTGGGGCATTAAGAACATCTGGATGTCCATCTGCAAGCCCTGCTGGAACCTACTTGCCCGCTTCTCCTCGTCCGTTACCATGTACGGGGCGAAGCGGCTCAGTCTGAGAAATTCCGCGGCATACTCGTCCACGGACCTACTCCCTTGCTGTAGCCTGATGAATTGCTCTTCCATGTCCTTCTGAGCAGTGGCAGGGAAGAACCTGCTATAAAAGCTCTTGGAGAACGTGTCCCAGGTGACAGGTTTCTCCAATCTGGCCTCTTCAGCTAGCCACCAAGTTCTGGCTATGTCCTTCAGCTGAATCTTGGCGACCTCCACTTGATTCTCCTTCGGTACTCTGGCCGCATTCAACAAGTCTGCGGTATCTGTCAGCCATTGTTCAGCATCCAAGGGCTTCTCTTCTCCCGTGAAGATGGCTGGTTGCAGCCGCCTGAAGTCCGATACATTTCCGGGCCTCTGCTCCTTGGGAGCTGCCAATTCCTGTTGGAGGAGCTCCGTCTGCTGCTGCTGGTTCCCCATCATAGTCTGAATGACTCTCAGAATATCCACATGGTCTCCAGTGGGTCCATTAGAGGCTTGCCCAGAGTTGTTACGGCCCGTCCTTCTCTCCATACCGATTGGTGAAAGATAACTGGAATTGGAAAAATGGAAGGAATTTAGGACACAAGGGATGGAATCAAGGAGGAATCAAGAAGGACTAGATAACTTTGTACATTGTAGTTGGCATCAGCAAATTATTAATTTGCTGCTTGATTGTACTTTAGGTGTGAGAGCCTAGGCTCTGATACCAACCTGTAACGCCCCGATTCCACGAATACGGAGACGTCACTGCGACGTATATACGTTGGTCAAAAGGTGCCCCCACGTATATACGCTAAGCATAAAAGTACAACAAAGGTCAGAGTACACGACCAAGCGTGATATCCATCACATGCCAACATAAAGTACAAGTACAAGTCATCACAGAGTATGATAAAATATTACACTTTACATGTATCTTTTCATCACAACCAGCCCAACAGCAAAAAGGTACAACAAAAATACAAAAAAGCTCACGAGTAGGATGGAGATCCCGGGAGACAAAAGGAGAGAATCTGGCACGAGGACCGGAGCTAATCTGCCTGCTCACTAAAGAAAGCCTGATCTTCGGTGGATGGCTCCACTTCGGCCCAGGCCTCGGAATCTGAATGTGCAAATCCAAGGGATCAAGATAGATAACGATAACAAAGTTCAGCCAAGTGGCTAAGATACATGAATAAGGAAAGCTGGAACAGTATCATAAATAGAAATCAACAAGTAGGGAAAACACATAGAACTGAAGTCAGAATGAAATGAATGCATAGTTATAGTCTATTATTATCATTACTTGCTTTACTGTGATATCTAGCTATGTGACCCAGCGTCCCAGCGCACATAGATCCATATCCTAGTAATACAAGGTTGTTATTGGAAACAGCGGGGTATCGACGAACTATGTTTACAGTGGACCCCGTACATGCCCGGGATAATGGTCCAGGATTGTTCCGTTGCTTGGTGACGGAAGCCAGCCGCTAGGCTATTCAGGAGGGTCTTATGTATGCCCTTAGTCATGACAGTATTCAGGAATAGGGAGCAAGCACTCCCCTCGGTCCCCTGGAGGCTCTCAGGTAAGACCGGAATATGATTGTACAATATACCTAATACCACTGTAAACACGAACACGTATCGATATCCGCAGGCTTCCCCCGACCCATATGTAAGTTAGTGCTTTTTATGTAAAAGTCAAGTGTATCATGCTTAGTTTTAAGAGATGGCATGATAAGTGGTGATATTTACTATTTAACATGTTATGAAACGAGAATATGCAATAATAAGTCATGAGGTAACAAGAGATACATCCATGCAGTAATAGGTCATGTAGTGCCAGTATCGAATCATGAACAAGCAAGATATAACATACATGTAACAAGCATAAGAACCAAATTCAGAACAGAAATTAATTATGACACACAGTCAGAATTAGTCGACTAGGGGTAAGGGTTAGTCGACTAATAGGGGTCTCCAGTCGACTAACAGATACTTAAGTCGACTAAGTCTGTTGATACAGAAAGTTGGATTTCTGGTCCAGGGAGGATTAGTCGACTAGGAGGATTCAGGAGTCGACTAATAGGGATTTCCAGAGAGTTGAGATTTATGTCCAGAAAAGATTAGTCGACTGATATTTGGGGTAAGTCGACTAATACTGTGTTTTCCAGAAAACTAAGTTTCAACTAAGTGTTCTAGTCGACTAGCTCCTAGGTTAAGTCGACTAATCGTGGGAAAAACAGTGACAGAACAGATTTTCTGGAAATTGTGTTTGATGGTTCCATTCATGGTTTTTGGTGACCTAGGTGTACAAGAGGTGTAGATACAAGTGTTCTAGGGCTAATTCAAGTCTTGGTGAGTGAAATACTCACTTGGAACCGTTTGATTGAGGCTCTACGAGTCCGGGAAGAGTGTGGTTGACGAATAGCTCCCAAGCGATCCTTGACGACGAAGAGAGCTACGATCCAAGCTCCAAAGTAGTAGCTTGAGCTGGAGGTGAAGAGTTTGGGGGTGTTCTTGGAGCTAGGGTCTAGGTTGGGAAGAAGAGGGTTTGGGAGAGAGTTTTCTCTTTTGCTTGAAGTGAAGGAGAAAAAGGGTAAATTGCAAATGAAAAGATATATATAAGATGGGGATTTTGTAAAGAGGGTGGAATTAAGGTGGAAGGGAGGGGTTTTCTTGCAAAAAGGGAGGGGGTGAGGTGTCCCTCACCTGGCCACTTGGCCGGCTGTGGGAGAGAGAGAGAGTGAGTGGGATTAGATGGGGAAGTGAGTGGGAAATGAGGTGGAAATTGTGGAATTTTGGGATTATTGAAAAAATGTCCGAAATTCAAGTATTTCGGAATGACCCGAAAATTTTACCAAAAATCAAGAATAAGATTTGAAGACTAATAGTGAAATCCTTTTTAAGAAATAGTTTATAGTTTTAAAACTAAAAATCCCGGAATCAGTTAACTACCGACTCCGTTGGAATTATCATAAATTCATAAAATTCTTAGAAAAAGTATTTAAGTAGGGAATATGATTCTAAGAAATAAAGCCTAAAGGACCATCTAGAAATTCCTAACTGTTTGAGAATTAAAATTCCAGGAATCGATCAGCGACACTGGTCGACACCGGTTTTGAAGAAATTTATTTTAATTAAAGAAAAATCCAGAAAATCATATAAAATCTAATATATTGGAAAATGATATTTGAAGTTGAAATCGGTCAAATACGGAAAGTAAATCGAAAAATACGATCGAAAAGCTGAATACGCAACTAAGTACGTATTCCGGAAACGGGGTATTACAAAACTTATGTTGACTATCCTATTCATGTTTTGGAAAATTCTAGTTTGATAAAATACAAGTTTTGTTTTTGATAAAATTGGCAAGACACAAAAATGAATTGATATGATTGATATATGTCTTGAAATTTTTATCACAAGTTTGGTTATCAAAGTAAAATGATAAAACAAGTTTTAGAAAAACATATTTTTAGAAAAACAGTTTTTATTGTGATTAAAACTATTTTTTAGATTTACTGTGAATTTATGGGATTTTTATTGAGTGAAAAGACCTATTTTCAAATCCCGTATCTGTGCAGAACTGAGGACTGTGCTGACAGGCTGGTCGGTCGACCGTGCCGGTCGACCGCACCAAGGGCCGGTCGACCGATGTGCACAGACGTGCACGTCTGTTAGGCACAGACACGGTCGACCGGGACGGTCGACCGAGTTGAGAGCTCTGCTCTCGGGTTTTTTTCGGTCGACCGGGCCGGTCGAGCGCTGTTGCCCAACGGTCACAATTTTGACCGTTGGCGGTCGACCGGACCGGTCGACCGGTGGCCTGTCAGGCTGCCACATCAGCCTAACGGCTAGTTTTTCCTAGGGGCTATATATACCCCATTTCTCCATTGTTTTGGCCAAGATTTTTAGAGCTAAAAATTTCAGACTTTCTCTAGTGTTTAAAAGAGTTTTTAAAAGGGTTTTAAGCTAAAAAGATTTCATCTTATTTGTTTTTGGGTTTTTGGAAAATCAAAGAAAACTAGGTTTTGGGATTTTGATTTGGTATTTCATTTTCTATCATATACAAGAGATTTCCCAAGTAGTTTTTCTTTGTTGCTTGTTTCCAAAAACACTTAGTTTCCACACTTGAGCCATATCTTCTATCCTAAACTATTAGGATCTTGTTTTTGTGGAAAAAGAGAAAAGAGAGTGTTTGAGGTTGTTGTTGTAAACCTCTAAGTTGTACACCCTTATTCTTGTTGTATCCCTCTTCGGTAGAGGTGATCGGGTGATTGGTTTGTGAGCCTCTTAGGTAGAGGTGGTTGTTGTAGTTGGCTACGGGCCGTATCCCTCTTCGGTAGAGGTGGATTGTGGTTGTATAGCCTCGGTGGCTTTGTAAGGTTGAGAGAGGAGTTTGGTACTCCTATAGTGGATTGGAAAATCCTACACTGTGGTGTAGGCGGGGATGTAGAGCAAGGTGCTCGAACCTCGAAACAAATCTTGGTGTTTGCGTTTTGATCTATTGTCTCTCTAACTCTCTCTCTTATAATTGTGCAAAGCATCATACTCATCATCATATCATACTTGCTTGTGTTGAGCATCTTTTCATTCATATCTTATACATTGCTTGTGTTGCCTTGCATCTTTTATATTGCAATTCATTCTTATATGCTTGGCTTGATTGTGTGCATTTCATATTGCTTGGATTGCTTGTGTGTGTGTGCCTAACTTATACTCATCCAACAAGAGCTTCACATAGCACCTCAACCCATTTCAAGGGGAATCAAGGGGAGTTAGTCCAGAGCCTCGCAAGGGGAATTCGGCTACACTTGTTGTATTGTATTAGTTTGTGCATAATTTGCATTAGCTTCCGCATTTAGCGCACTTAGTTTGCATTTAGTTTCTTAGATTAGCATTTACACCTATTCACCCCCCCCTCTAGGTGTTTTTCAATTGGTATCAGAGCTAGTGCTCCTGATACTTAGGCTTAACATCCTAGGAGTGATCCATTTGCTTGCTAATCTCATTTGCGTTTGTTTGTTTGCACATTCATATATAGTTTACCATGGACTTCATGACCCCTCCTAGCTTTGACCCTTCCAACATTGATATTTGGAAGTATAAGATGTCCATGTACCTAAAAACCCTAGGTTTGCATGTCTTCCTTGCCGCCACCAAGAGATGTTATCTTGGTGATGGTAATCATATAGGGGCCAATGCACAAGCCCTAGAGGCCATTAGAAGCACTCTTCCTAAAGATTATCTCTTATGTGTTTCTAACTTTGATTCCGCCTTTGCAGTGTGGAACAAATTGACAACCACCACCACCTCGGAGCTTCAAGTCCAAATCCAACAAGAAGAGGAATCTAGTGGAGAATCTGAACCACAACAATGCTACATGGTCCAAGGGAATGACTCCCTTGAGGTACAATCGGAAACTCAACTAGATAGTAATGATTGTGCTAGTTCTTCAAATGATTTTGTTGATCCCCATGCTTTAAATGAAGAACTATCTATTGTTTGTGAAAAACTAATAGAAAAATATAACTTGTTGAAAAAGAAGAGTCTAGGCATTAATAATGAAAATAAAAATTTGATTGCTAGACTTGATGTTGTTTTGCAAGAAAAAGAGGAGATTGCTAATGAAAGGGATTCATTAAAATCTCAACTTGGTCTTGCACTTAAAGAAAATGAGTTTTTGAAAAATAAAAATGATTGCCATGTTCTTTTGAAGAAAAATGAAAACTTGTCTTCAAAAATTGATTTTGTTTTAAAAGAGAATGTTGATTTGAAAAATAAAATTATTTCTATTTCAAATGATTTAGATGTGTGTTTAAAGAAAAATGTTTCTTTTCAAAATAAGATTGATTCTCATGTTTGCCATGCTAGTGTAGCCTCTTCATCTAGACTACCTAATGCATGTACCTCTTCTTCTAAGATTAATGATGATATTTGTATGCTAAAGAAGAGAGTAGATTGTTTGGGCTCCACTATGAGCCAATGTGCTAAGAACCATACACGATTGGAATCCTTGGTTCGAAAGAAACAAGTTCCATCCTTTATGCATGCACACCCTCCACGGCATACACACGCTCCTCATGGACACCATCAACACATGTATGCTCATGTGTACTCATGTACACATTGTGGACGTAAGGGCCACCTTGCTAAATTTTGTTATGATAGATTACATACTCCTAATTTAGCAAAGAATTTTGTTTGGGTTAGAAATGAGACTAACCCCCATGGACCCAAAAGAGTATGGGTACCAAAGACCACCCCTCCTATTATTTTTGATGTAGGTGTGGGCTCTCACATGACGTGAGAATGATGACACCTTGGAGTGGATGCGTTCCGGACTTCATGGAAATCAAATTGGATGCATCACTTTCAAGGGAAGAGATGGTGGAGAGGACCACCAAGTTTTGGAGACATGGAGGTTGCCTTCTAGGTTTTGGTAACAATTCCTAACTCCTTATTATTTGTTTACACGCTTTATATTTCATCTTTGATTATAGCATGTTTTTATTGTCATTGGATTAGTATGTTCATTCCATGTTTATTAGATCCTTGACATACATGTATAGTATTTGAGACACACATGCTTATATGATCCCATACTTAGTGTTCTCACTTATGTTTAAGCTATAATGTACATCATGAATCTAATACATGTGAATTCACATAATAATCATGTTTTAGTTTTCCATGATGACTTTTATCATGATGATTTTTATATGTGTTTTTGATGCTTCATGTTTTGAATATATGTTTAAGTGTTAGCTTTCATTAAGACTAGTTATATACTTGTACATAGAGTGGGCTACAAATAAATCTATATATAGTTGAAATTGAATGCTAATTTGAACCCATTAGATGTGCTAGTATAGTCTAGTTTTGATGATTCATACATATTAAACTTGTATTCTCATTTTTGAATTTGCTTTATGATTGTGTATTTCACTTCATGTATATGTTTGTATTTGCCAAACTTTAAGATATACATGTATACCCCTTGAGTCATTTGCCCTTCATGCAAATCTATATTTGGACTCAATTGTGTTTAGGGATATGTATGTATACTTCATGTTTGACAATTCATACATATACCTTGAAATGAAATTTGTGTGATGAAAATTTAGTTTTTTTTTTTCATGTTTCATGTATTTATGTTTAACTTCATATATATGTCTACCTAGTTCAAACTAATCTTATACATATACATCTTTTTGAGCCACGTGCCTTAATGCATATATCTAGTGGACTCATTGAGTTTTGGATATGTATGTATATTTTAGCTTGTATTAGACATACATATGCCTTGAAGATTAAATAAGTAGTTTTATATGATTTTTCATGTTTTTGATGGAATTATGTTTTAAGGAATAATTGAGCTTAATGAAATATTTTTCATGATTATGATCTTCACATATTATTTGTACACTCATATCTATTGCTCATGTTTTGTTTCTCATGAGTTATGCTTTATTGGTTAGAGTGATGATTATCATGTGAATTTCAATTTTGTTTTATTCCTTGCTTGAAGGATTTCGTGCTAGTTAACAAGTTTTCCATTTAACTAGTTGCGGTGTTCTTCATTTTGGTAGTGATTTTCAAACAAAACTACATTTTCAAATCTATCTTTGAAAACCCCTACCTTCTAAGGGCGGTAGGATGGGAGATCATGTTCATGTATGCCCTAAATTGAAAATCTTTAAAACTTGAATTATGATTGGGTGGTAGATAATATGATGTATACACTTGAACTTATTGTTATGTAAATTGGTATCATTGAACTCTTTCAATTGGTATCATTTTGATCTTCTTGTATACTCATATGTTTATTGTGTATGTATGTTTTCATTTGGTATCATCTATTGGTGATTGATACTCATTCCATTTCATACACATATACTTGTTTCATTTGTGGCTACTATATTCCTATATCTTAGAGCACAAATAGTTGTTTATGTTTAACTTGTTAAAATAAAAGTATTCAATGTTTCCTTTGGTATTTCATAAAGGGGGAGAAAATGAGTATTTCATATTTTGTCTTTCAATTGGTATTTGTACTCCCATACTTTATGATTGACATTTCGAATTTGTTTATATGTTTTCAAAATGAAATATATTCTTACAATTGGTATCGATTGTTTTCATGATGATGATTTTCAATTGATATCTCAAAAATTTTGTTTGAAGAAAATACACAAAAGTTTTGATTTGTATTTCCTATATGCAAGGAGAGCTTAACATCTCTCTTACATATAGATTCATGTTGAGTATATTATAAATTGAGGAGCTTGACAACTCTTCTTTATATGATATACGTGTGTAGGGGGAGCTTCACATCTCCTCTTATGCATTACATAATATGTGTTATGTGAATTGGGGCTTGTCATCCCTTCTTCATGTAATGCATATGTGTAGGGAAGCTAACTTAGCGTCTTCCTCTTCATGAATGTATATAGCATATAACATATATTGATCCTTGTTTATTGGTATCAAAATGCTTCATTGACATACTTTTAATTGATATCATGTTTGTTGTCACCCCTTATTGACTTTGTTTTTTGTTTTAGACAAAAAGGGGGAGAACATTGTTTGAATTGTTTTGATTAACAAAAAGGGGGAGAAAGATTTTTACCCCTCATTTTATCTATGGTTTTGATTGTTTACCCCTTTGTTGATGATTGACAAAAAGGGGGAGAAGTATTTGAGTTTTATATGCATGCTTATGTTTTATATGCATATATTATGTTTTAATATCAAGAATATTAAGTTTAATTGATATCCAAAGCTTGCTTTGTAATTGTTGTAATTGGTATCTAGAGTTTATATATGCTTCTTTATGTTTTTGCATATATTGAAAAATATGTATGTCTCTTGTTTAGAATCATAAGCTTTCATTGCATATTTATTTATTCATTTCTTATGCATGAGTTAAGGGGGAGCTTCCTTGAAGCTTATCTTTAATCCATGCATATATAACTCCATGAGTTTTGTCATCATCAAAAAGGGGGAGATTGTTGGCCCAATGGCCTTCCACTCTAGTTTTGATGATGATCAACACTCATGTAGTTATGGTTACTAATATTCTTGTGTTTCTAAGTTTCAGATCATTAACAGGATATTAGTAGGTGATTAGCTTCAACAAGGAGTTTAGAAGCTATTCATGATGATTCCGGTGCCAAAGCTTAAAGATCATACCTTTGCACTTGGAGAATCACGGAGTTTTGGACCAAGTCTACTTGAAGATGGAAGATCGACAAGAAGACTTAGGTATCCTAGTTTAGATAGAGTTTTAGATCCATTTGTAAAGCTTAGTTTAGTTGATATGCTCAAGTGAACACAAATCACACACGTTTTATGATTGAGTTTTGGTTTTCATGAATAGTTTATCAAAACAAGTTTAAATTGATATATGTATAGTTGCTTCATTCTATACATGCATGCTTAATTTTTTAAACAAACTTATGTTGACTATCCTATTCATGTTTTGGAAAATTCTAGTTTGATAAAATACAAGTTTTGTTTTTGATAAAATTGGCAAGACACAAAAATGAATTGATATGATTGATATATGTCTTGAAATTTTTATCACAAGTTTGGTTATCAAAGTAAAATGATAAAACAAGTTTTAGAAAAACATATTTTTAGAAAAACAGTTTTTATTGTGATTAAAACTATTTTTTAGATTTACTGTGAATTTATGGGATTTTTATTGAGTGAAAAGACCTATTTTCAAATCCCGTATCTGTGCAGAACTGAGGACTGTGCTGACAGGCTGGTCGGTCGACCGTGCCGGTCGACCGCACCAAGGGCCGGTCGACCGGGCCGGTCGACCGATGTGCACAGACGTGCACGTCTGTTAGGCACAGACACGGTCGACCGGGACGGTCGACCGGGACGGTCGACCGAGTTGAGAGCTCTGCTCTCGGGTTTTTTCGGTCGACCGGGCCGGTCGACCGCTGTTGCCCAACGGTCACAATTTTGACTGTTGGCGGTCGACCGGACCGGTCGACCGGTGGCCTGTCAGGCTGCCACATCAGCCTAACGGCTAGTTTTTCCTAGGGGCTATATATACCCCATTTCTCCATTGTTTTGGCCAAGATTTTTAGAGCTAAAAATTTCAGACTTTCTCTAGTGTTTAAAAGAGTTTTTAAAAGGGTTTTAAGCCAAAAAGATTTCATCTTATTTGTTTTTGGGTTTTTGGAAAATCAAAGAAAACTAGGTTTTGGGATTTTGATTTGGTATTTCATTTTCTATCATATACAAGAGATTTCCCAAGTAGTTTTTCTTTGTTGCTTGTTTCCAAAAACACTTAGTTTCCACACTTGAGCCATATCTTCTATCCTAAACTATTAGGATCTTGTTTTTGTGGAAAAAGAGAAAAGAGAGTGTTTGAGGTTGTTGTTGTAAACCTCTAAGTTGTACACCCTTATTCTTGTTGTATCCCTCTTCGGTAGAGGTGATCGGGTGATTGGTTTGTGAGCCTCTTAGGTAGAGGTGGTTGTTGTAGTTGGCTACGGGCCGTATCCCTCTTCGGTAGAGGTGGATTGTGGTTGTATAGCCTCGGTGGCTTTGTAAGGTTGAGAGAGGAGTTTGGTACTCCTATAGTGGATTGGAAAATCCTACACGGTGGTGTAGGCGGGGATGTAGAGCAAGGTGCTCGAACCTCGAAACAAATCTTGGTGTTTGCGTTTTGATCTATTGTCTCTCTAACTCTCTCTCTTATAATTGTGCAAAGCATCATACTCATCATCATATCATACTTGCTTGTGTTGAGCATCTTTTCATTCATATCTTATACATTGCTTGTGTTGCCTTGCATCTTTTATATTGCAATTCATTCTTATATGCTTGGCTTGATTGTGTGCATTTCATATTGCTTGGATTGCTTGTGTGTGTGTGCCTAACTTATACTCATCCAACAAGAGCTTCACATAGCACCTCAACCCATTTCAAGGGGAATCAAGGGGAGTTAGTCCAGAGCCTCGCAAGGGGAATTCGGCTACACTTGTTGTATTGTATTAGTTTGTGCATAATTCGCATTAGCTTCCGCATTTAGCGCACTTAGTTTGCATTTAGTTTCTTAGATTAGCATTTACACCTATTCACCCCCCCCTCTAGGTGTTTTTCATACAAGACAAGTCCAAGAAGATCACCCATCAATCAAGTGGGAAAGTAACTAGACCAACACGCAAGACATACATATGCCGATGAATCAACATGAGGCAAGCATCACCATAACGGAGTCTAGTAAGTTAGCAAGTTAGAAAGGTAGCTAGTCATGGTTTTTCACATCTTAAAGTCTTTTACAAAGTTCTCCTTCTTTTAGTTTTCTTTCCAAAGCAAATCTTGTTTTCTAATTCTTTTCATTTTCTTTCCATCATGCACAAATCCACAAATTCTTTTATCTCTTTTTCCATTTCTTTTTCATTCTTTTAAAAACAAAGAAGAACCTTCGTTTTCCATCTTCAATACCAAACCGTAACGCTTTCATCGCAAGCTCTCCCTGAGAATCGACTCGTATAGCCTATGCTATTACGGTGATTTGGAAAGAGTACATCAATCATTATAAATACATTTCGGAGTAAGTAAGCACTACAAGGTTGTCTCTAAACCTTCTCTCTTTTGTTGAATATCTGTGCATTTATACTCCACTATTCTTTCCTTATCAATCATATATTGCTTGTGTTGTGCCTTGCATCTTTCATATTGCCATATATCCATTATATGCTTAACTTGTTTGTGTGTGTGCCTCACTTGTACTTAACCACAAGAGCTTCATATAGCACCTCAACCCATATCTAGGGGAATCAAGAGGAGTTAGTCCAAAGCCCTTCACGGGGAATTCGGCTACACTTGTGTGTTGTACTAAGTGTGTTGCAAAATTATTTTAAGCTTTTGCATTTGGCGCATTTAGTTTATAGATTAGCCATATCACCTATTCACCCCCCCTCTAGGTGATTTACATAGCCGTCTCTTCTCCTTCTTTCAACCTCTCTCTCTCTCTGTGTCTTCGTATACTCCTGGTGGGCTATTTATAGGGAGAGCAGGGATACAATTGTCCTTTTGTAAATCTGAAAACCGATTAAGTCAATCTATTTAAATTTGGAAAGTAGCCTTGCCGCGAGGCTAGGATCAGCTTCTTCAAAGCTAGGAGTAACAGGTAGTGTCGATCACCTGATCCGTTTTAATTCTTTCCAAATATTTGAAGAATCTCCCCTGATCTTCTTACTTGTTTTAGGAGAGTCAAGGGATTATGGTAAACAACTGCCCAATTTGATCTCAGATTTGATCTTGATTAGATTTGATCCTGAATAGATTTGATCTCATCTAGAGATTTAATTGGTTAAAGTTGACCATAACAGACCCGCAGCGGAGCTACCGCGTCGAGGACACAGCGGAGCTGGAAGGAGCATCTGGCGAAGTCAGAAGAAAGCTCTTCAGCGGAGCTGGATAAACATCTGTGGCGAAGCTACCGACCATCCTTCTACGCGGTTGCGTGTGGCTTCGAGCGAAGGTAACTCTCTGTGGAGTTATCTGAGCACTTCAGGTGAAGCTGTAAGTTAGCTCTCTGATAGAGCTTTGAACAGCTCCAAGGCGAAGTCAAACAAACTTAGCCTCTCAGGTGAGACTATCCCCTTGGGCTCATGCGATGCTAAGTGTTGAGCTAACTTAGCATCTTAGGCTTGGTTAGGTCTCTTCAAAGACAATCTGGGCTCACTGTCTGCTTCACTGGATCAGTAGAGTCCAAGTTGCTATTTGTCCTTCGGAGATGGGTATAGAACTGGTCGTCAGCTTGTCTGCCACTTGTATTTTATAAATGTCAACAAGTTTAGACATTATGTAGGCCCGTCAGGAATCTAGTCTTTTTTAGAGTGTCAACAAGACCCCCTTCAAAGTTTTCGTAAGTCTGCAATGGAATGATTCAGACTCCGAAATACTTTGAATTACTTTGATTGATGGTATGTGAAGTACGAACGTTGCCATAGTGGTTGAGTTCAGCTTCGCTTTCAATTCTGCTTCTGGATTGGAATAAGTTCGCCGAGGAATCGTGTAGATTCGCGATTCTGGGTAGCTTCACGTCTGGGTAGCTTCGCGTCTGGGCCCCTCAGAGTAACTTTGCTTCAAATCAGTTTAGGAACGACGTTCCTTTCCTGAGGCTAACTGCTTTTCGGCTAGTTACGAGAAGGATTGCTTCTTTTTCTTAAGGTTAGAATAATCTATCTTGCATTAATGAGGAAGATCATTGCTTTGCGCGCATTTTCGAGGGAGACTATTCCCTTTCTCAAGGCTCAGTGTTAGAATGCCTTAAATTCACTCGCGCTTCTAAATTTGAAGTAGCGGCGGTGTGATCAGGCCATGAGGCCTATAAATAGGACACTTGAAGTCCTCTTCAAGGAAACTGTCCATTCATGATATCTCCTGGTTGTTCAGAGAAGGATACTCAGATCTCTGAAATAGTAGGGGTGCCCACTCTGGTCATTAACCCGCCAAGAACTGGTGAGTCTCTGTCATCCAGAGACTTCACTAATAGACTAGTGACTTTAGGGAGTTTATCTCCTTTAATTTAGCTTTATCAGCTGTCTCAGGGATTGATTTCCCTTGTTCTTCATTTTGTATCTAACTGATTTGCAGAGAAGGGCTTCAGCCCTATTTTCCAGCTTCTCGGCGAAGCAATCATTCTCGCTTGATTAGAAACAGACTTTCCCATGCAGGGATCCTATTTTGATCTATTGAATCTGCTTTTTAAATCTGCCACGTAGGCCAGTCTTGCCATATAGGTGGGGCTAGGACTTGGCTTATGCTGAGTTAGTCCATCGTCACTGTGCAAGCGAGGCTAACCTCTGCTTAATTGAAGCACCACTGGATCGGATATGAACCACTTCGTCCAAAGGATTTGACTTAGCACTTCGTCTTCACAGCTTTCTCTTTAATTTAACGCTAACCTGTTTCCCGTTTGCGTTGTAGTGAACTGTGCCCGCCAGTCTTTTGTCTTGATGAAAGAGACTAGAAAATTGCCTCTTGATCTCCAAGTTAAACCTTTGACCATAAGCAGGAGGAACAAACTGGAGCAGCTGATGCGTATTTTCGGAGGAGATGGGCAGTCGCTTATCCAAAATGATCCACTCCGAGAAGGGGCTGGTAGTCGCTTATCCGAGATGATCCACTTCGGGAAAGCGGACATCACCTGTAAGGTCTCGGATCCTTCCTTTGCCAATTTTAATCAAAGAAGATCCGGCTTTCTGGTGGCAACCGGTCCTTTGCCAATTTTTATCAAAGAAGATCCAACTTCTTGATGACAAAATCTGCCATTATGTGAAGGATTATGGCTTTGTGCAGGAGGAAGGCCTTTCGTGTCCAGTTGGTTTGACTTATCATCTTGGAAGTAGATAGGACAACTTGTATGCCTTTGGAGCAATGATTCGGTTGTACGAAAGATCATCTTGATGTAGCGTCAATGTATCTTCCCTTTTGAATCAATAAAAATGTTTATTTTCTGCTTATCTGCTATGTTTCCCTCCTCTTCCTTTTGAATTTTGAAGGCAATTGGAATGGACCGACGGAGCTAAATTTCCTGCGAAGTTAAATATAGAATCCCGGCTAAATTAGGAACGAGCTTCCAGCGAAGCTAGCATGAATTTTCTACAAAGTTAGAGCCAAGCTTTCAGCTGGGCTAAAGTTCATCTTTCATCGAAGCTATTTAAATATCGCATAAGGTCGACGCTGAACTTACGGCGGAGTAAGCCCTTAGCGGGGCTGAAGCAACGCTTCTCGGGAAGGCGCTTAGGCGCCGTTTCAAATTAATTTGAAACGACCCCACGCTCCTTTCGAGGAGGAGAGTTTAGGCAATCATCAGCCAATAAAAGCCCGATTAGGCTGAAAGAGAAGGAACCACTTCTCTTTGAATTTTCAGAGAACTCCAAATCTCTTCTTCTTCTTTCTTCTTCGTTTGATAATTCAAGAACTTCTTCAGTTCTCCGATGGCTCCTAAAAGACGAGCAGGAAAAGAGGTAGCAACCTCTATGACGGATGGACCCTCCCCTCCTCCGATCATCGAACGACTTATCGCGGGTAGGGATCTTTCCCTCTTTATTTAGAGATTTTCATCTCTTCTTGAAGCCAACTTCCGGTTACCCTTGATTAATCCAGAGCGGTCAATCGTGATCCCGTGATCTTAGGGAGTTCAACTCCCTTAATTTCCCTTGATTCTTGATTTGGGAATTTGAGAACTGAAGGGTCTCTTCTTCAAGCTTCCAGGTGAACCTATCCCTTAGGCGGTTCACATTCTGTTGGATAATAAGATGCAAAGTTAGCCTTAGAAGTGCGGTTGGAAAAGGACCTTAATGCCCTTGAAATAATTTTTAAGCAGCAGTATTCTTCTGGCGAAGTTAGCTCTTGATGCTCCTTCCCGTTGAGGCCAAGCTTCCAGAGCGAAGCTAATACTTAGATATTCTTTCTGCATCCTGTGGTTGTGGAGTTGAGCTTTGGGGCGAAACTAAAAACTGGGATTGCTTCGCTCGGGGAGCGAAGCTACGCCTTGGCAAAATTATTTTTCTTGCCTTAGCTTTCTTCAGTAAATGAACTAATATAGTTTCTTCTTGTCTTTCCAGTGCACTATACTCCTGGTCCTCTGAACAGTCTCTTTGGAATAGCCAGGGGGCTGGACGGCAATGTCAGCCTGCAGTTCCAAGGGCAGGCTTCACTATTTAGCGAGCGGAGCACTCCTGGTCGGGATGGACTTATTCAGGCTGGGGATCAGCGTACCATGAGGAGCATCTTAACTATTGCTCCCCTTGAAGATTTTGGCCGAAGAATCTATCGGAAGCCTGGCTTCATATTTGGAGATGCAGCGCCAGACAACTATCACCAGCTACTAGCCAGAGAGGGGCAGTGGATTTTCAAACTGGATGGCGAGAAGTATTATCTCCCATCTAGCAAGCGCCATTTTCCCTTGTCCTTCTTTCAATGTGTGACGAGGGCTCGAAAGATGCAGTGGCAAGTGACGTGGACTACCGATTCCGTTCATGTGAGGAAGTTAATAGCTCCGTCTCTTGGTTATACAAGGGCGGGTGCTCCTCGTTGCATATTGGGTCTCCACCCTGGGAATGTACTTTCGGACATCCCAGCGGGAGAAAATCCCGCAGTGGCTCAGGCTTTTGGAAATCAGTTTTTTAAGGCTCATGGTAATTATCCAGCCACTGATTTCAGGATCCCTGGGTGGATTCATCCTCCCAAGGCGTGGTGGAGGGACTTGACTCTATATGTCCTTGCCTATTTTGAGGAAGATCTGGAGAGCCTGGGACTCTACGAGGCCGTTAGGGTGTATGGCATTCAGATGAGCGTAGCGAACTTTTATGCCATTTTTGAGTTGTACTGCCTGGCTACGGGGACCTTCTTCACCCCTGTTGGTGAATTGGGCATGGCTCTGCACGAGATGTGGGAAGTCTTTGCTCTGCCTTTGGGGTTTCTCCCATATGAAGAATATTTCCCGTGCGAGGCAAAATTAGCACTTCTGGAGAAACAGGAGCCCACTTTGTTTGAGACTTACCGGGAGTTAATGTACCACCTTTATATTTTCTCAAGCATGCATGTGAGCCATAAGGGAGCTTCATGTAGTTTGAAGAGCTGGGAAAATTATTTATTCCCTGACTTGGGAGGTACTCCCGAAGCAGCTCACTGTGGAGTCGGAGATGAAGACATCTTTTGTAGGATGCAAGAGCACTACCAAGGGGATTTGATTTTTGAAGAAGATGACGGCCCTATGAGAAAGATGATATTCTTTGGAGTTTCCATTACCAGGCTCATCAACTGACATCTCGGAAGGTACTTCTAGCTGGCTTTTTAACGGTTTGGTTGAAGAGATGTGTGGTGCCATCTTCGTCTGGTGATGTCATTCATCTGACTGTCTTATTACCTGCTGTTCGTCTAGTCCATGGTCGTTCTCTTAGACTTCTTCCAGCCATGGTGTGCTGTATTCAAAGAGGCCTTCGTGCATTGACGGAGGCTTTCTGTAGGCCACCAACAACGAAGCAGGAAAAGGGGACTATTTTGCCTCGTGACGGACCAAACCCCAGAATTGGTTTGCCATATACTTATTTGATGGCATGGTTCACCCTTCACTGCCCGTCCATGATCCAGGCTGGTGAGGAGCCTCCAGAAGGTGTTCGAAGGGCGCTTCTCCGTCGATTCGAGGGGTGTTCGTGGTCATGGACTTATGTGGCTGGGGTCCGCAAACTGCTGTGCCGTCATAACGTCTACAGACTTTTTCGGTGCTTTCCTTACATTCGTGATGCAGGCTATGGTGAAGAATTCAAGGATGTAGGGGAAGGGCAGACATCATTGAATCTGGTAGTCTTCGAATGGCTGGCTAGTATCCGGCCATCCCACTTATTATATAGAAGCGGGGACACCTGTTACCTAGATCCCTATGTTCCGAGTCGGTTTGCCCGTCAGTTTAGGTATGACCAACTGTTTGTAGGCAATCCGAACAGCAGTCTGGCCTTTATGGGGAGCCTCATCGATGGAGCTCGTGCTTGGCGGTTCTACATTGCTGGCTGTACTAAGGCGCGACTGTGCATGCCGCTAAGAACTCCAAACCTTCTGACAACCCTAGGATTCTGCCAGTGGTATAGAACTTCGAACTCCACGCCAACTGGGTTTTCTATTAATTCCTTTGATGTGAAGTTGATCTCTCAACGATTGAAGCAGAAGGTCACTGAGTAGAGCGAGGGTAAGAGGGTCCGCGTTCCATGCCTCGGGGAATGCATTGCTGTTGATGATAGCGAAGCCTCGAATGCAGGAAGTCCCCGCTTTGAAAGGGATTCAGGTCCTGAAACTCCAGCAGCCGCTTCTGGTGAGGTAGTTTGATTGAGATTAAAGTAGAGTTCAGATTGTCTTAGTCTCAATGCGAATCCGCTGTAGCAAGGGCTCGAGCGGGTCGTGATCCTCAGGGAAGGATGCGATGCAAGCTTTTGCGGCAGATTCCTCGTATGCTTTGAGTAAACACAGAAGAGATTAGATTTGAAGAAAATATGGATTAAGAAGCATGGTTTTACTGATCTACTACCACAACCCACTATGCAAGTCTTGGATGTTGAATTTCATCTTGAGATAAATGTGATTTACCCTAGGTTATTAAGAGTGATTCAAGTAAGAAAATACGATACTAGATTATAACTAAGTTACATTATTAAAAACTAAACAAGTTTCATTCTAACATTTAAGTACAGCTTAAGAAAAGATTAATCTCAAATTTAGGCTGTCCTAGTTCTTAAGCATGAAGTCATGAGGAGTCCTTTAAATGTGCAACCTAGATTAATAGATCTAGTTATCCGTTTTATCTTCAAGAAAAACAATTACTAAACCTAGGGTTTCTAATGGATGGTCATCAATCGATTCAAATCCTACTTGCCTTAGGGTTGCTTAAGTGATCAGCAAACCATACAAAGAATTAGTTGGACATCATCTTTTTTTTTATAATTTATTATTTTTTTTATTTTTGATTAGAAGAAAAGAAGAAGAAAGAAAACACGAGATCACAGATGAAAATCGAAGAGAATAAAAACAGAGAAAATAAAATAAAATAACAAGAATTAAATGTGCAAAAGAAAGTAACCTTTATTGCAGATGAGATCCCCAATTACAAAGTTCCTTCTTCTTTCACAACGAGCATGAAAATAAAAATTACAACTTTGAAATAAAAGTGGCTAAAGAAAAACCCTAATCGTCTCTGCATGCCCCTCCCTGTTGCGACTGCATGGATATTTATAGTGCAGAATGTAGAGGAGTCCCGGATAGAAGTGCCAACGGAAACTGGTACCCATCTCTATCCAAACTGCCGCGGATGCGCGGCTTTTGCCGCGCCTCCGCGGCGGTTTAGTGGCTGCTGGCCACGCGCTTTGGCGCGTGGCCTCTCCTGGTCCGTCCCTGTGGGCTTCTGCTTCTGGAAGTTTGATCCTGGCCTTTTAATCTGGATTTTCGAGATAACTTGTTAATCAAGTTACTCTTAATCCAGATTTCTTCAAATCTTCTTCTCACGAATTTTCTTTTTATCTTGGCCTTTTATCCTCATCCTGCATGTGTTTAGGGTTGGATAGAAGTCTATCCTTCCCTAATCTCTGATATTTGCAACTTTTAGCCCTTGTATTTGCATTTTGACTCTTTGTATTTGCGCTTTTTCACCTGGGCTTCAAACATGGGCTTGGATCTGGGCTTTTGGGCTCTTTAGGCTTTATTTATTGCTAAAATAACAATTCGAGGCCTGCACACAATAAATTACAAATTATTAATAAATGTGCAGAATTAAATGAATAAATATGAAAATGTGATGGTAAATATGATGATAAAAATGCACTTTTGACTACCAATCACACCCCCACACTTATCTTTTTGCTCGTCCTCGAGTAAAAACAAAGAAAAAGAAAAAGAAATGAAAAGTTAATCTAACCTAACTCACTTTCGTAGGAATCACGATTGCACTTAGCACGTGCAACAAGCCGTTAAACCCCTAGGTTACCCTAGAGGACGAGTGTTGTCTCGTGAGGGTTTTCAGCGGATTGCACCCACAAAATCCATAAAAAGGAAAATATTTGAATTATATTTGAAGAGACTAAGTAGTCTATAAGTTTTAGGATTATCATTTTTATTCATTCTTCAAACCTGGTCTTTATAAAGTTAATTGTTATTCATTTTAGGTAAGGATTAAAATTGAATTTCTAATATAGTCTTTTTCGTTACCAAAAGTCATACGCACCCTTGTGAATCTAGGAATTCCTTAACTTGGACTCTCATGCCTCATTATTATTTTTATAACATCATCTAATTTTCTTTCGTGTAAGTATCAAGGCTTCTTGAGGCCCTCATACCTAACTAATTGATTATTAGATGTGTTAATACATATATTATATTTCTTAGTCTTCTTAGGCTTTCTAATCCACCCATGTAACGAACTTAAAGTCGATGACTCCCAAACCAGTTGGCTTTAGGGCACCAGGTGAGAAAACACCCCGCGGACTCAAATTCGAGTGAACTAGGCCCCAAAACTAAGGACTTTATTTTATTTACTCACCTTTAGGCATGAATACTTATGCTTCTTGAGGCACATGTATCAGCTTAATTGGTGATTTTTTTTTTTTTTATATGAGGCACAAGGTCTTTGTCTTAGAATCCTAGATATGCATTTGGTATGCATATTTCATTAAGGTAAAAATCAAGACTAATTATTTATTCAATTTCTCTCCTATACCTAAAAATTAAACAATTTATTTATTTTGACCAAGTTTTTAGAAATCCTAATCATGATTTTCCTAATCCTTAAAACTAACTTAGATTTCTTTCAAAAAATAAGTCAAAATATTTCCTTTTTATAACATTTTTTTTTAATATTTATTAGCATTTTTTTTTAAATGTTAAATTTTTTTTTTTAAAAAATGTTAGAACAAATAAAGAGAAAAATATTTTTTTTTTTAATCTTTTCTATGTTAGTAAACCCTCCCCCACACTTATCTCATGCATTGTCCTCAATGTATGAAATGCATGAATGCATGAAGAAAAATGTAAAGAGAGGCAAAGAATAATAGTATACCATAATATGTACAACACATGTATTACTCTCACCTAGAGCTGCTTAGGATTCATCCCTCTAGCTCGTTTCCCATCATTCCAATGGGTTCTCTTTATAAGGCACAATGGGGAGACCAATATTTTTGTTTTAACTTTCTCTCCCCCCAGTTTCATCTTCTTTAGGTTCTTCCTCATCATATGTCCACCTCCATTATTCAAAAATTCATCACACCTTTCAGTTGGAACTTCCTTGCCGAGAAATTCTAGCTCAGTTCCGTACATCTCCTCAAAACTTAAATCAACACTTTTTCCTGGAAGTGAATAATTAACCAACATCTCCTTAATCGGTGTATCTAAACATAGGAGTTCTTCTTCAAAGAGACTTTCGAAAGTTAAGTCAATCGGAGTTTCTTGAACTATATTCTCATGCGATATTTCAGTGCTTGGCTCTTTGAAGATACTTAGATCAAATCTTCGTTTTTTAAATGGAACTTTAAAATTATAATCCTCAACATGTGTCATCTTATCACTAAAATCGCACTTATCCTCAAATAACTTGTCAAGAAATAGAGACTCATTTTCACTTTCTTTTTCACAAATGTTCTCGATGAAGTTCACCTCAAATGTTTGGTCTTTAATCTTACGAGATTGGTTTTCCAGGTTGAAGACATTGACCTCTTTAGTCATGTTTCCAAAAGTCAACCTCATGGATCCATTCCTACAATTTATGATCGCATTTGCAGTTGCAAGGAACGGACGCCCTAGGATAACGGGAGTTTGAGACCGAAGAGTGGATACAGGTTCGGTCTCCAGAACAACAAAATCTACTGGGTAGATAAACTCCCCAACTTGGACGAGCACATCGGTAATTTCTCCTTTGGGAATTTTTATGGATCGGTCAGCCAATTGGATTGTAACCTTAGTCGGACTAAGTTCGCCCAACCCAAGTTGTTGGTAAACTGAGAAGGGGAGTAAGTTGATACTTGCTCCCAAATCAAGAAGTGTATGCTTAATTGCAGTTTGACCTATTGTGCAAGAGATGGTGGGGCAACCAGGGTCCTTATACTTGACAGGGATCTGGTTAGACAATAGCTCACTAATGTTAGTGGCTAGAAAAACCTTCTTGGGCACATTAGTCTTTCTCTTCTTTGTGCACATGTCCTTAATAAACTTGGCATACTTAGGGACTTGTTGAATTGCATCAAGAAGAGGTATATTGATCTTGACTTGATTAAAAATCTCTCGTACCTTATCCATTTGTGCACATTGCTTATCTTTAAGCCTATTTGGGTAGGGTGCGATGGGCTTGTGCATATCTTCGGCTGACTTGTCTTTTTTCGTGTTGTTGGCATTAAGTTTGGATGGAGTGGGATCAGGCAAGCTGAATGCTTGTTTAGAACTTGATGGTGTTGATACTTGGTTATCAACTTGTTTTCCCGACCGCAATGTATGAATCGCATTGCACTGACTCATATGATTCTCTTCAGCCAAGTGAGCTTGACTAGAGTTCCTAGGGTTTGGGAATGGTTGACTAGGTAGAGTACCCTTTTGCCTTTCTTGCTGATTCATTTGCATCTCTATCCTAGTCAAGACTTGAGCCAGCGTGTCATTGCTTTTAACGATATTGTCCACCTTTCTTTCCAGATTGGAGAGCCTTGTTTCCATTTGTGAATATTGGAAAGAGGGTGGAGGATTTTGATAGGGCGGATTTTGGAAATTGTTGGAGAATTTGGGCCTAGTTTGATCATTGTTACTTTGGCCCCATGACAAATTGGGATGGTTTCTCCAACCGGGATTGTAGGTGGGCGAATATGGATTGTTGGCGGGCAGATTGTTGGCGGGCCTTGTGAAGGCCGCACTCATATGTTCGGGCAGACTTTGGTGCGCGATGAAGACAGGACATTCCTCGAACACATGGTTCCTATCTTGACAATAAGTACAGCCCGCCGAAGATGTTGGGCTGACTTGGTTCACTGAGACTGGCTCCTTAGTTTCTAGAGCATCTAGTCTACGCATAACAGCAGCTAACTTAGCATCATTTGCTATGTTGGCCTCAATGGAATGAATACCTCCTTTTGAAGAAGTGGGGTCATTAGTCCTAGATTTCTCAGGAGTAGGGTCCCATTGGATGGATTTTTCAGCTAAGTCTTCAAACAATGACCATCCTTCATCTTCATTCTTTTGCAGAAATTCTCCTTGACACATGGATTCTAACAGTGTTTTAGTAGAATAATCTAATCCATCATATATAACTTGGCAAAGTCGCCATTTCTCTATCCCATGATGGGGACATTGGGCAAGGAGGTCCTTAAAACGTTCGAAGTATTTCCAAAAGGGCTCATTGGCTGTTTGCTTAAACTGTAGGATATTCTTCCTAATCAATGCAGTCTTGTGAACGGGATAAAATTTCTTTAAGAAGGCCTTAACGAAACTGTCCCAAGTATCTATAGAACCAACCTCTAGACTGTAGAGCCATTTCTTTGCTAAATCTTTCAAAGCAAAGGGGATAAACCTAAGCTTAATGGCATCTTTTCCCAACTTAGGGATATTTATCATTAAACATACTTCCTCAAATTCTGATAAGAAGAAGTATGCATCCTCTGATTCAAGTCCATGGAACTTGGGAAGGGTGCTGATATATTGTGGCTTAAGCTCAAATGGGTCAGCACCTTCATTACTTAGCTTGATGCAAGAAGGAATAGAGGTTCTAAGAGGATAGAACCTATCTTGGAGAGATGGCGGTTGAGCCATGTGTGGGTCGGGCTTGAGCTCGGGTGGTGAACTAGTTCTAGTTAGCCTGGATGTAAGTGGGTCTCTCGACCAAGCGGGCATGCACAGTTAGCAACCAAAGTTCACCCAATCAACCAAAAAGAAAAAGAAAAACAAACAAAAATCCTATTCTAGGGTTATCCTTGACCTAGACGACTCCTAACTTTAGACTGTCCTTAGGAGGTCTATTGTCGACGTCAACCACGAGCTAATCGGCCAGTTCAGGGCAAGACCGGTGGGAGGTTTTCCGTCAGAGACGTTCCTTAATTAAATAACCACCGTTCTTCGTGCTTTCGGCCCTCAATCCCTTCGCTAGACACCGATTTGGCAAGGGTTAATTTCGAACAACTTTCCTTCTTCGGTCAATCTCCTATTGAGTCCGAGTTACCTTAGGGCCAACGTCTAGTCAAGTTTTAATTAGGGTTAGGGTTGTGAGTGTGACTGGTATGATTTGTGGGCCAAGGAAGGGTGATGAAATCCCCACCTTATCTTTGTTATGGGTTATGCCCTTAAGATGGATTAGTGTACGTGTAAAGCGGTAGAAAAGTAATCACTCAAGAAAGCGGTAAACAACCAAGAGTGCTTCCTAATCTATATGCTTATGCAAACGTACCTTGTCGCCAGCACTCTTCAACAGAATTAAAGAATAAAAATAGACACGTGCCCTAAAATGCAAGAGTCTAAAAAAAAATATTTTTTTTTATTTTTTTCAACAAATAGGTTAATGTTAATTATTAGCAGTTGCAGTGTGATCACAGAGAGATAATAACACAGCAGAAAATATACTTTTGCACTGCAAAGCAACCTGCAGAAAAATCCGTCAGTAGTGCACTACAAGTGCCGCGGATTCGCGGCTTTTGCCGCGTTTCTGCGGCAAACTTGTAGGTCCAAGTGCTCTGCCTTCGAGGGCAGAGGCACTGGATAGCTATATGTGCTTTCTGCTGCTCTGATTTTGTTTCCTGTTCTCTGTACCTACAACAGAAAAGAAAGAATGATTAGAATGAGGAAATCGTGCCGTTCCTTCCCCGACAACGGCGCCAAAATTTGATTGAGATTAAAGTAGAGTTCAGATTGTCTTAGTCTCAATGCGAATCCGCTGTAGCAAGGGCTCGAGCGGGTCGTGATCCTCAGGGAAGGATGCGATGCAAGCTTTTGCGGCAGATTCCTCGTATGCTTTGAGTAAACACAGAAGAGATTAGATTTGAAGAAAATATGGATTAAGAAGCATGGTTTTACTGATCTACTACCACAACCCAGTATGCAAGTCTTGGATGTTGAATTTCATCTTGAGATAAATGTGATTTACCCTAGGTTATTAAGAGTGATTCAAGTAAGAAAATACGATACTAGATTATAACTAAGTTACATTATTAAAAACTAAACAAGTTTCATTCTAACATCTAAGTACAGCTTAAGAAAAGATTAATCTCAAATTTAGGCTGTCCTAGTTCTTAAGCATGAAGTCATGAGGAGTCCTTTAAATGTGCAACCTAGATTAATAGATCTAGTTATCCGTTTTATCTTCAAGAAAAATAATTACTAAACCTAGGGTTTCTAATGGATGGTCATCAATCGATTCAAATCCTACTTGCCTTAGGGTTGCTTAAGTGATCAGCAAACCATACAAAGAATTAGTTGGACATCATCTTTTTTTTATAATTTATTATTTTTTTATTTTTGATTAGAAGAAAAGAAGAAGAAAGAAAACACGAGATCACAGATGAAAATCGAAGAGAATAAAAATAGAGAAAATAAAATAAAATAACAAGAATTAAATGTGCAAAAGAAAGTAACCTTTATTGCAGATGAGATCCCCAATTACAAAGTTCCTTCTTCTTCCACAACGAGCATGAAAATAAAAATTACAACTTTGAAATAAAAGTGGCTAAAGAAAAACCCTAATCGTCTCTGCATGCCCCTCCCTGTTGCGACTGCATGGATATTTATAGTGCAGAATGTAGAGGAGTCCCGGATAGAAGTGCCAACGGAAACTGGTACCCATCTCTATCCAAACTGCCGCGGATGCGCAGCTTTTGCCGCGCCTCCGCGGCGGTTTAGTGGCTGCTGGCCACGCACTTTGGCGCGTGGCCTCTCCTGGTCCGTCCCTGTGGGCTTCTGCTTCTGGAAGTTTGATCCTGGCCTTTTAATCTGGATTTTCGAGATAACTTGATAATCAAGTTACTCTTAATCCAGATTTCTTCAAATCTTCTTCTCACGAATTTTCTTTTTATCTTGGCCTTTTATCCTCATCCTGCATGTGTTTAGGGTTGGATAGAAGTCTATCCTTCCCTAATCTCTGATATTTGCAACTTTTAGCCCTTGTATTTGCATTTTGACTCTTTGTATTTGCGCTTTTTCACCTGGGCTTCAAACATGGGCTTGGATCTGGGCTTTTGGGCTCTTTAGGCTTTATTTATTGCTAAAATAACAATTCGAGGCCTGCACACAATAAATTACAAATTATTAATAAATGTGCAGAATTAAATGAATAAATATGAAAATGTGATGGTAAATATGATGATAAAAATGCACTTTTGACTACCAATCAGCACGGCCCCCATGGAACATGTTTATGTGGAAGAAGTGGAGGAAGAAGATCCTGACGTCCACTTCAAGCAAAAGCGGGAAGGCAGATCTCGCAGGAAGAGGGTAGTGAAGAAGCCTCATCGTTACGCTCCTACTATTATTGCAGAGGGTGAATCATCTGTAGTACCTTCTCTTCCTATCCCATTAGTCATTAAGCTGTCGGCTCCTAAGCAGACCATTGGTAAAGCTGTCCCAGACCCGAGTAAGATCAGCTCCATTCTTGTAATATATTTCTTATGTTTTCCATACAGCTTACTATTTGCTTCATAACTCAGGAACCGAGGCGGTGAGAGACTCGAGAGCTGAGGCTGCGGGAGAACAAGGGGAGCATTATGATCCCCTGTTCACTTATAGAGAAGGTGACGAGACTAGCTATTTTGCCATCTCGGAAGAATCTGGAGGTGATGCGGCCGATGTAGGTCCTTCAGGTGCTGGGACCTCAAAAGGAAGTCCCCTAGCTTCCAGTTCTTTTGGGTGGAGTACAGAGGGTTCGACGAGTGAAGGTGGGCTGGCAGTTCGTGTTGATTCTGCCAAAGATTTCCCAATGGAGCCTGAGGGGACTGATGCAGCCATCGAGGAGGTTTGGAGAGAAATTGCTACCAAGGCGATTGAGGCAACATCGTCCTTTGGTATTGCCTTAACCTTTTGACCCCTGCTATTCATTATGCCTTGCTTATGTTGGCCCAAAGGCCTTCCACCTTAGTTTTGATGATGATTAACTCATGTAGTTATGTTTACTAATAATCTTGTGATTTTAGTTTCAGATCATTAATCAAGATATTAGTTGGTGATTGCTTCCAAAAGAGGTATTTTAGAAGCTTTCACATGGTGATTCCAGGGCTCAAGCATCAAGATCACACTTTGCCAAGCTCATGGATGGAGTTTTGGACCGAGTCGACTTGAAGATGAAGATCGTCAAGAAGACTTAGGTATCCTAGTTTAGTGTGTTTAGATCCATTTGTAAAGCTTAGAATAGTTGATATGCTCAAGTGCACGACACTCACAAGTTTTATGTTTGGATATTGGTTTTTCGGTTTTTAGTTTAACCGATATTTGTTTTCATGAATAGATTGATCAAAACAAGTTTAAATGGTTTATATGCATAATAGATGTATTCTAGTTATACATGCATGCTTAAACTTCTTATACAAACTTATTTTGACTTCCCTATTCATGTATTGAAAAATCCAAGTTTGATAAAAATACATGTTTTGGTTTTTGGTAAAAATGATAAGAAACAAAAATAGTTCAAATTGCTTGATAATTGAGTTGAAATTTTTATCACATGTTTACATATCAATGCAAAATGATAAAACATTTTTGGGTATTTTTACAAGACTTAAAAGAATTTTTAGAAATATTTTAACATGTGTTTTCTGTCCCTGAACAGTGGCTGACAGGCCAGGTCGGCCGACCGCACGGGTCGACCGCACCTAAGGCCGGTCGACCCATGAGGTCGACCGACGTTCACAAGCTTGTGCACGTTTGGCAGCCACAGGGACGGTCGGCCGGGCGGCCGACCGGACCAGAGAGCTCTGCTCTCTGTTTATTTGGGTCGACCGGGCGGTCGACCGGGTTACCCCAACGGTCACATTTCTGACCGTTGGCGGTCGGCTGGGCCGGCCAACCGTAGCCTGTCAGGCTGCTAGATCAGCCTAACGGGTAGTTTTCTGATGGGCCTATATAAACCCCGTTTCCTTAGGGTTTTGGCCAAGATTTTTAGAGCTAAAATTTCCTGACTTCTTCAGTGTTTTAAACAAGTTTTCAAAAGAGTTTAAGTGCAAAAGAGATTCATCTTTGTTTTTTAAAGTGTTTTGTTATTTTCAAAGAAACTAGGTTTTGGGAATTGTTTTTGAGCAAAATTCTCTATATCATTTTTGGTGTTTTCCCAAGAGTTTTCTTTGATCAAAACACTTGTTTTCCACACTTGAGCTATATCTTCTATCCTATTCTATTAGGATCTTTATTTTGTGAAAAAGAGAAGTGTTTGAGGTTGTTGAGCCTCCAAGTTGTAAACCCTCCTTGTATTTGTGTATCCCTCTTTGGTAGAGGTTGATTGGAGTGGTGTTTGGATCCCTCTTCGGTAGAGGTAATTGTGATTGTATTGGCTACGGGCCTTATCCCTCTTCGGTAGAGGTGGATTGTAGTTGTATTGCCTCGGTGGCATTGTAAGGTTGAGAGAGGAGTTCGGTACTCCTTTAGTGGATTGGAAATCCTTCACGGTAGTGAAGGCGGGGATGTAGAGCTAGGGGCTCGAACCTCGAAACATATCTTGGTCTTTGCGTTTGATCCATTGTCTCTCTAACCCTCTCTCTCTTTTAATTGTGCAAAGCATCATTCTTCATTCATATCATTCATATTGCTTGTGTTGCCTTGCATTATTTCATATTGCTTATCATCCTTATATGCTTCGCTTGTTTGTGTGTGCCTCACTTGTACGTAACCACAAGAGCTTCATATAGCACCTCAACCTATTCAAGGGGAATCAAGAGGAGTTAGTCCAGAGCCCTTCATGGGGAATTCGGCTACACTTGTGTGTTGTATTAAGTGTGTTGCAAAATTTACATTAGCTTCCGCATTTAGCGCATTTAGTTCACTAGATTAGCATATCACCTATTCACCCCCCCTCTAGGTGATTTACAATTGGCATCAGAGCACTTTCAATTGGTATCAGAGCCAACGCTCCTGATACTTAGGCTTAACATCCTAGGAGTGAGATCCATTTGTTTGCTAATCTACATTTGTATTTGCTTGTTTGCACACATATAGTTTGCCCTCATGGATAGCCCTCCTATGTTTGATATTTCTAGACTTGAGATTTGGAAGGTTATGATGAGTTGTTATTTGAAGACCCTAGGTTTGCATGTCTTTCTTGCCGCTACCAAGAAATGCTATCTTTGTAACCGCAATCATGTAGGGGCCAATGCACAAGCCCTTGAGGCCATTAGAAGCACACTTCCTAAAGAATATCTTTTGCGTGTTTCTAACTTTGATTCTGCATTTGCAGTGTGGAATATGTTGACAACCACCACCTCCTCCGAGCTTCAAGTACAAATCCAACCGGAGGAATCTAGTGGAGAATCCGACTCACAATGCTTCATGGTCCAAGGGAATGCCTCCCTTGAGGTACAATCGGAATCTCAACTAGGTAGTTTTGATGCTAGTTCTTCATGTAATGATTTTGTTGATCCCCATACTTTAAATGAAGAACTTTCTATTGTTTGTGAAAAATTAATTGAAAAATATAATTTGTTGAAAAAGAAGACTTTTGCTTTAAATAAAGAAAATGAAAAATTGTCTTCTAAAATTGAGATTGTTTTGCAAGAAAAGGAAGAGGTTTCTAGTGAATGTGACTCATTAAAATCTCAACTTGATCTTGCACTTAAAGAAAATAAATTTTTGAAAAATAAAAATGATTGTGAAACTATTTTGAAGAAAAATGAAAACTTGTCTTCAAAAGTTGATTTTGTTTTAAAAGAGAATATTGCTTTGAAAAACAAAATAATTTCTATTTCTAATGATTTAAATGTTTGTTTAAAGAAAAATGATTGTTTACAAAATAAGATTGATGCACATGTTTGCCATGCTAGGGTAGTATCACACACTTCACCTATTGCATGCCACACTTCTTCTTTGATTAAAAATGATATAAATATTTTAAAGAAGAGTATTGATTGTTTGGGCTCCACTTTGAGCCAATGTGTTGTTGGGCATACACGTTTGGAACCGTTGTTTCGAAAGAAACAAGTTCCATCTATTCATGCACACTCCCCACGGCATACACATGCTTCTCACGGACACCATCACACTTTGTATGCTCATGTGTACACTTGTACACATTGTGGACGTAAGGGCCACCTTGCTAAATCTTGTTTTGATCGTATACATGATTGTAATTTAGCAAATAAGTTTGTTTGGGTTAGAGAAGGTACTAACCCCCATGGACCCAATAAGATATAGGTACCAAAGACCACCCCTCCTTTATTTGATGTAGGTGTGGGCTCTCACATGACGTGAGAGTATAGGTACCTTGGAGTGGATGCGTTCCGTGCTTAAAGAGAACCTAATTGGATGCATCACTTTCAAGGGAAGTTTGGTGGAGAAGACCACCATGTTTTGGAGACAAGGGAAGTTGCCTCATAGGTTTTGGTAACGGTCTCTAACTCCTTATTTACATTTACATGCTTTTCATGTTTATCATATATAGCATGTTTTGATGTTTATAGATTAGTATGTAAATCCCATGATTATTAGACCCTTGACATGTATGTATAGCCTTTTGAGACACCCATGTTTAGTATGGACTATTATTTTGTGTTCTCACCATTTGTCTAGCTATCATATTTATCATAAGTTTAATAACATGTGAATTTACATAATGATCATATTTATGCTTATCATGATTGATTTATATCTTGATTTTATGCTTCATGTGTTGATTACATGTTTAGATGTTAGTTTTCATTAAGACTAGGTATATATTTGTGCATATAGTGGGCCACAAATAGATCTATATATGTTTGAGCTTGAATGCGTATTTGAACCCATTAGAAGTGCTAGTATAGTCTAGTTTTGATGATTCATACATTTTAAACTTGTATTCCTATTTTTGGATTTATTTTTATGTGTATGAGTTTTCATTTCATGTATATGTGTAATTATGCCAAACTTTAAGATATACATGAATACCCTTTGAGTCATTTGCCTTTCAAGCAAATCTATATATATGGACTCAATTGCGTTTAGGAATATGTATGTATACTTATTTTGTTGACAATTCATACATATACCTTGAAATGAAATTTGTTTTGGTGAAAATTTAGTTTTTCTTGATTTCGTGTTTATTTGTTTAACTTCATGTACACGTCTATTTTATCCAAATTATTATTATACATATACATCCCTTTTTGAGCCACGTGCCTTCATGCATATATCTTTGTGGACTCATTGTGTTTTGATATGTATGTATACTTTAGTTTATATAGGACATACATATACCTTAAAGATTAAATAATTTTTATGTTTTCTTGTTTCAAGGAATATTGAGCTTATTGTTTATCTTTCATGATTATGATCTTCACATTGTATTTGTACACTCACTTTTATTGTTTACTCATGTGTTTGTTTTCATGAGTCATATTTATGCTTAATTGAATTAGAGTGTTGACTATCATGTGGATTTCATGTTTATGAAAAAAATTTTATTTTATTCCTTGCTTGAAGGATTTCGTACTAGTTTACAACTTTTTCTTATAACTAGTTGCGATATTCTTCATTTGGTAGAGTTTTTCAAACAAAGCTTATTTTCAAATCTATTTTTGAAAACCCCTACCATCTATGGGAGGTTGGATGGGAGATCATGTTCATGTATGCTTTAAAATGAAAATCATTTAAAACTTGAACCATGTTGGGTGGTAGTTATATGAGATATACACTTGATCTTATTGTTATTTCAAATGGTATCATTGAAATTCTTTCAATTGGTATCAATTTTGATCCTCTTGTATACTCATGAATTGTTTTATGTAAGTGAATTGAAAGCATACATTCATATAACACATAGTATTAGTTTTCAATTCCAAGAATATCAATTTCAATTGGTATCTATTTTCCATACATATATATGTTTATGTTCATGCTAAGCTTGAGCTTCAATTTTGTTTCAATTGATTACTTTTAAATTGGTATCAAGCCTACGCATTGTTTTAATTGGTATTTCATAAAGGGGGAGAAAACTTGTATTTCATCTTTCAATTGGTATTTGTTTTCCACTCCAATACTTTATGATTGAAAATTTAAATTTGGTATCATATGTTCAAAATGAAAAATATTTACAATTGGTATCAAAATTTTTGTTTAGACATTCAAAATTTATTATGTTTAATTTCAATTGGTATCAAGATTTTCATGTGTTTTGCTTAAAATTGGTATCATTATTTTTTGTTTGTTTCCTTTCAATTGGTATCAAGATGCTATTCTTTGACATATTTTCAGTTGGTACCTTAATTGATTGTCACCCCTAATTAGTTTTGTTTTTGTTTTAGACAAAAAGGGGGAGAAAAATTTATTGATTTAGTTTTGCTTTTACCCTTTATTGATTCTTTGTATTAAAAAGGGTGAGAAGATTTTGTTTTGTTTTGATTGTTTTACCCCTTGTTGATAATTGACAAAAAGGGGGAGAAAGATTTTGGTTTATATATGCATGTTTATATTTTGCATATATTAAGTTTAATTTAGTTTAATTTTAATTGGCATCTAGAGCATGTTTTGTTTTAAACATTTCATTGGTATCTAGAACCATTTATTGTTTATGCATGATTATGCATTGTCATTCATTGCATATTTATGTTTATTTGTTTATGCATGAGTTAAGGGGGAGCTTCTTTGAAGCTTAACTTTAATCCATGCATATATAACTCTATGAGTTTTGTCATCATCAAAAAGGGGGAGATTGTTGGCCCAAAGGCCTTCCACCCTAGTTTTGATGATGATTAACTCATGTAGTTATGTTTACTAATAATCTTGTGATTTTAGTTTCAGATCATTAATCAAGATATTAGTTGGTGATTGCTTCCAAAAGAGGTGTTTTAGAAGCTTTCACATGGTGATTCCAGGGCTCAAGCATCAAGATCACACTTTGCTTAGCTCATGGATGGAATTTTGGACCGAGTCGACTTGAAGATGAAGATCGTCAAGAAGACTTAGGTATCCTAGTTTAGTGTGTTTAGATCCATTTGTAAAGCTTAGAATAGTTGATATGCTCAAGTGCACAACACTCACAAGTTTTATGTTTGGATATTGGTTTTTCGGTTTTTAGTTTAACCGATATTTGTTTTCATGAATAGATTGATCAAAATAAGTTTAAATGGTTTATATGTATAATAGATGTATTCTAGTTATACATGCATGCTTAAATTTCTTATACAAACTTATTTTGACTTCCCTATTCATGTATTGAAAAATCCAAGTTTGATAAAAATACATGTTTTGGTTTTTGATAAAAATGATAAGACACAAAAATAGTTCAAATTGCTTGATAATTGAGTTGAAATTTTTATCACATGTTTACATATCAATGCAAAATGATAAAACATTTTTGGGTATTTTTACAAGACTTAAAAGAATTTTTAGAAATATTTTAACATGTGTTTTCTGTCCCTGAACAGTGGCTGACAGGTCAGGTCGGCCGACCGCACCGGTCGACCGCACCTAAGGCCGGTCGACCCCTGAGGTCGACCGACGTGCACAAGCTTGTGCACGTTTGGCAGCCACAGGGACGGTCGGCCGGGCGGCCGACCGGACCAGAGAGCTCTGCTCTCTGTTTATTTGGGTCTACCGGGCAGTCGACCGGGTTGCCCCAACGGTCACATTTCTGACCATTGGCGGTCGGCCGGGCCGGCCAACCGGTAGCCTGTCAGGCTGCCAGATCAGCCTAACGGCTAGTTTTCTTATGGGCCTATATAAACCCCATTTCCTTAGGGTTTTGGCCAAGATTTTTAGAGCTAAAATTTCCTGACTTCTTCAGTGTTTTAAACAAGTTTTCAAAAGAGTTTAAGTGCCAAAAAGATTCATCTTTGTTTTTAAAAGTGTTTTGTTATTTTCAAAGAAACTAGGTTTTGGGAATTGTTTTTGAGCAAAAATCTCTATATCATTTTGGTGTTTTCCCAAGAGTTTTCTTTGATCAAAACACTTGTTTTCCACACTTGAGCTATATCTTCTATCCTATTCTATTAGGATCTTTGTTTTGTGAAAAAGAGAAGTGTTTGAGGTTGTTGAGCCTCCAAGTTGTAAACCCTCCTTGTATTTGTGTATCCCTCTTTGGTAGAGGTTGATCGGAGTGGTGTTTGGATCCCTCTTCGGTAGAGGTGATTGTGATTGTATTGGCTACGGGCCTTATCCCTCTTCGGTAGAGGTGGATTGTGGTTGTATTGCCTCGGTGGCATTGTAAGGTTGAGAGAGGAGTTCGGTACTCCTTTAGTGGATTGGAAATCCTTCACGGTGGTGAAGGCGGGGATGTAGAGCTAGGGGCTCGAACCTCGAAATATATCCTGGTCTTTGCGTTTGATCCATTGTCTCTCTAACACTCTCTCTCTTTTAATTGTGCAAAGCATCATTCTTCATTCATATCATTCATATTGCTTGTGTTGCCTTGCATTATTTCATATTGCTTATCATCCTTATATGCTTGGCTTGTATGTGTGTGCCTCACTTGTACTTAACCACAAGAGCTTCATATAGCACCTCAACCCATTCAAGGGGAATCAAGAGGAGTTAGTCCAGAGCCCTTCACGGGGAATTCGGCTACACTTGTGTATTGTATTAAGTGTGTTGCAAAATTTGCATTACCTTCCGCATTTAGCGCATTTAGTTCACTAGATTAGCATATCACCTATTCACCCCCCTCTAGGTGATTTACAATTGGCATCAGAGCACTTTCAGCTTAAACAAAGTCTTGTCACGATACAAGTGTTCCACTTTTGGGTACATCGACTTCGAGGGAACCAGCCAGTCTTCGCGAAGGGGTCAGGGGTGAAGTAAGTACTTCAACCGTGGTGGACGCTGCTGAGTTGGATGTCTTATATCGTGACCTGCCCACTTATCATCCTGAGTCGACCGACGGAGGAGAGGCTGAGGGGACAGTGGTTATGGAGCCAGTCTTACCTCCATTCACCTTGGTAAGTGAAATGCTATTGGTTTCGTCAGTGCTACCTATCTTGCCCAGTGCGGAGCTGAAGGTGATTACCAATCTTACTTCTCCAACACTGGTGATCAAGCCAGCTCTCCCAGAAATAATCACTAGCCCTACTTCGATTGTGGCTAGTGTACTGGTTTCAATGAGGACTCCTCCGAGATCACCGACGATCCCTCATATTACTCCAGCCAGTGCTTCTACTATTCCTTCCACAGTAATGTCAGTGAAACCGGTGGAAGCTTTGTCTTCAGAAGCTGTTCGTTCACCGGGCGTAGTTGAGGCCGAGAACGAATTCGTGGCTGAGTTAGTCGACAGCTTTTATAAGGGCTTAAAGCGTTCCATTGCTTTGGTCTTGAAAGGCTCGACTACCTCATTTTCTGCTTTAAAGGTGGTCCTCTCCTGAAGCATTGACAACATCCGAGACTCTAGAGGGGATAACCAGGCAATCACATTGGAGCTTCTGGTGGACAGACTCGAGAGGGATGTGGACGAATGGCACCGTCTTAGCCATTCAGATCTGGAGTCTTCAGTTAACGAAGAGCTTGTGCACCTTGCTGCTCAAATGCATGAAGCTCATCTCGCCGCTCCAGAAGTCGCTAAGGCAATTTCTTCTGACTTGAAATCCTTGGAGACAAGGAAAGTAGAGCTCGGGGATGCCATAGACGCTTCTAGCAGTGCTCTTCTTGACGCTGTGGATAAAATTGAAAAGGCTAAGGAAATGATCAGGAAGGCTAATCTTCTTTTGTCCAAGGCTGAACCGGTGCATCTTAAAGAGATTGCTCGGCTTGAGCGGCTTAAGGCCAAGAATGACAAAGTCTTGCAGCAGGAGCTAGCACAGAGGGCCACTTTGGTTGAAATTGAAGCTCGCTTGGCCCAGACAATGAGCTTTAATAAGGCCGAGTTGAGGTCGCAGGCGCTTATCAGGGCTGCTGAAGAGAGGAAGACTAGGCTGGCCACTCTTGAAGAACGAATCAAGTCCTATGAAGCGCCGTCGTAGCTTGTAATCTGTGCATTCATGTATCCCACTTTTGAAATCAATAAAAAATAATTTTATTAGACTCCCCTGTTGCATTTCTAACTTGTTTTATCTTTTGAATTTTCAATGCCTGCTTTCAAGTTATATTGCAGTCCACTAACAGGAATGGAATAATGATATAACTAATCCAATCAGCGGTAATAAGCTGAGAGAGTCAGTCACACATTTTAGAAAATAGTCCTTACTAGACTAAAAGATGAGACATGGCTATCTGTCGGTTCAGAGGTCACAGGAACGTAACTGATTGAGAAGCCACCAAGCTCAAAATTTATATGAGATTTGGAAGGAATTGTCAGCGGTATATTGTTAACGTGACAACCAAAAAAGTCCACTAAAGACTGAGTGGGACTCAGAAACTCACTGGGAAGATAGGAAGTGAATCCCATAAAAGATTATATGTCAGAGGTGTAATGTTAAAGTGACAAAAGAACTTCGTGGGAATTCGTAAAGCAATTTGTCAGAGGTGTAATGTTAAGAAGTCCACTAAAGACTGAGTGGGACTCAGAAACTCGCTGGGGAGCTAGGAAGTGAATCCCATAAAAGATTTTATGTCAGAGGTGTAATGTTAACGTGACAAAAAAAACATCGTAGGAATTCGTAAAGCAATTTGTCAGAGGTGTAATGTTAACTTGACAAAGAGAAAAGTCCACTAATGACTGAGTGGGACTCAGAAACTCGCTGGGGAGCTAGGAAGTGAATCCCATAACAGATCATATGTCAGAGGTGTAATGTTAACGTGACAAAAAGAACTTCGTGGGAATTCGTAAAGCAATTTGTCAGCCGTGTAATTTTAACTTGATAAAAAGAAAAGTCCACTAAAAATTGAGTGGGACTCAGAAACTCGCTGGGGAGCTAGGAAGTGAATCCCATAAAAGATCATATGTCAGAGGTGTAATGTTAACGTGACAAAAAGAACTTTGTGAGAATTCATAAGGCAATTTGTCAGAGGTGTAATGTTAACTTGACAAAAAGAAAAGTCCACTAAAGACTGAGTGGGACTCAGAAACTCACTGGGGAGTTAGGAAGTAAATCCCATAAAAGATCATATGTCGAGGTATAATGTTAACGTGACAAAAAGAACTTCGTGAGAATTCGTAAAGCAATTTATCAGAGGTGTAATGTTAACTTGATAAATGATTGCTAAAATGAAAGAACAATCAAAGAGTTTAGAATTTACCGTTTACCTTGTGGCTAACGGGTCGTGTCAACGAGGAGGAATGCGATAAAAGCTTTTTGGTGATTCGTTTAACAACAAAGAATTGTGCTCGTTTTTTTAGTGAAAAGAAAATGGAAAGAAGGAGATGATTAAAAGAGAAATTGTAAATTTAGAGAAGGCTTTGGAGAAGGTGATTTAAAAAAACTCGAAAATTGTTTGGTTTGTTTTAAATATAAGAGGAGAAGAACTGGGCTGACTATCTCACTACTCAATTATTCATTTTTCTATTGAAGTCTTAAATGCCTCAACTTGATCATAGGCAAAACTTAAGATTGACTTTAGAAAGTTTGAAGTAAAGCACATAATATGGTTGGAAGAGTTCACTCTTTTCTTTAAGAAACCGTTTTGATTCGGATGTTAAATCATCAAGCGCGAAGAAGCAAGTATGAAATAAAAATTGTTCAAGAAATGTTCTTAAAAGAAGTATGAGTTTAAAAATCCAAACCCATCCTCGTGTTGTTGGCCCAAAGGCCTATTGCCCTAGTTTTGATAATGATCAACTCATGAAGTTATGATTACTAATGATCTTGTGTTTAATTAGTGACAGATTCATTATCAAGATCTTAGTAGGTGCATAGCTCAACAAAGGATAAAAGGTCAAGATTTGGAGCTAGCACGGTGTGATCCAAGGAGTTTTTGGATCAAGCTTGGACCAAGTCAAGAAGATGAGAAGCCTTCAAGGGAAGACTTCAAGAAGATGAAGACTTGTGTCTAGGTATAAGATTTTATTTTTGTTTTAGTTAAAAATGTAAAGGATAGATAGTTGGTGGATTGCTCAAGTAGATATCACACACACACTCTTGATTTACTTGTCTTTTCATAAAAGAATTTTCAGATTTAGAAAAGACTTTCATTTTGGAAAAATATAGTTTTGGTTTTTGGTATTTAAAGTTATATGTTTCAACCAAAACCTAATTTAGAGCTTTATGACAAAAACATAGATATTTCATTATGATTGTGTAGTGGATCATATCCATACACACTATGCCTTAAAAGTATATCTTGTTTTTGTATTTGATGAAGATTTGGAAAAACATGTTTTGGAAAATTATTGTTTTGGAAAAACAGTTTTTATCTTGAGCCAAATATTTTCAAGTTACAAAAATAGTCCAATCTTTTATAACATGCCTTGATTTTGTGCAAGCATGTTTGTATATCAAAGTATATTGGTAAAACTATTTTTGTAGATTTTTATGTATTTTATGGGATTTTATTTAAGCCAAAAAGACAAACTTTTTAATCCCAGAAAACTGTTTTCAGGCTTCAGCTAGTCGACTTGCCTACCTTTATAGTCGACTAGTCCTGAAGTTGGTCGACCGGGCCGGTCGACCGACGTGCACAAACGTGCACGCCTGTGTGTACTGGTCGTCGGTCGACCGTGCCGGTCGACCGCTCCAGAGAGCAGTGCTCTCTGGAAAGTTCGGTCGACCGCACCGGTCGACCGTAGCTCTAACGGTCAGAAATCCGACCGTTGGCGGTCGACCGGCCGGTCGACCGGCAGCTCTGACAGACCCCAACGGCTATATTTTTCTGGCCTATAAATTTGGGGATTTGGTCATTGTTTTGAGCCAAGATTTTAGAGACTCTTAGAGCCAGTTTTTCCCAGACTTTTAGAAGAGTTTTCTCCACAAAATAGAGAGCAAATATTTCCTATCTAAAGGGAAGTTTTTATAAAGAGTGTTAAAAGGAAGTCTTTGGGTTTTTTCCTCCACCTTTCACATCCTTGTTTTTCTCACACCACACTTGAGCATCCATTGATTATTTATCCTATAGGTGTGTTATAGTGAGAGTGCTTTAGGTGATCAAAGTGTTGTGATCACTAAAGATCTTTTCTTTGTTCTTTGAGGAGACGGTCAAGTGTACTCGTCGTTATTTTGAGTTCGGGTGCGGACTCGGTTGTTTGAGGTGCAGCCTCGGCGAGCCGGTGGGCTTGCGGTGTGTACGGGACTAGAGAGTCCGAGGGCTTGTAGGTGTTGCGGCACCGAGGAGAGATCCATTGGGATCTTGCATAGTGGAAATCCTTCGTGTGTCGAAGGCGGGGATGTAGAGCAAGTGTGCTCGAACCTCGAAACATACCCTTGTGTTTGCGATTGCTCACTCTCTCTCTTTGTCTCTTTTATATCTTGCATACTTTTATTGTGCTCATCTTTACATGCTTGATATATCTTGTGTGCATAATTGATATATATACTTGCTTGGGATTGTTGACTAACACTTGTATTTAACCAAGAGAGCCAACGCGGCACCTCAACCCATTCAAGGGGAATCTAGAGGAGTTTGTCCAGAGCCCTTCACGGGAAATTTGGCAACACTCTTGTGTTATACATAGTGTTTAGTGTAAAAGTTTTAAATTGGTCATAATTGCTTTTAGCTTCCGCATTATTTGCATAATTCATCATTAAGTGACCATTAGATTAGCCATCACCTATTCACCCCCCCTCTAGGTGAACCTACAATTGGTATCAGAGCTTGGTACTCTGATTTGGGTCTAACAACCTAGAGTTAAAGATCCTCATTTTTAGGCTAATCACAATATTTGTACACACACCATGGACTTCATGTCACCACCCACCTTTGACATCCTTAACATCCAAATTTGGAAGGTTAAGATGTCATTGTACCTCAAGGCCTTAGGCATTCATGTATATCTTGCCACTACTAATAATGCATATTCTTTAGATGGTAAGAACTTTGAGGCTAATGCAAAAGCCCTTCATGCTATCAAGTCAACCCTAAATGATGATTATTTATCTAGGGTTTCTAATGTTGAATCGGCTTTTGTAGTATGGAACATCATCACCTCCCTCGGCAAAAAAGATCTATACTATGCGGGGAGTGACTCGGATGTTGGAAGCGACACCTCCAACAAGTGCTACATGGTCCAAGGGGATAACCCCCTTGAGGTAAACTCCGAATCCGATGATGAGGACATGTCATATGATGAGCTATCTACTTTTTGTCATCTATTGCTTGAAAAATATGACATGATTAAAAAAGGAAAATAAAAATTTGAAAAAGAACATTGCTTGCATGCATGTAGAACAAGATTCTTTTAAATCTAACATTGCATGTTTAGAAAAAGACAACAATAATTTGAAAAAGAATTTTGATGCCATGCTTAATGAAAAAGATTCTTTAGAAAATAAAATGGCATGCTTAGAAAAGGAAAAGGATGATTTGAAAAATGAGAATGTTTCCTTATTTTCAAAATTGAATGATTTGTGTGAAGGAAACAATACTTTGAAAAATAAAATTGATTTGGTGGAAAAACAAAAAGAAGTTGTTTTTCAAGAAAATATTACTTTGAAAAGAAAATTTGTTGAAAAAGAAAAAGAATTTGTTTCTAAAAGGAAAAAAGAAAATGATTCTATATCTCACCATGCTTTACATGCCACAACTAATGAGATTAAGAATTTGAAAAATAAAATGAATGCTTTGAGTTCAACTTTGAACTCTTGTGCTTTTAATCATTCTAGGCTGGAGTCAATGTTTCCAAAGAAACAAACTCCACACATTCATGCACATCATCATGCTTATGTTGCACAACATGATCACCCACCTACACATAAGCATACTAAGGTGTACATATGTACACATTGTGGCCGCAAAGGCCATTTAGCAAAGTTTTGTTATGATAATATTAATTCTCTAAATTTTGCTAATTATAAAAGATTTTGGGTTCCTTACAACAAGACTAACCCCAAAGGACCCAAGAAAATATGGGTACCAAAACCCCCACCATTTGCTTTTGATGTAGGTGAGGGCTCTCACAAGACGTGAGAGGATTGGTGCCTTGGTAGTGGATGCAATGGACGTGATGGACAAACATTTGGATGCATCGCTATCAAGGAGCTTTGGTGGGACAACCACCATGATTGGAGCTTTGGAGTTGGTAACACTCTCTAAACTCCTACTTTTATTTACATGCTTATCCTTTTTGATATCATATAGCATGTTCATGTTTTATGTATTATTGTGCTTCATGTGGTATTTACATGCTTAGATGTAGAATGTGTCAAACTTACATGTATACATATACAAATAGTGAATTACAATTGATTCATATATAATTGAACTTCATGCTCATTTGTATCCATTATATGCATATGTATAGTCTAGTTTTGATGATTCTCTTTTATACATGTTATACCTATTTTATGACTTTACATCATGTATATGTATTTTTAATTCAAATCTAATAAATATACATGTATACCCGTGAGTCTCTTGCCTTCATGCAAAAATTATTAATAGACTCTTTTAATATTTAGGATATGTATGTGTATTGTTAGGATTGGATAAATCATACATATACCTAAAAGTTTGTTGATTTTATGAAAAATGATTTTGAATTGAATTGTTAAAAATGTGTCTTATGAGCTTCTTTGTCTATTTTCATAAAAATGCTATTTACATGATCATTTAACACTTACACTTTTGTTAAAAATTATTTTGAGCTTAAATTTTTGTGTACTTAGTTATGTTTATGAAAAACATAAGATTTGATATATTTGAAGGATCTTTAACTAGTTTTTCAAAAACAATTTATACTAGTTATTTATTCTTCAAATAATTTTTGAGATTGACACATGATTCTATTTTTCTCAAAATTTGATGCTTCATGATTTGAATATTAGTTTATATGTTAGTTTTTGTCAACACTAGGATTTATACTTGTACATATCGTGGGCCACAAATAAATCTATTTATATTTGTGCTTTAATGCTTATTTGAACCCATGAAATGTGCTTGTATTGCTTAGTTTTGATGATACATATATTTTTAAACTTGTATTCACTTTTTGGATTTGATTTATGATCATGTGTTTTTCATTTCATATATAAGTGTATTTTGCCAAACTTTAAGATATACATGTATACCTCTTGAGTCATTTGCCTTTAATGCAAATCTATCTATATGGACTCAATTGTGTTTAAGAGATATGTATGTATACTTATTGTGTTGTCAAAACATACATATATCTTGAAATATAAATTTTGTTTTTAACAAAAAAAATGTGTGATGATTTAAAGGAATATTGAGCTTTATTGACATTTTCATGATACCATGTTCCACATAACACTAGTGCACTCACCTCTTTTGAAAATTTTATGGACTTCATGGATATTAGAGTGTTTTTAGTGCCATGTGATTTACTTGTGTTTCATGAAAAACATTTTTTTTGCTTTATTCCTTGCTTGAAGGATTTCGTACTAGTTTAAAAATATTTTCATATTAACTAGTACAATCTCTTCATATGATAGAGTATATAATAAGCTTACTCGTCAATTGGTATCATTGGATATTTTCAATTGGTATCAATATGATTTTTATATACTCGTATTTTGATTGTATGTATGAATGCTTTCAAATTTAAATTATATCAATTTCTATTGGTATTCTCTTTTCATACATATATGTGATCTATTTGCTAAGCTTAATTTAACTTTCAATTGTTCTTAAAAGCTTATGCAATATGTTTTCAAGATTGATATTCAAAATTTTTGATTTGTATTTCCTATATGCAAGGAGAGCTTAACATCTCTCTTACATATAGATTCATGATGAGTTTATTATAAATTGAGGAGCTTGACAACTCTTCTTTATATGATATACGTGTGTAGGGGGAGCTTCACATCTCCTCTTATGCATTACATAATATGTGTTATGTGAGTTAGGGCTTGTCATCCCTTCTTCATGTAATGCATATGTGTAGGGAAGCTAACTTAGCGTCTTCCTCTTCATGGATATATATCGCGTATAAATCTTTATTAATTGATTTGTATTACCCCTTCTTGATCTCTTTGTTTTTGACAAAAAGGGGGAGAAAATTTGTTTGATTTAATTTTACTTTGAACCCTTTGTTGATGATTGACAAAAAGGGGGAGAAGTATTTGAGTATATATATGCATGTTTTCATTGCTTAAGGGGGAGAAGTATTTGGTATTTATCTACCTTGTTAGTTATGCATATATATTTTTGTATTGCAAATAGGATAAAAAGATTTTGATTTATGCTTGTTGCATGTTTTATCTCCATACTTGCATACATATTCATGTGCCTCATTGCCATATCTATTATTTAATTGTTATGCATGAGTTAAGGGGGAGCTTCTTTGAAGCTTTACTTTAATCCATGCATATATAACTTCATGTGTTTTGTCATCATCAAAAAGGGGGAGATTGTTGGCCCAAAGGTCTATCACCCTAGTTTTGATGATGATCAACTCATGAAGTTATGATTACTAATGATCTTGTGTTTAATTAGTGACAGATTCATTATCAAGATCTTAGTAGGTGCATAGCTCAACAAAGGATAAAAGGTCAAGATTTGGAGCTAGCACGGTGTGATCCAAGGAGTTTTTGGATCAAGCTTGAACCAAGTCAAGAAGATGAGAAGCCTTCAAGGGAAGACTTCAAGAAGATGAAGACTTGTGTCTGGGTATAAGATTTTGTTTTTGTTTTAGTTAAAAATGTAAAGGATAGATAGTTGGTGGATTGCTCAAGTAGATATCACACACACACTCTTGATTTACTTGTCTTTCCATAAAAGAATTTTCAGATTTAGAAAAGACTTTCATTTTGGAAAAACATAGTTTTGGTTTTTGGTATTTAAAGTTATATGTTTCAACCAAAACCTAATTTAGAGCTTTATGACAAAAATATAGATATTTCATTATGATTGTGTAGTGGATCATATCCATACACACTATGCCTTAAAAGTATATCTTGTTTTTGTATTTGATGAAGATTTGGAAAAACATGTTTTGGAAAATTATTGTTTTGGAAAAATAGTTTTTATCTTGAGCCAAATATTTCCAAGTTACAAAAATAGTCCAATCTTTTATAACATGCCTTGATTTTGTGCAAGCATGTTTGTATATCAAAGTATATTGGTAAAACTAATTTTGTAGATTTTTATGTATTTTATGGGATTTTATTTAAGCCAAAAAGACAAACTTTTTAATCCCAGAAAACTGTTTTCAGGCTTCAGCTAGTCGACTTGCCTACCTTTATAGTCGACTAGTCCTGAAGTCGGTCGACCGGGCCGGTCGACCGACGTGCACAAACGTGCACGCCTGTGTGTACTGGTCGTCGGTCGACCGTGCCGGTCGACCGCTCCAGAGAGCAGTGCTCTCTGGAAAGTTCGGTCGACCGCACCGGTCGACCGTAGCTCCAACGGTCAGAAATCCGACCGTTGGCGGTCGACCGGCAGCTCTGACAGACCCCAATGGCTATATTTTTCTGGCCTATAAATTTGGGGGTTTGGTCGTTGTTTTGAGCCAAGATTTTAGAGACTCTTAGAGCCAGTTTTTCCCAGACTTTTAGAAGAGTTTTCTCCACAAAATAGAGAGCAAATATTTCCTATCTAAAGGGAAGTTTTTATAAAGAGTGTTAAAAGAAAGTCTTTGAGTTTTTTCCTCCACCTTTCACATCCTTGTTTTTCTCACACCACACTTGAGCATCCATTGATTATTCATCCTATAGGTGTGTTATAGTGAGAGTGCTTTAGGTGATCAAAGTGTTGTGATCACCAAAGATCTTTCTTTGTTCTTTGAGGAGACGGGCAAGTGTGCTCGTTGTTGTTTTGAGTTCGGGTGCGGACTCGATTGTTTGAGGTGCGGCCTCGGCGAGCCGGTGGGCTTGCGGTGTGTACGGGACTAGAGAGTCCGAGGGCTTGTAGGTGTTGCGGCACCGAGGAGAGATCCATTGGGATCTTGCATAGTGGAAATCCTTCATGTGTCGAAGGCGGGGATGTAGAGCAAGTGTGCTCGAACCTCGAAACATACCCTTGTATTTGCGATTGCTCACTCTCTCTCTCTCTCTCTTTGTCTCTTTTATATCTTACATACTTTTGTTGTGCTCATCTTTACATGCTTGATATATCTTGTGTGCATAATTGATATATATACTTGCTTGGGATTGTTGACTAACACTTGTATTTAACCAAGAGAGCCAACGCGGCACCTCAACCCATTCAAGGGGAATCTAGAGGAGTTTGTCTAGAGCCCTTCACGGGGAATTCGGCAACACTCTTGTGTTATACATAGTGTTTAGTGTAAAAGTTTTAAATTGGTCATAATTGCTTTTAGCTTCCGCATTATTTGCATAATTCATCATTAAGTGACCAATAGATTAGCCATCACCTATTCACCCCCCTCTAGGTGAACCTACACGTGTGCCATCAAGAACACTTTCAAGAAGAAAGGCTTTAAATAAGGCATGCAAATGATTCATTTGGTCTTTTTCATTAAAATCAGAAAAGAAGAAGAATTGAAGAGAGGTACAATAGTGAGCCCAGAAAACCGATCTAGCTACTCATTGAAAACAAAGAAGAAAGCAAGTAAATAATGTATGACATACCGTAATACGAGTGGAAGAAAATGTGGCTTGATTCTTGTATAGATGTCACTTCAATCTTCAAGTACAAGCACTCAATTCCTCTCTCTCACAAGTATTTGTACTGGATCACAAATTGAAAAACAAAAATACAATTTTTGTACTATCTAACAAAGAGTCTAAATCCTTAAAAAATAAATAAAAATTCTAATCCTAATCTTTGCTTCCTTTTGCTCTGCTGAAACTGCTATTTATAGGGAAAAATCAAAAGGGGAGAATCCCGGGAAGATTGGGGGAGCAAACGCTCCCCCAACTAACACCATATAGCTGCGAAAACGGGGCTAGGGCCGCGTTTCCGCAGCCTTGGTGTGGCCAGGTGGCCACACCCAGTTGGTGGGAGCTTCTGGTTTGGTAATTCTCCTGGATCTTCTTCTACTTTTCTTGTTTCTACTCCAAGATTTGACGAAACAGCCTTTGATTGTTGGCTTCAACTGCTTGATTCAGGGAGGATTATTCTCAACCGGTTTTCAACCTCTCTGATATGCCAGATTTTGCCCTGATTCCTTGATTTTGAATTTCTTCTGAATTAAATCAGAATTTGATAGGCTTTTGGGCTTTTTTCTCTTTCCTTTCTTTTAGCAATTGGGCCTACATTAAACAAAGCAGAAGAAGACTTATTAATAGGATTTATTAGCTAAAAAGTATGGTAAGGTGACAATGTATATGCAATATATGTGACTAATCACACCCCCACACTTATCTTTTGCTCGCCATCGAGCAAAACATCAGACTAATTCTAATCAATTATTGGACCACTTTCGCAGGTCACTCGATTGCACTGAGCATGTGTAACAAGCCGTTAAACCTCTAGGTTATCCCTAGAGGATGAGTTTTATCTCGTGAGGATTTTCAGTAGATTGCACCCACCAAATCCATAAAGAAAGAGAAAAAAATTAGTATTTTCGAAAAACATTTTGAAAAGAGAAAATATTTGAAGTATATATGTGAGAGTTTAAGTAATCTATAAGTTATAGGAATATCAAATTTTTCATTCCTAAACTTAGTCTCTATTCAACAACATGTCATCAATTAAAGTAAGAAGTCAAATTGTTTTTTCTCATCTAGTCTATTAATTTATCCTGAGTCGTATGCAACATCGTGACTGTGAAGTTGACTAAGGGTTCTTTAACATTAACTCCTATGCCTTATTTATATGTATTTTGGTGAATTTTATTCCTCAATTTTATTAGGCTTTCTAATCTGCCCATGTAACGAGCCTTCAGTCGGGGACACCCAAATCGGACAGTTTTAGGACACCAGGTGAGAAAACACCCTAAGGACTTAAACACTCGAGCAGACAAGGCCACGAAACCAAAGTTTTTATTTATAGATGTACCCCTTTTAGGCGTGAATACTTAGGCTTCATGAGGCATAAATACCCAGCTTAATCAGAGGATTTATATATACATTTTTTTTCAAATTTATCTAATTATCTTTTGCATAAATACCAAGACTTGCTTAGGCCAAAGCACCTAGCTAATCAATAATTAGATTTGTTTATATTTTTTATAAGGCATAAGAGTCTCTGTTTTTAAACCCTAAGTGTGTAAGTGTATTTAGTGTGCATATTTCATCAAGGTAAATATCAAGACTAAATTACTTTCACAAATTTTCTTCCTAACCCTAAACATCAAACAAGTTATCTTATTTTGACCAAGTGTAAGAAATCCTAATTATGATTTTGCTATTCCTTAAAATTCACTTAATTTCTTACAAAAATATATCAAAATATTGTTCTTACCTTTCAAAAAGTTTTTTTTTATATATATTTTTCTTCTTCTTCTTTTTTTTTATATTATATTTGTCATGTTAGAACCCTCCCCCACACTTATCTCATGCATTGTCCCCAATGTATGAAAGAAATGTATAAATGCATGAAATAAAATGGAAAAGAGGATAGTTACCGATACACTGGGTCAAAAAGACCCATAGCCGTTTCATTTACCAGTACCGATTCCAAGAAAGGTTTAAGGTATTGACCATTTACCTTAAAGTCATTTTCATTCTTGGTGTCACTGATCTCAACTGCACCATGTGGAAACACGGTTTTTATAACGAATGGCCCAGTCCATCTTGATTTCAATTTTCCTGGAAAAAATAAAGCCTAGAATTATAGAGTAAGACTTTTTGTCAGGGACAAAGGTTTTTCTTATGATGTGTTTATCATGGAAAATCTTGACTCTATCTTTAGTGATCCTAGCATTTTCATAGGCCTCATTTTTCAATTCCTCTAATTCGAAAATTTGTAATTTCCAAAGGTAACCGGCCTTAGTCAAGTCAAAATTCAACTGCTTGATTGCCCATAAGGCTCGATACTCTAACTCAACGGGCAAGTGATAAGGTTTTCCATAGACTAACCTATAAGGAGACATGCCTAGAATCGTCTTGAAAGCGGTCCTGTAGGCCCATAGGGCATCTACAAGTTTGATGGACCAATCTTTCCGATTTTGGTTCACAGTTTTCTCCAAGATAAGCTTGACTTGTCTATTGGAAACCTCAACTTGCTCACTGGTTTGAGGATGATAACGTGTGGACAACTTGTGAGTTATGGCATACTTTTGCATAAGACTTCAAAAGATCTATTGCAAAAGTGAGTGCCATTATCACTGATGATAGCACGAGGGGTTCCGAAGCGTGAAAAAATGTTCTCTTTCAAAAACTTTATGACAACTTTGTTACCATTAGTTTTACAAGGAACAGCTTCTACCCACTTGGACACATAATCCACAGCAACCAATATGTATTGGTTTCCAAATGAATTAGGAAATGGACCCATAAAGTCGATGCCCCAAACATCAAAGAGTTCTATTTCTAGAATTGGGTTGAGGGGCATCATATTTCGTTTCGAGATCCTTCCTACCATTTGGCATCTAGGGCACGTCTTGCAAAATTCATAAGCATCCTTGAACAAAGTGGGCTAATAAAACCCGCTTTGTAGCACTTTTTCAGCAGTCTTGCGGAGACCAAAGTGTCCACCGCATGCAAGTTCATGACAAAAAGATAGAACACTCTTAACCTCCTCATCGGGAATGCATCTCCTAATAATTTGGTTAGAACAGTACTTGAAAAGATACGGTTCCTCCCAAAAAAATACCGGACTTGGGATAGAAAACGGTATATATTATTTTTGTACCAATGAGACGGAGTTTGGTTTGTGACTAAGTAATTCACTATATCAGCAAACCAAGGGTCCCTAGAGATAGCTAAGAGATTTTCATCAGGAAAATCCTCATTTATGAGTAATTCGTTACATGGAGAATTAGGGATCCGTGAGAGATGGTCAGCAACGACATTTTCTATGCCTTTTTTATCTCGAATCTCAAGATCGAATTCTTAAAGAAGGAGGATCCAACGAATGAGTCGGGCTTTGGCATCCTTCTTCATCATGAGGTACCTAAGCGTAGAATGATCGGTGAAAATGGTGGTTTTAGACCCTAGTAGGTAGGGACAAAATTTCTCTAAGGCAAACACTACTGCCAAGAATTCCTTCTCAGTCGTAGTGTAGTTCAATTGAGCATCATTGAGTGTCCTACTAGAGTAGTAAATCACATGCTGCTTGTTATCAGTGCGTTGCCCCAGGACAGCGCCTATGGCAAAATCGGAAGCATCGCACATGATTTCGAATGGATTAGACCAATCCGGTGCAGATATGATTGGTGCAGAAATAAGCTCTCTTAAGCTTCTTTCAAGAATTTATACATTTAGCATCAAAAGTGAAGGATACATCCTTAGCTAACAGATTAGTCAAGGGCCTAGTAATTCTACTAAAATCCTTGATAAATCTTTGGTAAAAACCAGCGTGTCCTAAGAAGGATCTGATGTCCTTAATGCATGTGGGCATGGGAAACTTAGCAATAACCTCAATTTTGGCTCTATCCACTTCAATTCCTTTCTTGAAACTTCATGACCCAAGGCAATTTCATATTTTACCATGAAATGGCATTTTTTCCAATTCAATGTCAAATTTTTCTCAGCACAACGTTGGAGGACAAGTTCTAAATGGTGGAGACATTGAGTGAATGAATCTCCATAGATGGAGAAATCATCCATAAAGATCTCTAAGAATCGTTCTACCATATCAGAGAAAAGACTCAACATGCAACGTTAAAATAGTGCTGGGGTATTGCATAAGCCGAAAGGCATTCGACGATAAGCAAATGTCACAAATGGACATGTGAACGTAGTCTTTTCTTGGTCCTCAGGAGCAATAGGGATCTGGTTATACCCCGAGTAACCGTCCAAGAAACAGTAATACTCGTGACCCGCCAAACGTTCAAGCATTTGATCAATGAAGGGAAGTGGAAAATGGTCCTTACGAGTTCAGCATTAAGCTTCCTATAGTCGATGCAAACTTGGATCTTCGTGGGAAGTCGAGTTTGAACCAACTCTTTGTTCTCGTTTTCCACTACGGTGAAACCAGATTTCTTTGGAACCGTGTGGACAGGACTGACCCATTGGCTATCAGAAATGGGATAAATTATCCCATTGTCTAAGAGTTTGACAATTTCAGCATGAACAGCTTCTTGCATTATAGGGTTTAACCTACGCTGCGGGTTTCTTTTAGGTGTGGCGTCTTCATTGAGATGAATGCGATGTTGAATGATGGTCGGACTTCATCCCTTTATATCGATCATAGTCCAACCAATGGCTTCCTTATGCTTTCTTAGAATAGCTTTAAGATCTTCTTCTTCCCCATCATTTAAATGGGAGGCAATGATGACAGGAAAGGTCTCTTGTTCGCCTAGATAGACATACTTGAGATGCGCTGCGCAGGTAAGGCTTTTAATTCTAAGGAAGGGGAAGGCTCACTGGAAGGACTAGTCAAATTTATTGGCTCCATTATTGGTGAAATAAGGTTCGAGGCCCAATTCACATCAGAATCTACAACTTGATCAAGATTAAAGTCGTCAGACTCTAACTCGAAATCACACTCAGTTTCTAATTTCAATTCTTCCCGATGTTCACTTGTTAAGTTCTCAATTAGGTTGACTTCAAATGTTTGGTCCTCAATATCGCGGGATTGTTTTCCTAGATTGAAGACATTAACTTCTCTAGTCATGTCCCCAAAGGTTAACCTCATGGACCCATTCCTACAATTGATGATGGCATTGGCAGTAGCAAGGAATGGTCGCCCTAGGATAACAGGAGTTTGAGCCCTATGATTAGAATTGGACACAGGTTGTGTCTCCAGAACTATGAAATCGACAGGGTAAATGAACTCCCCTACCCGGATCAGGACATCATTAATCTCTCCTTTTGGAACTTTTACTGAACGGTCAGCCAGTTGGATGGTGACTCGAGTTGGACTAAGATCGCCCAACCCGAGTTGTTGATAAACTGAGAATGGAAGTAAGTTGATACTGCCCCCAAGTCAAGAAGTGCACGACTAATCTCGGCTTGTCCTATTGTCCAGGCAATGGTGGGACTACCTGGATCCTTGTACTTAACAGGAATCGGATCGATAGTAGCTCACTAATGTTAGTGGCTAAGAAGACCCTTTTTGGTACATTAGTCTTTCTCTTCTTGGTGCACATGTCCTTAAGAAACTTAGCAAAGGAAGGGACTTATTGGATGACATCAAGAAGTGGCACATTTATCTTTACTTGATTAAATATCTCAATTATCTTGTCCATGTGTGGATTTTACTTGTTGTTTTTCAGCCTATTAGTAAATGGTACTATAGGCTGGTGCACCTGACTGGTTGACTTATCTTTTTCAGATTCGTCAGAATTGGAAGGATTTGGATTAGATGAGGTGGATGCTTGATGTGGTTGTGCTGAATGGGATTGGTTGGCGTTGACACTAGATTATCAACTCTCTTTCCTGACCTCAATGTATGAATAGCATTACATTGATTTAATGAATGATCCTCAGCCAAATGAGCTTGTTGAGAATTTCTCGGATTGGTTATTGGCTGACTAGGCAGGGTACCCTTCTGTCTCTCATTCTGTGGAGTGGCTAGTTGGCTCATTTGAACCTCTAACCTCTGTATAGTTTGCATGAGAGAATCTTAGTTTTTCATATATCTTTTCATGTTTCTTTCAAAGTCAGTCATTCTCCTTTCTACTAGAGGATTCTGGAAGGAGGATTGTGGAGCTTGGTTGGGAAAGTTTTGTTGATAGTTTGGAAAGTTAGGTGTATGGTTGGGAGAATTATTATGGAAATTGGAAAAGTTAGGTTGATGATTGGAAGAATTATTACCATGATGGAAGTGGCTAGCATGATTTGATCGTGAATGGTCAATGTTATTTTGGCTCCATGAGAAATTAGGGTGATTTCTCCAGCCAGGATTGTACGTTGGTGCGTAATGATTGTTGTTCGACCTTGAAAAGGCCGCATTCATCGTTTCATGGTATTGTTGCTGAGCCTGAAACACAGGGCACTCCTCGAACACATGATTCATGGCTTGACAGTAAGTGCAGCCCGGAGTTGGAAATTGGTTTGGGCTGACTTGATTGACTGGACTTGGTTCCTTCGTTTCTATAGCTTCCAGTCTTCAAGGTAGGTTAGCTAACTTAGCCTCATTAGCTATGGATGATTCGATAGAATGGAGACCTCCTTTTGAAGAGATGGAGTTAGGATTCCTAGAGGTCTCACTAGTAGGTTCCCATTGGATGGTCTTTTCAGCTAGGTTTTCATACAAATCCCATCCTTCATTTTCATCCTTCTGCAAGAATCTCCCTTGGCACATACTTTCTAAAGGGTTTTGGTAGAATAGTCTAAACCATCATAAAGAATTTAGCATTGTCACCATTTCTCTATTCCATGATGTGGACATTGGACAAGGAGGTCTTTAAAGCGTTCAAAGTACCTCCAGAACGGTTCACTCGGTTCTTACTTGAATTGCATGATTGTCTTCCTAATGAGAGCGGTCTTATGAATTGGATAGAATTTCTTCAAGAAGACCTTGATGAAACCATCCCAAGATGTGATAGAACCGGCCATTAAGCTGTAAAGCCACTTCTTTGCTAGGTCCTTAAGTGCGAAAGGGATAAATCTCAACCTAATAGCATCATCTACAAGGTGTGAGATTTTCATCATTAGACATACTTCCTCAAATTCTCTTATGAAGAAGTCAGTATCTTCGGACTTTAAGCCATGAAACTTGAGGAGTGTGTTGATAAATTGAGGCTTGAGCTCAAAATTGTATTCACCAACCGATGGAAGTAGAATGCAAGATGGAAGTGAGATTCTAAAGGGGTAGAACCTATCCTGCAATGATGTTGATTGAGCCATTATCGGATCTGGTCTTGGTTCAAACTTGGGTGGTGATATGTTTCTAGTCAACCTAGATGAATTAGGGTCTTTCGACCACACTTGCATGCACAAACACAATCACAATCACAAACAAGTTTACCAACAGTCAACAAGAGTAATCAAACCAAGCCTAGTCTAAGGTAACCTCGACCTAGACAACTCCTAACTGGTTGATTGTCCACATGAGGTATAATATAGACTTTGACCACAAGCTAATCAGCCAGGTCAGGGCAAGATTGGTGGAAGGTTATCCGTCAAAGACGTTCCTTAATTAAGTAACCACCAACCTTTGGGCTTTCGGCCCTCAATCCCCTTCCTAGACACTAATTTGGCAGGAGTCAATTTCCAACACCTTCCCCCTTAGGATAATCGCCTAGTGAGTTCGAAATGTCCCTAAGGCCAACGTCTATCAGATTTTACTTAGGCTTAGGCTATGCATGCTTGGAGATGGTTTGTGGGCTAAGAAAGGGTAATGACCTCCCCACCTTATCTTGAATTGGGTTTTGCCCTTAGAGTTAATTGTACGAAGTGTGCAAGATTGATTGGTCGCTAATGTTACATATTTAATATCATATTTCCATACTTATTTTAGAATAAAAGCCTGTATTGTCCTAATTAATTGCTTAATTTATTTGCAGGCCTATTCTTTAAGGAGATGAAGAGAAATGAGCCCAAAGCCCACAAAAAATCTGAATTAAATCAGAGTTAATTCACACTCAGTAAATCAGGGAAAAATCAAGAGGTTGAAAACTGGTTGAGAAGAATCCTCTCAGAATCGATCGGTTGAAGCAAAGATCAAGCAAGTTTGATTCAGATTCTGACTGGATACATTTTAGTATTCGAATCATAACTTTTGCTACAGAATCTCAATTCTGATGATTCAAGATGATCCAAAAAGCAGACTGACAGAGCTATAACTCTTATGTTGATCATTATTTCTAATTCTGTCAGTTGTTAAGTGATATTCAGCAATCAACAAGCCAACAAACAACAGATCAGAACTGAATATCCACCTCTACCCCCTCCATTTCTCCTATAAATACCTGCACTCAAAGGCAAAAGGGAGGGCGAATGCAGAGTTAGGATTTTAGACTAGTTTTTCATTTCTTAGTTTAGGTTTTTGTTTTTCCTTTTTCATGTAATTGTAATTTTCATTTATGTAATTCAGAGGAGATCGACTTTCATCGAAGAACAAGAATGATGCTTGAGCTATAGTGACAATGGTGTAAGGTTCTCTTTCTTTTCTTTGATTGTAATGAAATCGAATCGATGTTCTTTTTGTGTATGCACTTCTATTTAGTCTTCTTCTTCTTCTTTTCTATTTTACTTTTCTTTTTCGTACAATCGTCTTCCAAGTGAGTCTAAAAGCATCGAAAGAGCCTTGCCTTTACGAGTGCCACCGATAGCTCATGACGATGGAATTGTGAGTCTCTCCGTATCATTTCATGCTTGCGTATCTTGATGATGTAATGTGGAAGAGACCAAACACTCGACTCTTATGGGCTATGCGCTGAATGCCTCCACTTCAAGGTAAAATCGTTGCTGAAAACTCGAGGTAAGCTTTTGACGAAAAGGAGGTAAGCAATTGTTTTTATTTCTTTTCTTTGATTTCTGTAAATTAAATCACAAACACAATACCTCTTCTAAATCATCCTTTTCACTTCCTTGTCACTTTCTTTCGTCGTTTTCTGATTTTCCATCTTCTTCATCTCTCGCTTTCTTCTTAACTTTAACCATTAACTTTCTTTTTCTTTTTCTTAACTTTAAAAACAGAGAAGAACCTTCGCTTATTTTCATAAGATTTCAATAAAGACACGTAAAGCTTCCATCGCAAACCCTCCTTGTGGATCACGACCCGCATTAGCCACTTGCTATAGCGGAAGAATTGAGCACTTGCACGTTCCTTTCTTAAGTTCTATAATCTCGTATTTTTTTGTGCAGGTTGAGCCTCAATCAAATTTTGGCGCCGTTGCCGGGGAGGGTAACATGTTTTTTATTGAAATCTGAAATTTTTTTTTGAAATCTGAATTTTTTTTAGAACTAAACGAATTTTCTTCTCTGTTGCAGGTTCAGGGCAAGCAAAGCTAAAATTTAAGGTTGCAGTAACATATAAGTGGCCTTGGGCCTTTGCTATAGAAAGCAGAGACCAAGGGCCCTCTGAATTGCCACATTTCCACGGCAAAAGCCGCGGATCCGCGGCAAGGACGAGTTGACTACTAACAGATTTTTGCAGGGCTGCTAGCTTTGCAAATTATAGTTTTCTGCAATTATTTATTTCTTATATGCCATCACAAAAACCTGCTAATAATCAATAGTAAAAAGTTTGTTGCAAAAGTTAAAAATTGATTAGACGTTTGCATTTTAGGCACGCGTTCTTTTCAATTCATTTATTTTTTTTACTGTTGAAGAGTGCTGGAGACAAGGTATGTAAGCATAGCATATAGCATAGGAAACATTCTTGGGTGATATTTGCTTTTGAATGTTACTTTCTTTATCTTGCACACCTTGCACAAAATCATCTTAAGGGCACTAACCCATAACAAGATAAGGTGGGGATTTAATCACCCTTCCTTAGCCCAAAAATCAGATTCCAAGCACTCACTAACCCAAGCCTAACTAAAATTGAGTAGACGTTGGCCCTAGGGACATCTTGGTCTCAATTAGGAGATTATCCTAAGGGGGAAGAATGTTGGAATCTAACTCCTGCAAAATCAGTGTCTAGGAAAGGGATTGAGGGCCGAAAGCCCGAAGGTTGGTGGTTATTTAATTAAGGAACGTCTTTGACGGAAAACCTCCCACCAACCTTGCCCTGACCTGGCTGATTAGCTTGTGGTTAAAGTCTACATTAGACCTCCCGTGGACAGTCTAACCAGTTAGGAGTCGTCTAGGTCCTAAGTCTACCCTAACCTAGGCTAGAATTTTTTTCTTTTGTTTGTTTATTTGTTTGTTTCTCTTTGTTTGTATTCTATTGTGTGATATGGACTATAATAATAATTTTTTCGACTATAATAATAATCCATATTACACATCAAACTCTTTTTCGGATATTACCAACCCGGCATATCATGACTTTAACCAACCTAGTGTGCCAGATTGGTCTTATCCGAATCAATATGACCCATACCCCCCATCTAATAACTATAATTTCCATAATGATTTCAACTCTTCACCGAGTCAGTGGGGATTCACCTCCGCCGAGCATAATTATCAACCAACTTGTCCTCCTTCTCCACCTAGTCCACAATATTTTCAAGAGTCATACTCAGTTCCACCAGTCCAAAATAGAAAACCATCAATTTTGGAACGGAGTATGCGTGAGTCCAAACAACAATCACAAAATCTGATGGACGCACAATTTCATTATCACTTCCAAAATAACTCTTCATCTTTTCAACAAGACAATGAACCCATCAATTATGAAAAGATGCTAGAAGCCATGACTCATGCTCAAAATGCTAGAAATCGTGATATAGATATGATGGTCGAATCTCTACGTTCCCACCGTCCTGATGTCACTTACCATTCTGTTAGAGCAGAAGAGTCATGTAATTTTGGAAATCAAGATTCCATTTCAGCACAACCATGTGAACTTACCCAAACTCCAAATGATATTGATAGTTTGGCTAGTTTTCCTTTTCCTGAAATAGAACTTGAAAATGATTATGATCCTGAACCCCAACTTAATGATTCAATTCTATTTCCTGATTCGATTATGACTCCGGTATCTTCACCTGACTTTAATCTTTTCCCGGAGTCAACATTGGATCCTGTACCAATTCATAAAGAAATTGAATCACCCATCTTTGAGGATCATGTTGAACTTGACCAACTTTACAATTTTGAAAATCCCATGGATAAATTGGCAAGTTCTCCAATTTTTGATATTGAACTCAATGAGATATGTGACCTAGATTCTCACATATGTGATCCAGTTCAACTTTTTGAATCAATATTGACTCCTGTTTTATTACCAAACTTGAATAATATTCTAGAGTCAGTTTTGATTCCCCCACCTATCATTCCTGAACTGGAATCACCCATATTAGGTCACATCCCATTGTTGGAAAATACATGTGGACTGGAGTTTCAATTTCTTGACTTGGACCCAATTTCTGAACCTATTTCGACTCCTGAACCTTTACTTGACTTAAGTCACCTTCCTGAGTCGGTATTAGTTCCCGTCCTTCCTGAGTCCAAGTCAACTGTTCTATCATTTCATACTCCATTCTGGGACGAGGTGGTTGACAAATTTGACTCCAAAATCAATTATGGAATTTGGAAATTAGATGGGGTTAAATTTTTAATAAAAATTCTTAATGGATTTATCTTTTTAGTGGGTCATATTAAAGATAGTGCTGGTGGGTTCCTTCGAGACCCAAGAAAAGTTGATTGGGCCGCGTTTCGTTGACCAATCAGACCACCACCGGAACCACCACCATAAGGTAACATTTTCCTTCCCTTTCTTCTTTTTCATGCATCTATGCATTAATTCATACATTGAGGACAATGCATGAGATAGGTGTGGGGGAGGGTCTAACATAACTTTTCTTTTTCTTTAAAATAAAATATATATATATATATAAAATTTAACATTTTTCTTTACTTTTAAAAACTTTTTGAAAAATAGAAACAATATTTTGACTTATTTTTGTAAGAAATTAAGTTAATTTTAAGGAATAGGAAAATCCAAATTAGGATTTCTTATACTTGGTCAAAATAAGATAATTTGTTTGATTTTTAGGGTTAGGAAGATAATTTGTCAAAGTAATTTAGTCTTGATCTTTACCTTGATGAAATATGCATACTTCATACACTTACACACTTAGGGTTCAAAAACAAAGATTCTTATGCCTTATAAAAAATATATATATATATATAAAAATGAATAAGTCTAATTATTGATTAGCTAGGTGCTTTGGCCTAAGCAAGCCTTACTATTTATGCGAAAGATAATTAGATAAGTTTGAAAAAAAAAATGAATAAGTCTAATTATTGATTAGCTAGGTGCTTTGGCCTAAGCAAGCCTTAGTATTTATGCGAAAGATGATTAGATCCTCTGATTAAGCTGGGTGTCTGTGCCTAATAAAGCATGAGTATTCACGCCTAAAAGAGGTTCATATAATAAAATTCTTAGTTTTGTGGCCTTGTCTGCTCGAGTCCTTAAGTCCTAGGGGTGTCTTCTCACCTGGTGCCCTAAGACCGTTTGGTTTGGGAGTCATCGATTAGAGGCTCGTTACATGGGCAGATTAGAAAGCCTAATAGAACTAAGGAATAATACCACCAAAAAAAAAGTATATATATAAATAAATAAGGCATAAGAGTTAGAGTTAATGAACCCTTAGTCAAAATTTTCACAGTCACAAGGTGCATATGACTTAGGGTAAAGTAATAGACTAGATGAGAAGTACAATTTGACTCCTTACTTTGATTGATAACAAATTTTTGAATAGAGACTAAGTTTAGGAATGAAAGATTCGATTTTCCTATAACTTATAGATTGCTTAGATCTTACAATCATATTTCAAATATTTTTCTCTTTCAAAATGTTTTTCGAAAATACTAACTCTTTATTTCCCTTTCTTTATGGATTTTGTGGGTGCAATCCGCTGAAAACCCTCACGAGACAAAACTCGTCCTCTAGGGGGAACCTAGAGGTTTAACGGCTTGTTGCACATGCTCAGTGCAATCGCGCGACCTGCGAAAGTGGTCTAATAATCCTTAGTATAGTTTAGTTGTTTTGCTCGAGGACGAGCAAAAGATAGGTATAGGGGTGTGATTGGTTGCTAATGTTACATATTTAATATCATATTTCCATACTTATTTTAGAATAAAAGCCTGTATTGTCCTAATTAATTGCTTAATTTATTTGCAGGCCTATTCTTTAAGGAGATGAAGAGAAATGAGCCCAAAGCCCACAAAAAATCTGAATTAAATCAGAGTTAATTCACACTCAGTAAATCAGGGAAAAATCAAGAGGTTGAAAACTGGTTGAGAAGAATCCTCTCAGAATCGATCGGTTGAAGCAAAGATCAAGCAAGTTTGATTCAGATTCTGACTGGATACATTTTAGTATTCGAATCATAACTTTTGCTACAGAATCTCAATTCTGATGATTCAAGATGATCCAAAAAGCAGACTGACAGAGCTATAACTCTTATGTTGATCATTATTTCTAATTCTGTCAGTTGTTAAGTGATATTCAGCAATCAACAAGCCAACAAACAGCAGATCAGAACTGAATATCCACCTCTACCCCCTCCATTTCTCCTATAAATACCTGCACTCAAAGGCAAAAGGGAGGGCGAATGCAGAGTTAGGATTTTAGACTAGTTTTTCATTTCTTAGTTTAGGTTTTTGTTTTTCCTTTTTCATGTAATTGTAATTTTCATTTATGTAATTCAGAGGAGATCGACTTTCATCGAAGAACAAGAATGATGCTTGAGCTATAGTGACAATGGTGTAAGGTTCTCTTTCTTTTCTTTGATTGTAATGAAATCGAATCGATGTTCTTTTTGTGTATGCACTTCTATTTAGTCTTCTTCTTCTTCTTTTCTATTTTACTTTTCTTTTTCGTACAATCGTCTTCCAAGTGAGTCTAAAAGCATCGAAAGAGCCTTGCCTTTGCGAGTGCCACCGATAGCTCATGACGATGGAATTGTGAGTCTCTCCGTATCATTTCATGCTTGCGTATCTTGATGATGTAATGTGGAAGAGACCAAACACTCGACTCTTATGGGCTATGCGCTGAATGCCTCCACTTCAAGGTAAAATCGTTGCTGAAAACTCGAGGTAAGCTTTTGACGAAAAGGAGGTAAGCAATTGTTTTTATTTCTTTTCTTTTATTTCTGTAAATTAAATCACAAACACAATACCTCTTCTAAATCATCCTTTTCACTTCCTTGTCACTTTCTTTCGTCGTTTTCTGATTTTCCATCTTCTTCATCTCTCGCTTTCTTCTTAACTTTAACCATTAACTTTCTTTTTCTTTTTCTTAACTTTAAAAACAGAGAAGAACCTTCGCTTATTTTCATAAGATTTCAATAAAGACACGTAAAGCTTCCATCGCAAACCCTCCTTGTGGATCACGACCCGCATTAGCCACTTGCTATAGCGGAAGAATTGAGCACTTGCACGTTCCTTTCTTAAGTTCTATAATCTCGTATTTTTTTGTGCAGGTTGAGCCTCAATCAAAGATATAGAAAAGTAGCATTCAAAAGCAAATATCACCCAAGAATGTTTCCTAAACTATATGCTATGCATACGTACCTTGTCTCCAGCTCTCTTCAACAGTAATTGTAAAGTAAATGTAATTAGACAAATGCTTAGAATGCAAGTCTAAACGTTTTTTAAGCAATTAAAAATTACTCAAATTACTGTTGGATTAAAACATGGATGGTGGATAGCAGATATAGCAAGAATATAACATACAAAACTTAATTTCTTTGCGAGCAATATGTCCTGCAAAAAAGAGTTTTAGTAGTCCAATGGAATTTTCAGTTTTTGCAACGCAATTTCTTGAAATTTTGTTTCCTACTTTCGAGAGTAGGGGCACAGAATTTGCAAGTCTTTTCTTTCAAAGCTTGAATGCTAGATTTGAATCTTCAAGTCCCTGAAACAACACACAAAACTTGTTAAAAAACAAATGCATTGTTCCCTCCTCGGCAATGGCGCTAAAAATTGATTGCTAAAATGAAAGAACAATCAAAGAGTTCAGAATTTACCATGTAGCTTGTGGCTAACGGGTCGTGTCCACGAGGAGGAATACGATGAAAGCTTTTCGGTGATTCGTTTAACAACAAAGAATTGTGCTCGTTTTTTTAGTGAAAAGAGAATGGAAAGAAGGAGATGATTAAAAGAGAAATTGCAACTTTAGAGAAGGTTTTGGAGAAGGTGATTTAAAAAAACTCAAAAATTGTTTGGTTTGTTTTAAATATAAGAGGAGAAGATCCAGGCTCACTATCTCACTACTCAACTGTTCATTCTTCTATTGAAATCCTAAATGCCTCAACATGATCATAGGTAAAACTTAAGATTGACTTTAGAAAGTTTGAAGTAAAGCACATAAGATGGTTGGAAGAGTTCACTCTTTTCTTTAAGAAATCGTTTTGAATCGGATGTTAAATCATCAAGCGCGAAGAAGCAAATATGAAATAAAAACAGTTCAAGAAACGTTCTTAAAAGAGGTACGAGTTTAAAAATCCAAACCCATCCTCATGTGCCTTCAAGAACACTTTCAAGAAGAAAGGCTTTAAGTAAGGCATGCAAATGATTCATTGGGTCTTTTTCATTAAAATCAGAAGAGAAGAAGAATTAAAGAGAGGTACAATAGTGAGCCCAGAAAACCAATCTAGCTACTCATGAAAAATAAAGAAGAAAGCAAATAAATAATGCATGACATACCGTAATATGAGTGGAAGAAAATGTGGCTTGATTCTTGTATTGATGTCACTTCAATCTCAAGTACAAGCACTAAATTCCTCTCTCTCACAAGTATTTGTACTGGACTACAAATTGAAAAATAAAAATACAACTTTTGTACTATCTGACAAAGAGCCTAAATCCTTAGAAAATAAATAAAAATTCTAATCCTAGTCCTCGCTCCCTTTTGCTCTGCTGAAACTGCTATTTATAGGGAAAAACCAAAAGGGGAGAATCCCGGGAAGATTGGGGAGCAAACGCTCCCCCAACTAAACACCATATAGCCGTAAAAACCACAAAAACCTGTCTAGGGCCGCATTTACGCGGCCCTGGTGTGGCCAAGTGGCCACACCCAGTTGGTGGGAGCTCCTGGTTTAGTGATTCTCCTGGATCTTCTTCTGGTTTTCTCATTTCTACTCCAAGATTTGACGAAACAGCCTTTGATTGTTGGCTTCAACCGCTTGATTCAGGGAGGATTATTCTCAACCGGTTTTCAACTTCTCTGATATGCCAGATTTTGCCCTGATTCCTTGATTTCAAATTTCTTCCGAGTTAAATCAGAATTTGGTGGGCTTTTGGGCTTGTTTCTCTTTCCTTTCCTTTAGCAATTGGGCCTACATTAAACAAAGAAGAAGACGACTTATTAATAGGATTTATTAGCTAAAAGGTATGGTAAGGTGACAATGTATATGCAATATATGTGACTAATCAATAAAAAGAAAAGTCTACTAAAGGCTGAGTGGGACTCAGAAACTCACTGGGGAGCTAGGAACTAAATCCCATAAAAGATCATATGTCAGAGGTGTAATGTTAACGTGACAAAAAGAACCTCGTAGGAATTCGTAAAGCAATTTATCAGAGGTGTAATGTTAACTTGACAAAAAGAAAAGTCTACTAAAGACTGAGTGGGACTCAGAAACTCGCTGGGGAGCTAGGAAGTGAATCCCATAAAAGGTCATATGTCAGAGGTGTAATGTTAACGTGACAAAAAGAACTTCGTGGGAATTTGTAAAGCAATTTGTCAGAGGTGTAATGTTAACTTGACAAAAAGAAAAGTCCACTAAAGACTGAGTGGGACTCAGAAACTCGCTGGGGAGCTAGGAAGTGAATCCCATAAGAGATCATATGTCAGAGGTGTAATGTTAACGTGATCAAAAGAACTTCGTGGGAATTCGTAAAGCAATTTGTCAGAGGTGTAATGTTAACTTCCTTCCCATTTGGGCTGAAATTTACCTTTGGTTTTGTGCGTCATGATCATCGGTCGTCTGATGGCTAAAACCAAATCTCCTTTCTGAAAGACTCTTTGTTTAACCTTCTAATTGAAGGCTTTTGAGATTCGAGCTTGATACAACTCAATGTATTGCTGAGCTTGTAACCGCTTCTCATCTAGGGCTTCGAGCTCTTGAAGGCGCAACCGATCATTGTCCTCTGAGGTGATCTTAGTGATCAGAACGACTCGTAATACGGCATCTGGATTTCTAACGTTATGACTGCTTCGCACCCGTATACCAGGGGAAAAGGCGTATTGCCTGTCGGGGTCCGAACTGTGGTTCGGTAGGCCCAAAGACATTCACTAAGCTTCTCATTCCAATCTCGCTTGTTCGAGGAAACGAATTTTTTGAGTAGCTTAATGATTGTCTTGTTGAATGCTTTCGCCAAGCCATTAGCGGCGGGATTATAAGCAGTTGAAGCCACTTCTGAATTCGGTATTTATCACAGAACTGATAGAATACCTGGCTTGCAAATTGGGGATCGTTATCATGAATGATCCGCCTAGGGATACCAAATCGATGAATGACATGGTGTTTGATCGTTAGAAGTTTTGACTTCAACCAGTGCTATAGCTTCTGCCCACCTCGAAAAGTAATCAGTTATTGCTAAGATAAACCGGTGACCTTTTGTTGAAGAGGGGGTGATTGGCCCTATGACATCGATTCCCTATGCTTCAAATGGCCATGAAGCAACAATTGGGTGGAGCAACTCTGGAGGCTGATGTATGAAGTCCGCATGAATTTGGCATGCTTTACACCTTCCTGTACACTGGATGGCGTTGGCTATCATGGTTGACCAATAATATCCAAGCCTGTGCAGTCTGTCCTTGAGTTTTGGACCTGGCTGATGAGCTCTGCATATGCCGTCGTGTGCTTCTTTGAGCACTTCTAGTGCCTCTAAATTAGAAAGGCAACGGAGTAGGATACCGTCGTATGAACGACGGTAAAGTGTCTTCAGAGTTGGGTCATAGTAAAAGCGGAGAGACCTTCGCCTAATAGATGTTGCTTCTTTAGGGTCGTCCGGCAGTAAACCATGCAGAGCATAGTCGATGAAAGGAAATCACCAATCTCTCAGTTTAAATTCCGTCGAGATATTATAGACCTCTCTGGTTCTTAACATATGCTTAGAGCAGACAAGGTGTCGAGTCACCACTGTAAGGTGACACTCAGTGTCGACTTGCAAGGCTAGTGTTGTTGCTAATGCAGCCAGAGCATCCGCCTTAATATTCTAAGATCGAGACACGTGCCCGATGTAAAAGCCATTAAACAGATTAGCCATTTCGATGACTGCGTGATAATAAGGTACCAAATCCTCGTGACAGATCTCATATTCACCTTTAACCTGATTGATAATCAGTTTTGAATCGCCGTAAGCTTCAAGGTAGCGTACCCCCATTTCGTGGGCGAGCTAAAGACCAATAAATAAAGCATTGTATTCTGTCACATTATTAGAGCATGATCCCGTCAGAGAAAATGCTCTAGGAAGGATATGATTCTGTGGAGTGATAAACACAACCCCCACACCGACAATGATCCTGCCTTTAGGGCCTATTCGTGATGTTCCATCGAAGAACATCTGCCAAACTTCATCCTCTGAAGTTGTATTAGATTCAAAGGCTTCATCTGGAATGTCTTCATGAAGTTTTGAGCTTTCCGGAACCGGATGAGCAACCAAGAACTCTGCAAGTGCCTGGCCTTTAATCGCCTTCTGAGGGATAAAGAGCATGTCGTATTGAGACAAAAGAAGTGCCCACTTAGCTAATCTTGAATTCAATGATCCTTGTTTCATCATGAGAAGACGCAAAGGATTCACTCGGGAAATGACATGTATGGTTTGGCTGACCAAATAATGTCGTATCTTCTGAACGGCAAAGACAAGATCTAAGCACTCCTTCTCAATAGGATTATAGCAAGATTCCGCCCCTATCAGAGTCCTGCTCAGATAATAAATAGCCTGCTCATGACCATTGTCATCTTTTTGAGCAAGTAGGGTACTAAGAGAATGGTCCATAGTTTTCACATAAATAAAGTAAGAACGGTTTCCCTGATGTGGGAGCCACTAAGACTGGAGATTTTGTGAGATATCTCTTGATATCCTCATAAGCTTCCTGATAAGCTTGATTCTATACAAAGGAAACACCCTTTTTCATGAGTCGGGTGAACGGTTTACAGCGGCCCGAGAGATTTGCGATGAATCTTCTGATATAAGCCAGTCTACCTTGTAAGCCTCTAAGTTCTTTGAGATTCCTAGGTGGATGCATGCTCTGAATGGCTTTGACTTTGTCTGGGTTAAGATGAATTCCTTTTGATGTAACAATAAACCCAAGGAACTTGCCACTCGAAATCTCCAAGAAGGATTTTGTTAGATTCATTTTTAGTTGATGAGACCGCATTATGTCAAACATCGTTCTCAAGTCACGAAGATGGTCATTCTTATTACGGCTTTTGATAGCAATGTCGTCGACATAGCATTCTATCGTTTTTCAGAGATGATCACGGAAAATTGTGTTTATTGCCTGCTGATAAGTTGTTTCCGCGTTCTTTAACCCGAAGGGCATCACGGTATAATAGTATACCCCCATGGCGTCCGGAACGAAGTATGCTTCTCGCCTTCTGGATACATCTTAATCTGATTGTACCTTGAAAAGCCGTCCATGAAAGACATTCTTTTGAATCCATAGGTATTCTCAATCATGACATCGGTGATGGGTAGTGGGAATTCGTCTTTAGGACAGGCTGTATTTAGATCACGGTAGTTGATGCAGATCCGTATTTTACCATTCTTCTTGAGAACGGGAATGATATTAGCAACCCAGTCTGGATGCTGTTCCTCCCGTATGAAGCCACATGCAATGAGCTTATGAACTTCAACTTCAATAGCCTCCATCATGTTCGGACGAAACCGGCGTTGCTACTGTTTGACTGACTTGGCATCAGGTCTGATGTTCAGATGATGCATAGCTACTTGTGGATCAAGTCCGGGCATGTCTCCGTAGTTCCATTCAAAGACATCTACATACTCCTTTATAAGTATCATCAGTTCTTCTCTTTCTGCAAGTGGTAAGCTTTCACTTATAAAGATGGGCCTAGGGTGATCTTGACTACCCAAGTTAACCTGGATCACCTTGTCTTTAGTAGGTGGTTTGCGTTGTTCGAATCGCTTTTCCCACTGGAGGTCCAACTGTTGAGCCCATGGTTCCTCATTAGTAGCTTTTATTGGTTCCAATTGGTTGCTTGAAGTCATATTAATAGTGAGCTCTTTAAACACTTTTTCCACACTGACGTTCGAGTCCCATTCGGAAGAAAAGGCAGACTGTGATAGGATTGGTATGTTATCTTCGGGTTGAACCATTGCTGGCGGTGTAGGTGTAACGTACCCCAACCCCCTGCGTGTATTATCATAGTAATTTGTAGGTTTCCCTCTTGGCACGAAATTGCGTAGCAAACCACGTCTTCCTTTTCTGAAATTCAGGCCCTTCCCATGCTTCAGGTTGTACCCAATATTCTTCATCATATGGTGTGCTGGTCGCGCATAATGAAAAAATTGTGGGGTGTCTGAGTCTGAACTTGAATCCGCAGCTGCAGACCTTTACAGTTGGGCTTTACCAAATACTATTGGCAACTGACCTTCTTTGGATGGAGGGACCATTAAAACGGATCCCTCTATGAATTCCACGGGTGTATATGATGTACTTAGCTTATGTAAGGGCATGTGCAGAGAGCTATCCTTAACGGATTCAAACAATTCGACACTCATAGGATAACCAAAGGAAATATTATCATTAATTACCCATTCGTCCTCATCTTTAGAAGGAGGGTTACATTGGAGATTATTAAAACATGCTATAACCGGTTCGTTGACAAAAGTGGCTGGCATGTCTGTTTCGGACACTGAATCCGCCTCATTACCACTATCATCGTAGTCAGGCATTGATATTTTTGGTGTTTTACCAACCTCTTGATATAGGAGAGCGTCAGTAAAATAGTTTTCCACCCCTTTGAATGGTTGCTTCTCAGTGAAAACAGTTCATACTGTTGCATTATCTTCAACATATTTGAAGCACTGATACAGAGTGGAGGGGACAATCTAATTAGCATGGATCAAAGGCCTCCCTAATAATAAGTTATATGACGTGTCAGCGTCAATAACATAGCACGTCACCTCTAACTTCAGGCTCCCTATTTTGCAACGAGGTCGAATTTTCCCAAGTGGATGACTACTCCCGGCATTAAAACCGTATATTATTATAGTGATTGCAGACAAGCGATAAAGTGGTATGCCAAGGAAGTAGAGGAGTCTTTTGGGGATGATGCTGAGTGCGGACCCTGGGTCAACCTGTACCCTTTCAATGCATGTCGAACCGATGTATCCAGTGTAGTACAAAGGTTGATCGTGCTTGTTATCCTTGAGGAGCATATCCTCCCCTGTAAAGGTAATAGCAGATACCTTTGATTGCACATGATGGCATTCAGGGCAGGCGGATTGAGTGTCATCTTTAGGGATTTCTGGCATATATGTCAGGAATGATTCTGAATTAGCCAGTGCATCACTGAGTGCTTCTCTTGTCTCTTTTGAGAGACGAAGGAGCTCGTGTATGGTAATACGAGTTGGGATATTAGCCAACTAGGTCAATATGTCAAAACAAAAGGGCATGTTAAGCCCTAGGCCTGAAGGCTTCTTTAGGACATGGTCGACCTCTTTTGGCTTCTCCTTTCCCTTGGTTGGGATCGAAGCGGGTGCTTGTATTTGTACTAACGTCGTCTGCTGTTGTGTCTCGTCAGTAACTTTCTCATACTGCTTTAAGTATGATTTTTCGGATCGAGTACCTATTGGCTGATGTACATCAGCCTCTGTCGTGCCAGCGTGTTTTTCTCCTTCAGAATCGCTGAGAGAAGCTGCTATGAGATTGCCATCATCTGGCAGGATGGAGATAACATTGCAAGATTTGCCCTTTGACTTCCATTTCTTTGAATCCCAGTATTCATCTTGGATAAGGTCTGGGTGTATCCACATAATTTTCCCTGTCTCCAGTGTCAAGGGAACAAGACCCCTATTCTCTTGAGTTTTAGCTGAAGGAAGCTTTACTTCCAGCCGTGGTGTAGGGATTGGATAAGTCCCATCAGGAACTGTGACCTTTGGGGTTTTGCCGAACTCTAGGTTCACCATGTTTGCAGTGACTTTCTTTTGCTCTGATTTCAGAGTCAGAACTCCGGCATCGACTAAAGCTTGGATTTTGTCCTTGAGGGCAAAGCACTTGTCAGTAGGATGATGAATCATCCTATGAAAGAGACAATATTTGGGATCGTTCGTGCGTCCTATTTCGTTAGGACGCCGAGCATCCGGCAGCTTCAATTTATTTCCTTTGTGAAATAAATAGAATATTGTGACTACATGTTCGTCTTTGAAGGAGTACTGTTTCAGAAGAAACTTGGACTCCTGATTATTGGAGCCGCTCTTCTTGGCCTTCGACTGAATATTCCTTGATAATTCGACGGACATAGTGTTGGCCCAAGGTTACAATCACCCAGTTTTGGAGTTTTGATGATTACAAAACATATATTGTTATTTGTACTAATCATACTTTAGTGTTTAAGTGTGTTTCAGGGTTCTAAGGATTCAAGATGTTTTCTTCCCTAAAGGAAGGTATTTTTGACTCAAGTTGACTCAATTCGGGATCAAGGATTCAAGCTATTCAACAATGCATATGGAGAAGCCCAAAATTGAAGATCTTGTAGTCACCTAGAACCATTATAAGAATTAGTATGTTAAAGAGTAAGGTTATGATAAGTTGGCTCAAGAAAACACACACACACACACACATTTTCACTTTTCAAAAATACAGGTTTTGTTTTGGTTAGTTGGATTAGGTGCATGTCTTGATTGATATACATGTCTCAAAATATTTCATATTTTTATATCTAGTGTAAACATGTATTTCAACTCCTATAGCATGTTACTCAAATATCAGATCATTTAAAAATATTTTTAAAAATTTTCAAATTTCAAAAATATTTCCAAAATAAATCTGTTTCAGGCTTAACGGTCGACCAGGCGGTCGATCGGATCTATTTCAGGCCGGAATGGTCGATCGGGCCTTGTGGCCTTGGCGTGCACGTCTGTGCACGTCTGCCGGTCGACCGGGCCAGTCGACCGACAGACCTTGCGATCGACCGACCTTCGACTGACTGCAAGACCCTTAGTCTCGGGTTTTGTCGGTCGACCAGCCCGGTCGACCAATAGTTCAAAATTTTGTTTTTGTTTAAAGCTGCGGTCGACCGACCGATCGACCGTGTCCAACAGCTCTTTTGCCATATAGACTGCCGGTCGACCGGCCCGGTCGACCGCCAGCAGCCCCCAACAGCTATTTTCTTGGGATCTGTTTTCTATTTTGATTTCGATGTTTTTTTCAGCTATCTCTGATTTTCTTGTGGCTATAATCTGACCTATTGACCAAGATTAAATAATGAAATGCTTTTAGTAAATCCCTATAAATAGACGTCATTGGTCTTTTGTTGAACACAAGAAAACTCCCCATTGTTTTTAAGTTTCAAAAGAAAAAAAAAGTTTTCAAGCTTTCATGCTCTAAAGTGCTTTCTTTGGTTAAAGTTTTCAGTTGTTTTCCAAGCTCTTTTTACTTCTTTACAACTGAAATTTTTCTCACTTCACTTCTTGAGCCAAAAATCATCTCCACTCTATAAGAAGTTGTAAGAGAGAAGTTTGTGGTCTTTTGATTACCTAGTGACTTGTATTTCCTTGTGTTGAGATCCCTCTTGTGTAGAGGTTGGATTGGTTGGAGTTGGGTAATCCGATCTTGTGTAGACCAATTGTAATCCTCTTGGGTGTAAAGGTTTCGGTGTGAAAATTTCCTTTGCGGATTTCCACTAAATCCTTCACGGTGGTGGAGGCGGGGACGTAGAGCAGTGGCTCGAACCTCGAAACAAATTACTTATGTTTGCGATTGGTTTCCTTATTGCTTTTCATTGCTTTACATTACTATCTTGTGATACCTCTTGCTTGCACTTCATTATTGCACTCATTTCATTTACTTGCATTTCCGGTCTTTACTTATTTCAACAAGAAAGCAATTACGCGCCTCAACTCATAATCTAGAGGAATCAAAGAGGAGAAGTTCTAGAGCCTTCATAGGGAATTCGGCTTCAATTTCTTGTTTTGAGTGACCGCTTGCATCATACATACATACTTGTTTAAAAAGATCATTAGAATAGCATTAACACCTATTCACCCCCCTCTAGGTGTTTTTCAATTGGTATCAGAGCTTTGGTCTCTAGGCTCTTGGCTTAACAACCTTAGAGAGATCCTATATTGCTAATCACTCTATTCATATTTCATCCTCATACACTTAGTAAAAATGGCCGAAGGAATTAAGACCCCACCCAAATTTGATGGCCTTAACTTTCCCATATGGAAGGTTAAGATGACCGTATTTTTACAATCCTTAGGGAGCCGGGTTGCGAAGGCGGTGACTAAACCATTTAGCGCACCCCTTGGTAATGAGGAAACTTGGTCCGAAATTGCCACGAAAGAGTTTGATGCTAATGCTAGGGAACACTATGCCTTACTTCAAGCTATTAATGATGATGATATTTCTGAAGTCATTCATTGCAAATCCGCATATGAGATTTGGACTCACTTACTTGTCACTCATTAGGGAACTTCACAAGTAAAGAGGGCCAAAATTGACCTTCTTCGCTCTCAATATGAAAACTTTTCCATGCAAGAAAATGAAAACATAGATGATATGGTTACAAAATTTGTAAAGATTACTAATTGTTTTCTTCTTTAGGTGACGGCATTGACAACGACCAAAAAGTGAGGAAGATCATCCGTGCACTCCCTCCATCTTGGGAAGTCAAAGCCACAACTTTGAAGGAGCTCAATGACAAGGAAGAAATGGAGCTCATCGGTCTCATTGGGAATCTCAAGACCCATGAGATAGAAAGAAAAGTAAGAGAAGAGATGGCTCCTCTCACGAAGAAAGCAATCGCCTACTCTGACAAAGACGATGAGGAAGAGGATGATGAAGATCTTTCTCTTCTTATAAAGAACGTTCGGAGAAAGTACAACAAGGCAAAGTTCCAAAAGAGAAGGAGATGGCAAGGTAAAGAAGAGAGAAAAATCATTTGCTTCAATTGCTGGAAGCCGGGTCACATTGTTGCGGAATGTCCGGAAAACAAAGGCAAACCCTCCACCTCCAAGAAGCCATACAAAAAGAAAGCTTTAAAGGCTACTTGGGATTCAGAGAGTGAATCTGATGAGGAAGTCGACACCGCCAACATGTGCTTTATGGCAAATGAAAGCACAAGAAAGGTAACTCCCGATACATCTATTGAAGATTGTGAACTATTTATAGATGAATTAGGAGAAGCTTTTGAAGAACTATCTCATAACTATGATTTTCTCAAAAAGAAATACTTAAAAATGAAAAAGAAAATGAGTCACTTAACCACAAAGTTTTCATTCTCGCAAAAGAAAAAGATGAATTGTTTTCAACTTTCACTTCTACTTAAAAGGATTTTGATGACTATAAAATTTCTTGCAAAGGTAAATTTCCACAAATTGATGAAAACGAGATTTCCATGCTAAAGAAGAAAATTGATTCATTAGGTGTAGTTTTAAAGAAATGTGAATTTGATAAAACTAGACTAGAGGCTATGTTTCCTAAGAAACATGTCCCAAAGAAACAATCACATGCTACTCGCACTCATGTTCATAAATCACAACCTTTACATCATACTAAGCACCCTAAACATGACCACACTCCACACATCATCATGCATTTTTGTATGATAAAGTTTATGCATGCACATATTGTGGCCGTAAGGGTCATTTGATTAAATTTTGCTATGATAGGATAAGTGTATCGCATAATCATGTTTGGGTTCGAAATTTTAACATTCAAGGACCCAAGAAAGTTTGGGTACCAAAGTCAACAAATTTGTTAAATGATGTAGGTACATTCCAAAGCCCAACCATAAGGAGCGGTGGTATCTTGGTAGTGGTTGCTCAAGGCACATGACTTGGGATATTAACAACTTCGTAACCATATCAAGATACCATGAAGGTGGCACCATCACCTACGGAGATAATGCCTAAAGAAAAATCATTGGTATTGGTAATGTTAAACTTGGTACATCTCCTTTAATAGAAAATGTTGTTTTAGTTGATGGCCTCAAGCATAATCTCTTGAGTGTTAGTCAACTTTGTGATAAAGGTTTTAATGTTAGTTTTGATGACCTAGCATGTAGTGTATTGATCGACAATCCAATGCATGTATATTTTCTAGATTTTGTGAAAATAATGTATACATGATTGATATGTCTAAAATGCTATGCAATGCTACTTGTTTGAATGCCTTCGATGATGACTCTTGGTTGTGGCATAGGAGATTAGGCCACATTTTTTTTAACCATCTATCTAGATTAAACAATAAGGAAATGGTGAAAGGTATTCCTTACTTGAAATTTGAAAAGAACCGCATTTGCGATGCGTGCCAACTTGGAAAACAAACGAAGTCCTCTTTTAAATCAATCAAGGATATCATGACATCACGACCTTTAGAGTTGATCCATATGGATTTGTTTGGTCCTACAAAAATTAAAAGTCTAAGTGGGAATCGTTTTGCTTTCGTTTTAGTTGATGATTTCTCTCGTTTTACTTGGGTTTTCTTTTTAGAACATAAAAATCAAGTCTTTTCACATTTTTAAGCCTTTAAGAAAAGAATATAAATGGAAAAAGATTCTTCTATTTTAAGAATAAGAAGTGATAGAGGTGGTGAATTCAATAACCAACCCTTTACCACTTTTTGCGAATAACATGAAATTAAGCATGAATTATCTTGTCCTAGAACTCCACAACAAAATGGAGTCATTGAGAGGAAAAATCGTACGTTATAAAAGATGACTAGGACAATGATAAATGAGTACGGTCTCCCTCAATACCTATGGGCCGAGGCCGTAAACACATCTTGCTACATATCAAATAGGGTATTCTTATGCAAAAACACTTCTAAAACATATTTTGAGATTTATTATTCAAGAAAACCAAATGTTTCATACTTTAAAGTTTTTTGTTGTAAATGTTTTGTTTTGAATACTAAAGATAATTTAGGTAAATTTGATGCAAAATCATATGAAGCTATTTTTGTTGGTTACTCTAACACTAGTAAAGCTTAAAGAGTCTTCAATAAATCATCTTTTGAAAATCACCTAGAGGGGGGTGAATAGGTGATAATGCTAATCAATGCACAATTTAAAAATTATGATGCAACAATCTCACAAAGCAAGTGAATATAGCAATGAATGTAGAGAGCAAGTAATAAGAGCAATGAAAATAGAGCAAGAAATAAGAGCAAGTAAACCAAACGCAAATACCGAGAATTGTTATCGAGGTTCGAGCACCCAGCTCTACTTCCCCGCCTTCCCCAGAAGGATTCCAACCACTTCCACTATCACAAAGATGTCACAAATACACCGGAGTACCCAACTCCACGATCTCAAGTACAAGCAATCTCTGAGTAGTCAAAAGACCACAAACTCTCTCTTGCAAAATTCTCTTCCCTTACAAAGGTCCTTAGAGAATAATGAGTAGTAATGAAGATCTTGTGTGCAAGGAGAAAAGAAAAAGAAATCAGAGAGTTCTTGAAAACACTTCAGAAAATGAGAGAGAATTTCAGCACAAAAACCAAGAAACCAAGTCTTTTTTAATGCCTTAAACTTTTGAAAATTTTGAGAATTTTTCTAGTAACCAATCTCTCCCTAAACACCCCTATTTATAGGAGAGGGCTAGGGTTTAGAGATAAAACATATTTAAGGATAATCAGAAATTATTAAAACCAAAACATGTCATTTAAACACACTTAAGTGAGAAAAGGACAAAAATAAACCAGCTCAGAAAAATAGCCGTTACTGTTCAAACGGCTAGCTCGGTCGACCGCTAGTTCAAAAAAATAGCCGTTGCAGGCTATGGTCGACCGCCCGGTCGACCCAAACAAACAGAGAGCAGAAGTCTTTCAGGCAGGCATGTCTCGGTCGACCGTCCGGGTCGACCGTGAAACGTGCACACTGATACGTGCAGCTGCCAGAACTCCGGTCGACTCGGCTGGCCGACCGGCTTGACCTGACATTGGGTCGGTCGACCCTTGCAGTCGACCGGCTCAGGTCAAAAGCCAAAATAAAATTTGAATCTTGAGGAGAAATCTATTTTTAACAAAATAGTTTTAAATAGGGATATATATAATGGATAAAAATAAGTTAGTAGGCTGAAGATTATATACTAACTATTTTTGTACATATTATAGGAAATATGTTTGGAAACAAGATTTGCGCAAAAACGTGTGTGATAGAGCTTCAAACCTATTCACTATTCTTTAACAAAACTCTAAACTAAAAACAAATCTAATAAATTATCTTGAGCAAACTTGAAGTCTTGAGCCATGCAATGCCTTGCTAGAGCCTTCTCTTCTATGTTCCTTCCTTGATGTGCAAAAAGCCTTCTTTTCTTCATGAACCTAGAATTTCTTGCAATAGCTAAGCAATGGCCTCCAAATATGGTACAAACCTGAAACTTATCTTAACAAACTAATTAGTACCAAATAGCTCTTATTTGTTTTGTTATCATCAAAACTCTAAACAAATGGAGAGTGTAACCTTTTGGGCTAACATCTTTGACTATTAAAGAATCTATACATGTAAAGTTTGAGGAATCTAATGTGTTTGTTGAGAATGTTGTAGAAATAGATTCTCTAAATGAAGACATGGAGAAAATTACCTTGAATGATACACCTACTTTTGAAAACGTGCCTAAAGTTAATGAGGAAGGTGAAGTTCAAGAAGTTGAAGTGGAACCATCACAACCACTTCCGAAGGATTGGAGATTCACTCCACATCATCCCAAGGATCTTATTATAGGTGAAGTATCAAAAGGAGTAACAACTCGTTCTAAACTTCATGATCTTTGTGGGCACTATGCATTTATTTCTCATTTTGAACCAAAGAACATCCTCGAAGCTGAGGGCGACTCATATTGGTAGCTTGCCATGCAAGAGGAGCTCAATCAATTCGCGTGCAACCAAGTTTGGCATCTTGTTCTTAGGCCCCATGATAGACCAACAATTGGTACAAAATGAATTTTTAGGAACAAGTTGAATGAGTTAGGTAATGTTATTAGGAATAAAGCTAGGTTAGTGGCTCAAGGTTACACTCAAGTCAAAGGTATCGATTTTGAGGAAACTTTTGCACCCGTAGCACGACTTGAAGCCATACGGATGACACTTGCATTTGCTTCATATAAAGATTTTAAACTTTTTCAAATGGATGTGAAAAGTGCTTTCTTAAATGGATTTATTAAAGAGGAGGTGTATGTTGAACAACCCCCTGGGCTTGTTGATCCTACAATCCGGATTTTGTTTTTAAACTAGACAAAGCTCTATATGGTTTAAAACAAGCCCCTAGGGCTTAGTATGAAAGACTTTCTTCAATTCCTATTTCTAATGGTTTTAATAAAGGAAAAATAGATACTACGTTGTTTACCAAACATATTGAAAATGATATACTTATAGTTCAAATATGTATTGATTGTTGGCCCAAGAGGTTACACTCTCCATTGTTTTGTGTTTTGATGATAACAAACCAAATAAGTGCTATTTGGTACTAATCTTTTGTCTAAGATGAGTTTCAGGTTTTGTACCATGTTTAGAGTTCATTCGCTTCGCTTTTGCAAAAACTTCTAAGTTCCAACAAGCATTGAAGGCAAATTGCACATCAAGGAAGGATCATAGAAGAGAAGGCACTAGCAAGGCATTGGATAGCTCAAAGATTGCTTCAGAGGTCCTTAGGTTTTATTTTCTAGCTTTATAGCATGTTAAAGAATAGAGAGTAGGTTTGAAGCTCAAACACACACGTTTTCACGCGTATGTCTTTTCTAAGTTTATTTCCTATAAAATATACAAAAATATTTTAATACTAAATCTTTCTTCTACAAATTCTTTATTATGTTATATACTGAATTTGTGTTCAAAATAGTTTTGATAAAAATTTTATTCTCTTCAAAATCCTGTTTTATTTTCGTTTTCTGACCTGGCCCGGTCGACCGGCAGTCTACCGACAGTCGACCGTGTCTGTGTCAGGCTGGTCCGGTCGACCGGACCAGTCGACCGAAGTCCTGGCAGAGTGCACGTATCCGTGTGCATATATGTCGGTCGACCGACAGTCTACCGACAGTCGACCGGGATATTGTTTTGAGTCTCAGTCAGGCATCAGTCGACCGGATCGGTCGACCGATAGCCTTGTTCTGCTCTCTGTATCTTTCCGGTCGACCGGATCGGTCGACCGGAATTTTATTTTAAGTCTCAGTCAGGAGCAGTCGATCGGATCGGTCGACCGATAGTTCATAACGGTCTGATTTTTTGAACTACCGGTCGACCGGGCCAGTCGACCGATGTGTCCGTTGAACAGTAACGGGCAGATTTTTTAATAGCTGTTTTAAACTTGATTTTTGAAATTAAAAATCCGTTGGAGGGTATATTTGGAACTAATTACTTCCTAATCTTCAGTAATTAATTCCTAACCCTAAACCCTAGCCCTCTCCTATAAATAGGGGTGTTTGGGGAGAGTTTCTTTACAACAATTATTCAAGAGAAAAATTCAAAGTTTGTGATATTCAAAAGAGCTATTTTTCTTGGTTTTTGTGCTGATATTTCTCACTCATTTCAGAAGTGTTTTCTTGATAATACTCTCTGATTTGATTTCATTTTTCTTCACTTACACAAGAGCTTCATTCCTTCTCAATATTCTCTAAGGACCTTTGTAAGGGAAGAGATATTTGAAAGAGAGAGTTTGTGATCTTTTGATTACTAAGGAATTCAATTGTGCTGAAATTGTAGGAGTTGGGTACTCCATTGTAATTGATCTTTGTGATAGTGGAAGTAGCTAGAATCCTTCTGGGGAAGGCGGGGAGTAGAGCTGGGTGCTCGAACCTCGATAACATATCTTTGTGTTTGCGATTGGTTTACTTTCCCTTGCTATTACTTTGTGTTTTTGATTACTATTGCCATTTTCATCATACTTCATCTTGTCAATCAAAATCCCATACAACAAGGTTGCATTGCGCACCTCTAACTCATTTTACGAGGAAGCCGGAGGAAGGAGTTCAGAACCCCGCAAGGGGCATACGGCTCTTAGTCTTGTTTTGGGAGATTGTTGCATTGCATTTGCATTCACTTGCTTCATAATTTTTTAAATTGCCCTTTGATTAGCTTCATCACCTATTCACCCCCCCTCTAGGTGATTTTCAATTGGTATCAGAGCTTGGACTCTAGGTGTGGCTTAACATCCTTAGAGAGATCCTAAAATATTGCTAATCAACACTTTCATTCATCCATACATACACTAGTAAACATGGCCGACAACATTAAATCCCCACCTAAATTTGATGGCCTAAATTTCCCTATTTGGAAGGTTAGGATGACTATCTTTTTGCAATCACTAGGTAGCTTAGTGGCTAAGTCTCTTACCAAACCCTATAAAGTACCCGATGAGGATGAGAGCACTTGGACCGACCTAGACCTTAAAGAATATGAGGCTAACTCCAAAGCCCAAAACTCCCTTTTAACCGCCTTGAATGAGGATGACCTTACACGGGTAATTCATTGCCAATCCGCCTATGAGATTTGGCAACACTTATTGGTCACGCATGAAGGGACTTCACAAGTCAAGAGAGCTAAAATAGATCTCTTGAGGTCTCAATATGAATCATTTAAGATGCTTGATGATGAAACCATTGATTGCATGATTACTCGTTTCACAAAAATCACTAATGGTCTTTCTTCATTAGGTGACGTCATCTCCAATGATCAAAAGGTGCGCAAGGTGATACGGGCTCTTCCTCCATCTTGGGAGATCAAGGCCACCACCTTAAAGGAGTTGAATGACAAGGACGAGATGGACATCATAAATCTCATTGGGAACCTAAAAACCCATGAGATGGAGAAGAAGGCAAGAGAAGAGGCGGCTCCAACAAAGAAAAAGTCCATAGCTTTCAAGTCTTCATCCACCATTGAAGATGATGAAGAAGATGAAGAAGAAGATGAGGAGCTCTCCCTCCTAGTGCGCAACATCAAGAGGATGTACCGGAAGAACAAGCAAAATTTCCGGAGAAAGTTTGAAGGCAAAGAGGAGAAGAGGATCATTTGCTACAATTGCCGCAAGCCCGGACACATCATGGCCGATTGTCCGGAGTTCAAGAAAAGAATGACTTCCTCCTTCAAGCCAAAGAAACAAGATGAAAAGAAAGCTTACAAGGCCACATGGGATTCGGAAAGCGAGTCCGAAGAAGAACAAGTGGATACCGCAAACATGTGTTTCATGACAAACACACCCAAGGTAAACCCTCAAACTCTTGAATCTATAGATGATAATGATGATGATTTGAGTAAGGAAGTTCTAGTTCATGCTTTTGTAGAACTTTCCGAAACTTATGATAACAAGAAAATGGAATGCTTTAAATTGCAAAAAGAAGTTGCTTTTCTCAAAAACCAACTTGCTTTGGTTACAAAAGAAAAAGATGATCTTTCTTCCAATCTTGTTGTTATTCAAAATGATTTTGATGCTTATAAGATTTCTTGCAAGGGTAAAACCCCTATTGTTGATAATAAAGAAATTTCTTCTCTTAAATCTAAAATGAGTGATTTTGAAAAAGTTTTAAAAGATTGTGCTTTTAATACTAAGAAGCTTGAAGAAAAATTTTCTAAAAAGAATACTTCTCATGATAAAGTTTCTCATGCTAAGATTCCACATGCTCACACTTCAAATAATACTTCTCATGCTAAATCTTTTCATGCTCACAATGCCAATGCTCACAAATCACACACTCATTATGCATTTAAATATGGTAGAGTTTATAGATGTACATATTGTGGCAAAAATGGACATTTAGCTAAATTTTGTTATGATAAATTGCATAGCTCAAATAATCTTGTTTGGGTTAATGGTTCTAACCCTCATGGACCCAAGAAAATGTGGGTACCAAAATCAAGCCCTAATTTGTTTGATGTAGGTACACACCAAGGCTCCAAGACGTAGGGAGCGGTGGTACCTTGATAGTGGTTGTTCAAGACACATGACATGGGATATCAACAACTTCACAACCCTATCAAGGTACATGGAAGGTGGCTCCGTCACCTTTGGGGATGATTCCAAAGGCAAAATCATTGGTATTGGTAATATTCAAATTGGTTCATCTCCTATTATTGAGAATGTTGTTTTAGTTGATGGTTTGAAACATAATTTGCTTAGTATTAGTCAATTTTGTGATCGTGGTCTTAAAGTTGTTTTTGATGACACTTCTTGTAAGATTTTTGATATTAAATCGAATGATTGTATTTTAACCGGTTTTCGTGATGATAATGTTTATATAATTGACATGCTTAATGTAGAGTGTTCTACTAAGTGTTTAAATGCTTTTGATGAAAATTCATGGCCTTGGCATAGAAGATTAGGACATGCTTCTTTTGAACATCTTTATAGAATTAATTCAAAGGAATTGGTGAAGGGTATTCCTTGCTTGAGTTTTGAGAAAGACCGCATTTGTGGTGCGTGCCAACTTGGGAAACAAACCAAGTCTTCCTTTAAACCAATCAAGGATATCATGTCAACTAGACCTCTAGAATTAATTCACATGGATTTATTTGGACCAACTAAAACTAAAAGCTTAAATGGAAGTAGATTTGCATTTGTTTTAGTTGATGATTTCTCTCGATTTACTTGGGTTTTCTTTTTGCAAAATAAAGATCAAACTTTTTCTCACTTTAAGATTTTAGAAAAAGAGTTGAAAAAGAAAAAGGTTTTCCGATTTTGAAAATAAGGAGTGATAAAGGTGGTGAATTTGTGAACCAACTCTTCATGACTTATTGTGATGAAAAGGGAATTAAGCATGAAATGTCTTGTCCTAGAACTCCACAACAAAATGGAGTTGTAGAAAGGAAAAATAGAACACTTCAAGAGATGGCTAGGACAATGATAAGTGAATACGACCTCCCTCAATATTTATGGGCCGAGGCCGTAAACACCGCATGCTATATATCAAACCGTATTTATTTATGCAAAAATTCTTCTAAAACTTCTTTTGAAATGTATCATTTTAGAAAACCAAATGTTTCATATTTCAAAGTTTTTGGATGCAAGTGTTTTGTTTTAAATACAAAAGAGAATTTGGGTAAATTTGATGCTAAAGCTTATGAGGCTATCTTTGTTGGATATTCCTCTACTAGCAAAGCATATAGAGTTTTCATTAGATCTTCACTTACTATTGAAGAAACTATGCATGTTAAGTTTGAGGAGTCTTATGTGTTTGTTGAGAATGTTGTAGAGATTGAACCATTAGGTGAAAGCATGAAGAAACTATCCTTGAAGGACTCACCCGCTCAAGAAGATAAGCAAGAACCTTTAGGTGAAGTTCAAAAGGATAATGAGGAAAGCACTCAACCGCTTCCCAAAGCTTGGAGATATGCTACAAATCATCCTAAGGAGCTCATCATCGGTGACGCTTCAAGAGGAGTCACAACGCGCTCCAAACTCCATGACCTATGTGGTAACTTTGCTTTCATTTCTCATTTTGAACCCAAAGGCATTCTCGAAGCCGAGACGGACCCATATTGGTTGCTTGCCATGCAAGAGGAACTCAATCAATTTGAGCGCAACCAAGTTTGGCACCTTGTTCCTAAGCCCCACGATAGCCTTGTTCTGCTCTCTGTATCTTTCCAGTCGACCGGATCGGTCGACCGGAATTTTATTTTAAGTCTCAGTCAGGAGCAGTCGACCGGATTGGTCGACCGATAGTTCATAACGGTCTGATTTTTTGAACTACCGGTCGACCGGGCCAGTCGACCGATGTGTCCGTTGAACAGTAACGGGCAGATTTTTTAATAACTGTTTTAAACTTGATTTTTGAAATTAAAAATCCGTTGGAGGGTATATTTGGAACTAATTACTTCCTAATCTTCAGTAATTAATTCCTAACCCTAAACCCTAGCCCTCTCCTATAAATAGGGTGTTTGGGGAGAGTTTCTTTACAACAATTATTCAAGAGAAAAATTCAAAGTTTGTGATATTCAAAAGAGCTATTTTTCTTGGTTTTTGTGCTGATATTTCTCACTCATTTCAGAAGTATTTTCTTGATAATACTCTCTGATTTGATTTCATTTTTCTTCACTTACACAAGAGCTTCATTCCTTCTCAATATTCTCTAAGGACCTTTGTAAGGGAAGAGATATTTGAAAGAGAGAGTTTGTGATCTTTTGATTACTAAGGAATTCAATTGTGCTGAAATTGTAGGAGTTGGGTACTCCATTGTAATTGATCTTTGTGATAGTGGAAGTAGCTAGAATCCTTCTGGGGAAGGCGGGGAGTAGAGCTGGGTGCTCGAACCTCGATAACATATCTTTGTGTTTGCGATTGGTTTACTTTCCCTTGCTATTACTTTGTGTTTTTGATTACTATTGCCATTTTCATCATACTTCATCTTGTCAATCAAAATCCCATACAACAAGGTTGCATTGCGCACCTCTAACTCATTTTACGAGGAAGCCGGAGGAAGGAGTTCAGAACCCCGCAAGGGGCATACGGCTCTTAGTCTTGTTTTGGGAGATTGTTGCATTGCATTTGCATTCACTTGCTTCATAATTTTTTAAATTGCCCTTTGATTAGCTTCATCACCTATTCACCCCCCCTCTAGGTGATTTTCAATTGGTATCAGAGCTTGGACTCTAGGTGTGGCTTAACATCCTTAGAGAGATCCTAAAATATTGCTAATCAACACTTTCATTCATCCATACATACACTAGTAAACATGGCCGACAACATTAAATCCCCACCTAAATTTGATGGCCTAAATTTCCCTATTTGGAAGGTTAGGATGACTATCTTTTTGCAATCACTAGGTAGCTTAGTGGCTAAGTCTCTTACCAAACCCTATGAAGTACCCGATGAGGATGAGAACACTTGGACCGACCTAGACCTTAAAGAATATGAGGCTAACTCCAAAGCCCAAAACTCCCTTTTAACCGCCTTGAATGAGGATGACCTTACACGGGTAATTCATTGCCAATCCGCCTATGAGATTTGGCAACACTTATTGGTCACGCATGAAGGGACTTCACAAGTCAAGAGAGCTAAAATAGATCTCTTGAGGTCTCAATATGAATCATTTAAGATGCTTGATGATGAAACCATTGATTGCATGATTACTCGTTTCACAAAAATCACTAATGGTCTTTCTTCATTAGGTGACGTCATCTCCAATGATCAAAAGGTGCGCAAGGTGATACGGGCTCTTCCTCCATCTTGGGAGATCAAGGCCACCACCTTAAAGGAGTTGAATGACAAGGACGAGATGGACATCATAAATCTCATTGGGAACCTAAAACCCATGAGATGGAGAAGAAGGCAAGAGAAGAGGCGGCTCCAACAAAGAAAAAGTCCATAGCTTTCAAGTCTTCATCCACCATTGAAGATGATGAAGAAGATGAAGAAGAAGATGAGGAGCTCTCCCTCCTAGTGCGCAACATCAAGAGGATGTACCGGAAGAACAAGCAAAATTTCCGGAGAAAGTTTGAAGGCAAAGAGGAGAAGAGGATCATTTGCTACAATTGCCGCAAGCCCGGCAACATCATGGCCGATTGTCCGGAGTTCAAGAAAAGAATGACTTCCTCCTTCAAGCCAAAGAAACAAGATGAAAAGAAAGCTTACAAGGCCACATGGGATTCGGAAAGCGAGTCCGAAGAAGAACAAGTGGATACCGCAAACATGTGTTTCATGGCAAACACACCCAAGGTAAACCCTCAAACTCTTGAATCTATAGATGATAATGATGATGATTTGAGTAAGGAAGTTCTAGTTCATGCTTTTGTAGAACTTTCCGAAACTTATGATAACAAGAAAATGGAATGCTTTAAATTGCAAAAAGAAGTTGCTTTTCTCAAAAACCAACTTGCTTTGGTTACAAAAGAAAAAGATGATCTTTCTTCCAATCTTGTTGTTATTCAAAATGATTTTGATGCTTATAAGATTTCTTGCAAGGGTAAAACCCCTATTGTTGATAATAAAGAAATTTCTTCTCTTAAATCTAAAATGAGTGATTTTGAAAAAGTTTTAAAAGATTGTGCTTTTAATACTAAGAAGCTTGAAGAAAAATTTTCTAAAAAGAATACTTCTCATGATAAAGTTTCTCATGCTAAGATTCCACATGCTCACACTTCAAATAATACTTCTCATGCTAAATCTTTTCATGCTCACAATGCCAATGCTCACAAATCACACACTCATTATGCATTTAAATATGGTAGAGTTTATAGATGTACATATTGTGGCAAAAATGGACATTTAGCTAAATTTTGTTATGATAAATTGCATAGCTCAAATAATCTTGTTTGGGTTAATGGTTCTAACCCTCATGGACCCAAGAAAATGTGGGTACCAAAATCAAGCCCTAATTTGTTTGATGTAGGTACACACCAAGGCTCCAAGACGTAGGGAGCGGTGGTACCTTGATAGTGGTTGTTCAAGACACATGACATGGGATATCAACAACTTCACAACCCTATCAAGGTACATGGAAGGTGGCTCCGTCACCTTCGGGGATGATTCCAAAGGCAAAATCATTGGTATTGGTAATATTCAAATTGGTTCATCTCCTATTATTGAGAATGTTGTTTTAGTTGATGGTTTGAAACATAATTTGCTTAGTATTAGTCAATTTTGTGATCGTGGTCTTAAAGTTGTTTTTGATGACACTTCTTGTAAGATTTTTGATATTAAATCGAATGATTGTATTTTAACCGGTTTTCGTGATGATAATGTTTATATAATTGACATGCTTAATGTAGAGTGTTCTACTAAGTGTTTAAATGCTTTTGATGAAAATTCATGGCCTTGGCATAGAAGATTAGGACATGCTTCTTTTGAACATCTTTATAGAATTAATTCAAAGGAATTGGTGAAGGGTATTCCTTGCTTGAGTTTTGAGAAAGACCGCATTTGTGGTGCGTGCCAACTTGGGAAACAAACCAAGTCTTCCTTTAAACCAATCAAGGATATCATGTCAACTAGACCTCTAGAATTAATTCACATGGATTTATTTGGACCAACTAAAACTAAAAGCTTAAATGGAAGTAGATTTGCATTTGTTTTAGTTGATGATTTCTCTCGATTTACTTGGGTTTTCTTTTTGCAAAATAAAGATCAAACTTTTTCTCACTTTAAGATTTTTAGAAAAAGAGTTGAAAAAGAAAAAGGTTTTCCGATTTTGAAAATAAGGAGTGATAGAGGTGGTGAATTTGTGAACCAACTCTTCATGACTTATTGTGATGAAAAGGGAATTAAGCATGAAATGTCTTGTCCTAGAACTCCACAACAAAATGGAGTTGTAGAAAGGAAAAATAGAACACTTCAAGAGATGGCTAGGACAATGATAAGTGAATACGACCTCCCTCAATATTTATGGGCCGAGGCCGTAAACACCGCATGCTATATATCAAACCGTATTTATTTATGCAAAAATTCTTCTAAAACTTCTTTTGAAATGTATCATTTTAGAAAACCAAATGTTTCATATTTCAAAGTTTTTGGATGCAAGTGTTTTGTTTTAAATACAAAAGAGAATTTGGGTAAATTTGATGCTAAAGCTTATGAGGCTATCTTTGTTGGATATTCCTCTACTAGCAAAGCATATAGAGTTTTCATTAGATCTTCACTTACTATTGAAGAAACTATGCATGTTAAGTTTGAGGAGTCTTATGTGTTTGTTGAGAATGTTGTAGAGATTGAACCATTAGGTGAAAGCATGGAGAAACTATCCTTGAAGGACTCACCCGCTCAAGAAGATAAGCAAGAACCTTTAGGTGAAGTTCAAAAGGATAATGAGGAAAGCACTCAACCGCTTCCCAAAGCTTGGAGATATGCTACAAATCATCCTAAGGAGCTCATCATCGGTGACGCTTCAAGAGGAGTCACAACGCGCTCCAAACTCCATGACCTATGTGGTAACTTTGCTTTCATTTCTCATTTTGAACCCAAAGGCATTCTCAAAGCCGAGACGGACCCATATTGGTTGCTTGCCATGCAAGAGGAACTCAATCAATTTGAGCGCAACCAAGTTTGGCACCTTGTTCCTAAGCCCCACGATAGACCAATAATTGGTACTAAGTGGATCTTTAGAAACAAGATGGATGAGTCCGGAAATGTCATTAGGAATAAAGCTAGGTTAGTGGCCCAAGGTTACACTCAAGTTGAGGGAATCGACTTTGAGGAATCCTTTGCACCCGTAGCACGGCTTGAAGCCATACGGATAACACTAGCTTATGCATCTTTTAAAAATTTCAAACTTTTTCAAATGGATGTAAAAAGTGCATTTTTAAATGGTTTTCTTAATGAAGAAGTTTATGTTTCTCAACCTCCCGGTTTTATCGATCATATTCATCCCGATTTTGTTTTCAAACTTGATAAGGCTTTGTATGGTTTAAAACAAGCTCCAAGAGCTTGGTATGAAAGGCTTTCAAGTTTTCTAATTTCAAATAACTTTATTAAAGGCAAAGTAGACACCACTCTCTTCACTAAGCATGTTGATAATGATATTTTAATTGTCCAAATTTATGTTGATGATATTATTTTCGGTTCTACTAATGAAGTTTTATGCAAGGATTTTGAAAAGGTAATGCAACAAGAATTCGAAATGTCCTCCATGGGTGAGCTCAACTTTTTTCTTGGACTCCAAGTCAAGCAATTGCATGATGGGAACTTCATCTCTCAAGCCAAATACGCTAAGGAACTCGTGAAGAGGTTTGGACTTGAAGACGCTAAAGCTTGCAACACTCCCATGGCTACAACAACCAAGCTTGATAAGGACGAACAAGGTAAAAATGTTGATATTAAATTGTTTAGAAGCATGATAGGTAGTCTTTTATATTTAACGGCAAGTAGGCCGGATATCATGTTTAGTGTGTGTCTTTGTGCTAGATTTCAATCGTGTCCCAAGGAATCTCATTTAATTGCCGTAAAACGCATTATTCGATATGTTAAGGGAACGATTGGTTTAGGTCTTTGGTATCCGAAAACTATAGATTTTTCTATGATTAGTTATTCGGACGCCGACTATGCGGGTTGTAGAGTAGATAGAAAGAGTACTAGTGGGACATGTCAATTTCTCGGTAATTGTCTTGTTTCATGGTCCTCTAGGAAGCAAAATTCCGTAGCTCTATCAACCGCCGAGGCGGAGTATGTTGCCGCGGGGGCTTGTTGTGCACAAGTCCTTTGGATGAAACATACTCTCCTTGATTATGATTTACATTATAAAAATATTAAAATATTTTGTGATAATACTAGTACTATTCATCTAACCAAAAATGCAAATCAACATAGTAAGACCAAGCACATTGAGATTAGATATCACTTTCTTAGAGATCATTTTGAGAAAGGTGATATAGATATTGATTATGTTTCTACCGATTTTCAACTAGCCGATATTTTCACAAAACCACTTGATTTTGCTAGATTTTCGTTTATTTGTGGAGAGTTAAATATGTGTATTATTGATTAAATATGTTTTTCTAACCCTTTTTGATGTATGACAAAAAGGGGGAGAATAAGTTTACATGGACAAAAATAAGTTCATTTGGTCTTGGTTCCATATGAATTTATATGATGTTTTGGTTTTATGAGTTTTTGGTTTTTGTATTTTAGTTGGTATTTTTGTTTAAAATTGGTATCAAGGAGCAATTTTTGATTTTTGGTGTTTTTGATAGATTTTTGGTGTTTTTGATATCAAGTGCAAGTTTTTGAGTTTTATTTGTATTGTATTGTTGTTTTAAATTGACTTCAATAATTGGTGCATCACTTCTATTTATCATTTCAATTATTGGTATCTAGAGCATTTTTATATGTTTTAAATATAGCATAATTTAAGGGGGAGTTTTCTCCTCCCTATATTTTTGTTAATAGCCTATTTGTTTTGTCATCATCAAAAAGGGGGAGATTGTTGGCCCAAGAGGTTACACTCTCCATTGTTTTGTGTTTTGATGATAACAAACCAAATAAGTGCTATTTGGTACTAATCTTTTGTCTAAGATGAGTTTCAGGTTTTGTACCATGTTTAGAGTTCATTCGCTTCGCTTTTGCAAAAACTTCTAAGTTCCAACAAGCATTGAAGGCAAATTGCACATCAAGGAAGGATCATAGAAGAGAAGGCACTAGCAAGGCATTGGATAGCTCAAAGATTGCTTCAGAGGTCCTTAGGTTTTATTTTCTAGCTTTATAGCATGTTAAAGAATAGAGAGTAGGTTTGAAGCTCAAACACACACGTTTTCACGCGTATGTCTTTTCTAAGTTTATTTCCTATAAAATATACAAAAATATTTTAATACTAAATCTTTCTTCTACAAATTCTTTATTATGTTATATACTGAATTTGTGTTCAAAATAGTTTTGATAAAAATTTTATTCTCTTCAAAATCCTGTTTTATTTTCGTTTTCTGACCTGGCCCGGTCGAGCGGCAGTCTACCGACAGTCGACCGTGTCTGTGTCAGGCTGGTCCGGTCGACCGGACCAGTCGACCGAAGTCCTGGCAGAGTGCACGTATCCGTGTGCATATATGTCGGTCGACCGACAGTCTACCGACAGTCGACCGGGATATTGTTTTGAGTCTCAGTCAGGCATCAGTCGACCGGATCGGTCGACCGATAGCCTTGTTCTGCTCTCTGTATCTTTCCAGTCGACCGGATCGGTCGACCGGAATTTTATTTTAAGTCTCAGTCAGGAGCAGTCGACCGGATCGGTCGACCGATAGTTCATAACGGTCTGATTTTTTGAACTACCGGTCGACCGGGCCAGTCGACCGATGTGTCCGTTGAACAGTAACGGGCAGATTTTTTAATAGTTGTTTTAAACTTGATTTTTGAAATTAAAAATCCGTTGGAGGGTATATTTGGAACTAATTACTTCCTAATCTTCAGTAATTAATTCCTAACCCTAAACCCTAGCCCTCTCCTATAAATAGGGGTGTTTGGGGAGAGTTTCTTTACAACAATTATTCAAGAGAAAAATTCAAAGTTTGTGATATTCAAAAGTGCTATTTTTCTTGGTTTTTGTGCTGATATTTCTCACTCATTTCAGAAGTGTTTTCTTGATAATACTCTCTGATTTGATTTCATTTTTCTTCACTTACACAAGAGCTTCATTCCTTCTCAATATTCTCTAAGGACCTTTGTAAGGGAAGAGATATTTGAAAGAGAGAGTTTGTGATCTTTTGATTACTAAGGAATTCAATTGTGCTGAAATTGTAGGAGTTGGGTACTCCATTGTAATTGATCTTTGTGATAGTGGAAGTAGCTAGAATCCTTCTGGGGAAGGCGGGGAGTAGAGCTGGGTGCTCGAACCTCGATAACATATCTTTGTGTTTGCGATTGGTTTACTTTCCCTTGCTATTACTTTGTGTTTTTGATTACTATTGCCATTTTCATCATACTTCATCTTGTCAATCAAAATCCCATACAACAAGGTTGCATTGCGCACCTCTAACTCATTTTACGAGGAAGCCGGAGGAAGGAGTTCAGAACCCCGCAAGGGGCATACGGCTCTTAGTCTTGTTTTGGGAGATTGTTGCATTGCATTTGCATTCACTTGCTTCATAATTTTTTAAATTGCCCTTTGATTAGCTTCATCACCTATTCACCCCCCCTCTAGGTGATTTTCATTGATGATATCATATTTGGTTCTACTAATGAAAATCTTTGCAAAGCTTTTGAATCATGCATGAAGGAGGAATTTGAAATGTCTATGATGGGCGAGCTTAACTACTTCCTTGGTCTCCAAATTAAGCAAAGGAAGTATGGGATTTTCATCAATCAAGCCAAGTACACGAAGGAACTTATCAAGAAATTTGGACTTGAAGGAGCTAAGACAAGTAAAACTCCCATGGCTACCACCACAAAGCTTGACAAGGATGAACAAGGTATAAATGTAGATATTAAACTCTATCGTACTATGATTGATAGTTTGTTGTGACATTATGTTTTGTGTATGTCTTTGTACTCGATTTCAATCGTGTCCTAAAGAGTCCTATTTGATTGCGGTAAAACGCATTATTAGATACCTTAAGAGCATAATTGAAATGGGTTTGTGGTATCCAAAGACCGGACAATTTTCAATGACGAGTTTTTTGGATGCAAACTATGCGGGTTGTAGAGTGGATAGGAAGAGTATAAGTGGAACATGTCAATTTCTCGGAATTGTCTTGTTTCATGGTCTTCCAAGAAATAAAATTTGATAGCCCTCTCAACCGCCGAGGCAGAGTATGCTGCGGCGGGAGCTTGTTGCGCACAAGTCCTTTGGATGAAACATACTCTCCTTGACTATGGTTTGCATTATGACCATAGTAAAATATTTTGTAATAATACTAGTACTATTCATATGACTAAAAATGCAAAACATAGTAAGACTAAGCACATTGACATCGGTATCACTTTCTTAGAGATCATTATGAGAAAGGTGATATTGAAATTGATTATATTTCTACCGATTTTCAACTTGCCGATATTTTTACAAAACCACTCAACTATAATAGATTTTCTTTTATTTGTGATGAATTGAATGTTTGCGTTATGGATTTATGAAAATTTTTAACAATGTTTACCCTTTTTGATGTATGACAAAAAGGAGAGAAAAATTTAGTTTATTGTTTTGTGTTTTGAGTTATTGTTTGTTTACTTTTGAGTTATATGTTTTGAATTATTATTTCTTTCTTATGCCAAGTTTTTGTTTTTTTTTACTTTTTGTAAACTTCATTCATGTATATAGCCATTTATATATATAGCATGATTTGCGAGGGAGCCTCCAAGCTCCTTTCCCACTTTTTGTTAAATAACTTATATGTTTTGTCATCATCAAAAAGGGGGAGATTGTTGGCCCAAGGTTACAATCACCAGATTTTGGAGTTTTAATGATTACAAAACATATATAGTTATTTGTACTAATCATATTTTAGTGTTTAAGTATGTTTCAGGGTTCTAAGGATTCAAGATGTTTTTTTCCCTAAAGGAAGGTATTTTTGACTCAAGTTGACTCAATTCGGGATAAGGATTCAAGCTATTCAACAATGCATATGGAGAAGCCCAAAATTGAAGATCTTGTAGTCACCTAGAACCATTGTAAGATTTAGTATATTAAAGAGTAAGGTTATGATAAGTTGGCTCAAGAAAAAACACACACACACACACACGCATTTTTACTTTTCAAAAATACAGGTTTTGTTTTGGTTAGTTGGATTAGGTACATGTCTTGATTGATATACATGCCTCAAAATATTTCATATTTTTATATCTAGTGTAAAACATGTATTTCACTCCTATAGCATGTTACTCAAATCTAAGACCATTTAAAAATATTTCCAAAATTCTTCAAAGTTCAAAAATATTTTCAAAATAAATCTGTTTCAGGCCTAACGGTCTATCGGGCGGTCGACCAGATCTATTCAGGCCAGATCAGTCGACCGGATCGGTCGCCAGGCCTTGTGGCCTTAGCGTGCACGTCTGTGCACGTCTGCCGTTCGACCGGGCCAGTCGACCGACAGACCTTGCGGTCGACCGACCTACGACCGACTGCAAGACCCTTAGTCTTGGGTTTTGTCGGTCGACCGGCCCAGTCGACCGACAGTTCAAAAATTTATTTTTGTTTAAAGCTACAGTCGACCGACCGATCGATCGAGTCCAACGACTCTTTTGCCATATAGACTGCCGGTCGACCGGCCCGGTCGACTGCTAGCCACCAGCAGCCCCCAACAGCTATTTTCTTGGAATCTGTTTTCTGTTTTGATTTTGATGTTTCTTTCAACTATCTCTGATTTTCTTGTGGCTATAATCTGACCTATTGACCTAGATTAAATGATGAAATGCTTTTAGCAAATCCCTATAAATAGATGTCATTGGTCCTTTGTTGAACACAAGAAACATCCCCATTGTTTTTAAGTTTCAAAAGAAAAAAAAAGTTTTCAAGCTTTCATTCTCTAAAGTGCTTTCTTTGGTTAAAGTTTTCAGTTGTTTTCCAAGCTCTTTTTACTTCTTTACAACTGAAATTTTTCTCACTTCACTTCTTGAGCCAAAAATCATCTCCACTCTATAAGAAGTTGTAAGAGATAAGTTTGTGGTCTTTTGATCACCTAGTGACTTGTATTTCCTTGTGTTGAGATCCCTCTTATATAGAGGTTAGATTGGTTGGAGTTGGGTACTCCAATCCTGTGTAGACCAACTGTAATCCCCTTTGGTGTAAAGGTTCCACTGTGAAAATTTCCTTTGCGGATTTAGTGGAAATCCTTCACGGTGGTGGAGGCGGGGATGTAGAGCAGTGGCTCAAACCTCGAAACAAATTACTTGTGTTTGCGATTGGTTTCCTTATTGCTTTTCATTGCTTTACATTACTATCTTGTGATACCTCTTGCTTGCACTTCATTATTGCACTCATTTCATTTACATGCATTTTCGGTCTTTACTCATTTCAACAAGAAAGTAATTACACACCTCAACTCATAATCTAGAGGAATCAAAGAGAAGAAGTTCTAGAGCCTTTTACAAGGAATTCGGCTTCAATTTCTTGTTTTGAGTGACCGCTTGCATCATACATACATACTTGTTTAAAAAGATCATTAGAATAGCATTAACACCTATTCACCCCCTCTAGGTGTTTTTCATATAGTCTCTTTCCCTTTGGCTTGGGATGATTATGCCATGTCGCCGCGTCCTTTATTATTCGTACCCCATTTGCCTTTAGGGGTGGACGGCTCGAACTTCTTAGCCGACTTTTCAGCTATTTCAGCTTGTTCGACCAGTTCTTTCCAGGATGGGCTTTGACAGCTCCCATACGAATCTCCACTTGGTCAAGGAAGTTATGCATGCACGTCTGTAAGAGCATGGGTAATGGCATCCCTATTAGGTACATCAAAGACAAGTTTCTGAACCGCTCAATGTAGTCGCGGATAGATTTGCCATCTTCTGTACGGTAGAGAGGAGTTGTCCATGGTCACTCGATATCATCCTCATAAAAACGAGAAAGAAATCGGGTTTTCAAGTCGATCCATGAATTGACAGAGCCCAGAGGGAGACTTCGGAACCAGTCAAACGCTACCCCATTCAAGGTGCCAATGAACAGTGAGGTTATGATAGCATCATTGTCTATAACATTACCGGTCTGAGACCAAAAATAGTAAATGTGCTTGTTTGGCGAGCTCTTACCATCATACGTATGTAACGTTGGTGGTTTGAACTTTGGTGGGTATGGTACTGAATCCTATTCCAGCGTGTAAAGACGGACTGCCCCTACTTTCTTTAGTTCATCGCTCTGAGTTAGGGATGCAATCTGAGTTTGGATGCCTTTAAGAACTTCAGCGTCCATAGAAGAGCTTTCCTTTGACTTCTCAATCTTCGGTTGCTCACCGCTATGATGTTCTTTCTCATTTTGGTTACTCCCTTATCATTGTTATTCTGGTTACTAAGGAGTTGAGCGAGCATCTGTTGAATGTTGTCCAAAGCTTCTTGCTGGGCCTTACAGGTTTGCTTTTGGGCTTCTAACTGTAGTCAGAGGTCATCATTATCATTATCAACCATATTTACTGACACTCTATCCGTTCGCACCGAGCTGACTGTCGCTAAAGAGGCATACCCGCTGTCTTCGTCCTCCTCCCGAGACCATTGAAATAATCCTTTCATTGGTTTTGGTGAGGTTACTGCAGTTGAGGAAGATGGCTATTTATAACTGTAGGGTATAGCAACCCTAGATCTGATGTTTCTGAAGACAACTTTTTCATGTACCAAGACTTTGCCAAAGCCTGGGTTATAATCTGGATCTGGGAAACTAGAAGGAGTGGCATGCGACTTCCGTCTGCCCTTACGCAGCTCTCGTCCCCTTCCGATCATATTAGCGGATGCAGAGAGCAAATCTTGCGGTACGCTCCTTTTGTAATGTTTTACCGAAGCTTGCACCGACAGTCGATCAAAAACTGATCGTCAGCGTGGAGGAGTGGCGGGGATTGGTCCTAGCCGGTAATAAACCGAGTGGACTATCACCAACTGACATCCTACCTGTTGACAATAGGAGGGAGAAGTCCGGAAAGATTTTGACTTTTGTTTGCTTGTCAAGATTTTCGCAAGACAGACCCGGCCGGGCCTAAACGATCTAGCGCAGAGGCTCTATTGGATTACGCATAGGACGATGTCCTATTCTTTTCATCACCATAGAAGCGATTAGCACTGGATAGTGTTTTAGCTCTAGCTTTGCGGCTAAAAGCTTTAGGAATACCCTTGGGTGCTAAAGCTGCATGAGCACCGCTATTAACACTTAGGGATGATCCCTGATTGGAGTCATTTATGCATCATTTTCTACCACCATGCTATGCTTTATATGAATAAAAAGTTGATTTTTACTGCTTTTTTCTCTCTTTTTTCAGGTCCAATGTCTAATGAAGAAAGAGACCCAAATTATGATTTTTGAGGAATTAAAGAAGCATTTAAGAAGCCCACAAAAGAAAAGCCCAAGTCTGAAAAGATTCAGAATGTATTCTGAGTTTTTCACAAAATCCAATTGAGGATACGAGATGCAACAGAAAGGCACAAAAATTCGCTAGCGCAGCGGCCAAGAAATGGCCGCGGGAAAGCGGCACGTGCCGCGGACCCGCAGCAATATGTAGGCCGTTACTTCAGCGTTTGATCTGGAGACTAAAGTGGGATGGCCTCCTCGCATGAAGACTATAAATAAATCTCTAGGGCCTCTATAACCGGAGAGGAGAAAAGAGCATTATTTTTATAGGAAAATTGTTAGGACTTCTCTAGGTTTTCTTTTAGTTTCTTATGTAATTTTCTTTTTCTCCTTCTAGAATCCAGAAAAGAGAGAGTGAGAGTGAGCAATCTTTGTAATTGGAGACGGTGACAACGCAATACAAGGATCGATCTTTCAACCTTCATCTTCTCTTATTCTAGTGTATTGTTTTTCCTTTAAGCTTTTACCTTCTTTTACTTCACTTCTACAATGATTTGTCTTTTGTTCTTTATTTCTATGTCTAGCTAAATCATTAACATGACTAACTAACTTTTAATTTTAGTAACTACTAACTCTTGGGTGATTGCTGACTTATATGATTCTTTGGATGCGTTCTTCTTTCAAGTCTTGCAAATTACAAGTCTATATCACTCCCAATGAAGATGTGTTGCTTTTTATTCTTTGCAAATGCTAAGTTTTCTCTCCATATGACTCATGTGAGCCTCACTTAGAGCCTTGTCTTTAAAACAAGTGCCGTGATGGAACATGAAGATGGAACGCTTCACTATGCCAATGACTGCATTTCAAGTTCTTATTTCATGCTTGCTTTGATATACCTTTGATGGACTAATGAATCTTGTATGTTTCTTAGCATTGTTAAAAGTGACTGTCCTTATTCTACTAATGAAGATCTATTTAGGGAGCCAATGATTTAAGGAGGCAACTAGCCTAGATGAGAAATACCTTCGACATGGGACAACACAAGGACTTGGTAAAGCAAGCCATACAATTGCCGATGATTCAATATGAGGCATGCATCACCCAACGAGAATAGTAAGTTAGTAAATTATTATGTTATTTAGTCATGGTTCTCTTTATATTAGTCCTAAAAATCTCTCTTAAAAATCTCTCTTCTGTAAACTTCTTTTTCTTCAAGTTTCTCAGTTTTCCTTCATCTTTATTCTTATTTCTTCATTTCTTTTACACAACACCGAAAGATTTTTCACTCACCTTTCACATCGTTTTGTTTTTCATTTCTCAAAACAAAGAAGAATCTTCATTTTTCTTCACAAAGATTTCAATACAAACCTTGAACGCTTCTATCGCTAACCTTCCCTGCGGATACGACCCGTCCTAGCTTATGCTACGAACGGTAATTTGGAAGGAGCAAAGTAAACCTGTATAAACATTTGAAGTTCTTGATCATCAGTACACGGCAACCAACGGTTTAAACCTATTTTCAATAAAACTAACCTACCGAACAAATTTTTGGCGCCGTTGCTGGGGAGGGTAACGGTCTTTTATTGAATTTTTGGAACTAAACGAATTTTTCTTCTCTGTTGCAGGTTAAAGGTCAGAGAAAACAGGAAAGAAGACTTGCAGTAACATATAAGTGGTCTTGGGCCTCTGCTCTAGAAAGCAGAGACCAAGTACCCTCTAAATTACCGCGTTTGCTCGGCTCTGGCCGCGGAACCGCGGTAAAGAAAAGTTCACTACTGACTGGCCTTTTGCAGGGATGCTTGCTTTGCAAAATTAGTGTTTTTGCAAACTTTATTTCTTGTACGCCATCACCAGGAGCTTGCTAATAAACCAATAGTAAAACACTTGTTGAAAAGTTTAAAAAATTGATTAGACGTTTGCATTTTAGGCACTTGTCTTTTCAATTCATTTACTTTACTATTGAAAAGTGCTGGAGCAAGGTACGTACGCATTGCATTCAGAATAGGACTCATCTCTTGGTTGATTTATATCACTTTGAGTGAATCTTGTTTATCTTGAGCACTTGCACAAAATTGATTTTAAGGGTAACACCCAATAATAAGATAAGGTGGGGATTTAATCACCCTTCCTTGGCCCAAAAATCAGATTCCAAGCACTCACAATCCCAAGCTTTTTAATAAAATTTGATAGACGTTGGCCCCTAGGGACATCCGGACTCGTTAAGAGATCAGCTGAGCTTGAAAATTGTTTTTGATTCATACTGCAGTTAAATCAGTGACTAAGGTTGGGGATTGAGGGGCGAAACCCCAAAGGCTGGTGGTTTGGCTTAATTAGGCCCGTCGCTTCTGCGCGGATACCTCCCACCAATCTTGCCCCTACCTGGCTGATTAGCTGTGGTCTGACTCGAGCAATAACCTTCTTCGGTTCATCGAACAGTTAGGAGTCGTCTAGGTCCAGGAATCCTAGATAGCTGGTGATTGTTTTTACTTTTTCTTCTTTGTTGTTTTTTTTCGCTTGATTGCTTGGTGAACGTTGTCTGTGGTTGTGCATGCAAGAGTGGTATCGGGACCCAAATTTATCAAGACTTGTTAGGATTTCTACACTTGCACAAACACCACCTCCTAACACAAATCCAATCATGGCCAACAACATTTCTCTCCAAGACAAGTTCTATCCCATTCGTACTTCACTTCCGTCATGCATTCTTTTACCTGAAGCAACTGGGAACAATTTTGAGCTTAAACCACAATTCATAAATACACTCCCAAGATTTCATGGCCTAGAATCCGAGGACGCATATTTCTTCATTCGTGAGTTTGAAGAAGTGTGCTTGATGATGAGAATTCCCCACTAGGGGAAGATGCTGTTAGATTAAGGTCATTCCCTTCGCACTTAAGGACATAGCCAAGAAGTGGCTATACAATCTGCCTGCCAGTTCTATCTCGAAATGGGATGAATTTGTCAAAGTCTTTCTTAAGAAATTCTATCCCATTCACAAATGGCCCTCATCAGAAAAATATAATGCAGTTCAAGCAGGAATCAAGTGAACCATTCTGAAAATATTTTGAACGATTTAAAGATTTACTAGCCCAATGTCCTCATCACGGCATAGAGAAGTGGCGATAATGCCAAATTCTCTATGACGGACTAGATTATTAAACCAAGACACTCCTCGAGACCATGTGTCAAGGGGAATTTTTAAAGGAAGATGAGAACCAGGGTTGGGATCTCTTTGAAGCCTTAGCAGAAAAAATCATTCAGTGGGAATCTTGCCCTGAGAAAACCAATCCCACCACTTCCAGAGGGGGTATGCATTCGATTGAATCCTCTATAGCTGTTGAGGTAAAGATAACTCAATTGATGAAACGGCTAGAACTGCTCGAGGCTAGGGAACCAAATTCTATGAATCAGGTCAACCCACCACCTGTGATCAACCCGGGTTGCACTTACTGCCATGCTCTCAACCACCTGTTTGAGGAGTGTCCCATCTACCAAGCCCAAATGTACCCTGAGAATATGAATGTAGCATATGTTGGCCCAAAGGCCCATCACTCTAGTTTTGATGATGATCAACTCATGTAGTTATGTTTACTAATGATCTTGTATTTAATTAGTGACAGATTTGTTATCAAGATCTTAGTAGGTGTGGAGCTTCAACAAAGGATTTAAAGTCAAGTTTTGGAGCTTACACCGATTTGATTCACGAGCCTATGCATCAAGATCACATCAAGTACTCAAGAGGAGTCGAGCTCGTTGGATTGCATTTGGACCAAGTCAAGATGATGAGAAGACTTCAAGGGAAGACTTCAAGATCAAGGCTTGTGTCTAGGTATAAGATTTTGTTTTAGTAAGATTTTGTTTTAGTTAAAATGTAAAGGATAGAGTAGTTGGTGGATTTCTCAAGTATAAATACACACACACACTCTTGATAGTTTTGTTTTTACAAAAGATTTTTACTTTGGAAAAATACTTTTTGGTTTTTGAAATATCTTATATGCATGTCTTTTATCCAAAACCAAGTTTAGAGCTTAATGTCAAAAACATAGATATTTTATTTGTGTAGTGGATCATATCCATACACACTATGTGAAAATCACCTAGAGGGGGGGTGAATAGGTGATGAAGCTAATCAAAGGGCAATTTAAAAAATTATGAAGCAAGTGAATGCAAATGCAATGCAACAATCTCCCAAAACAAGACTAAGAGCCGTATGCCCCTTGCGGGGTTCTGAACTCCTTCCTCCGGCTTCCTCGTAAAATGAGTTAGAGGTGCGCAATGCAACCTTTTTGTATGGGATTTTGATTGACAAGATGAAGTATGATGAAAATGGCAATAGTAATCAAAAACACAAAGTAATAGCAAGGGAAAGTAAACCAATCGCAAACACAAAGATATGTTATCGAGGTTCGAGCACCCAGCTCTACTCCCCGCCTTCCCCAGAAGGATTCTAGCTACTTTCACTATCACAAAGATCAATTACAATGGAGTACCCAACTCCTACAATTTCAGCACAATTGAATTCCTTAGTAATCAAAAGATCACAAACTCTCTCTTTCAAATATCTCTTCCCTTACAAAGGTCCTTAGAGAATATTGAGAAGGAATGAAGCTCTTGTGTAAGTGAAGAAAAATGAAATCAAATCAGAGAGTATTATCAAGAAAACACTTCTGAAATGAGTGAGAAATATCAGCATAAAAACCAAGAAAAATAGCTCTTTTGAATATCACAAACTTTGAATTTTTCTCTTGAATAATTGTTGTAAAGAAACTCTCCCCAAACACCCCTATTTATAGGAGAGGGCTAGGGTTTAGGGTTAGGAATTAATTACTGAAGATTAGGAAGTAATTAGTTCCAAATATACCCTCCAACGGATTTTTAATTTCAAAAATCAAGTTTAAAACAGCTATTAAAAAATCTGCCCGTTACTGTTCAACGGACACATCGGTCGACTGGCCCGGTCGACCGATAGTTCAAAAATCCGACTGTTATGAACTATCGGTCGACTGATCCAGTCGACTGAAAAGATACAGAGAGCAAAACAAACTATCGGTCGACCGATCCGGTCGACTGATGCCTGACTGAGACCTAATCAACATTCTTTAACATGCTATAAAGCTAGAAAATAAAACCTAAGGACCTCTGAAGCAATCTTTGAGCTATCCAATGCCTTGCTAGTGCCTTCTCTTCTATGATCCTTCCTTGATGTGCAATTTGCCTTCAATGCTTGTTGGAACTTAGAAGTTTTTGCAAAAGCGAAGCGAATGAACTCTAAACATGGTACAAAACCTGAAACTCATCTTAGACAAAAGATTAGTACCAAATAGCACTTATTTGGTTTGTTATCATCAAAACACAAAACAATGGAGAGTGTAACCTCTTGGGCCAACAATCTCCCCCTTTTTGATGATGACAAAACAAATAGGCTATTAACAAAAATATAGGGAGGAGAAAACTCCCCCTTAAATTATGCTATATTTAAAACATATAAAAATGCTCTAGATACCAATAATTGAAATGATAAATAGAAGTGATGCACCAATTATTGAAGTCAATTTAAAACAACAATACAATACAAATAAAACTCAAAAACTTGCACTTGATATCAAAAACACCAAAAATCAAAAATTGCTCCTTGATACCAATTTTAAACAAAAATACCAACTAAAATACAAAAACCAAAAACTCATAAAACCAAAACATCATATAAATTCATATGGAACCAAGACCAAATGAACTTATTTTTGTCCTTGTAAACTTATTCTCCCCCTTTTTGTCATACATCAAAAAGGGTTAGAAAAACATGTTTAATCAATAATACACATATTTAACTCTCCACAAATAAACGAAAATCTAGCAAAATCAAGTGGTTTTGTGAAAATATCGGCTAGTTGAAAATCGGTGGAAACATAATCAATATCTATATCACCTTTCTCAAAATGATCTCTAAGAAAGTGATATCTAATCTCAATGTGCTTGGTCTTACTATGTTGATTTGCATTTTTGGTTAGATGAATAGTACTAGTATTATCACAAAATATTTTAATATTTTTATAATGCAAATCATAATCAAGGAGAGTATGTTTTATCCAAAGGACTTGTGCACAACAAGCCCCCGCGGCAACATACTCCGCCTCGGCGGTTGATAGAGCTACGGAATTTTGCTTCCTAGAGGACCATGAAACAAGACAATTACCGAGAAATTGACATGTCCCACTAGTACTCTTTCTATCTACTCTACAACCCGCATAGTCGGCGTCCGAATAACTAATCATAGAAAAATCTATAGTTTTCGGATACCAAAGACCTAAACCAATCGTTCCCTTAACATATCGAATAATGCGTTTTACGGCAATTAAATGAGATTCCTTGGGACACGATTGAAATCTAGCACAAAGACACACACTAAACATGATATCCGGCCTACTTGCCGTTAAATATAAAAGACTACCTATCATGCTTCTAAACAATTTAATATCAACATTTTTACCTTGTTCGTCCTTATCAAGCTTGGTTGTTGTAGCCATGGGAGTGTTGCAAGCTTTAGCGTCTTCAAGTCCAAACCTCTTCACGAGTTCCTTAGCGTATTTGGCTTGAGAGATGAAGTTCCCATCATGTAATTGCTTGACTTGGAGTCCAAGAAAAAAGTTGAGCTCACCCATGGAGGACATTTCGAATTCTTGTTGCATTACCTTTTCAAAATCCTTGCATAAAACTTCATTAGTAGAACCGAAAATAATATCATCAACATAAATTTGGACAATTAAAATATCATTATCAACATGCTTAGTGAAGAGAGTGGTGTCTACTTTGCCTTTAATAAAGTTATTTGAAATTAGAAAACTTGAAAGCCTTTCATACCAAGCTCTTGGAGCTTGTTTTAAACCATACAAAGCCTTATCAAGTTTGAAAACAAAATCGGGATGAATATGATCGATAAAACCGGGAGGTTGAGAAACATAAACTTCTTCATTAAGAAAACCATTTAAAAATGCACTTTTTACATCCATTTGAAAAAGTTTGAAATTTTTAAAAGATGCATAAGCTAGTGTTATCCGTATGGCTTCAAGCCGTGCTACGGGTGCAAAGGATTCCTCAAAGTCGATTCCCTCAACTTGAGTGTAACCTTGGGCCACTAACCTAGCTTTATTCCTAATGACATTTCCGGACTCATCCATCTTGTTTCTAAAGATCCACTTAGTACCAATTATTGGTCTATCGTGGGGCTTAGGAACAAGGTGCCAAACTTGGTTGCGCTCAAATTGATTGAGTTCCTCTTGCATGGCAAGCAACCAATATGGGTCCGTCTCGGCTTCGAGAATGCCTTTGGGTTCAAAATGAGAAATGAAAGCAAAGTTACCACATAGGTCATGGAGTTTGGAGCGCGTTGTGACTCCTCTTGAAGCGTCACCGATGATGAGCTCCTTAGGATGATTTGTAGCATATCTCCAAGCTTTGGGAAGCGGTTGAGTGCTTTCCTCATTATCCTTTTGAACTTCTCCTAAAGGTTCTTGCTTATCTTCTTGAGCGGGTGAGTCCTTCAAGGATAGTTTCTCCATGCTTTCACCTAATGGTTCAATCTCTACAACATTCTCAACAAACACATAAGACTCCTCAAACTTAACATGCATAGTTTCTTCAATAGTAAGTGAAGATCTAATGAAAACTCTATATGCTTTGCTAGTAGAGGAATATCCAACAAAGATAGCCTCATAAGCTTTAGCATCAAATTTACCCAAATTCTCTTTTGTATTTAAAACAAAACACTTGCATCCAAAAACTTTGAAATATGAAACATTTGGTTTTCTAAAATGATACATTTCAAAAGAAGTTTTAGAAGAATTTTTGCATAAATAAATACGGTTTGATATATAGCATGCGGTGTTTACGGCCTCGGCCCATAAATATTGAGGGAGGTCGTATTCACTTATCATTGTCCTAGCCATCTCTTGAAGTGTTCTATTTTTCCTTTCTACAACTCCATTTTGTTGTGGAGTTCTAGGACAAGACATTTCATGCTTAATTCCCTTTTCATCACAATAAGTCATGAAGAGTTGGTTCACAAATTCACCACCTCTATCACTCCTTATTATCAAAATCGGAAAACCTTTTTCTTTTTCAACTCTTTTTCTAAAAATCTTAAAGTGAGAAAAAGTTTGATCTTTATTTTGCAAAAAGAAAACCCAAGTAAATCGAGAGAAATCATCAACTAAAACAAATGCAAATCTACTTCCATTTAAGCTTTTAGTTTTAGTTGGTCCAAATAAATCCATGTGAATTAATTCTAGAGGTCTAGTTGACATGATATCCTTGATTGGTTTAAAGGAAGACTTGGTTTGTTTCCCAAGTTGGCACGCACCACAAATGCGGTCTTTCTCAAACTCAAGCAAGGAATACCCTTCACCAATTCCTTTGAATTAATTCTATAAAGATGTTCAAAAGAAGCATGTCCTAATCTTCTATGCCAAGGCCATGAATTTTCATCAAAAGTATTTAAACACTTAGTAGAACACTCTACATTAAGCATGTCAATTATATAAACATTATCATCACGAAAACCGGTTAAAATACAATCATTCGATTTAATATCAAAAATCTTACAAGAAGTGTCATCAAAAACAACTTTAAGACCACGATCACAAAATTGACTAATACTAAGCAAATTATGTTTCAAACCATCACTAAAACAACATTCTCAATAATAGGAGATGAACCAATTTGAATATTACCAATACCAATGATTTTGCCTTTGGAATCATCCCCGAAGGTGACGGAGCCACCTTCCATGTACCTTGATAGGGTTGTGAAGTTGTTGATATCCCATGTCATGTGTCTTGAACAACCACTATCAAGGTACCACCGCTCCCTACGTCTTGGAGCCTTGGTGTGTACCTACATCAAACAAATTAGGGCTTGATTTTGGTACCCACATTTTCTTGGGTCCATGAGGGTTAGAACCATTAACCCAAAAAAGATTATTTGAGCTATGCAATTTATCATAACAAAATTTAGCTAAATGTCCATTTTTGCCACAATATGTACATCTATAAACTCTACCATATTTAAATGCATAATGAGTGTGTGATTTGTGAGCATTGGCATTGTGAGCATGAAAAGATTTAGCATGAGAAGTATTATTTGAAGTGTGAGCATGTGGAATCTTAGCATGAGAAACTTTATCATGAGAAGTATTCTTTTTAGAAAATTTTTCTTCAAGCTTCTTAGTATTAAAAGCACAATCTTTTAAAACTTTTTCAAAATCACTCATTTTAGATTTAAGAGAAGAAATTTTTTTATTATCAACAATAGGGGTTTTACCCTTGCAAGAAATCTTATAAGCATCAAAATCATTTTGAATAACAACAAGATTGGAAGAAAGATCATCTTTTTCTTTTGTAACCAAAGCAAGTTGGTTTTTGAGAAAAGCAACTTCTTTTTGCAATTTAAAGCATTCCATTTTCTTGTTATCATAAGTTTTGGAAAGTTCTACAAAAGCATGAACTAGAACTTCCTTACTCAAATCATCATCATTATCATCTATAGATTCAAGAGTTTGAGGGTTTACCTTGGGTGTGTTTGCCATGAAACACATGTTTGCGGTATCCACTTGTTCTTCTTCGGACTCGCTTTCCGAATCCCATGTGGCCTTGTAAGCTTTCTTTTCATCTTGTTTCTTTGGCTTGAAGGAGGAAGTCATTCTTTTCTTGAACTCCGGACAATCGGCCATGATGTGTCCGGGCTTGCGGCAATTGTAGCAAATGATCCTCTTCTCCTCTTTGCCTTCAAACTTTCTCCGGAAATTTTGCTTGTTCTTCCGGTACATCCTCTTGATGTTGCGTACTAGGAGGGAGAGCTCCTCATCTTCTTCTTCATCTTCTTCATCATCTTCAATGGTGGATGAAGACTTGAAAGCTATGGACTTTTTCTTTGTTGGAGCCGCCTCTTCTCTTGCCTTCTTCTCCATCTCATGGGTTTTTAGGTTCCCAATGAGATTTATGATGTCCATCTCGTCCTTGTCATTCAACTCCTTTAAGGTGGTGGCCTTGATCTCCCAAGATGGAGGAAGAGCCCGTATCACCTTGCGCACCTTTTGATCATTGGAGATGACGTCACCTAATGAAGAAAGACCATTAGTGATTTTTGTGAAACGAGTAATCATGCAATCAATGGTTTCATCATCAAGCATCTTAAATGATTCATATTGAGACCTCAAGAGATCTATTTTAGCTCTCTTGACTTGTGAAGTCCCTTCATGCGTGACCAATAAGTGTTGCCAAATCTCATAGGCGGATTGGCAATGAATTACCCGTGTAAGGTCATCCTCATTCAAAGCGGTTAAAAGGGAGTTTTGGGCTTTGGAGTTAGCCTCATATTCTTTAAGGTCTAGGTCGGTCCAAGTGCTCTCATCCTCATCGGGTACTTCATAGGGTTTGGTAAGAGACTTAGCCACTAAGCTACCTAGTGATTGCAAAAAGATAGTCATCCTAACCTTCCAAATAGGGAAATTTAGGCCATCAAATTTAGGTGGGGATTTAATGTTGTCGGCCATGTTTACTAGTGTATGTATGGATGAATGAAAGTGTTGATTAGCAATATTTTAGGATCTCTCTAAGGATGTTAAGCCAAACCTAGAGTCCAAGCTCTGATACCAATTGAAAATCACCTAGAGGGGGGGTGAATAGGTGATGAAGCTAATCAAAGGGCAATTTAAAAAATTATGAAGCAAGTGAATGCAAATGCAATGCAACAATCTCCCAAAACAAGACTAAGAGCCGTATGCCCCTTGCGGGGTTCTGAACTCCTTCCTCCGGCTTCCTCGTAAAATGAGTTAGAGGTGCGCAATGCAACCTTGTTGTATGGGATTTTGATTGACAAGATGAAGTATGATGAAAATGGCAATAGTAATCAAAAACACAAAGTAATAGCAAGGGAAAGTAAACCAATCGCAAACACAAAGATATGTTATCGAGGTTCGAGCACCCAGCTCTACTCCCCGCCTTCCCCAGAAGGATTCTAGCTACTTCCACTATCACAAAGATCAATTACAATGGAGTACCCAACTCCTACAATTTCAGCACAATTGAATTCCTTAGTAATCAAAAGATCACAAACTCTCTCTTTCAAATATCTCTTCCCTTACAAAGGTCCTTAGAGAATATTGAGAAGGAATGAAGCTCTTGTGTAAGTGAAGAAAAATGAAATCAAATCAGAGAGTATTATCAAGAAAACACTTCTGAAATGAGTGAGAAATATCAGCATAAAACCAAGAAAAATAGCTCTTTTGAATATCACAAACTTTGAATTTTTCTCTTGAATAATTGTTGTAAAGAAACTCTCCCCAAACACCCCTATTTATAGGAGAGGGCTAGGGTTTAGGGTTAGGAATTAATTACTGAAGATTAGGAAGTAATTAGTTCCAAATATACCCTCCAACGGATTTTTAATTTCAAAAATCAAGTTTAAAACAGCTATTAAAAAATCTGCCCGTTACTGTTCAACGGACACATCGGTCGACTGGCCCGGTCGACCGATAGTTCAAAAATCCGACCGTTATGAACTATCGGTCGACTGATCCAGTCGACTGAAAAGATACAGAGAGCAAAACAAACTATCGGTCGACCGATCCGGTCGACTGATGCCTGACTGAGACTTAAAATAAAATTCCGGTCGACTGTCGGTAGACAGTCGGTCGACCGACAGACGTGCACACGGATACGTGCACTCTGCCAGGACTCCGGTCGACTGCCCCGGTCGACCGACAGACATGCACACGGATACGTGCATTCTGCCAGGACATCGGTCGACTGGTGGTAGATAACCGGTCGACCGGCTCAGGCCAAAAGATGAAATAAAAATAGAATTTTGAAGAGATTAATATTTTTATCAAATCTATTTCAAACACAAATTCAGTATCTAACATAATAAAGAATTTGTAGAAGAAAGATTTAGTATTAAAATATTTTTGTATATTTTATAAGAAATAAACTTGGAAATGGTATACGCGTGAAGACGTGTGTGTTTGAGCTTCAAACCTAATCAACATTCTTTAACATACTATAAAGCTAGAAAATAAAACCTAAGGACCTCTGAAGCAATCTTTGAGCCATCCAATGCCTTGCTAGTGCCTTCTCTTCTATGATCCTTCCTTGATGTGCAATTTGCCTTCAATGCTTGTTGGAACTTAGAAGTTTTTGCAAAAGCGAAGCGAATGAACTCTAAACATGGTACAAAACCTGAAACTCATCTTAGACAAAAGATTAGTACCAAATAGCACTTATTTGGTTTGTTATCATCAAAACACAAAACAATGGAGAGTGTAACCTCTTGGGCCAACACTATGCTTTAATGAATTCAAAATATCTTGTTTTTGTATCATGAAGAAGTTTGGAAAACAAGTTTTGGAAAATACAAGTTTTCAAATTGAGCCAATATTTCCATATTACAAAAATTGTCCAAATCTTTTATAACATGCCTTGATTTTGTGCAAGCATGTTTGTTTATCAATGTATATTGGTAAAACTATTTTTTTGATTTTTAAAGTATTTTATGGGATTTAATTTCAATCAAAAAGACCAAGTTTTGAATCCCTTATCAGATTTCTGTTTCAGGCTTCAGCAAGTCGACTAGTCGCCCTATCAAGTCGACTAGAGCTGAAGTCGGCCGACCGGCTCGGTCGACCGACGTGCACGACGTGCACGCCTTGACCTGGCAGATGGCCGGTCTGCCGACCCAGTCGACCGGAACTGAGAGCAGTGCTCTCTGTTCTTTTGGGTCGACCGGGCGGTCGACCGGAGGCTCCAACGGTCTGATTTTTGACCGTTGGCGTTCGACCGGGCGGTCGACCGAGCGGTCTGACAGACCCTAACGACTAGTTTTTGACAGCCTATAAATTTGGGGGTTTGGTCATTATTTTTCTCCAAGATTTTCAAGTGGTTTTTGGGCTAGTTTTTTCAACTCTTTTCAGAGGTTTTCTCCACTTGTATTTGGGCTAAATACTTCCATTCAAAGGAGAGTTTATCAAGAGTGTATCAAAAGAGACTTTCTTGTGTTTTCCACCATAAATTCAATCCTTATTTTCTCACACAACACTTGAGCTTTCCATTGCTATATCTACCTATAGGGTTTTGTTGTGAGAGTTTTTAATTGGTGATCAAAGTTTTTAGATCACCAAGATTTCATCTTTGTTCTTTGAGGAGGCGGACGTTTGTGTTCGCATTGTTTCGGGTCCTAGTGTGGACTCGGTGTTTTGGGTTCGGGTGCGAACTCCTTATTTGAGGTGCGGCCTCGGCGAGCCGGTGGGCTTGCGTGTGTACGGACTAGGGAGTCCGAGAACTTGTAGGTGTTGCGGCACCGGGTGATCCATTGGGATCAATTATAGTGGAAATCCTTCGTGTGTCGAAGGCGGGGATGTAGAGCAAGGGTGCTCGAACCTCGAAACAAATCCCTTGTGTTTGCGATTGCTCACTCTCTCTCTCTCTCTTTGTCTCTTGTTTATATCTTGCATGCTATTACTTGTCTTATCTTTACATGCTTGATATATTGCGTGCTCATTGATATACTTGCTTGAGTTTGTTTGCTAACACTTGTATTCAACCAAGAGAGCCAACGCGGCACCTCAACCCATTCAAGGGGAATCTAGAGGAGTTTGTCCAAAGCCCTTCACGGGGAATTCGGCAACACTCTTGTGTTATACGTGGTGTTTAGTTTAAAAAATTTGTTAAGGTCATAATTGCTTTTAGCTTCCGCATTATTTGGCATTAAGTGGCCATTAGATTATCCATCACCTATTCACCCCCCCTCCAGGTGAACCTTCAGCATACACTAGACCTAATTACAATCCATACTCCAAAACATACAATCCGGAGTGAAGGAACCATCCAAACTTCTCTTGGAGTCAGTCTGGTCATGAGCAACCAAGACCATCATTTTCACCCTGCTCAGTCTCATCAACCAAGTTTCCAACAGAGCCCACCAAATTTTCAGACAAGCTTCCAACACAACTTCTAGCCCGCATATCAGTAACAATAAGCACAAAATCATCCTGATTAAAAAATGTCAGATTTGGAAAGAATGATTGAAACCTTATCTAAAACACAGGCCTCAATAATGAACACCCACAACCAGGCCATCAATAGGTCAGAAGTTCAGATAGGTCAACTGGCTAGCTCATTGAATGAAAGACAAAAAGGAACATTGCCGAGCCAACCAGTACGCAATCCTAAGAACCCCTTCCCTATTCATGAAGCCGAAGACATAGGTCCCAGTCAGTGTAACACTGTTCATATTTTGAGATCTGGAAAGCAGATAGACAATCAGGTTTCTTGTCATCATGTTCCAAATAAATTTCCAGTACCATCAACTACAAATGATCCATCTTCAAGTTCATAATCTTCAACCCCCAAATCAAATAAAGACAAAGCAAATGAGCAACCATACAAGCCTATTGTACCATTTCCTAATAGGCTAGCAAACCAAAAGACTAATGCTCAAATGGAAAAAATTAGAGAAATGTTCAATCAGGTCCAGATCAATGTACCCCTTCTTGATGCCATACAACAAGTTCCCTCCTATGCCAAATTCTTGAAAGATATGTGCACTAAGAAAAGAAAAACTAATGTCCCAAAGAAGGACTTCCTTGCTTCTAATATAAGTGAGTTGTTAACTGGGCAAATTCTCGTGAAATATAAAGATCCAGGGAGTCCAACTATTTCTTGTCTTATAGGACAGACCACAATCAATAGGGCATTACTGGATCTAAGAGCTAGCATCAATCTTCTTCCTTTCTCCGTGTATCAGCAACTCGGGTTAGGCGACCTCCGTCCGACCAGGACTACTATACAACTGGCTGATTGATCTATAAAATTTCCAAAGGGGGAGAGTACAGATGTTCTCATTCGGGTCGGGAAATTTATTTACACCTTGGATTTCATTGTTCTAGAAACGCAACCCGTACATAATCCCAAAGCTCAGACACCTGTCATTCTGGGACGACCTTTCCTAGCTACTGCAAACGCAATTATCAACTGTAGGAATGGATCAATGCGTCTAACTTTTGGGGATATGACAAAAGAGGTAAATGTTTTCCACCTGGGAAAACAACCTCGAGATGTGGAAAATGAGTCCTTTGAAGTGAACTTGATCAAAGGATTAGCAAGTGAACATGAAATGGAGATTGAATACGAATCTGAGAGAGAATTTGAGTTGGAGTCTGATGACTTCAACCTTGATCAAATAATTGAATCTATAGTGGAGTGGGCAACAGATGCAGTCCCTATCCTTCCCTTACACAAGGAACAACCATTGACAGATCAAGTCCCCTCTTCTGAGCTTAAGGTTCTTCCTAGTCATCTCAAATATCAGTATTTGGGTGAAAAGGAAGCATTTCCCGTGATAATTGCGTCCCTTCTGACGGAACAACAGGAAGAGGATCTTCTTGTAGTGTTAAGGGAAAACCGAGAGGCCATTGGTTGGACCATGGCTGATATTAAGGGAATCAGTCCATCCATTGTGCAACACCGGATTCATTTGACGGAAGATGCAAAGACTCAACTCGATCATGCAAGAGGCTGTTAGAGCTGAAATTTTGAAGCTACTAGATAATGGGATCATCTATCCCATATCCGATAGCCAATGGGTTAGTCCAGTCCATGCTGTGCCTAAGAAAGCCGGGGTTACCGTGGTAGAAAACGATAAGAAAGAATTAGTACAAACTCGTCTTCCAATGAAGATTCGAGTCTGTATTGATTACCGAAAATTAAATGCTGCCACGTGTAAAGACCACTTTTCCCTTCCGTTCATCGATCAAATGCTCGAGAGACTAGCTGGACATGAGTATTACTGCTTCTTGGATGGATATTCAGGATACAATCAAATCCCTATCGCTCCCGAGGATCAAGACATGACTACCTTCACCTGTCCATTTGGAACATTTGCATACCGAAGAATGCCCTTCGGCCTATGCAACGCTCCTGCAACGTTTCAACGTTGCATGCTTAGTCTTTTTTCCGACATGGTGGAGAAATTTTTGGAGATTTTTATGGATGATTTTTCCATTTATGGTGATTCCTTTGAACAATGCTTGCACCATCTTAACTTAGTTTTACAACGATCCATGAAGAAAAACTTGACACTCAATTGGGAGAAGTGTCACTTTATGGTCAAGTAAGGAATTGTCCTAGGGCATGAAGTTTCACACAAAGGAATCGAGGTTGATAGATCAAAAGTGGACATTATAACAAAGCTCCCTGAGCCAAAATGCTTAAAAGACATTAGATCATTTTTAGGGTACGCTGGCTTCTATAGAAGATTTATTCAGGGGTTTAGCAAAATTGCTAGACCTTTGACGAATCTCTTAGGAAAAGATGTACCCTTCAATTTTGATAAAGAATGTCTACAAGCTTGGGAGGAGCTTAAACACAGACTTATTTAGGTGCCAATAATCTCAGCGCCTGATTGGACTAAACCCTTTGAAATCATTTGTGATGCCTCTGATTATGCCATAGGCACTATTTTCGGATAACGTACTGATAACAGGCAGCACTTGATTTACTATGCTAGTAGGACGTTGAACGAGGCCAAACTAAATTACACGACAACTAAAAAGGAATTTTTAGCAGTCCTGTTTTTGTTGGAAAATTTTCACCACTACCTACTAGGATCCAAGAAAATGATTTTCACTGATCACTCCACCCTTCGATACTTAATGCAAAAGAAGGATGTAAAGGCTAGACTGATTCGATGGATACTTCTTTTACAAGAGTTTGATTTGAAAATTAAAGATAAAAAAGGGCGTTGAAAATGTGGTGGCAGATTACCTTTCGAGAATTCCTAATACACCAATTGAGACTTTACCTATCAATGAAGACTTTCCTGACGAACACATCTTTACGATGTGTAAAGAGCCCTGGTATGCTGATATAGCAAACTACCTTGCAATCGAGCAAACACCTTCAAATTGGTCCGATCAGGACAAGTATCGTTTTATGAAACAAGTGCGATTTTTCGTTTGGGATGAACCGTATTTATTCAAATATTGCCCTGATCAGATAATTAAAAGGTATCTTTCTGAGGATGAACATCATAGCGTATTGACATTTTGTCACGAACTTGCTTGTGGTGGACACTTTGGTCCACGTAAGACTGCTGAGAAAGTCCTTCAGAGTGGGTTCTATTGGCCCACTCTCTTTAAGGACGCTTATACTTTTTGCAAGCTCTATGCCAGATGTCAAATGATGGGTCGGATCACACATAAAGACATGATGCCCCTTACACCGATCCTTGAGGTAGAAATTTTCGATTTGTTGGGCATCGATTTCATGGGACCCTTTCCTCTGTCCTATGGCAATCAATACATTTTGGTGGCCGTAGACTACGTTTCTAAGTGAGCTGAAGCTATTCCTACTAGGACAAATGATAACCAAGTTGTCATCAAGTTCTTACGGGAAAACATCATTTCTCGCTTCGGAGCCCCACGTGCGATAATTAGTGATAACGGGAGTCATTTCTGCAACCAGGCTTTTGAAGCCCTAATGCGGAAGTACTCCAACTGTCATAAATTACCCACGGCCTATCATCCTCAGATGAACGGTCAAGTGGAGGTTACCAACAGACAAATTAAACTGATATTGGAGAAAACTGTTGGACAAAATCGTAAGGATTGGTCCATCAAACTGATTGATGCCCGGTGGGCATATCGGACCGCCTACAAGACTGTCCTTGGTATGTCTCCATATCGAGTTGTATTTGAAAAACCCTGCCATCTGCCTGTGGAGTTAGAGCACCGTGCTATGTGGGCACTAAAACAACTGAATTTGGACTTAGACAAAGCGGTGATTTGAGAAAGCTACAGATATCCGAGTTAGACGAGCTACGAAATGATGCATATGATAACGCTCGGATATCCAAACACAGAGCTAAGATTTTCCATGATAAGTCAAATTCATAGGAAAAATTTTGTCTCGGGACAAAAAGTTCTGTTATACAACACTAGACTCCACCTTTTTCCTGGTAAACTAAAAACCAGGTGGTCAGGCCCCTACATCGTCCAGAATGTCTCTCCTCATGGTGCCATTGAAATTTTCGATCCCAAAGATGGCAACACTTTCAAAGTGAATGGTCAACGCTTGAAGCCATTTTTCACCACTGAGTCTGAGTCACATAATGTTATTGAACTGGGTCTTTGTGACCCAGTCTATATGTGACCACGTAATTCCACACCATTCCCCGATGTCACCTGTAAATCACTTTGGAACTTCCTTTGTAAATAAAAAAAATAAGGACAAAAATAATAAATAAGTGGGACTTAGGTGCTAAATATCACCTAGGGTTTTCATCTTTCCCTCCACTCCATTTTCTTTCTAAATAACCTAGGGTTGTAAATTCCTAGTTTCCCTTTGGGCAATTTGGGGATTTTGTCATTCTCAGCTTCCTATAAATACCCCTCCTCCCGTGTTCTCCTCTATACCCTACCTCCAATCTCAGATCTGAAACACAAACATCCAGCACTGCCCTCCAAATTTTTCTGCGCCCCTCCCTCAACTACCTGGCCGCGTTTCCATGGCACCTGCTGCGCTTCCGCGGCAATACTGAAGAAGCTGGGCCGCCGCCAAATTTCCTTGCTGTAGCGGCCTTCTGAAATCTTTAGATGTACCACCTATTCATCTGCTGCAACAACAGATTGCTCTCTGCAATCTCGTTTGAGTTTTCCCCCTACGTAGTCCGGGGAAGTTTGCGTATCCCTTCTTATTGCTTCCTATTATTCATCATGGCACCATCTATTTTCACTGAAAAAGATTTTGCTAGAATACTTAGCGATGTGAATGGTTATGGGCATATATTTTTAGATCGTATTCGTGCGTGGGATTGGTATGCATTGATATATGATAATTCAGATCGCGAGGCTTATTACTGTCCTGAGCTAGTCAAGCTTTCTACAATTCCATAGATCACGCCTCAGTAAACTTTGACACATATAAAATCTTTGTGCACATGCCCACTGGGGATATTATTGTCACGCTTCTTCTACTGGAAGAACTCACACATGTCCCTTGCAACCCACATCATAGCGAACCGCTACCTTTGATCGATTACTTGACTGTCATGGGGGCTCGTTGTACGGAACAAGATAGGGGGCTCAAAGCCATACCTTTAGAAACATATATTGCGTTGGTCGCTGGATTCAATGCAATATTTTAGGACTAGACCACACAACCTTCTTTAACAGGCAGGTGCTGCAGATTATACACGACCTGATGACTCGACAGCACCCTATCTGTATCAACAAGATCATTTTTCATAGTATCATCTCCAACTCCTCCCGCACACGCGGTGCAAAGTACTCGCACCCCGTTTTGATCACTCGTCTGTGTAGGACTTTCTTACCAGATGACATTTTTGACTTATATGATAGGGTGTTCATTGCACAAGAGCGGGCGACTAGCGCTTATAATAGTTGTCTTCATGCGGTCTGGACTCCTAGTGTCCAGTCCGAAGATGTCCCTGTGGAGTCCTCTTCGGAGGAAATTTTAGAGAAGGAGGATGAGCCGGCTTTTTGGCAACAGGACCCCCTAGCTGATTCACGCGCCTTCATGTCTACCATTTGGCGAGGCATGAAGAAGATATTTCGGGGGCAGATTTGACTACACAAACAGGTTGCGGATCAAAAATCTCGCCCAGATCGCATAGAGAAGGGTTTACAGCGATCACAGTCGGCTGGACCTAGCACCACCGCTGGTCTAAGCCGAAGGCAGGGGTGATATCTTTCTTTACCTATTTCATGCGTATATTTTTTTTGTATACATTGAGGACAATGCATAGGATAGGTATGGCGGGGTAGATACTAACATTAGAATTTTCTAGACTTTTTCTTTTAGATTTCTAGGTTTCTCTTTTCTTATATTTCTCTTTTCTTACTAACATAGGATTTTTCTAGACTTTTTCTTTTAGATTTCGAGGTTTTTTGCTTCTTAAAAAAAATAAATAAATTATAAATAAACATAAAAAATATTGATCCATTTCTTTGAAAAGAATTAACTTGATCTTTGGTATTAAGGAAATTCTAAGCTAAGATTTCTTAATATAAGTCGAAATAAGAAATTTTGTTGGATCTTTAGGTTAAGAAAGAAAAGAATAGAAAAGACAGCTAGATTTTGAATTTTTCTAAACGCTATAAACATTTGCATATTGAGGAATTAATCAAAGACTTAGTGACTTTGTTTACATAAAAAAATAATAAAAAATAAAAAATATATATATATAGATATTCATAAATAAAACTTGATCACTAATTAAGCTGGTTGGTTGTGCCTTAAGAAGCATAACCAGTCACACCTAAAAGTGGTTGAGTCCTTAGTATTCGTAGCCTAGTTTACTCGAGACCTTGAACCTTAGGGATGTATCTTCATCTGGTGCCCTAAGACCATTTGGTCTGGAAGTCATCGGTAAAAGGCTCGCTTTATAAGTAAATTAGAAAGCCTAATGAAGCTAAGAGAATGTAAATATATACTCTAAAAATATATATATATATAATATATATAAAAATATGTATGTGTGTGAACAAGCAAACTAAAGTCTGAGAAAAATCCCTCATACATATGTATATGTGTTGGACCTGATACAGAATCCAGTTTCTCTCTATTCTTGGAATACTTAACCTAAGTTGAAAACAATACTTCAAATGGAAACTTATAAAAAGAAGAAAAAGTTTAGAATAACCCTAAACCGATAGATCACCGAAATTCTTGAAGGAAATGGATCATAAAAAAATGTTTCTCTCTTTTCATTGACATTTTCTTTTTCTTTGGGATTTTGTGGGTGCAATCTGCTGAAAACCCTCAGGAGACAACACTCCTCCTCTAGGGTAACCTAGAGGTTTAACGGCTTGTTGCACGAGCTCAGTGCAATCGTGTCACCTACGAAAGTGGTGTAATAATTTAGTTAGGTTTTTTTTTTTGCTTATTTTGCTTAGGGACGAGCAAAAGTTAGGTATGGGGGTGTGATTGGAGTCATTTATGCATCATTTTCTACCACCATGCTATGCTTTATATGAATAAAAAGTTAATTTTTACTGCTTTTTTCTCTCTTTTTTCATGTCCAATGTCTAATGGAGAAAGAGGCCCAAATTATGATTTTTAAGGAATTCAAGAAGCATTTAAGAAGCCCACAAAAGAAAAGCCCAAGTCTGAAAAGATCCAGAATGCATTCTCAGTTTTCACAAGATCCAACTGAGGATACGAGATGCAATAGAAAGGCACAAAAATCCACTAGCGCAACGGCCAAGAAACGGCAGCGGAAACGCGGCATGTGCCGCGGACCCGCCACAATCTGTAGGCCGTTACTTCAGTGTTTGATCCAGAGACTAAAGTGGGATGGCCTCCTCGCATGAAGACTATAAATAAACCTCTAGGGCCTCTGTAATCGGAGAGGAGAAAAGAGCATTGTTTTTATAGGGAAATTGTTAGGGTTCTCTAGGTTTTCTTTTAGTCTCTTATGTAATTTTCTTTTTCTCCTTCTCTAATCCAGAAAAGAGAGAGTGACAGTGAGCAATCTTTGTAATTGGAGACGGTGACAACTGATCGGCAAAAAGCAAGCACAAGAAAAGTAGAAAGGGAGTGGGTCGAAGTTACTGCTTTTGTGATTCTTCCGTAGTAGCGAAGTGGCTATACGGGTCGTATCCACAAGGAGGGAGAGCGATGAAAGCTTGATGCGGGTTCAAAGTTCAAGAAGAAAGAAAGTTCTTTGTTTCCAAATAAAGAATTGAAAAGTGAAAACAAGTTGTTTTAAGAATTGTTGGAAAATGTTTTGGTGATTTGTAAAAGTGGGTTTTTCTTAATGGTAAAAACGCATGGCTAACTTTCTACTAATTGCTCCCATTAATCCCTAACTTCTTAAAGATGTGCCTCACGATGGATCATAGGCAAGTTTACCCCTTATGCAAAGGAACATTCACGCGAAAATCGAGTGAAAGTTCTTCCTATGACTTTGCTTTACACGGCAAAAACTCGGACATTCCCATATCAAGATCCATTAGAAGGCGAGAATACGGGAAGACACGAGTGCACTAATGGTATCGGCAAAATTAAAAGGAAAGTCTCTAACTTACACAACAAGCAAAGTACAAAACCCGTAGATCATCAAAAAATCATTTAAGTATGAAATATAAGAAGGTAAGTACTTGTAGGTAAGTTAGAGTTAGAACCCTCGTCTTAAGATGCCATAGCTCTTGTTTGCACAAGGCTTGTTTGACACTATTGACTCATGTGGGTTATCAATCAAGTGTTAGAAATTAATGGGTTAGTAGTTAGTTAGCCATGCTAATGAAAAGTTAGTTAGCCATAAAGGTAAAAGAAACAACACAAGAAAAAGAGGTAAAGGGAAAGGGAGTTACACTGCAAGAAAGTAAAAGAAAAGAAGTAAGGAGGAAGTTACACTACAACAAGGAAATGAAAGTAAATGACAAAGACAAATAAATGGAAAGAAGGAAGAGAAGTAATTACTTGTATTGATTGTCACCCTCCAAATACAACTTTTACACACTCTCTCTTTCACTCTAGTGGCTAAACCTACAACTAGAAGAAGAAGAACAACAACTACAAATCTTAAAAACAAACTTATAACAACTTGCTCTAAACTCTGGATCTCGACAAACTGAAGACCCCAGGGGGGTATTTATAGGCACCAGGGGAAAGGGGGCCACGTGGGAAGCACGTGGCCCAAAGCGCAGGCGCGCGCGCGCCTGGCTTCGGGCAGCGCGTCGCCCAGTTTGTCTCCTGTCAATTAGACCTCCTGGATTTGCGATTTGACTCCCTGGGCTGACAAAATCTTCACTCTAAAGTCAATGGCTAATTGGTAGGGTTTTAATCACCAATTAAATGGTGATTTAGGTCTTCTTCTTCATTTACACATCATGGACCTAGATTGAAGCAACCAAAGCTTTATCAGCAAAATTTAACATTAAATAAATATGAGAATGTGATGATAATTATGCAAAATTAGAGACTAATCAACAACGCAATACAAGGATCGAGCTTTCAACCTTCATCTTCTTTTGTTCTAGTGCATTGTTTTTCTTTTAAGCTTTTACCTTCTTTTACTTCACTTCTACAATGATTTGTCTTTTGTTCTTTATTTCTATGTCTAGCTAAATCATTAACATGACTAACTAACTTTTAATTTTACTAACTACTAACTCTTGGGTGATTGCTGACTTATATGATTCTTTGGATGCGTTCTTCTTTTAAGTCTTGCAAATTACAAGTCAATATCACTCCCAATGAAGATGTGTTGCTTTTTATTCTTTGCAAATGCTAAGTTTACCCTCTATATGACTCATGTGAGCCTCACTTAGGGCCTTGTCTTTAGAACAAGTGCAGTGTGGAGCACTTCACTATGCCAATGACTACATTACAAGTTCTTATTTCATGCTTGCTTTGCTATAGCTTTGATGGACTAATGAATCTTGTATGTTTCTTAGCATTGTTAAAAGTGACTGTCCTTGTTCTACTAATGAAGATCTATTTAGGGAGCCAATGATTCAAGGAGGCAACTAGCCTAGATGAGAAACACCTTCGACATGGGACAACACAAGGACATGATAAAGCAAGACAACAATTGCTGATGATTCAACATGAGGCATTCATCACCTAACGAGAGTAGTAAGTTAGTAAATTATTATATTAGTTAGTCATGGTTTCTCTTTATATTAGTCCTAAAAATCTCTCTTAAAAATCTCTCTTCTAAAAACTTCTTTTCTTCAAGCTTCTCAGTTTTCCTTCATCTTTATTCTTGTTTCTTCATTTCTTTTACACAACACCGAAAGATTTTTCACTTACCTTCCACATTGTTTTGTTTTCTATTTCTCAAAACAAAGAAGAATCTTTGTTTTTCTTCACAAAGATTTCAATACAAACCTTGAACTCTTCTATTGCTAACCCTCCCTACAGATACAACCCGTCCTAGCTTATGCTACGAATGGTAATTCGGAAGGAGCAAAGTAAACCTGCATAAACATTTGAAGTTCTTGATCATCAGTACACGGCAACCAACAGTTTACTCTAAACCTCTTTTCAATACAACTAATCCTACCGAACAATCCCTTAGCTTCGCTGCGAAGAGTGAGCTTAGTACTTGAAGAACTAGATAGCGAAGCACACTGTGGTGCTTTATCTGCTGCTTTGCTGCTAAAGAGATTAGCACTAGATAGTGCTTTAGCTCTAGCTTCGGGGCTAAGAGCTTTGGGAATGTCCTTGGGGGTTGAAGCTGCATAAGCACTACTGTCAACACCTAAGGGCGATCCCTTAGCTCCGCTGCGAAGAGAGAGCTTGACGTTCGAGGAACCAGGGGGTGAAGCACGCTGTGGTGCTTTGTTCACTTCCTTGTTGCAAAGGAGGTTAGCACCGCTGGGTGCTTTAGCCTGACTATCAGGAACTTATGCGTACCCTGAGGGTACTGTGCGTGCCACACCATCAGTAGCTTCATTTATAAGAATGAGACTAGCGTTAGAGTTACTGCTCCAGAATTAGGCGAAGGTAAAATTGCCGTTGTAACTTGGCGGCTAGTAGTCTCGACGAATCTGGCAGGCATCTTGCCTTTGTCTTCGCGGGATAGATGAACTTGTGGTGTAGCTACGCCTGAAGCTTCGCATGGAGCTTTCTACTTTGGCCTCCACATCTGCTTTGAAAAAGGAGACTTAGGTTCGCAGGGAACTTGGCTAGCCACACACGAGGCTGAGAGGAGTTAGAAGGATTCTGCCTCCGGTTTCTGTTCCGAAACCTTAGCCATCGAGACCTTTCGTGCTTTCATGCACGGAGCATTAAACTACCCCCAGAGAGGAGTTCTTCGAATTTTCCTTGGTCGAAGAGAAGAACTAGGTTTTCGAAGATAACAGGCTAAAGATTCTGACCCTTGCATTGCGGGCCTGCTTCCTTGTTGCGCCAGAAGACCGTGGTAGGCTCGCAAAGAGCCTTACCTGTCTCCACAGAGACTTGCTTCGAAGATTTAGCCAGAGGGGCTCTGGCCACACCGGCTTTCTTGAATTCAGAAGTTGATCTGAAGGCTTGTTCGTCGCATTGCGACACTTGATTCTCAACAGTGGAGAATCATTTCCCCAGCGGAGTCGCCATCTTGTTTTCCATTGATTTTGCAAAGGGGGAAAACTTACAAAAAGGGGTCGAGGAGCTAAATTACAAGTAATTCTTTTGCAATAAAAAGATTACAAATAGATCTCCTCTGAGATTCTAGAGAAGTGTGCCGATAGGAGTCTGTCAGCGCGCGATCACTTTGTCCCTTTGACGATGCGATCGATCAGACAGTCAGTCTGCTGCCTAATAGGATTCCCTTCTCGCCTGGTTCGGAGAATCGGAGAACAAAAGGTTGGTAGAACCCTCTTGTTACTTCTCAAACTACCTCAACTTGGAAATTCCTTCTCGCCTGGTTCTGAAAATTTCTTGAGAGGGAGGAAGATCTTAGGGTATTAGCACCCTGATTAGCGAAGTAGGTCTCTGAATTCTTGGAAGTAAAAGAATAGATCTCTATTTAGCTGTCTCTTCTCCTTCTTTCAGCCTCTCTCTTTGTGTGCCTTCGTATACCCCTGGTGGGCTATTTATAGGGAGAGCAGGGGTACAATTGTCCCTTTGTAAATCTGAAAACAGACTAAGTTAATCTATTTAAATTTAGAAAGTAGCCTTACCACGAGGCGAGGATCAGCTTCTGCGAAGTTAGGAATAATAGGTAGTGTCGATCTCCTGATCTGTTTTGATTCTTTCCAAATATTTAAAGGATCCCCCCTGATCTTCTTACTTATTTTAGGAGAGTCAAGGGATTATGGTAAACAACTGCCCAATTTGATCTCAGATTTGATCTTGATTAGATTTGATCCTGAATAGATTTAATCTCATCTGGAGATTTAATTGGTCAAAGTTGACCATAACGGACCTGCAGCGGAGCTACCGTGTCGAGCTCAAAGCGGAGCTGGAAGGAGCATCTGGCGAAATCAGAAGAAAGCTCTTCAGTGGAGCTGGATAAACATCTATGGCGAAGCTACTGACCATCCTTCTGTGCAGTTGTTTATGGCTTCGAGCGAAGCTAACTCTCTACAGATTAACTGAGCACTTCAGGCGAAGCTGTAAGTTAGCTCTCTGATAGAGCTTTGAACAGCACCAATGCAAAGTCAGACAAACTTAGCCTCTCAGGTAAGGCTATCCCCTTGGGCTCATGCGATGCTAAGTGTTGAGCTAACTTAGCATCTTAGGCCTACTTAGGTCTCTTCAAAGACAATTTGGGCTCACTGTCTACTTTACTGGATCAGTAGAGTCCAAGTTGCTGATTTGTCCCTCAGAGATGGGTACAGAACTGGTCGTTAGCTTGTCTGCCACTTGTCTTTTGTAAATGTCAACAAGTTTAGACATTGTTCAGGCCAGTTAGGAATCTTGTCTTTTTTAGAATGTCAATAATGCTTGGGGATTGTTTGCTAACACTTGTATTCAACCAAGAGAGCCAAAGCGGCACCTCAACTCTTATCTAGAAAAATCTTGAGGAGTTAGTCTAGAGCCCTTTACGGGGAATCTGGCTACAATCTCGTGTTATACTTGGTGTTTAGCTTAAGAAGCTTTAGTTTGCATAAATAGTTTTAATTCTGCACTAATTGACCATTAGATTAGCTAGTCACCTATTCACCCCCCTCTAGGTGATTTCAATTAGTATCAGAGCCAAGTACTCTTGATTTGGATCTAACAACCTTGAGTTAAAGATCCTCATTTTATAGCTAATCACAATATTTGTACACACACATGGATTTCATGTCACCTCCCACCTTTGACATTCTTAGCATCCAAACTTGGAAGGTTTAAATGTCTATGTACCTCAAAGGCCTAGGTATTCATCTTTATCTTACTACTATTAAAGATTCATATGTTAATAATAGCAAGTATATTGAGGCTAACTCAAAAGCCATTCATGCTTTAAAGAGTACCCTAAATAATGATTATTTATGTAGGGTTGCTAATCTTGACTCGACTTTTGTAGTTTGGAACACCATCACCTCCCTTGGCGAAAAAGAACTATATTATACGGGGAGCGACTCGGATGTTGGAAGTGAAGATTCCAACGTATGCTACATGGTCCAAGGGGATAACCCCCTTGAGATAACTACCGAATCCGAGTTAGAAGAGGATGTTGATATGCCATATGATGAACTTGCATCTTTTTGTCAAAAACTTCTAGAAAAGTATGACATGCTTAAAAAGGATAATAAGAAAATGAAAAACAAATTGGATGCCTTGTTAAATGAAAAAGATTCTTTACAAAATAAATTAGAATATTTTTCAAAAAAAATGAATGTTTGAAAAATGAAAATATTTCCTTGCTTTCTAAATTAAATGATCTTTGTGAAGGAAATACTTCATTGAAAAATAAAATTGTTTTGGTGGAAAAACAAAAGGAAGTTGCTTTGAATGAAAATAACTCTTTAAAAAGAAACATTATTGAAAAAGAAAAAGTTAATGTTTCTAAAAAGAATAAGATTGTTGACCATGCTTTTCCTGCTACTACTAAAAATGAAGTTAAATTTTTGAAAAATAAAATAGATTGTTTAAGCTCAACTTTGAGCAAATGTACTTTAACCATTCTAAATTGGAGTCCTTGTTTTCAAAGAAACAAGCTCCACATGTTCATACACATCACCCTCAACATGCATATGCACACTTTGCACGCCATGACCACACTCATACACATATGCATCCTAGAGTGTACAAGTGTACATATTGCGGCCGCAAAGGCCATTTAGCAAGATTTTTGTTATGATAGAATTAATTCTTTAAATTTTGCTAATAAGAATGTTTGGGTTCCTTACAATGCTAACCCCCGAAGACCCAGAAGAAAATGGGTACCAAAATCCCTGCCTTTTGTATTTGATGTAGGTGTGGGCTCTCACAAAACGTGAGAGAGTTGGTGCCTTGATGGTGGATGCACATGGATTGATGGACACACATTTGATGTACTGCTATCAAGGAGGTTTGGTGGGACAACCACCATGTTTTGGAGACTTAGAGTATAGTTTTTTAGTTTGGTAACTATCTCTAAACTCCTATTTTATTTACATGCGTTTGTAATTGATGATTTTTAGCATGTGTAAGTGTTTGTTAAAATATTCATGATTTGTATTTGTGTTCATGTGGTAAACACTTGTTTAGATGTAATTTTTGTCAAAACTTGTGTATATACTTATACAAATAGTGAGCAACAATTGATTCATATATATCTGCACTTCATTGCTTATTTGTACTCACTATATGTACATGTATAGCCTAGTTTTGATGATTTTCTCATTTACACTTGTTTTGCCTATTTACATGTTTTACTTCATGTATATGCTATTTTTGTTCAAAACTAATAAATATACATGTATGCCCCTTGAGTCACTTGCTTTCATGCAATTATATTATGGACTCTTTTTATGTTTGGGATATGTATGCATATTATTAGTTTTGGATAAAAACATACATATACCTAGAAGTTTGTTTTTAGATGAAAAATAAATTTTTATGATTTTCATCTTTATATAAAAAATGAATTTTCATGTTTTTCACTTGTTTGATTAAATGATATTTGTTTTTAAGCTTCATTGACTATGTTCATGGAAAATGCTAATTACATGATTTTTGTGCACTCACACTTTATTTGTTTATTCATGACTTTGTTTCATGATTATTTTTGAGCTTTATAGATTTTGGGTGTCAACCTTTATGTATTTAGTATGTTTCATGATAGACATATGCTTTGATTTCATGCTTTGAAGGATCTTTAAGTAGTTTTTCAAAAATTAATTTAACTAGTTATTTATTCTTCATTTGGTAGTGTTTTCACAATAAAAATATTTTCAACCTCCTATTTTTGGAAACCCCTACCAACCCCTTTAATGGGCGGACGGATGGGCGAACATACCTTGTATGCCTTATTGAAAATCTTCTATCTTGTGCATGAAAAAGGGTGGTTATTATGAGTTATACATTTGTTTCACATCATATTTTCAATTGGTATCTCAATTGATATTTTCGTATATACTCATATTTTGTTTTCTATATATGTATGCTTCATTTCATATAATATCAATTTCTATTGGTATTTTCATTTTTCATACATATATATGATATGTTTATGCTTGAGTTACAAGTTACATATTTAAAGCACAAAGTATGTTTATGCTAAGCTTGAATCAAATCTTGGTTTCAATTGACTTCTCAATTGGTACTTTTTATAAGCTTATGCATTATTTTTAATTGGTATTGATATCATAATTTACAATATAATTCAATTGGTATCTATTGATCTATTTATTTCAATTGATATCCATGTAAATTTAAATTGGTATCAAAATATAAAATGTTTTCTTTCATTGGTAACAAAATTTCGTTGCTATTTAATTTAGTATCATATCATAATTTACAATAAACTTCAATTGGTATCTATTTATTTCAATTGGTATCCATATATTTCAATTGATATCTATATATTTCTATTTCTAAATGGGTTTAAATTTTACTTGGTATCAATATGTTTTACCTACTTGGTATCAAAATTTATCATGTATTTTAATTGGTAAAATGTTTTCATTTTTCATGCATATATAAATGCTTGGAATCACTTTTTCAAAATTTAAATTTAAATTGGTATCAAATATAAAATAATTTCTTTCATTGATATCAAAATGTAAAAATGTTTCGATTTCAATTGGTATCACAAATTTCCTATTTCATATGGTATAAAATTCTTGTGATATATCAATTTGATTTGTTGAAAAATTAAAAATTTGTACTGTTTATTTACAATTAGTATCTTAAAATTTTGTTTATTACAAAGGTATCTTAAAATGTGTTTTCTTACCTTGAGTAAATCTCAAAATTTGTGTTAAAAAGGTTTTGATATGTAGTGCCTATATGCAAGGGGAGCTTAACATCTCTTCTACATATAGATTCATGTTGAGTGTCTCTTATATTAAGGAGCTTGACGACTCTTCTTTATGCGATACACGTGTGTAGGAGGAGCTTCACATCTCCACTTATGCATTGCATATTATGCGTTATGTCATCCCTTCTTCATATAATGCATGTATGCAGGAAAGTTAACTTAGCGTCTTTCTCTTCATGAATGTATATCGCATATATATCCTTATTATTGATTTGTTTGATTTAACCCTTTTTGATGATTTTTGTTTCGGAAAAAAAAGGGAGAACATTGTTTTGTGTTTTCTTTAACCCCTTTGTTGATGATTGACAAAAAGGGGGAGAGATTTTGAGTTTATATATGCATGTTTGAGTTCTTATATATATTGAGTTTATGCATCTTATGTTTTACAAATTGGGAGAATGCTTTTGAAAGTATGGGGAGAAAAGTTTTTAGAAAAAGGATTTTGGATTTATGTTTTGTCTCTCACCATATTGATGCATATATGTTTGTTTAATTTTATATACTTCATTGACATATCTTATTGTTTATTGTTATGTATGAGTTAAGGGGAGCTTCTTTGAAGCTTTACTTTAATCCATGCATATATAACTTCATGAGTTTTGTCATCATCAAAAAGGGGGAGATTGTTGGCCCAAAGGCCCATCACTCTATTTTGATGATGATTAACTAATGTAGTTATAGTACTAATGATCTTGTATTTAATTAGTCTCAGATTTGTGATCAAGATCTTAGTAGGTATTTGGCTTCAAAAAAGGATTTAAAGTCATGTTTTGGAGCTAACACGGTTTGATTCAAGAGCTTATGCATCAAGACCACATTAAGTACTCAAGAGGAGTCTAGCTCTTTGAATCAAAGTTTGGACCAAGTGAAGAAGGTGAAGAATACTTCAAGTAAAAACTTCGAGAGAAGACTTGAGTCTAGGTCTGTTTTGTTAAGATTTTGTTTTAGATAAAATGTAAAGGATAGAATAGTTGGTGGAATTCAATGTATGCATGTCTTTAACCAAAACCATTTTTAGTGCTTATTGTCAAAAACATAGATATTTCATCATTTATGTGTAGTGGATCATATCCATACACACTATGCTTTAAAAGTGTTTAAAATATCTTGTTTTTGTATTTGGAGAAGTTTTAGAAAAATCTATTTGAAAAAATACAGATTTGGTTTCAAGCCAAAAATTCTAAGTTACAAAAATAGTTTAAAATGTAACATGTTTTGATTTTTACTTAAAACCATTTTGTATATCAAAGTATAATACTGAAACTATTTTTGTAGAGTTTTAGAGATTTTATGGGATTTTATTTTAAGTCAAAAAGCCAAATTTTTAATCCCTATAATCCCTGTTTCTGGCTTCTGCTGGTTGACCGGCCGGTCGACTGAGTCAGGAGTCCGTCGACTGAGTCGGTCGACCGACGTGCACAACCGTGCACGCCTAGTCTGGCTGGGGGTCGGTCGACCGAATCGGTCGACCGCCAGAGAGCTTCTGCTCTCTGGAAAGCCCCGGTCGACCGGGCTATCGACCGGCAGAGAGATCTGCTCTTTGTTTTCAGGCCACGGTCGACCGGGCCGGTCGACCGCTGGCTCAACGGTCAGGCCGGTCGACCGGGCGGTCGACCGACAGCCGTCAAGGCTGTTGATTTGGCCCCAACGGCTAGTTTCTGGTTAGCCTAACCTAGTTTTTCCCATCTATTTCAGAAGTTTTTTCCACTAGCTTGAGAGCAAATATTTCCAATTCAAAAGGAAGTTTATCAAGAGTGTTTTCAAAAGTGATTCTTGAGTTTTTCACCACAACTTCCATCCTTGTTTTTCTCACAAACACTTGAACTATCTATTGCTATATCTATCCTATAGGGATCTTTGTTGTGAGAGAATTTGAGGTGATCAAGTGTTTAGATCACCAAAATTTACATCTTTGCTTTGAGGAGGCGGACTTGTGTGTTCATGGTGTTTCGAGTTTTAGTGAGAGCTCTTTGTAGAGGTGCGGCCTCGGCAAGCTTGCGCGCTTGCGGTGTGTAATTCTTGTGGGAACGAGCGAAGGGACTAGAGAGTCCAAGAGTTCTAGTGAGAACTCCTTGTAGGTGTTGTGGCATCGAGTGATCCGGTGGGATCGATTTTAGTGAAAATCCTTCATAGTGTTGAAGGCGGGGACGTAAAGCAAGTGTGCTCGAACCTCGAAATAATTCTCCCATGTTTGCGATTGCTCTCTCTATCTCTTACTTGTCTTTATATCTTGCATGCTTATATTGTCTTTATCTTTATATGCTTGATATATTGTGTGCTTATTTGTTATATGCTTGGGGATTGTTTGCTAACACTTGTATTCAACTAAGAGAGCCAAAGCGGCACCTCAACTCTTATCTAGAGGAATCTTGAGGAGTTAATTCAGAGCCCTTTACGGGGAATCCGGCTACACTCTTGTGTTATACTTGGTGTTTAGCTTAAGAATTTTAGTTTGCATTAATAGTTTTAATTCCGTACTAATTGACTATTAGATTAGCTAGTCACCTATTCACCCCCCCTCTAGGTGATTTTAGAAACGTGTCAAGTTTGTGGCCTATAAACGCAAGGGAGGAGTAGGCACATGGTGGGGTCAACTGCAAAGCATAAGAAGATATCAAGACAAATCACCCGTGATGACATGGAGATACGTGAAATAGCTCCTTCAAGGCAGATTTCCTCCACCCTACTATCAACAAATTTTGTATAATCAATTTAAGCATTGCCAACAAAGGACAAGAACTGTCGCGGCATACACAGAGGAATTCTATCGGCTATTATCCCATTATGATCTATCCATGACAGAGGAACAACAAATGACAAAGTACATTAGTGGTCTAAAGTACTCCATTCAGGAGCGTGTGATCCTTCATGATGTGTTCTTCATTGATGAAGCTCATAATAAGGCGTTGAAAATTGAGAGACTACAAAGCAGAGCTCCACCTTTCAAGCATCTAATGCCAAATGAAAAGCCATCAGGTGGCAAAGGGATTTAGCTGAGTTCTATGACAGATGACCAACCGTTAGCCCCACAGTAGACCAAAGCTCCTATGTTAACACCGACAATAACAACCACCACAGCTGCAAAGGGGAAAGAAAATCCTTATACCAAGCTTGAGATTGGTAAATGTTATAGGGGTGGAGAGTTGGGGCACAGGTACAATAAATGCCCTAAAAGGAAGCAAGTAAATATGATGGATTATGAAAATGACGAAGGAGTCGTGATTGAGGAAGCAAGTGACTCTGACATGCTGAAAAACATGGAGATCCTATAGCTTATGGTGTTCAGAAATTGTTCTCCAACCAGAAATTCCCCGACACCATACAACGACATTAAATCTTTTATTCAAGGTGTTCGGTCAAGAATAAGGTATGCAAGCTCATCATTGACAATGAAAGTTGCGAGAACATCATATTTAGAGCACTTATAAATCATTTGAAGTTAGAGACGAAGCCACATCCTCATCCTTACACCATTGGTTGGATCAAGAAAGGTTTAGCTATCAAGAAAACGGATTTATGTCATGTTTCTATTTCTATTGGCAAATTCTATCAAGATTTGATTGCTTGTGATGGTGTCAATTTGGACATCTGTTATATTCTTTTGGGGAGACCATGACAATATGATGTTGACGCTACCCACAAGATAAAGAGAATTTCTATATGTTCACTTGGAAGGATAAGAGAGTTGCCTTGAAGCCAAATCAACATATTTCAAATTCTATAAAAGAAAAAGAGCATAAACTCATATCAATATACAATCGAGGCAGATTAAGATTTTGAGATCAAACTTTTCCTCAAGTCGAGTTTGCTAAAGATAGCAACGTATAGGGTTCAATTGATTGGAACTTGAGGATAAGTTCTTTTGAAGAGGGAGAAACTTATGTAGGAAGGGAAAGCAGAAAATAGCTTTAGGGGTCGATAGGCTGCAACCCCCTGTTGACAGCCCGCAGAAAATGGTTTTAGCTGTCGGAAAGGCCGCAACTCCATGTCGATAGCCCGCACTTCGGCTGTCGACAAACCTCAGACTAACTCCGATAGAGCCTACTCGAGAGTTGAGAATATACAGTTTGTCGACGAACCACTTTTGCTGCAGATGGTCTTGTGCGAGTCAGCCATATCCAACTTTGAACATGAGTTCATTTTTTTAGTCTAATTTGAATTTTGATTTAGTTTTATTTTTTTCATGTAATTAGGTTTCCTATAGAGTAGTATTCCTTTTTATTTGCTTATATAAGGTCATTGTATTTTTTTTAGCATTCAACTTTTGATAATCAATAAAATTGAGTCTTTTCTCTTTCAATTGCCCGTGAATTCGAGTGCTTTGCTCGTGGATTCGAGTGTTTTTTCTATCTGAAGGTATCTTTTAGGGTTTGTTGGTACTAAAAACGAGATCTAGCCAGCGTTGTTCACTTCCTCCTCTGCGTCACTTTTACATAAGTCATTTATTCCATTTTTATCTATGTTTACTTCATATAGCCAGAAGGCATGCACAACCTTATTAAGGCATTATCAGAATTCCCATCACACAATCAAGCTTACGAAGATTGTAGACAAGATTTTGCAATTTGAGATGAAGATTGTTATTCCCGTTAGAGAAATTTGTGATGAGAAACAGCCGATTAATCAAAATATAAAGTAAAGATTATCCGAATTCACCGAATCATTGTTGCCTCACAATTGCCGAGTAGGCTGTGTGGCCATTGCAGACCATTGATTATTTGCTGATTTTTTTCTTTTTGAGAAAAATTCCCCCTTATAGGAGATTGTTTTCTAATATTCCCTAGCATTCGAAGTTTTTGCATTGTATTCTGCAAATAGTATGGAAAACTTTTTCGTTATCAAAAGCATCGGAACACCAGGAAAAAAATTTCTGCACTTCTTTATGCGTATTATACTTGAGGAACATATTCTTGTGTTTGAAATTTATTCCTGAAACAAAATAAAGCTAGCTGATCTCTTCAGTAGCTTTCAGCCAATGTCGTCAGATTAAAGCCAGCCAGAAAACAGATGATTAGTACTCTCGTGGTGGATTTGGTGGTTGAAAGCGGCAGCTCAAATTGGTATTCTGAAAGTAAAAATAGTTATCAAATTTGTGGTCACTGATGTCAATACGCAGAAAAGTGAACGAGAAGGCGCAGCAAGCTTTTTTTGTATATCATGCATTCCGCCCGAAAGAGTGCACTGTAGTTCTTTCACATAACTTCAGCGTGGAAAGCATTCTCAACGATGTTTATCTACCACGCGCAAAGAAATATGAAAGGAAAATGGCGAGGAAATCAAATTTTAGTATGTTTGAGAGAGAGAGTTTTGTATGCATAAAATTTAGGTCAAGTAGAATCAATGATAGTCTTTAAGGTTAGTTTGTGATTGCTAGGCCCACCACAATGCGCTGAAATTTTTACGCCATCCAAATGAGTATAAACAATCTAATCTGAAAAGTTCTCTGTACTTGCACTATTCCTGTGTTGAACCCCACATCAGCTTCCACTATGCTCAGATATACCTTGTAATTTCCCTGCCAGTTCAAAGTCTGGCCCCCTATATATGAATGATGAAGTAGGGAGTAGGGGGGTAGGGGGGGGGGGGGGGGGGGGGGGGGGGGGGAGATGTCAAGTTCTGTTGGATTTCAGCTATGGCATTCTCCAATCCCATACGTCTTTGGGGGCCTCATCGTGGCGATGGGCCTCATGGTTACAGCACTGGCTCGCTTGTTCGCATTGCAAATCTGCAGAAGGCAATGAGAACTCAATATCGCGAGTAGAAGATCCTGCTGCACTTGTACTCCTCGAGCGCGAACCTATGTTGATGGTGGTGATCATGGCCGGAGATGATAAGCCTAGTTTCTTAGCAAAGCCGTTTGATGCCCACAATAGTTCAACAAGGCCGCTGCAGTCATCGGGGTACCTGTGTCCAAGCTGTCTCAACAACCAGGGGTAGAGTATTACTAATGATCATGAGGGAAATACTGAAAGTTGTTGCTTCTTTTTTTCTTCCCTTTCAATTTTTGTTTCGGCATAAATGTAAATCGTTGAGAAAATCAGTGGATGTCTCTTTTTGTGCTCTGTTTCTTTTTATTTTTGTTTTTATTTAATGTGTCAGGCGGTGAGATGAAGCATAGCTATTACAAGGTTAGGATTTTCCAAAGCTGTTAGATGAAAAACTTCAATATTTACCGTGTATGGTTATCGGAAAAAAAAATTAATCTGAAGAAGATAGCGCATATGGGTTTTAGTCCTTTGGATGGAATGGAGACTAAATCATCATTGGTAATTACAAATAATTCCCTTGTGACACCAAGAGGTGCCCAACCCCAAACACTTGAGTAAAATAAGATACAATGTTTTATGAGGCATTGACTTTTGCCAGTTGAAGCAGTGTGTGTTGCTGATGTAGACATCAAGACGAAGACATGACGTGTGTACGGAAGACACACCACTTCTATTAGGATTGAGTAATTTTGAGTATTTTTATGTATTTTTTTAATGTATTTTTTGTTTCTTTTAGTTTTTATTTTATTTTAGTACCACATCGGATAATTTGGAAATCAAGTTCTGTAATGCCTATAAAAGCCCCATGTACTAGTACTAATGAATAAATCAACGCATATTTGCAAAAATTCTCAAATTTGACTGTAAGATGAATTCCTTCATCAAATCTCTTTAGAAGTGTGAAACCTTAAAGAATCCTATTTTAGGATTTGAAACTTTAGCTAGCCCTAATTATGAGTATTAAACCCTAATTAGTTATCCTATCTGATTTCTCCTCTTTTAAAACCCTAATCTCTCTTTAAAACTCTGACCCTAATCTCTATATCCTGAAAATTCACCGAAAATCCCAACAAAATAGAAAAACTGCTCAAAATTTTCCCAAAAAATCCCACAAAAAATCTGTTAGCCCCACTTCTCAAAATACGTAAAAATGGAGTCGCAACTGTTGGCCCAAAGGCCATTAACCCTAATTTTGATGATAACAAATCATATATAGTTATGTATTAACAAGATTGTTTAATTAAGTTTTAGGTAAAATTATATGTTACATTTTGGCGCCATCACAAGACACACATTTGAAAGCCAAAAAGATTTAGATTCCAGACCCTAACATACTAGAAGAGCTCAAGGATCAAGTGATATTCAGAAGATTATTTCAAGATTTGTATTTTTACTTTTTCTATTTTATATAGGATTTATAGTCGTTTGTTAAAACAAAGATGATAGAGGTTGATAGTTTTTGGGATTGACACATGCGCACACACACATTTCATATTCCTTTGTGTTTTTCAAGTAAAAGTTTACAACTAGGCTTCTTACCGTTTTCTTTATCCAGTTTCAGAAAAACAAAGTTTCGGACAATCAAGTTTCGGAAAAATAAGTTTTGGATAAACTGGTTTTTTTAAGAAAAGATGTCAAAATCTGGTTCTAATTTATTTGGTGCTGATCCATGATCACACCCTAGTTTTTTAAGACCTTAGAACTCTATTTCGTATTTATATATTAAAAGAATTTTCATTAAAAAAAGATTGGTTTGCAAAGATATCCAGATTGTATTTTTGGCCCATTGCTGATTGACCGTAGGCAGAGCAAAATTACTCTGTCGGTCGAGCGGGTCGACCGCCCAGTTGACCGAAGTGCATGGTTGCACTTTGGTGCATCTTGGTTATAGGGTTGTTCTTATGAGCTATTTTGTGTTCAAGAGTTGATCACCGATTTCCTTCAATTGAGAAGTTATAGAGGCTGCGGCCTCGAGCGAGCTAGTGATCTTCAAGTTGGTGTTGCGATACCGTGAGAGAGGATAAGTGTGTCCGAAGAGTTTTAGTGAGAACTTGTAACTTATTGATTATCCAGTGGGATCGGTCATAGTGGAAATCCTTCATAGTGTTGAAGGCAGTGACGTAGAGCAATGGCTCGAACCTCGAAATATATTCTTGTATTTGCGTTTGCTTACTATTTCTCTAAACTCTTCTCTCTCTTTACTTGCACTCTTATTGCTTACTCTATTGCAAGTTTTATCTAATTGTATTTGCTTATTGCTAGGTTGCTAGCAAGTTAATTTTAATTCCGCATTATTTGCCATTAAGTATAGCCATCACCTATTTACCTCCCCTCTAGGTAATTTTCAATTGGTATCAGAGCCTAACCCTAGCTTTTGGTTTAATCACCATAGGGAGATCCTCTTTAGTTGGCTATATTCATTTGTTGCATCTATTAATTGTTTGTGCACTAACTTGTTTTCATAACATCACACGACTTCTCTAGCATCAAGTCCCCACCCAAATTTGATGGGTTAAACTTCCCATGTGGAGGTCAAGATGAACTTATTTCTCAAATCCCTAGGAGTTATAGTTGGTAAGGTCATAACCAAGGAATTGTTAGAACCTTACGGTGATGATGATACAAGGTCCGACACAACCGCCAAGGACTATGAAGCAAATACCAAAGCCCAATATGCACTCATACAAGCACTTAATGATGATGATTTTTCTCATGTAATAAATTATAAATCTACTTTAGAAGTTTGGAATGATCTCATAATTACTCATGAGGGAACGTCTCAGGTCAAAAGATCAAAAGTTGACTTGCTCCGTTCTCAATATGAGAATTTTTATACGCTTGAAAATGAATGCATTGATGAAATGCTCACTCGGTTCACTAAAATCACTAATGGTCTATCTTTTTTAGGTGATAAAATTGATAATGATTAAAAGATCCGAAAGGTCATTAGAGCTCTTCTCAAATCTTGAAAAGTCAAGGCAACTACCCTCAAGGAGCTCAACGATAGGGAGGAGATGGACTTCTCCGACTTCATTGGTAATCTCAAAACCCATGAGATGGAAATGAAGGTGAGATAAGAAAGGGAGGCTCCAAAGAAAAAAACAATAGCTTTCAAAGTGACTCCATCCTCCTTTAATGAAGATGAATCATCGAAAGACAATGATGAGGACTTTGCCATGCTCATTAGAAAGTGGGCAAGATGTTTTACAAGAAGGGAAGACAAAGCAACTTCTGAAGAGAAAGACCTCAAGGAAGACTTGAAAAGAAGGAGGAGGCGAGTCCTTACTTTCATTGCAAAAGGACGGGACATCTAATTGCGGATTATCCCTCAGTACAAGTTACGACATCTAAGAACGTGCATGAGAAAAAGAAGGCGATGATGGTCACATGAGATGATTCGGAGATAGAATGCGAAGAGGTGATTGACACCGCAGACATGTGCTTCATGGCACACGGTGATGAAGCTTCAAAGGTAAATCTTGAAAACTCATTAGAAGATGATGATTTAACCATGGATGAATTGGCACAATTTTTTGAAGAACTTCAAAATAAATATGAAATTATCCTTGCTCAAAAACAAAAATTGAAAAAGGAAAATTATCTTTTAAAGAACAAATTTGAAATTATTTTAAATGAAAAAATGATTTATCAAAATCTTTTGAGAAAATGAAAATTGATTTTGAAAAATACAAAATTACTGATAAGGGAAATATCTCAAATATCACTTGTAATAAAAATGAATTTTTAGATATTCAAAAATGCATTGAGGTTTTGGACACAACATTGAAAAAGTGTGCTTTTGACATGAATAAATTTGCATCTATGTTTCCAAAGGGGAAAACCCAAAGGAAACATGCTTCTCATGCATCTAACAGACAACATACACATCAACACAAGCATACTTTTTATGTATGGCAAAGTATATACTTGTGCACATTGCGGTCGCAAAGGACACTTGACTAAATTTTTTTATGTACAACTAAGTATACAAAATAAGAATGTTTGGGTTCGAGAAAGTACTAACTCTATACGACCCAAAAAGATTCGGGTACTAAAAAATACACTAAATTTGATTGATACAGGAGTGTCCTCCTCCTCCAAGATTTAGGGGGAGATGGTGCTTGGGTAGCGGATGCATCGAAGCTCAATGAATCAATTGTCACTTGCGTCGCTATCAAAGAGGCACCCATTTAGGAGATTGCCCGTCATTTGGTAACTTCTCCACTTGAATATTTCTTTTCTAGCTAGGTCTTTGCATGTATAGATTAAGCTAGATTCTTTTCTGTAATATACCCTTGTTGTGTAGACTTGCACACTCTTGTTTTTATATGTTGTCTAGTCTACTTAGTTTGTTTTTATACTAGCCCTGTTTTGATGATCATATATAGAGTATTCCTTTAAAAGATTTTTTTTGTTTCTATATACAAACTGTCAAATATGAATATTTAATTTTATATTTTAACCATATTTATAATAAAGATAGTAATTGCGCGCCTCAATTCTTATCTAGAGAAATGACGAGGAGAAGTTCAGAACCCATAAAGGGTATTCAGCTTCAATATCTCAAATTATTGCTTAAATTATGTGTTAAATATTAAAAATTATATTGTATGTTTAATAGATAATAAAAATATAATATTTTTGTGTCTTTTTCATGGTAATAAAATTTTGTTATATTTTCCTTGATTATGTATAAAACATACCAATAAAAACCTATTTTCAAAAACGCTTAATATAATATTTAAAAGAAAAGGAAAAACCATTTTTCGGCTATCCCGATCGACCGATTGGTCGACCGAGTTGACCTGGCATAGTACCGGTCGACTGGCAGCCTAGAATTCAAAAAAAAATTCAGCCGAAACCGGTCGACCGACTATAACCGAGTTTGGTCTTGGTTAGCTCTGGTCAACCAGGCAGTCGACCGGGGTGCGAGTCTGCCTGCTTTTACCCAGTTTTATAAAACCTTGAACTCCCAAATTTTCTCACTTCTTGCCCTTCCACTGACTCTCTCTTCCTCCCCTCTTCAATTTCCATCACCCCCAACTCAATCAAACCCTTTCTCATCATTTTCCCCCTCCAAAATTCCTCCATAAAATTTTGTTAAAAATCCTTTCAGTCTCCAAATCTACAATTTTCAAGAAATTTCTTTGGGATTTCAAGGTACAAACTATTTACTTCCTAAATCTCTTTGATTTCCTTATTTTTTCAAGTTAATCTTTCAATTATTCATGCCATATTCTTACTTATTGTCTTTAATATGTCCTAGAGATCCAGATCTGAGAAGGGAAAAACCCCTGAATCCTCTTCAAACCCATTTGTCTCTCAAAATGCATCTTATAGATTCTCTATCATCCATAATAAAACTGTTATATCTGGTGGAACTGTGGTGCTTGGTGATTTTGAGCACCTTAATCTTACTGCTATTTTTGAGTACTAGCTCACTTGAACACTTCGTCACAATCAAGGAACCCGTTTATCCTGAGTTTGTACATTATTTTTACTCTAAAAATTTGCTCATCTGCTACATCTCTCCTGTAAGGGGTAGATATATCCTAACGGTGAGTCTGCTCTCATCGCCTCTTTGTTGCTTTATGATGATGATAACCCTACTTTGGTTAGGAATGAGGAGGTGAAGTATTACACTCTCATCGCCCAAGTCCTAACTAAAATAGTTTTCTATAACCTCCTGCCAAAATCAGGAGAGTATAGTCATGCTAAGAGTTATACTCATCTTCTGATCTATTGCTTTCTGAAAGATATTAGAGTCAATATACCCAAACTCATCATTGACTGTATAGCTTCTGATCATCTCCTGATCCCAACCGGCATTTGCCCTTTGGGATGCTTATCACACGCCTGTTGAAGCAACTTAAGTTTGATATTTCTACTGAACGGTCCATCGAACCGTCAGTAGATATAAACAACACTCTTCTCAAGAGGATGCGTGCTAGGGATCGTGCTCCTGCTCCTCAGCCCCCTCCTATTATCTGCGTTGTCGTTCCTGGATCCTCTTCTATATCTTCTGCTTCTTTTGATCCGTATCTAGCCCTTTCTGCTAAGCTTATGGAGCATAACCTGGAGATGTCTGATCACTTTCAGCGACTGGAGCGGAGAGTTGATAATAATCTCCAACACATTATGCCTCTATTCCCTATCTATAGACCTGTGTCGATGACATCTATAGTAGGAACGCTTGGCCGGCTCCTCGTCCGAGTGGTCACTCATAGTCACTTCCCATGACGGATCCTCCATTTGACGCATGTGTTCCTCCTCCTGTTGTTCCTGAGGCACCAGCTCTACCAGAAGACCCTGATTTCCAGGAGGATTTACCATTTTTATTGATGATAAAAAAGGGAGAGATTTTGATGGAGTTATATTTGGGAGTTGGAGTTATATTTTGGGAGTGTTTACTTTTTGTAGTGTCTACTTTTGATTTTCTGTATTTGGATATGTGCTTTGTTTTATGGACATATATTTTGTGTGGTATGTACTGGTTTTATGTTTTGAGGTTGGCATGAACCTCTGTGCATGTATGGACATATTTCTAATATGGTATATAAATATCTCTATTTGTGTTCATATGTATGGTGTATGTGGTATATGTGCAGTGTTTCTAGCTCCTTTACCATCCACCCATCTACTACTTGTTAATTGGAGGTTGGAGGTAATTCGGACGGTTGGAGGGTAACTGTTGGTGCGTACACTCTTATAACTCAGTATCCTTGTTATGCATAGATGGTTCACATAAGATCCAAATTGTCATATACTATATATGCTTTTATTATGTATTTAGCTCTTTTATGTCATATTCTTATATATGCATGTGTTTATGGGGAGCTTCACTTGAAGTCTCTTACCAAAATATTTGTAATAACTCCATATGTTTTGTCATCATCAAAAAGGTGGAGATTGTTGGCCTAAAGGCCATTAGCCCTAGTTTTGATGATAACAAACCATATGTAGTAATATATTAGCAAGATTGTTTAATTAAGTTTAAGTAAACTTATTGTTGCATTTCGGCTCCATCATAAGACTCACACATTTAGAAGCCAAGAAGATTTAGATCCTAGAACCTAGCACACTAGATGAGCTCAAGGATCAAGCGATATTCAGAAGACTACTTCAAGATTTGTTTTTTTTTACTTTTTCTATTTTAGATAGAATTTATAGTCGTTTGTTAAAACCAAGATGATAGAGGTTGATAGCTTTTGGGATTGACACTCACACACACACATTTCAAATTCCTTTGGGGTTTTCAACCAAAAGTTTACAACTAGGCTTCTTACCATTTTCTTTATCGAGTTTCAGAAAAACAAAGTTTCAAAAAATCAAGTTTCGGAAAAGATTTTTGTCAAAATCTGATTCTAATTTATTTGGTGTTGATCCATGATCACACCCTAGTTCTTCAAGACCCTAGACCGCTATTTTGTATTTATATATCAAAAGAATTTTCATTGGAAAAAGATTGGTTTTGTAAAGATATCTAGATTGTGCTTTTGGCCCATTGCCTGTCGACCAGGCGGTCGACCGTAGGCAGAGCAAAATTGTTCTGTCAGCTGACCTGGCGGTCGACCGACATGCACCAAAGTGTGACCGTGCATTCAGTCAACCGGGCAATCGACCGTCTGTAAGAGCATTGCTCTCTGTTGGGTCCGGTCGACCACTCAGTTGACCGATAGAGAGTTTTCACTCTCTGGTTGGGAACCTCGGTCGATCGGATGGTCGACTGTTTTTCCTAACGGTCGAAAAACTGACCGTTGGCGGTCGACTGGCAGTAGTGTTTTCTGCTGAGTGGGCTTCCAATGGCTAGTTTCTAATTTGTCTTTTTTTGGGTCTTGTCCTAACAGCTCTGCTGTGTTTTCTAACCTTATTTTCATTCCCTATAAATAGTGGGACCATGAAACAACTCAATAACAAGATTTCTAAGTATTAAATCAAAGTTTTACAAGTTTTAGCCTCTTTACAAAAGATTTCTCTTTGAGCCAAAGATTTCCAAAGATTTGTGTTTTAGCTTGAGCCTTCTCTCTACTAGCTATTTTCACTACATAATCCCAAAGAGTTTCACTTTCTCATCTTGGTTATAGGGTTGTGCTTGTGGGCTATTTTGTGGTCAAAAGTTGATCACCGATTTCCTTCGATTGAGAAGTTGTAGAGGTTGCGGTCTCGAGCGAGCTAGTGAGCTCCAAGTTGGTGTTGCGGCACAGTGAGAGAGGACAAGTGTGTCCGAAGAGTTCTAGTGAGAACTTGTAACTGGTTGATAATCTAGTGGGATCAGTCATAGTGAAAATCCTTCATAGTGTTAAAGGCAGGGACGTAGAGCAGTGGCTGGAACCTCGAAATATATCCTTATGTTTGCGATTTCTTACTATCTCTCTAAACTCTACTCTCTCTTTACTTGCACTCTTATTACTTACTCTATTGCAAGTTTTATCTAATTTTATTTGCTTATTGTTAGGTTGCTAGCAAGTTAATTTTAATTCCGTATTATTTGCCATTAAGTATAGCCTTCACCTATTCACCTCCCTCTAGGTGATTTTCAGCAACGAGAGTCGGCGACGTATATGCACGATGAGAATACCCCACGTATACATGTTAAGACTAAAATACCTGAACAAGGTATAAAAATCTACTATGATAAATTAATATCACTACGATGACATATATAGACGTCCACACATAATAATAGATGAATATAGCAAAGGAATAGCAAATGAAACTGATATATATAGAGAATCAAGGAATATAGGGACAAGACAAAAAAAATACCCGAATCGAGTAGAGAGGAACTTTAACTCCTCGTCTCGTATGTGATCTCAAAAAATACCTAATCAGTAAAGAAAACAACCAAGACCTAGATTTGCAAGTCTAGGGAGTTAGAACTCCGAATGAGTGTGTAAGAATAAATGGGAAGATGCATGTGCATATAATGTGATGAAATACTATATGATAGTAAAACAATTAGATCATCAAGAACGCAATAACATATATGAACAATAATAAAGACAGTCAGTGCTAGAGTCAGGTGTACAAGCAGGTCATATGTATCATCGGGTGTCCAACATAGCATACATGTATCAAACGTCTATCATATCATATGAACAAAAATGGCAAGTGAACACAGTCAGTTACAATATGCAATTAAAAAGTTTATCATCATTAATTATGTCAGCGAATATCAATTATCACCTATAGTAGACGCATCCCATACTATGTCTACCACAAGTGCCCATCGAGGCCCTATGTTATTGAAAACGATCAGTTGGAAACATTATCCATATTTTAGGTGGGTCCCGTACATACCCGGGACCACGGCCTCAGTTTTCTGGCGCTGAACCAGGCCGTACCACTAGGTACTCAGAAGTAACAATAATCTCATTGTGAAAACAGTGGAACAGTAAACAGTATAGATGGGATGCTAGTCATCCTCTGGGAACCCTGCAGTGGAACCCTCAGTTGGTTGCGTAACTTGTATCTTAGGTCCACCCAAAATACAGAGATGTCTCCTCCAACAATTTCCTTGTTCTCAGTGTAAATTGCCCATTTACATTATTATTTAATTTAGTTAAAACAATCAATATCCATGTTAACTAGAATATGGGACAATACAATAACAGTACAATATAACAGTACACAGTAATAGTATACACAGTAAACAATAGCAGTGACAGTAAACATTGGCAGTGCCCGTGTATACGATGAACAATTTGTAAATCACCAAGATCGTGAATAGGTGATGGCTAAGCTAAATGGCAAATAATGTGGAATTAAAATTTACTTGCTAGCAACCTAGCAAATACCAATCACAACACAAGGCATACTTGCAAATAAGAAAACAATATAAGTGTGCAAGTAAGTAAAGAGAGGAGAGTAGAGTGAAGAAAGATAGAGTAAGCAATCACAAACACGATGATATGTTTCGAAGTTTGAGCCACAACTCTACGTTCCCGCCTTCAACACTACGAAGGATGTTCACTATGACCAATCTCACTAGATCGTTAACCGTTACAAGTTCTCACTAGAACTCAATGGACTCACAAGTCCTCTATCGCAGTGCCGCAACATCAACAATGGAGCTCACTAGCTCACTCGAGGCCGCAACCTCTACAACTTCACAATAGAAGAAAACCAGTGATCTTCTCTTGATTACAAAAGGCTCACAAGTACAATCCTATAACCAAAATGAGGAAGTGAAGCTCTTTGGGATTGTGTAGTGAAAATAGCTTGTAAAGATGTAGAGGGAAGGCTCAAGTTAAAAATCAAGAATGTGAAATTCTGGCTCAAAAGAAAATATGTTAAGAAAAAGACTAAAACTTGATTAAATCTTATTGTAAACTTGTAAAAACTTGTTGTTGGGTTTTTCTATAGCCTCACTATTTATTGGGGATGAAAACATGAGGATAAAACCCAATAGAGTCATTGGAAAAAGACCAAAAAAAGATAAACAGAAAACTAGCCGTTGGGATAAAAGTCAAAATGAAATTCTTCTGTCGGTCGACCGGCCAGTTGACTGCCAACGGTCGGATTTTCAACAGTATGGGATAACTAGAGAGTAAAGCTCTCTGCCGGTTGATCGGTCGGTCGATCGAGACCAAACTGAGAGTAAAAGTCTTGCAGTCGGTCGACCGAACAGTCGGTCGAAGTGCTCCCAAAGTCTTGGGGAAATTTTGTGCACGTCGGTCAATCGATAGAGCAATTTTGCTCTGTCTACGGTCGACCGACCTAAGACCAAAAGCTTGTTTTGTAAATCTTTTTGAAGTCAATCATTTTCTGGTAAAAATAAACTTTTTTTTAAACATAAAATAAAGTTCTTAGGACTAGATAGAACTAGTTTGTTCATGGATCAAGAACTATATTTTGTAAAAACACTTTTCTGAATTGAAAACTGGTTTTTCTGAAACTTATTTTTTTGAACCTTGATTTTGTAAACAGAAAATAGAAAATTTTTGAACTCTTTTCAAAAACACTTGATGATAGGAATGAAGTGTGTGGATGACAACCTTAAGAGTTATTAACCCATATCATCTTAGTTTTAATAAATGACTATAAATCCTATCTAAAATACAAAAAGCAAAAATACAAATCTTGTATAGTCTTCTCTTGCAAACATAATACTTGAGCTCTTCTATATGCTTAGGCTCTGGGATCGACATCTTTTTTGGCTTCAAAAAGTGTGAGGCTATGGTGAAGCCACGATGCAATACAGTGTTAACCTGAAACTTATTTAAATAAAATTATTAGAAACATAGCTATATATATTTTGTTATCATCAAAACTAGGGCAAATAGTCTTTGGGCCAACAATCCCTCCCTTTTTAATGTGACAAACACATAAATTATCACAAATAATTTTTGAAGAAACTTCAACCGAAGCTCTCCCAAAACACATGCATATATCAAATGTGACATATAAACAAGATGAATTGATAATAGCATAAGAATAAGATATATCAAATAAGCTCTATGCAACCCATCTATGCATACTAAGAAAACAAAATTACAAAAGTGTATGTACAAACGGTTCCCTCCAACCAACCAATAACCTCCATCCTCCAAAACAAGTGGTAAAATGGATGGTTTACAGAGGATACACAAGAACACAAACACATCACATACCACACACATAAAGATATGTATCAAATGACAACTATAAAAAGAGATACATAACTACCCAAAGACAGCAGTGATATCATAAATGAAATTATCCTTATAAAGGTTCATGCCAACGTCAAAATAAGTTCCAAAATATAAAATAAGTGTTGGCCCAGAGGCCTTCCACTCTAATTTTGATGATGAATAATTCATGTAGTTATGTGTACTAATAATTTTGTGATTTTAGTTTCAGATCTCTAATCAAGATGTTAGTAGGTGACTAGCTTCAATAAAGGTGTTTTGGAGCTATTCACATGGTGATTCAAGAGCCCGAGCGACAAGATCATATATAGCACTCATTGGAGTCAAGCTCGGTGAATCACGGTTTGGATCGAGTTTGGATCGAGTCGGCATGAAGACGTGTTCATCAAGAAGACTTTGGTACCTAGTTTAGTTTTATGTTTAGATCCAATTGTAAAAATTAGAATAGTGTGATATGCTCAAGTTCACAACACACACATGTTTCATGTTTTGGATTCGGTTTTCGATTTTTGGTTTAACCGATTTTAGTTTTTATGAATAGCTAAGTATCAATACAAGTTTACATGGTTTAAATGTATATTAGATATATTCTATATATACATCATGCTTCAACTATTTAAACAAACTTACATTGATATACATATTCATGTATTTGGAACAAAACATATTTTCAGATCTATTGTCAAAAACAATGATATATATATATATATATATATATATATATATATATATATATCTTTAGTGTATATTGGATTATATCCATATACAACATGCTTAAAGTTTTTTAAATATCATGTTTTTGTATTTGGATGAGTTTTGGACAAAATGATTTTTCATTTGAAAAATCTAAGTTTTAGAAAATACGGTTTTTGGTTTTCGGCAAAATTTTCATAACACAAAAATAGTTCAAAAAGTTTAAAATTTGTGTTGAAATTTATCACACAAGTTTGTATATCATTGTATTATGTTAAAACTATTTTTGTCGATTTTTGGAGATTTTATGGGATTTAATTGGACAATAAAAACCTAAATTTTCAATCCCTTAAACTGAACTGCCTGGTTCTGACGGTCGACCGCACGGTCGACCGGACCAGTAGCAGGTCGACCGGAGAGGTCGACTGGATGTGCACAGATACGTGCACGCAGTCAGCCCATTGAGCCGGTTGACAGAGCAGTTGACCGACTGAAAGCAACCCACTCTCGGGTTGCTCCGGTCGACCGAGCGGTCGGCCGACAGTCGCTAAGGATCAAATTTAGACCGTTGGCCGGTCGACTTGGTAGTCGACCGGATGGTCAAATCTGACCATATTTGGCTGCCACTGCTAGTTCTTTGAAGAAGCTATAAATTGGGTTTTATCTTAATAGTTTTAAACAAGTTTTTAGAGAGCAAAATTTCTGATCTTACCAGTGTTTTTACCGCAATCAAAAAGAAGTTTTTGGGCTCAAATCTTTATAGTCTATTTGGTGTTTTTTTAGGATTTGGAAAATCAAAGAAAAGTGTTTTTGGGAAAAGTGTTTTTAATTCAACTTCCTTATTTTGATTTCAGTTTTTCCCAAGGATTTTCTTTGAGTAATTTGTTTTCCATTCTTTTAGTTTTTCACACACTTGAGCTTCATTCTATCCTATCTATAGGATCTTTGTATTTATGAGAAAAAGAGATTGGTTTGTGATCTTTTGATCACCAAGTTGTAAACCCTAATTATTGCTTGGCTTTGTCCCTTTCCCTCGTATTAGGAGGTTGTGCAATTGGGTTGTATCCCTCAAGTTATGAGGTGATCCTTGTTTAGCTTTATGCTTATCTCTCAAGTTATGAGATGATAGTTCTGTTGGCTTGGTGCTTAGCCTCTAGTGAGCGGTTGTGGTTGTAAAGAGAGGAGTTGGGTACTCCTGGTTATTGTATTGTCCCAAATCTTCGGTGGAGGTTCCCTGTGTGGGAGTCCTGTGTAGACAAGCTAGTGGATTCGAAATCCTTCTGGGTGAAGGCGGGATGCAGAGCTGGGTGCTCGAACCTCGAAACAAATCTTGTTGTTTGTGCTTGATCCATTGACTCTTACTTTCTCTCTCTTTACTTTGTGCATTGTTTCATATTGCTATATCATATACATGTTTGTGTGTTTGTGTGCCTCACTTATACTTAACCACGAGAGCTTTACATAGCACCTCAACTCTTATTCAGAGGAATCAAGAGGAGTTAGTCCAGAACCCTTCACCGGGAATTCGGCTACACTCGTTGGTTGTATTAATTGTTGTTGTAATTAGTTTTTAAATTCTGTATTTAGTTCATTAGATTAGCATTATCACCTATTCACCCCACTCTAGGTGATTTCAATTGGTGTCAGAGCCTACGCTCCTGATATTAGGTTTAACCACCTAGGAGTGAGATCTTGGTTGCTAATTTACCTTTGCATTTTCATTTGCACACATTTAATTTGCACTCATGGATAGCCCTCCTATGTTTGATATTTCTAGACTTGATTTTTGGAAGGCCAAGATGAGTTGTCATTTGAAAGCATTAGGATATAAAGTTTATCAAGCCATTACCAAGGAATCTTATTCCAATGATCGCAAACATAAAAAGGCCAATGCATTAGCCCTTAAGGCACTTAGAGCATCTCTTGATAAAGATTTATTACATGTGTTTGCATACTATGATTCGGATTTTGCAGTATGGAGCATTTTAACTTCTCCCGAGCTACCAAAGATCAACGATAAGATGAGGAGATCTAGGAGAGACAAGTCCGACGAGTGTTGCCTCATGGTCCAAGGGAATGACTCCCTTGAGGTACAATCGAAAACTCAACTAGATGCTAGCACTAGTTCCTATTGCTATGGATGTTTAGAAGTACAAACCTTAAATATAGAACTTGCTACAAAGTTTGAAAATTTTTTGAAAAAACATGATCTTTTGAAAAAGAAGAATTTTGAACAAAAAGAAGAATAAGGATTTATGTTCAAAATTTGATTTAATTTTGCAAGAGAAGGAAGAGATTTGTAGTGAATGTGACTCACTTAAATCTCAACTAGACATTGCCATAAAGGAAAATGAATTTTTGAAAAGTAAAAATGATTGTGATGATGTTGTGAAAAACAATGAGGTCTTATCTTCAAAATTAGATTTTATTTTAAAGGACAATCATTCTTTGAAAAATGAAATTGAGTTTATTTCAAAAGAATTAGATTTCGTGTTAAATAAAAATAAATCTCTGCAAAATGATATAGATTCACATGTTTGCCATGCTAGTGTAGCCTCACCTAGAAGACCTATTGCATGCTCCACTTTATCTTCTAGTATTGAAAATGATATAAATGATTTGAAGAAAAGTGTGGATTGTTTGGGCTCCACATTGAGCCATTATGCCATGAATCATACACGGTTGGAATCTTTTTTTCGAAAGAAACAAGTTCCTATTATGCATGCACACCATACAGGGCATACACATGCTCCTCACGATCACACTCATCACATGTATACTCATGTGTACACTTGTACACATTGTGGACGTAAGGGCCACCTTGCTAAATTTTGTTATGATAGAATACATGTTTCTAATTTAGCAAATAAATTTGTTTGGGTTATAAAAGTTACTAAGCCACATGGATCCAAAAGAGTGTGGGTACCAAAGACCACTCCTATTGTATTTGATGTAGTGCTCTCACAGACGTGAGAGTATTGGTGCCTTGAGGTGGATGCGTTCCGTGCTTCATGAGGATTATTTAGATGCATCACTTTCAAGGGAAGTTTGATGGGAAGACCACCTTGTTTTGGAGAACTAGAGAGGTGCCTTCATCAGTTTTGGTATCGATCTCTAACTCCCTTTTATATTTGCATGCTTTTCATGTTCATCAATTTATAGCATGTCTTGTTTTATTGATTATTATGATTATGCCATATGACTTAGATTAGTGATATACATGTTTAGTTATTTGAGACACCCATGTTTAATATGGATCTATATCTATGTGTTCTCACTTTATTTTTAACTAATATGTATGTCCTAGATCTATTGCACATGCATATACATAATGACCATATGTATGTTTATGATTTTTGTTTTGTTTTGATGCTTCATGTTTTGATGTTTATAATTTATTATGTTAAATGCCATGATTCTTAGGTCATTGACATGCATGTATAGCTTTTGAGATCACCCATGTTTATATGGACTCATATGTTGTGTTCTCACCATTGTCTAGCTATTATGTATATCATAGGTCTAATAGCATGTGGATTTACATAATGATCATTTTTATGATTATCTTATTGATTTATGTCTCGTTTTATGCTTCAAATTTTGAATATATGTTTAAATGTTAGTTTTCATTAAGACTAGGATATATACTTGTACATATAGTGGGCCACAAATAGAACATTATATGTTTGTACTTTAACGCTCATTTGTACCCATTAGATGTGCTAGTATAGTCTAGTTTTGATGATTCATACATTTTAACTTGTATTCCCCATTTTTGACATGTTTTATGATTCATATGTTTAACTTCATATATATGTCCATTTTGTCCAAATTATTGATTATGCATATACATCCTTTGAGCCACGTGCCTTCATGCAAATACATGTGTGGACTCGTTTATATTTGGATATGTATGTATACTTTAGTTTGTATAAGACATACATATGCCTTGAAGTATATATTTTTTTAATGAAAATTTAGTTTTGATGAATTTCATGTTTTAAGGAATAATGAGCTTATTGCCTATCTTTCATGATTATGTTCTTCACATTTTATTTGAACACTCACCTTTCTTGTTTACTCATGCTTGTTTTCATGAGTCATATTCATGCTTCATTGTCTATGAGTGTTGGCTATCATGTGAATTTCATGTTTCATGAAATATTTTTGTTTTATTCCTTGCTTGAAGGATTTCGTACTAGTTTACAAAATTTTCATTTAACTAGTTACGACATTCTTCGTTATGGTAGAGTTTTCAAACATGCTATATTTTTCAAACCTATTTTTGAAAACCCCTACCTTCTAAGGGCGGTTGGTTGTGGACCATGCATTGTATGCTTTATAGTGAAAATCATTTTAAACTTGAGCATGAAATGGGTGGTAGGTAATATGAGGTATACACTTGATATTATTATTATTTCAATTTGATATCATTGGACTTTTTTAATTGGTATCAATATTGACATTTCTTGTATACTTATATATCTTTTTGTATGTATGCTATCAATTTCGATTGGTATCCAATTTTTCATACATATATATGTTTTATTTGTGCTCAAAAATATCACAAATTTTGGTTTTGCTAAGCTTGAGTTTTAATGACTATCATATTTCAATTGATTAAGTTTTCAATTGGTACTTATACAAGCTTTTATTTTATTTGGTATTTCATAAAGGGGGAGAAAATTCGTATTTTATCTTTCAATTGATATTTTGTTTACCTTTGATTTCCACTCCCCTCCTTTATGATGAAAAAGGTGATTGAAAAATGAATATTATTTTTTTAAAATTTGATATCATATGTTTAAAAGGAAAAATACTTTCAATTGGTAAAATTGGTATCAAGATGCTTATTTGTTTACTCACTATTGGTATCAAGATTTTGCTTACTTTCAATTGGTATTATTGATTTATTTCTTTCAATTGGTATCATTGATGACAAGAATTTTTATATTGTTATGTTTTAATTGGTATCATGTTAGAAGAATCTGTTTTATTGTCACCCCTTAATTATCTTTTGTTTCGGACAAAAAAAAAAGGGGGAGAAAATTGTTTTACTATTTATTTGGACCCCTTTGTTGATGATTGACAAAAGGGGGAGAATTATTTGAGTTTATATGCATATTTCTATGACTATGCATGTTTTTATATTGATATCAAGTATTGGTATCAAGTGTGTTTGTTTTAAGAATATAGTTTAGTTAGTTTGATTTTTATTGGAGCTTGTTTTAATTGGTATCAAGAGCATTATTTAAGAGCATGTTTTTATTGGTATCAAGAGCACGTTTTATACATGATGCATTTCATGTTTGGTATCAAGAGCATGTTTTTGTATTTGGTATCTTATTTATGCTTGTCTATGCATTTTCATGTTTGATATTCATTGCATATATTTATTATTTATTCCTATGCATGAGTTAAGGGGGAGCTTCTTTGAAGCTTAACTTTAATCCATGCATATATAACTCTATGAGTTTTGTCATCATCAAAAAGGGGGGATTGTTGGCCCAGAGGCCTTCCACTCTAGTTTTGATGATGATTAACTCATGTAGTTATGTGTACTAATAATCTTGTGATTTTAGGTTCAGATCTCTTATCAAGATATTAGTAGGTGAGTAGCTTCAACAAAGGTGTTTTGGAGCTATTCACATGGTGATTCAAGAGCCCGAGCGACAAGATCATATATAGCACTCATTGGAGTCAAGCTCGGTGAATCACGGTTTGGATCGAGTTTGGATCGAGTCGGCTTGAAGACGTGTTCATCAAGAAGACTTCGGTACCTAGTTTAGTTTTGTATTTAGATCCATTTGTAAAGATTAGAATAGTGTGATATGCTCAAGTTCACAACACACACACGTTTCATGTTTTGGATTTGGTTTTCGATTTTTGGTTTAACCGATCTTGGTTTTTATGAATAGTTAAGTATCAATACAAGTTTACATGGTTTAAATGTATATTAGAACATGGTTTAAATGTATATTAGATATGTGCTATATATACATCTATGCTTCAACTATTTAAACAAACTTACATTGATATACCTATTCATGTATTTGGAACAAAACATATTTTCAGATCTATTGTCAAAAACAATGATATATATATATCTTTAGTGTATATTGGACTATATCCATATACAACATGCTTAAAGTTGTTTAAATATCTTATTTTTGTATTTGGATGAGTTTTGGACAAAATGATTTTTCATTTCAAAAATCTAAGTTTTAGAAAATACAGTTTTTGGTTTTCGGCAAAATTTCCATAACACAAAAATGGTTCAAAAAGTTTAAAATTTTTGTTGAAATTTTTCACACAAGTTTGTATATCAATGTATTATTTTAAAACTATTTTTGTGGATTTTTGGAGATTTTATGGGATTTAATTGGACAATAGAAACCTAAGTTTTCAATCCCTTAAACTGAACTGCCAAGCGGTCGACCGCACGGTCGACCGGACCAGTAGCTGGTCGACCGGAGAGGTTGACCGGACGTGCACAGATTCGTGCACGCAGTCGCCCATTGAGCCGGTCGACCGAGCGGTCAACCGACTGAAAGCAACCCACTCTCGGGTTGCTCCGGTCGACCAGGCGGTCAACCGGCCAGAGAGTCGTTGCTCTCTAGTTCTGGACGCGGTCGACCGGGCGATCGACCGGCAGTCGCAACGATCAAATTTAGACTGTTGGCCGGTCGACCGGGCGGTCGATCGGATGGTCAAATCTGACAATATTTGGCTGCAACGGCTAGTCTTTGAAGAAGCTATAAATTGGGTTTTATCTTAATAGTTGTAAATAAGTTTTTAGAGAGCAAAATTTCTAATCTTACCAGTGTTTTTACAGCAATCAAGAAGAAGTTTTTGGGCTCAAATCTTTACAATCTATTTAGTGTTTTTCTAGGGTTTGAAAAATCAAAGAAAAGTGTTTTTGGGAAAAGTGTTTTTGATTCAACTTCCTTATCTTGATTTCAATTTTTCCCAAGGATTTTCTTTGAGTAATTTGTTTTCCATTCCTTTAGTTTTTCACACACTTGAGCTTCATTCTATCCTATCTATAGGATCTTTATGTTTGTGAGAAAAAGAGATTGGTTTGTGATCTTTTGATCACCAAGTTGTAAACCCTAATTATTGCTTGGCTTTGTGCCTTTCTCTGATAGTGTTGAGGAGGTTGTGCAATTGGGTTGTATCCCTCAGGTTGTGAGGTGATCCTTATTTAGTTTTGTGCTTATCTCTCAAGTTGTGAGGTGATAGTTTTGTTAGCTTGGTATTTAGCCTCTAGTGAGAGGTTGTGGTTGTAAAGAGAGGAGTTGAGTACTCCTGGTTATTGTATTGCCCCAAATCCTCGGTGGAGGTTCCCTGTGTGGGAGTCTTGTGTGGACAAGCTAGTGGATTCGAAATCCTTCTGGGTGAAGGCGGGGATGTAGAGCTGGGTGCTCAAACCTCAAAACAAATCTTGTTATTTGCGCTTGATCCATTGACTCTTACTTTCTCTCTCTTTACTTTGTGCATTGTTTCATATTGCTATATCATATACATGCTTGTGTGTTTGTGTGCCTCACTTATACTTAACCACGAGAGCTTTACATAGCGTCTCAACTCTTATTCAGAGGAATCAAGAGGAGTTAGTCTAGAACCCTTCACCGGGAATTCGGCTACACTCGTTGGTTGTATTAAGTGTTGCTGTAATTAGTTTTTAAATTTCGCATTTAGTTCATTAGATTAGCATTATCACCTATTCACCCTCCCCCCTCCTCGTCTAGGTGATTTCAATAAGTTCCTCAAAAAAAAGCACATGTCCAAACCAAATACACCAAATACATGTCTAAATAAAAAAGTACATAAATAAAGACATGAAAACATAAAAACTCCTGGATTACTCCAAAATCTCTCTCCCCTTATTTGTCATCAATACAAAAAGTGTCACTCTTCCTGAAAGTCTGGATCTTCAGAAGGAGGTGGGCCTCGGAAGGAGCTGGAGGAGGTACCCAGGGGTCAAATGGAGGACCAGATGTATGAAGACGTTGCGCGTGGCCTCTTGGAAGAGAAACAGGCCAAGCGTGCCTACTATAGCTCTCGTTGACGTATATCTGAAGGTAGCGACTGAATAAGCAAATATATTACAGGTCGTTCTGAACTCTGTACTCAATCCTCTCAAAATGAGCAGTCATCTTCAGATTACGTTCACGAAGCTGAGCAGAGAGAGATGTATATAGGTCAACAGAGGCCGAGGAGGCTGAAGAGGATCCAGGGGTAACAACAGGAATGATAGGATGGGGCTGAGGAGCAGGAGCATGCTCTCTCGTACACATCCTCTTGAGGAGAGTGTTGTTGATGTCAACAGATGGTTCGATAGATTGTTCAGCAGAAAGATCAAATTTTAATTGTTTGAGAAGTCGGATAATGAGCATCCCAAATGGTTAGTGTCAGTTTGGGATTAGGAGCCGCTCAAAAACTATGAAGTCGATGATGAACATAAGAATGTTAACTCTAATGCCTTTCAGAAGGCATTAGATCAAGAGGGAAGCATAACCCTGAGCATGACTATGTTCTCTTGATTTTGGCAGGAGATTATAGAACACTATCTTAGCTAGGACCTTGGCGCTAAGCGTGTAATACTTCACCTCCTCGTTCCTAACTATGACCGGGTAATCATCATCGTGATGTAAGAGAGATGCGGTGAGGACAAATTCACCATCAGGATATTCAAAATCATATATATCAACATTATATATATCTACACCCTCACAGGAGAGATGTAGCACATGGGCAAGTCTAGCTAAAGAATGTTAATATTTTTGCCTAGAACCCTAGATCTGATATGATTGTTTTGAAAAGTGAGTAGAAATAATACACAAGCTCAGGGTGAACAGGTTCCTTGATAGTGACTAGGTATTCTAGAGAGCTTGTATTCAAAATATTTACAAGATTTAAGTGCTCAAAATTAGCAAGCACTACAGTCCTACAAGAAATCACAAGCTTATTATGGATAATAGAAAATCTATGTGATGCATTCTAAGAAATAAAGATGTTTGATGAGGATTCGGGTTGTTTACCCTTCTCAGATCTAAGCCTCTTAGACATGATTATGATAGTAAGATGATAAACAAGATTTTGGCACGAATATAAGAAAGATTTCAAGAAATATGAAATAAAGAAGATTTGAGAGATTTAGGGATTATATCTTAAAGAAACTGAAATTTCTCCTTGAAAACAAGCGATTCTTGAAGATTGGAGATGAGATCCAACAAATTTTAGGGATTAACTTGAGTTTGGATGAGGTTTGGGAGAGATAGGATGAAGGAAATTAGGGAGGAAAAGAAGAGGGAGTCGATGTAAAAGAGAATGAGAGAGAGATTGGGAACTTAGGGTTTTAAAAATGAGTAAAAAACACAGCAGACCTGACACTCGGTCAACCGCCCTGTTGACCGGGATCTAACCAAGAGCATCTCGGTTTTAGTCGGTCGGCCGGTCGGTCGACCGTCTTAGGCCAAAATATTTTTTTTTGTTTCAGGTTTTCTTGGTCACCCATCCAGTCGACCAGACCTATTCCAGGTCAACTCGGTCGACCGACCGGTCGACTCGTTGATAGGTAGTAAAAAGTGCATATTTATCATCACATTTACTATCATATTTCCCTATTTATTCTTTTATTATGCACTACTACTAATGTTTTATTGTTTAATGTGTGCAGGCTTTGAGTAATTAAAAAATTAAAGAAATGAAGCCTGAATGAAGCCCAAAAGCCTAAAAAGCCCATATGCAAAAATTGTAGTAATTTAGAAGTTTCTACATTATCTAACCTAATCTAAACTTGAATTTTAAATTATTTATTTAAAATCTAAGGGAGGAAAAGGAAAGATAAAATAGAACTACTAATTGCTAGAAGAGGAGGAAAAGGATAAGATGAGATGGACTTCTACTCAACCCTAGTTGCTTGCAAGACAAGGCTAAAGATAAAAGGAGAAAAGTCTAAAGATAAAAATCCTTTTACAAATTCGGATTTATGATAACTTGCCTCCCAAGTTATCTCGAGTTCTCAAGATAGAAGGTTTAAATACAGAATCTAAAAGGAGAATCCCAGATGAATGGACAAGAGGAAGCCACGCAAAAAAACGCGTGGCCATTTGCCACGATTTGGTCGCGAAAACGCGGCCATAGCTATGGCCGCGTTTCCGCGGCCTTTTGGATGAGTTTGGTTACGAGGTTTCGTGGGAGAGTTGTACTGGGACTCTACTTCCTATATCTCCTATAAATATCCCTGCAGAGTAACAGAGCCAGGGCATCTAGTGACTGAAGTTAGGGTTTTTCTTTAGATCTTTTTCTATTTCCCAAATTTCTTGTATTTTTGTTTTTATTTGAAGAAGATTATTTTGAAGAACGAGGAGCTTTGTAAATTGGTCAGTGACACCCAAGAAAGGCTACTATTTTCTTCCTTGCAATTTAATTCTGCTTTCCTGCTTAGATTAATTTATTTATTTCCTTCTTTTATTTTCCTGCAATTCTTTTGATTCCACATAAAAACTTGAAAATAACATAAAAATAGATGAATAATTAAATTAAAATCATAGTTTTCTAATCTCTCAATCAACCCTAGTTTAGTTTAAAAAAGTGAATTGATCGATAGCTACTATTAGAAACCCTAGAATTAAAAATATCTTCTTGAAGATGAATTGATTAGGTTTACTTTAATCTAGGTTACACTTTTTAATGGTTCTTCATAATTCATACTTAAAAACTTTGATAGCATAATTTTAAGTTAAACTTCTCTTATGCTATGCTTTGAAATTAGGATGAACAACTATTTAATCATTATTAGTGTACACTATTTAGGGTTCCAACATTATTCATCTTGCTTGAATAGCAATTAATAACCAAGGACATTCGTTCTTTCTTAGGACATGCCGGTTTTTACCGTAGGATCATTAGGAATTTTAGCAAAATCGCTAGACCCCTTACAAACCTTTTAGCGAAAGACGTGCCCTTCATCTTTGACGATAAGTGTAATAGCGCATGGGAGAAGCTAAAATTAAAACTTATCTCTGCACCTATCATCTCACCTCCGGACTGGTCCAACCCCTTTGAGATCATGTGCGATGCCTCAGATTTTGCGATAGGCGCTGTCTTAGGACAACGCAAAGATAACAAGCAACACATGATCTATTATTCAAGTAGACACTCAATGATGCCCAAGTGAACTGTACTACAACCGAGAAAGAATTCTTGGCAATAGTGTTCGCTTTGGAGAAATTTCGCCCATACCTACTTGGGACCAAAACCACAATATTCACCGATCATTCTGTACTTCGATACCTAATGCTCAAAAAGGTTGAGGAGGCCCCACTCATTCGTTGGATCCTCCTCCTTTAAGAATTTGATCTCAAAATTTGAGATAAAAAGGGTGTTGAAAATGTCGTCGCAGACCATCTCTTTCTTGTGCCAAACGCACCTTCTAACGAACTGCCCATCAACGATAAATTTTCCGACGAACAACTTCTAGCCATCTCTACAGAACCATGGTTTGCCGATATAGTTAATTACTTAGTCACAAACTAAACACCACCTTGTTGGTCAAAACAGGATAGATACTGATTCTTGTCTCAAGTCCGGTATTTCATATGGGAGGATCCTTACCTTTTCAAGTATTGTAGTGACCAAACATTAGAAGATGTGTTCTCGATGAGGAAACTAGAAGCATTTTAGCCTTTTGTCACGAATTTGCTTGCGGTGGACACTTTGGTCCTCGCGAAACTGCCGAAAAGATCATACAATGTGGCTTTTATTGGCCCTCTTTGTTTAAAGACGCATTTGACTTTTGCAAAACTTGCACAAGATGCCAAATGATTGGAAGGATTTCTAAACGTAATATGATGCCCCTAAATCCAATTCTAGAAGTAGAACTTTTTAATGTTTGGGGCATTGATTTTATGGGTCCCTTCCCTAATTCGTTTGGGCACCAATATATCTTATTGGCTGTATATTACGTATCCAAATGGGTTAAGGTCGTCCCTTGCAAGACAAATGACAACAAAGTTGTTGTAAAATTCTTGAAAGAAAACATCTTCTCACGCTTTAGAACCCCTCGTGCGATAATTAGTGACAATGGTACACATTTTTCCAATAGAACTTTTGAAGCTCTTATGCGAAAATATGTCATAACACACAAGTTATCTACACCGTACCATCCTCAAACCGTGGACAGGTAGAAGTTTCCATAGGCAAGTTAAGCTTATCTTGGAGAAAACTGTGAATCAAAATAGGAAGGACTGGTCCACCAAATTGGTACATGCCTTATGGGCATATAGGACCGCCTTTAAAACGATTCTAGGACTGTCTCCTTATAGACTACTCTTTGAAAAGGCTTGCCACCTTCCTGTTGAGTTAGAGCACTGAGCCTTATGGGCAATTAAGCAGCTGAATTTCGATCTAGATAAGGCCGGTGAACTTTAGAAATTGCAAATTTCTGAACTTGAGGAGTTGGTGAACGAAGCATATGAAAATGCGAAAATTATGAAAGATAGGGTTAAGGTTTTTCACGATAAGTTCATCAATAGAAAAACCAAGGACAAAAAGTGTTACTCTATAACTTTAGACTTCATCTCTTTCCCTGCAAGTTAAAATCAAGATGGACAGGGCCTTTCATTATTAATATTGTGTTTCCACACGGAGCCATAGAGATATACGACCCTAAAAATGGAAATGTATTCAAGGTAAATGGTCAACGTCTTAAAATATTTTTGGAATCAATACCGGAAGTAAATGCAGCCATGGGTCTTTTTGACCCAATGTATCGGTAACTCTATCTCTCTGCCAATTCATGCATTTCATTCATACATTGGGGACAATGCATGAGATAAGTGTGGGGGAGGGTAAACCTTAATTTTGTAAAAAAAAATAAAATTTTTTTAGATACATATTTGAAAAAGAAAACAATATTTTGGCTTATCTTTTGAAAGAAATCTATGTTTATCTTAAGAGTTAGGAAAACATGATTAGGATTTCTAAAAACTTGGTCAAAATAAAATAAATTGTTAGATTTTTTAGGTATAGGAGGAAAATTGAATAATTAATTAGTCTTAATTTTTACCTTAATGAAATGTGCATTCCTAATACACTTCCACATTTAGGATTCTAAGACAAAGACTCTTATGCCATATAAAAATATATATATATATATGAATGAAGCTGGATACATGTGCCTCAAGATGCATAAGTATTCACGTCTTACGGTAATTTTATAAATTAAGACCTTGGTTTTGTGGCCTAATTCACTGGAATCCTTAAGTCCGTGGGGTGTTTTCTCACCCGGTGCCCTAAAACTAACCAGTTTGGGAGCCACTGACTTTAGGTTCGCTACATGGGTGGATTAGAAAGCCTAAGAAAATCAAGAAATATTATTTATGTATGTACTAACACATCTAATAGTCAATTAGTTAGGTATGAGGGCCTCAAGAAGCCTTGATACTTACACAAAAGAAAATTAGATGAGTTATACTCTTAAAAATATATTAAAAAAAAGAAAATAATAATAAAGAGGCATGAGAGTCCAAGTTAAAGAATTTCTCGTAAAGATTCACAATGATGCATATGACTTAGGGTAACGAAATAGACAATACAAAAATTCAATTTTGATTCTTACCTAAAATTGATAACAAATTATTATATAAAGATTAAGTTTAAGAATGGATATGATAATCCTAAAACTTATAAATTACTTAGTTTCTTCAAACATATTTCAAATATTTCATTCCTTTTTCAAAATAAGAAACTAAATAATAAAATAATTTAACTAATTCACTAACATTTTCCTTTTTATTGATTTTGTTGGTGTAATCCGCTGAAAACCCTCACGAGACAACACTCGTCCTCTAGGGGTAACCTAGAAGTTTAACGGCTTGTTGCACATGCTAAGTGCAACCGTGATGCCTACGAAAGTGAGTTAGGATAGATTAGTTTTTCTTTTCTATTTATCTTTCTTTTTGATTTTCACTCAAGGACGAGCAAAAAGATAAGTGTGGGGGTGTGATAGGTAGTAAAAAGTGCATATTTATCATCACATTTATCACCATATTTTCCTATTTATTCTTTTATTATGCACTACTACTAATGTTTTATTGTTTAATGTGTGCAGGACTTGAGTAATTAAAAAATAAAGAAATAAAGCCTGAACGAAGCCCAAAAAGCCCATATGCAAAAATTGTAGTAATTTAGAAATTTCTACATTATCTAACATAATCTAAACTTAGATTTTGGATTATTTATTTAAAATCTAAAGGAGGAAAAGGAAGGATAAAATAGAACTACTAATTGCTAAAAGAGGAGGAAAAGGATAAGATGAGATAGACTTCTACTCAACCCTAGTTGCTTGCAAGACAAGGCTAAAGATAAAAGGAAAAAAGTTTAAAGATAAAAATCCTTTTACAAATTTGGATTTATGATAACTTGCCTCCCAAGTTATCTCGAGTTCTCAAGATAGAAGGTTTAAACACAGAATCTAAAAGGAGAATCCCATATGAACGGACAAGAGGAGGCCACGCAAAAAAACATGTGGCCATTTGCCACGCTTTGGACGCGGAAACGCGGCCATAGCCGCATTTCCGCGGCCTTTTGGATGAGTTTGGTTACGAGGTTTCGTGGGAGAGTTATATTGGGACTCTACATCCTATATCTCCTATAAATACCCCTGCAGAGCAACAGAGCCAGGGCATCTAGCGACTGAAGTTAGGGTTTTTCTTTAGATCTTTTTCTATTTTTGAAATTTCTTGTATTTTTGTTTTTATTTGAAGAAGATTATTTTGAAGAACGAGGAGCTTTGCAAATTGGTCAGTGACACCCAATAAAGGTTACTCTCTTCTTCTTTGCAATTTAATTTCGCTTTCCTGCTTAGATTAATTGTTTTATTTCCTTCTTTTATTTTCTTGCAATTCTTTTGATTCCACATAAAAACTTGAAAATAACATAAAAAAAAGATGAATAACTAAATTAAAATCATAGTTTGCTAATCTCTCAATCAACCCTAGTTTAGTTTAAAAAAGTGAATTGATTGATAGCTACTATTAGAAACCCTAGAATTAAAAATATCTTCTTGAAGATGAATTGATTAGGTTTACTTTAACATAGGTTACACTTTTTAATGGTTCTTCATAATTCATACTTAAAAACTTTGATAGCATAATTTTAAGTTAAATTTCTCTTATGCTATGCTTTGAAATTAGGATGAACAACTGTTTAATCATTATTAGTGTACACTAGTTAGGGTTCCAACATTATTCATCTTGCTTGAATAGCAATTAATAACCTAGGATGGATGTTTATTATCTTAATATGATATTCATTATTTGAGACTAATACTATGAGTTGTGGTAGATGATTATTAAACTATATTTCTCAAAATCAATCAAATCTAATCAATCTCTATTTTTCTTCTGTTCTAAGTGAAATACAGAGAAGATCGTTCCGAAACGCTTGCATTGCATCCTTCCCTGTGGCTCGACTCGTCTAGCCTTTGCTACGCGGTTAAATTGAAATGAGACTAAGACTTGCTAAATTTAACTTTTTCTTTATTATTTTCCATTTCAATCGCCCGCACTACCCAAAAAGCAGTTTTTTAAAAAATGAAATATGGGCTTTGAAATAAATGTTTTAACTTAGACAATTTTATGCATAAAACAGAGAAATAACACCAAAAATTTTATAGGCATGAAAAACATAAAAAAATGATCTCAAAACAATTTTATTTTATAAAAAAATATTTTTCCATAATTAACTCATATATTAATCAATTAAAAAAATAAGATATTAAAACTGAAAACCCTTAACGGGTTCTAAACTTCTTTTCGTCATTCCTCTAAATAAGAGTTAAGTCGGGCAATTGCTATCTTGATTTATTGCTTAAACATCATTTAAATAGAATACCCAACTTCAAAATAGATATACAAAAAGAATATATATCCATGTATATGAAGAAATAGAGGATCTTTGTACACATACATGCAAAGATATCTATGACCCAAGTGAGCATGAGTAAATACTATAAACATGGACTAGTATGTAGAACAAAAGCAATGCCAAACAACTTAGCTCAAGTATAAGCAAGCCATAAAAACAACCAAAAAAATCCATATATACATAACTAAAACACAAATAAGAAAAGCTAGTTATTCCTATGCATAAATAGATCTAACTAGAAAACCATAAACAATCTCCAAAATAGGTGCTTCTTGATAGCGATACAATGACGATTGATCCTTTGAGCTCCGATGCATCCACCATCAAGGCACCATCTCCCCTATGTCTTAGAGGAGAATGACATACATACATCAATTAAGTTGGGTGTGTTCTTTGGTACCCAACTCTTTTTAGGTCCTATAAGCTTAGCACTTTCTCGAACCCAAATATTTTTATTTAACATGTTTAACTTGCATCGCAAAATTTTGCTAAATGGCCTTTGCAGCCGCAATGTGCACACGTGTACACTTTGCCATATATGAAATCGTGCTTATGTTGATGTGTATGTGCATGTTGTGCATATTTTTCATGGTGTGTGTGTGAGATGAATGAGATATATATTTTCCTTAGATTTTTCCCTTTGGAAATATAGGATTAAATTTGTTCATATCAAATGCACACTTTTTCAAAGTGGTATCTAAAACATCAATATGTTTTTGGATATCCAAAATTTATTTCTATTAAAAGCAATATTAGGATTTTTGCCCTTACTAACAAGTTTATATTTATCAAAATTCTTTTTCGTTTTCTCCAAAAAAATAGATAAGTCATTTTCACTTTAAAAACAATTTCTAACTTATTCTTTAAGAAGTCATTTTCCTTTTTTAATTTTTTATTTTGTGTAAGAGAAATTTCATATCTATTTTGTAATTCTTCAAAAACTTGTGCAAGTTCATCCATAGTTAAATCATCATCTTCTAGAGAGGTTTCGAGATTCACCATGGAAGTCTCCTCTCCTTTTTTCATGAAGCAAACATGTGCAACATCAATCTACTCTTCAGAATCCATTTCCGAATCATCACAAGTGGCTACTGTCGCCTTCTTCTTCTTATGTGCACGTTCTTAGAAGTAGTGACTTGATGTGAGGGGCAATCTGCAATTAGATGACCCGTCTTCTTGCAATGAAAGTTAGGACCCATCTCCTTCTTCTTTTCAAATCTTTCTTGATGTCTTCTTCTTCGAAAGTTACTTTGTCCTCCCTTCTTATAAAACATTTTGCCCACTCTCCTGATGAGCATGACAAAATCTTCATCTCCATCTTCGGATCAATCTTCTTCGTCGATGGTGGAGGGAGTAGCTTTAAAAGTAATTGTTTTCTTCTTTGGAGTCTCTCTTTCTTCCTTCCCCTTCATTTCCATCTCATGGGTTTTGAGATTTTCAATGAAGCCGGAGAAATCCATCTCCTCCCTATCGTTGAGTTCCTTAAGGGTGGTCGCTTTGACTTCCCAACCTTTGGGGAGAGCTCTAATGACCTTCTGAATCTTTTGGTCGTTGTCAATGGTGTCACATAAGGAAGATAATCATTAGTAACCTTGGTGAACTGAGTAAGCATCTCATCAATACTTTCATTTTCAAGCATGTATAAATTCTCATATTGAGAATGAAGCAAGTCAACTTTAAATCTCTTGACTTGCGACGTTCCCTCATGAGTAATGATCAGATCATTTCAAACCTCATAAGCGGATTTGCAAGTAATTACACGAGAAATATCATCATCATTTAATGCTTGTGTAAGTGCATATTGGACTTTAGCATTGGCCTCATAGTCCTTAGCGGTTGCTTCGGACCATGTATCCTCATCACCATGAAGTTCAATTAATTCCTTGGTTATAGCCTTAGCTACTAAACCCCTAGGGACTTGAGGAAGAGGTTTATCTTGACCTTCTAAATGAGAAAGTTCTACCCATCAAATTTGGGTGGGGACCTGATGCTAGAGAAGTCGTGTGATGCCATAAAAACAAGTATACGTGCACAAATAAATAGCAAATGCAACAAATGAATATAGACAAATAAAAGGATCTCCCTAAGGTGGTTAAAACAAAACTCGGGTTGGGCTCTGATACTAATTGTAAATCACCTAGAGGGGGGTGAATAAGTGATGGCTATACTAAATAGCAAATAATACGAAATTAAAATTTACTTGCTAGCAACCTAGCAATACCAATCTCACACAAGAAATACTTGCAAATAAGTAAACAATATAAGTGTGCAAGAAAGTAAAGAGAGAGAATAGAGTGAAGAGAGAAAGAGTAAGCAATCGCAAACACGATGATATGTTCCGATGTTCGAGCCACAGCTCTATGTCCCCGCCTTCAACACTATGAAGGATTTTCACTATGGCCGATCTCGCTAGATCGTCAACCGCTACAAATTCTCACTAGAACTTAATAAACTGACAAGTTCTCTCTCACGGTGACGCAACACCAACAACGGAGCTTACTAGCCCACTTGAGGCTGCAATCTCCACAACTTCACAATAGAAGGAAATAGGTGATCTTCTCTTGATCACAAAAGTCTCACAAGCACAATCCTATAACCAAGATGAGGAGGTGAAGTTCTTTGGGATGTGTAGTGAAAACAGCTTGTAAAGATGTAGAAGGAAGGCTCAAGTTAAAATTCAAGCATGTGAAATTTTGGCTCAAAAGAAAATCTTTTAAGAAAAAGACTAAAACTTGATTAAATCTTGTTGTAAACTTGTAAAAACTTGTTGTTGGGTTTTTCTATAGTCCCACTATTTATTGGGGATGAAAACATGAGGAGAAAACTTAATAGAGTTGTTGGAAAAAGACACAAAAATAGACAAACAAAAAACTAGCTGTTGGGAAAAAAGTCAGAAGGAAATCCTATTGTCGGTCGACCGGCCGGTCGACCGCCAACGGTTGAATTTCTGAACGTTGGGGATAGCGGTCGACTGAGGCCAAACCAAGAGCAAAGCTCTTGCAGCCGGTCGACCGAAGTGCACATAAAGATCTTGGGGAAATTTTGTGCATGTCAGTCGACCGATGAGCAATTTTGCTCTATCTACAGTCGACCGGTCGGTCGACCAGCCTAAGGCCAAAAGCTTGTTTTGTATATCTTTTTGAAGTCAACTTTTTTCTGATGAAAATAAACTTTGTTTTTAAAGACAAAATAAAGTTCTTAGGACTAGATAGAACTAGTGTGTGACCATGGATCAACACAAAATAAAGATAGAACTATATTTTGTAAAAATACATTTCTAAATTGAAAATCGTTTTTTCTGAAACTCATTTTTCCAAACCTTGATTTTGAAAACAGAAAATAGAAAAGTTTTTTACTCTTTTCAAAAACAGTTGAGGATAGGAATGAAGTGTGCGTGTAACAATCATAAGAGCTATCAACCCATATCATCTTGGTTTTAACAAATGACTATAAATCCTATCTAAAAGGCAAAAGGCAAAAATACAAATCTTGTGTAGTCTTCTCTTGTAAGCATGATCCTTGAGTTCTTCTATGTCCTTAGGCTCTGAGATCGACATCTTTTATGACTTCAAAAGGTGTGAGTCTTATGGTGAAGCCATGATGCAACATGGTGTTAACCTAAAACTTATTTAAACAAAATTATTAGAAACATAGCTACAAATGTTTTGTTATCATTAAAACTAGGGCAAATTGCCTTGGGGCCAACACAATAGAACTATGCAGGGTGTTACGGTTTAACAATACTTTCTCAGTGATTTCGGTAACATGAAATGATATATATCAAGTATGAATACTAATCAACAGACAGTCTCATCTATAACTGATCAACATCTCATCCACTCATACTGGATATAACAATAATGAATCAATCAACTCATAATCTTGATAAAGTCTCGTGAACATCACATATCAAGTCCATGATAAAGATATAATAAACCACCAATCCAATAAACAAGTAATCAGTTCTCTTATCCTATTAATCTACCCTAATACTCTAAGTCACCAATAAGTGAGGTTAAACAATAACTGCTATCAAACTCTGAATATATAATATGGCTATGATATCAATGAAATCACTCCCTTAATAACTCTATCTCTATAACTGAATAACTTAAGGAATCAATAACCAAACATGAAGCATATGATATATCCTCGAGACCAACTAGAACAACGAATACCAAGTTCACAAATAAAGAACAGGATATCCTCAAAATCTGACTTATCCAACTATGATCAAGATCATAACTAAAGGGTGTAATGCCCTCGATTAATATGAAATATAGATCATCTCTATATCTAGTAGTCAATGTCAATAAGTTCATCAATACTCAGTCAAACTAATTAATGGAATAGTCTAAAAATAATAGCTCCTAATAGTCCAAAAGCCAGTCCCATCATATACATCAGAGTCAAGGGTATCATATTCCCACTCTGAACATAATTCAATCATCATACATCCCATCTACATATCAATCGTGAATCCAATGAAATGAATACAAAGCTCAGGTTAATTCCTACTCTAACTAAGTCATATACGGATCCAAGTATCGGTAAAACAGTCTGTCAATAAAGCAACATCCTCAATATCCAAATGAGTTCGGGTCAGAACATCACAAACAATTGATGATAAATACTATACATAAATTATGCCATCTATCCTCAAATATGAACTAGGCTAGCGATCAATAAATCAAATCAAGTCATAGTCTATTATATAGCACAACTAGTCATGAATCAACAATAGCAACCAACTATCACATGAAATAATACAGATAAATGCTCATATCAATGTACAAATAAAGTGTTCACTCACTAACATCACATGAAATAATACGAGTAATCATACTAGTAAAATAAATCATACGTTCACATGAAATGATACGAGTAAAACACAAATACTTATTGATAACGGTAAATAAGAAAATATCACAAAAGCAAACACTCACATGAAATGACGCGATTTTAGGTCCGAATTATCATCTGGTCTACACTGTACGAACCGACTCAGATCTCCGGATTATCTCGTGGGTCAGTCTATGAATCGCCAGTCTATCAGATCCACGTGGAACAATCCGAATCTCCTATTACCAAGTTCGGATGGCACGAGCGAGTCAATAATCGCTATAACACACAACCATATATAGAGAGCGAGGGAAATTAACACACACATAACACATTCACACATGTACCCACACACGCACGCCACACATGCATACATATGTATACACCTACATACATACATATATACGAGTGTACACATACATACACATTATATATACATATCCACATATGCATATACGTTCCCACACACTCACAAACACTCACGCACACACATAATCATGCACACAAACTCACAAACACATGCAAGCACTCAATTTTACACACCCACATATACAGACAGTACACACACGCACATAATACCTTACATTCATAGTATACACAAGATTACACACATAATTAAACACATGGGGGGAGAGAGAGAAAATAAACCTGAAAAAGGAAGGAGAGCTCAGCCTTGGAAGTGTACACGAGCTCTGACAGATGGGGTTTGGTTATGGATGAAGTCGGCCATACTGCAGGGGGGAGGAAGGACTCGTCAAGGTGAGGAGCAAGGCCCGGGGGATGGTGGAGCCGTGGGGTGAGATCTGGCCAAGTGAGGTGGGGGATCTGGGCTTGGCCTAGAGGTGGGGTTCTTACAACCTATGGTGGATACCGAGGGGATGTGGAGGGAGGTGTGGGGGAGTAGGGCAGGGTGAGGAAAGGTACAGCCTGGCCACGCGGCGGTGGGAACACGTGGTTAATTTGGTGGAGGATGAAACGGAGGTGGGTGAGGATCTCTGGCGGCAAAGCGAAGGCCGTGGGGAGATCGGCCATGAAGAAGGTTTGTAGAGGGGCTATTGGCATTGTGCGTGGCCTGGTTGGAGGAGGAAGATGGGAGAAGAGGGGGATGTGGGGTGCAGGGTGATGACCCAGGGAAATACTTAGCCATAGCATGGAGGGCTCGAATGTGTGTTGTGGAGGGAGGGTAAAGGGAGACTGCGGGTGCTGGATTATAGTGGTGGAGTTGTGAAGGAGGCGGAGCCGCGGAGGAGATTAGGGATTGGTTGTGGTCTCGCCGGAGAGGTGGAGAGGAGTGGTGGAGATCGACAGTCATAGGTGTGGGAGCCAGACTGTGCGCGGTGGCTGTGTGATGGGGAAGAAGAAGATAGGGATTAGGGTTTAGGATTAGATTAAGATGATTATATATATAGGGATAGAAATTAGGTTATTGGGTGTGGGTTGTGGGGAGATAATACACATGCAAATAAGAAGATTGAGTTGTGGGTTTGAATTATTGGGGATGGGTAACGGGTAATAGGTATATGAGTTTAGGAATAGGAATAAGAAATAGAAGTAATAATATAAAATAATAGCAACAATAATAATATCAATAATAATAATATTAATAAAAGTAATAATAATAACCACAACCGTAATAATAATAACAACAATAATATATCAATAATAATCATTATAATTAACAATAATAAAACTAATAACACTAATAATGATAATTAACAATAATAACAACAAAAAATAATAATAATAACACTAAAAATAATAAAAATAAATAATCCTAATGAATAATAATAACAATAACAACTACGACTTAAAAATTAATTATAATTAATAATATTATTAAATAAAAATAGTAATAACACATAAAGCTAACTTATCATATAATATCTAAAAATAATTTGAATATTAATTTCAATAATAATCAGAAAAAAGTCATAAATTAAGTTAAATAATACTAATATAATAATAACTATGGTAACATAAATTTTCAGAAAAATAAAAATACAGTATAATTAACTACGTATATTACAAAATCCTTGGAAATTCATAAACATTATTGTTCATCATCTCTCTTCCTCTCTAACCAAAACCCTCCAAGGCCTCCTTCCTCTCCCCCAACCTCATCTGCCTTCCTTCCTCTCTTGTTTGTTGTCGCTGCCTTGCAATCGTAGACCAGCTAGCCACCACCTCCTCCCCTTCCTCTCGCCTGCAACCCAACCTCCTTCCCTCCCACGGCTACTCCCTCCGCCCGCTGGTCCTCCTCCTCCTCACCCCTTGCGTGGCTGCTGACTGTTGTCGTCCTCACCCTCATTTTCATCATCGACTGCCTCTATCCTCACTAACAGTCATCCAAACTCCATGCCAAACACCCTCACGCCCTCATCTCCCCATCTCTGCCTCATCACTGGCCATCTGTCGAAGTCAGCATGCTGCCTCTACCTGCTCTTCATCTACCTCATTGACCTCGCTCCTATTCCCTGACATCGCCATGGCAAAAGAAGCCCACATCATCATCATCAGCTGACCACCAGCAGGTTGAGCCCGAGATCTGGTCGATTTGGGTTCTCAACAACTCAATCCGATAACGCTTACTCTAACCTGATCCACTTCAACTACAATCCAACCCGCGAAGCTTTATGTCATCAGTCAGTCCGACCTTCTTAAGCTACAGAACCGAATCCGTGCTATAGTGTAGATCCATTGTAGAACAGACCCGTTCAGAGTTTCATTTCGAACCATATATCGCCACTCGGAGTCCGATCCATGCAATTCTTGAGGCATTGGAACCATGACAGCCAAAGCTACATATTACAGACTTCACAAGGACATTGAGGTCGAACACGATCCTCAGTAGGTACAAGTTTAATCCAAGTTCTTTTATTTACAAGTCTAGTATTACATTATCTGTGATATTATCAATAATTGATTGTTCTCCATCATAAATTATGAGTGTATAATTCTGGTACCCTCGAATTCGTTAGCTTCTTTATTGCTCGTAAAAACCTACATAACATAAGTAGCATCAATTAGTTATTCTTGATTTGCAATAGATCAGATTTATGCCTGCTAATTGAAATTCATAGACTAATATTGTTAGTTTTAAGCTTTCCTGCCAACGATCATTCCTTATTGGTGAAGCGTACTTATGTTATTTCATTGTTGATTTTTGCACACGTATACGTTTCACATCAATTTGATATCATAGTATATAAGTTTCACATCAATTTGGTATCAGAGCATATACGTTTCACATCAATTGCACAAGTGCTCACAGAGAATCGAGAAGATAATTATACAGAGAGGAGGAACAAGGGCGCGGTCAGGCTATCAATACCTAAATGTATGCAAGATTTATATTACCTAAATAGAAGTTAATTATTCTAATTGTTGTTATTGTTTGTGAAGAAGCACTAATGATTCTTTATCCTTGTAATAAAAATGTACTGATATTTACATGATGAACGAAAAAAGGGAGAGAAAAGAATAGAAGAAAGATCAAAAAATGTTCATCATCCCCCCCCCCCGAGATGATATGTTCTCATCTTGCTCCAGAAGATGTTCTTTTCCCCAAACAAGATTGTGCTAGCTTTAGTTATTTTACTTTATATGGTGCAAAGTTCCTCATTAATAAGAACATTGTATGAACTTATAAGAACAAACTAATGGATCAAATATATATACATTCAATCTTCCGCAAGGCTGCTTTGTATCCATGCCTTCCAATGAGGATAGCACCAAACTATTATAGTGTTATTTAGGAAAAAAGGATAATATTTACTCAAGGAGACAGCAATGTCAACCCAGATATATTTTTGTTGTCAAATACATATCAAACTCAATTTGAGGCTACAACTCAATCTGAAAGTACATCTGAAATATATATATCAATCTCAATCTAAAGCTCATTCCAGAACTTCACACAGACACAGATAAAACCATGTATGCTCTTTTTTAATTCCACTTGCATCATATAACAGTTTTTGCAGATAAAAATCGCACAATGCTAAAAGAAAGGGTTAACTGAAACTCACAGAAGATGGGCTGAGATTAAAATGTGAGGAGATAACTTAAAGCACAACAATTTCTTGCTTACAGAAAAAGTTCTTTAAAATTGAAGGAAAATGATAACTTTCCAACTAATAGCATAATCTTCATCCTTGCATAAAACTTTTATCAGAAAAATCCCATCTCTAATCATATGCTAAGGCCTTAGGACAGGAAACTAACATTATTTTTCTTATAAAGTTGCCATAATGTTCAAGATGATGTTGAGAATGATGTCAACGTTCACTCTCATGATTTAAAATTAAAACTAAAACAGTGTGCAGCACAAATCCTACACTACTCTCTGAGCAATCACAGTTAGCACCCACTGAACAACAAAAGGTGCATGATAAGAACCCTGTACTCAATGAAACAAGCCTCCCTTTCCACTTTGCCAAGACCCCCCCCCAACCCCCCGCCCCGCTCTTGCCCTCACTTTTGCCATTCTGGAATGTAGTTTTTTTGTGGTGGATTTGTTTGGTGAACCCAGCAGCTTGAGTGTGGGTGTTCTTTTCTATTTTCAATGTCCTTTGACAAATATGTGAAGAAAACTACACATCTCATAAAAGAGAAATGTCGGAATATATGGTTGAAATATGCTGCTATCATGGGTAATGTTGGAGTTGATGGTGTAATGGTGGAGCTAAAGCTAAAAGGTAAAGTTCCGAGTTTCTACCTTGTCTAGTAAAATCAACGATAGCTTTGTGAACAACCCTAATGATGTCTCTCTTCTTATTTGCTCTGGACTACTCTATTTGTCATTCCTTATAAGTGTTGATCTTTAAAGCAAGAACAAAGAAAACAGAGGAAGAAAGCTAGAATACACAATTTAACGAGGTTTGGCTATTTGCCTACGTCCCCGGGGGAAACGGGAGAGAGATCTTATTCAAATAATCAAATTACAAGATACATAACAGGGGCAATACTTATCTTTATATAGGCAGAGAGTCCTTGAGTTTAAGAAAACTAATAGATCTAAATTCAGGTCAGAAATGAACTTTGAATCAACTTAGGAAACTGTCAGTCGCGTCTTCTGGTAGACCGCTCGGTCAATCGGGTCCTTCTACGGTCGACTTGTTGGTCGATCGAGATATCCAGTAACTCTAGACAGTCTTAGTCGGTCAACCGCCTAGTCGACCGATGCCTTCTTCTACAGCTGCCTTTTTTGTGTAGTCGACCGTAACTCCTTGTGCACATTTTGTGCATGATCGATCAACCACCCGATTGACCGGTTCTCTATCTTCAGATGGGAACATAGCTTCTTCTTTACTTTTAAACTCTAATTTCTCTGCATTCTCATCTCCAATGAGTTAAAAAACTCTACCATAAAGATTTTACACTCTCTCCCCACAATTCTCCACTTAGGTAAAGATTTTTCAAATCTGACCTAAACACAACATAGTACCATGTCGTTTCCATTGGGACTGCGCCAATGTGGTTGCCTAGTTACCTTGCCCATGGAATAAACCATTCGCAGTTCATCAGAACAAGGTCCATCGAACTCATGCAACTAGAAGGATCTAGAATAACTCCTTGAAATATGTAAACATTACTCCTGGAATAACTTTGGTAAGCATATCGGTGGGATTCTCCGTCGTGTGAATCTTCTATAACTTGATATCACCTTCATCAAGAATCTTCTAAACAAAGTGAAACCTGACATCAATGTGCTTCATCCTTGCATGATACACCTGGTTCTTTTCCAATTAGATAGCATTCATGCTGCCATCGTTGATCTTCAATAGATCCTGATAAATTCCCAAGTCATCATGCAACCCTTGAAGTCATATTGCCTCCTTCATAGCCTCCATCATGGCCATATACTTGGCCTCTGTACTAGGCAATACGACATTAGACTGTAGAACAGAATTCAGCTGACTGGTGCTTAGGAAAGCTTAAACACATGTCCTGCTGTAGCCAGTGTTTGTCGAGGTCTCCAACATAGTCAGAATCAACATATCGACATGCTCCTGCTTACCTATAGAATTCTTCTTAGATACCAAACTGATTTCTATGGTACCTTTGATGTACCATTGAATCCACTTTACTACCTCCAAATCACCCCTACTGGGATCATGCATATATCTGCTAATAATTGAGACAGCCTGTGACAAATTGGGCCTTGTACATACTATTGCATACATTAAACTACCAACTGTGCTGCATAGGGTACGTGAGTTATATATTCACGCTCTTCAATAGAAGTAGGAGACATAGTAGATTTTAACTTGAAATGAGAAGCCAATGCTGTACTTATAGACTTCATATTGCCATTGATGTTGAACTTCTTCAGTACCCTCTTTAAATACTCCTTTTGTGTCAAGCTAACCTTGCAACTTTTTCGATCTAGCTCAATCTTCATGCTTACCACTTTCTTTCCTTCACCCAGATCTGTCATCTCAAATTTAGAAGACAAGTTCTTCTTCAATTTATCAATTGTAGATCTACTCTTAGAAGTATTGAGCATATTATCTACATACAATAGTAGATAGATGTACTCTCCACCGGTAGCTTGTTGTAATATGCACATAGGTCATATTGGCATTGTGTGTACCTCTTGCTTCTCATGAAGCTGTCAAAATACATGTATCATTACCTCGGTGATTGCTTTAATTCACAAAGTGATTTTTTCAGCTTGCATACCATATGTTTCTTTCCTGCAGTCTTGAACCCCGTTAGGTGAGAACATATAGATTTCCTTTTCAAGATCGCCATGGAAGAAAGAGGCCTTCACGTCGAGCTGATCAAGCTTTAACGCATACTGTGTCACTAGTGCTAGAAAAATCTGAAGTGATGAATGCTTTACAACATGCTAGAATACCTCATTGTAATTAATGCCCTCTCTGAGCGTAGCCTTTAGCTACCAATCTGGCTTCGTAGAGTACATTATCACCATCACGAGATCCCTATTTCTTTGTAAATGCCCACTTACAATCGATAGTCTTCTTTCCCATGGGCAACTCTGACAGTTTCCCAAGTGTCGTTCTTGTATAGAGCACTCACCTCTTCTATGATGACATCCTTCCACATCTTAGACTCTGAACTGATTTCAGCTTCACTCTATATAGATTTGATTGCTTTCTTGATGAATAGAAGAGCATAGGCCACAATCATATCTGTAGTGAGCCAACTGGGCTTACGTGAATTTCTCCGGTTTCTTCCAACTGTAATGAATTATTTGACATCACCCATAGCTTGTCATTGATCCTTATCATCATTAGCATTCTGCTCGGTTACATGACCACTACCCCGTGTTACCATGGGATGGTCTTAAATGACACTGATCTTTCTAGAGACGGTGAAGTAGCATCACTTTTTACCTGCTGCGATATCCCTTTGGTCATTTCACTCTTCACCTGCTAAGAGTTTGTAGGCTTCATCATTGAAGTCTCATCAAATGTGACATCTCTGCTCAAAACAAACTTCTTGTCCTTCGGATCCTAAATTTTGTAGCCTTTTACACATTTCTTGAGCCCTACAAACATACTCTTTTTTGCTCTCGCGCCTAACTTGTCTTCCTTGATACAATAGTAAGCCGGAAACTCAAATACTTATAACGAATCATAATCCTGAGTAACTCTTTCTGACCATACTTCTAAAGGAGTTTTACCTCCTACCGCAGATAAAGGCAACCTGTTAACGAGATACCAAGCATACACCAATGACTCAGCCTAGAAATATTTTGGTAAACTGGATTTGGATGATTGAGTCTGAATCTGCACAAAAAGGTCAAAGTTTAAAATTGAAGATAGAAAGTGTTAGGTTGCTCAATGCTACTGTTATAGCAAATGGCTATGCGGGTCGTGATCTACAAGGAGGGACTGCAATGACATCTATTAAGCAAGTTCTTTTTAAGTTACTAATATCAGTTAAAGATTTCTTCTTTGTTTTTTAAAGAGAAAAGAAAAGCATTAATGCTAGAAGAAGAAGATGATCGAAGAAGAGATGGTTGATGTTTCAATTAAAAGGAAAATTAATTTAAGAAAATGAAAAGAGAAATAAATAAAGGTGTTGATGTAAATATGTTTCTAAACTAAGAAATAAAGAAAACTTGCTTACCTCTTCGGCGTTTGCTTACCTTGGATCCATTTCAACGACTTACCTTGGCTTGAAGGCAATCATAACATGGCATATAGGATCTTCCCCACTCCAAATCAGTCTAACTAAATAAAAATGCAAGAAAAAAAGAATATACTATTACACAATTAGAAGTAGATATCCATCACTATAGTCATCAGTGGCACTTGCAAGGGCAAGACAGATTCAAGGTTATAGGATTCACTTGGATTACAAGTCACAGAAGAGGCGAGTAAAGCAAAAAATAAGAAGAAAAATAAGCTTTTGATTAAATCTAAAAACATTGAAAGTAAAGAAGGAGTTTGCATCGATGTCACTCTCAATGCAAATCTTCTTCTCCTTCTCTCATGAATCTCTTCACTAACGTCAGCTATAAAAAAATCGAAATTACATAAAAGAAAAATAAAAACATAAGTTAAACCTAGAGACAAGCCTAATTCTAAACTCTTTGCTGGAGTGGTGTCCTACTATCTTCAAAACTTGCAGTATTCATAGGAGAATTTGGATAAATAAGAGCGTATGAAGATAGGGGGAGCAAATGCTATGATCTGGCCGTTCAATCAGATCCAAAAGATCGTGGTCCTTTGATCATCGATACGCTTTTATCTCCAAATAGATTTTTAGTTTGGGATGTGGATTTGATGTTATCATTGTTGATTCTTCAGCTAATCAAATGGATCTATAGAAATCTGAATTTAATCGATTTTCATTTGGTGTTATCTTCTATAATTTACGTTGATCTGCACTTATCTCCTTAAATCTTCTGTCACAATTATAGAATTTAATTTTACTCATTTAATCAGAATATAAGTGGGCTTTTGGGCTTGTTTCTTTTCCATCTCCATTATAAAGGTCTGTACATCATTTAGACAAAAATAATATTAAATAGCAGAGTTTATTAAAAAAATGTAAGAATAGAATACTAAATATATAAAATATGTGTACAATCACACCCCCACACCTATCTTTTGCTCGTCCTCAAATAAAAGAAATAAAAGTAAAATTGAACTTACCTAGTCTAACTCACTTTGGTAAGAATTACAGTTTCATTTAGCACGTGCAACAAGCCGTTAAACCTCTAAGTTACCCCCAGAGGACGAGTTTTGTCTCGTGAGAATTTTCAGTGAATTACACCAATAAAATTCATAAAGAAAGAAAAATAACGTATTAGTATTTTGAAAATGCATTTTGGAGTAATCTATAAGTCATATGAATACCAAATTATTCATTACTAAACTTAGTCTCTATTTAAAAACTTGTCATCAATCAAGGTAAGGATTAAAATTATATTTCTCATCTAGTCTTTAATTTTACTGTAAGTCATATGCACCTTTGTGAGCGTAAATATTTGATCAAGGATTCTTTAACTCTAACTCTTATGACTTATTTTAACATATTTTAGTGGTAATAACTCTTAATTCTATTAGGCTTTCTAATTTTTTCATATAACGAGCCTTTAGTCGGTGACTCCCAAACTGGAGTGTCTTAGAGCACTGGTTGAGAAAACACCCCAAGAACATAAGGACTCGAGTAAATAAGACTAGAAAATTAAGATTTTTATTGATTATATGAACCACTTTTAGGTGTGAATACTTATGGTTTATGAGACATAAGTACCCAGCTTAATCAGAGGATTTTAAATATATATATATTTTTCTCTCTTTTTTATAAGACATTAGAATCTTTATTTTTGAACCCTAAGTGTGTAAGTGATTACTCATCAATTTTGCATATTTATTATCACATTCCCATATTTATTTTTAATAAAACTCTGCTATTTAATCTATTTTTGCTTAGCGATGTGCAGATCTTTATAAAAAGGAGAAAAACAGGAAAAGAGCCCAATAAATTCAGAGATTTGAGGCAATAATATTTGGAGATTGAAAGAAAAATCTAATTAAATTTGTGATTGAAAAATCAATTATTCTCCAAGTAGAAGAAAGGATATTCTCAGTATATTTAGGGTTTAAATCTAAATTTTGAGAATATACCCTTTGATTATATGGCAAGATAGAGTCATAAAAGGAAAGTCCAAAAGTCTACAATCAAAATTCGGATTCAGCCTGAGTATTATTTAGTAATTTGATCATAACTTTCGTTATAAATATGCGAATCTGATGATTTAAGATGCTTCAGAAAGAAGACTGAAAGAGCTACAATGTTTCTGTTGACTACTATTTCTATTTCAGTTATTTGCGGAGTCATATCTAGCCATCAATATGACAGCTAGCTGCAGCCCAACTCAATTAAATTTCCAATTAAGAGCAGAAAAGAATATTCTCAGCATATTCACAGTTTAACTTCAAAATTCTGAGAATATGCCTTTTGATAAGTCAGTATTTTGATGAGTCACTACCCCAAGCTTCCTCCTATAAATATCCTAACAGAGGTATGAGCAAAGATATCTTAGATTCGAAGCAGAGATAGATTTTAGGCCAGTTTTTCATTCTTTTTAGTGTAGCTTTTTATTTTTTCCTTTTATATAATTTTTATTTTTTTTTTATGGAACTGAGAGGAGAGATGAATTTCATGAAGGAATGAGAGCAAGCTTGTACTGAGGGGACACCGGAGTAAGTAAGTTGTTTCTTTCATTATTATTTGAATTGAATTAAAGTTTCTTTTTATTCTTTACTCTTGTTTTCGTTTACTTTCCTCTAATGTGTTGCAATCCAAGTGAATCTGATAGCCTCGAGAGTGCTTCGTCATTGCAAGTGCCCTTGATGGCCTATGGTGATGAACAACCATTCTTTTGTTAGTTTAGCTTGCCCTTTTATTCATAGTGCAAATCAAAATGGGGAAGATCCTACAATTGATGCTTGATCGCCTTCAACGACTAGGTAAGTCATAGCTACGGATCCGAGTTATATGAGTACTGAAAAGGTAAGTAATTTTTAGGTTTAACTTTCTTTCTTTTCTTTTAATTTTTAGTTTAGATCACCAACACCACAATCTCATAACTCTTTTATCACTCTTTTCAATTTCTTTATATATATCCATTTTCTATTTTCTCCACCTTCTCAATCTACCACTTTCTTCCTAACTAAACTTTAACCTATTTTCTTCTTCTTTAAAGAAGATCTTAACCATTAATTGTAACTTAAAAGAGAACTTACTAAAAAAACTTCTATCGCTAATCCCTCCTTGTAGATCACGACCTGCATAGCCACTTAGTATAGCGGTAGAATTGAGCACCTTGCATTACTGTTATAAAGTTCTGAAATTTTTTATTCTTGTGAGCAGGTAAAACCTCAATAAAATTTTGACGCCGTTGCCGAGGAGGGATGGTAAGTTTTCTCTTTTTAGATTTATATTTTTTAAAACTTTCTTCTTTGCTCTTGGTGTATAGGTTTAACAACAAGGAAATTTTTGCTGAAGTGGACATATAAGTAGTCCTGGACTCTACTCTAGAAAGTAGAGCCCAGAAGCTCTCAGATTTGCTACATTTCAGTGGTAACTGAGTGAACTTCTAACCTGTATTTTTGCAAGTTGGCTGATTTGCGAAGCTAAAATTATTTGGCTATTTATTTTCTTATTTGTCTCATTGTATACATTTTCTAACCTCAATAGTAAAATGATGTTTTTTAAATGCTAAAAATAGTTTAGACTTTGCATTCAAGCACGTGTCTAATTCGTTTACATTTTACATTACTATTGAAAAGTGTTGGAGCAAAAGGTATGTATGCATAGCATATAGTTTAGGAAACATTCTTGGGTGACATTCGCTTGTAAATGTTACTTTTCTATATCTTGCACACATTGCACACATTGCACTAAATTGCATTAAATTGATTTAAGGGTTTGTCCTATAAACAAGATAAGGTGGGAAAGTCATTACCCTCCTTTAGCCCACAAACCATCTCCTCACTCACTAACCAGCCTAACTAAAACTGAGTAGACATTGGCCCTAGGGTCATCTCAGACTCATATAGGAGACTGACCTAAGTTGGAAGTTTATTTGAATTTGACTCTTGCTAAATCGGTGTCTAAGATTGGGGATTGAGGGGCGAAATCCCGAAGATTGGTGGTTTGGCATAATTAGGTACGTTTGCCTAGGCACGGATACCTCCCATCGACCTAGTCGATTAACTTGTGGTAAGATTCGGCAATATAACCCCCGTGGATAGTCTAACCAGGTAGGAGTCTTAGGTCTAAGTTCTACCCTAACTTAGGTTAGATTTTTTCTTTTATTTGTTTGCTTATTTATTTGTTTTTCTTTGTTTGTGTTTGACATTTCTTGTGTGACATAGCTTATAACCACAAAATTTCAATTTTAATGGTAATCCATGTTACACCCTGATCTCTTTTTCAGATATTACCAACCTGGCATATTATAACTTTAACCAACCTAGTGTGCTAGATTGGTCTTATCCGAATCGATACAACCCATGCCCCCAATTTATGACCATAATTATCAAATTAGTTCTAACCCTTCACAGAGTCAATGGGGATTCACCTCCCCCGAGTCCAATTTTCAACCAACTTGTCCTCCTTATCCACCTTGTCCACAATTTTCACAATATTCATTCCCCGATTTTACTTCCTATACTCCTTTTCTAGACTAATCCATTGAAGAAAAATCTGAGCTAAAAAAGAGTATAGAAGCCATACAGAAGGCCGAACGAAAATTTCAGGCCTCTCCAATTCCATAATATTTCCAAGATTCATATTCAGTTCCACTAGTTCAAAATAGAAAACCATCAATCTTGGAAATAAGTATGCGTGAGTCCGAGCAACAATGACAAAATCTGATGGATTCATGATTTCACCACACATTTCAAAATAAAACTTCATCTTCTCAAGTCCAATCATAACAAAATGATGAACCAATCGACTATGAAAGCTGTTTGAAGCCATGACTCAGGCTCAAATCACGCATAATCATGACATAGATATAATGGTCAAAACTCTCCATTCTAACTCTTTGACCATTCCTGATGTCGCTAACCATTCTATTAGACCAAAGAATCATCTTGTTTTGGAAAATCAGATTTTTTTCAGCACACCCATTTGAACTTGTCCAAACTCTAAATTTTGAAAACTACATTGACATTTTGGCAAGTTATCCCTTTTTTGAAATTGAACATGAGAATGAATATGATCCTGAACCTCAACTTGGTAATTCAATTCTACTTTCTAATTCAATAATGACTCCAGTGTTTTCACCTGATTTCAATCCTTCTCTAGAGTCCACATTGGATCCTGTGCCTGTCCATCAGGAAATTGAATCACTAATCTTTTGTGATCATCATATTGAACTTGACCAATTTCAAACTTTTGAAAGTTCTATTGACAAATTGGCAAGTTCCCTTTTTTACGAAATTAAACTCAATGAGAAATGTGACCTTGAGTCTCAAATTTGTGATCCAGTTCAAATCTCTAAATTAATATTGACTCCTATTTTGCTACCTGATTTGAGCAATATTTTGGAGTCAGTTTTGATTCCCATACCTGTCATTCTTGAACTTGAATCGCCAATCTTAGAAAGTCACATTCCATTATGGGAGAATGAATGTGGACTTGAGTTTCAACTTCTTGATTTGGACTCACTTCCTAAAAAAATTTTGACTCCTGAACTTTTACTTCACTTCAGTCATTTTCCTGAGTCAATTGTAGTTCATGCCCTTCCTGATTCCAGATCAATCATTTTATCTTTTCATACTCCATTTTGGGAGAGAGGTGTTGATAATAATGACTCTGAAATTAATTTAAAATTTTAGAAATTAGATGGGATAAAATTCTTAATAAAAATCATTCATATATACATCATTTTAGTGGGTTATATTAGAGAGGCTTTTGGTGGGTTTCTCCGAACTCCACGCAAATTAGATTGGGTTGAATTTCGTGGACCAATCAGACCACCACCATAAGGTAATATTTTTCTTCCCTTTCTTCTTTTCATGCATCTATGCATTAATTCATACATTGAGGACAATGAATGAGATAGGTGCGGGGGAGGGTTCTAACATAACGTAGGTTTTCCTTTTATTTTAAAAAAATTATTAATATTTTCTTTACTTTTAAAAACTTTTTGAAAATGGAAACAATATTTTGACATTTTTTTTGTACGAAATTAAGTTAATTTTAAGGAATAGAAAAATCATAATTAGGATTTCTTATACTTGATTAAAATAAGATTATTTGTTTGATTTCTAAGGTTAGGAAGTAAATTTGTGAAAGTAATTTAGTCTTAATCTTTACCTTGATAATATATGCATGATTTATATACTTACACACTTAGGGTTCAAAAACAAAGATTCTTATGCCTTATTAAAAAAAAGAAAAAGAAAAAATAATATATATATATATCTTCTGATTAAGCTAGGTCTTTGTGGCTCATAAAGCATAAGTATTCACACCTAAAGGCGGTTCATATAATAAAATCCTTAGTTTTGCGGCCTTGTTTGCTCGAGTCCTTAAGTCCTTGGGGTGTCTTCTCACCCGATGCCCTAAGACCGTTTGGTTTGGGAGTCACCGATTAAAGACTCGTTACATGGGCAGATTAGAAAGCCTAATAGAACTAAGGAATATTACCATCAAAAATAAAAATATATATAAATAAAAAATAAGGCATAAGAGATAGAGTTAAAGAACCCTTAGTCAAAATTTCATGGTCACGAAGGTACATATGACTTAGGGTAAAGTAATAGACTAGATGAGAAGTATAATTTGACTCCTTACTTTGATTGATAATAAATTTTTGAATAGAGACTAAGTTTAGGAATGAAAAATTCAATTTTCCTATAACTTATAGATTACTTAATCCTTATAATAATATTTCAAATATTTTTCTCTTTCAAAATGTATTTTCAAAATACTAACATTTTTCTCTTTCTTTATGGATTTTGTGGGTGCAATCTATTGAAAACCCTCACGAGAAAAAACTCGTCCTCTAGGGAAAACCTAAAGGTTTAACGGCTTGTTGCACGTGCTCAGTGCAATCGCGTGACTTGCGAAAGTGGTTAAATAATTTCTTAGGTTTAGTTTTAATGTTTTACTCGAGGACGAGCAAAAGATAGGTGTGGGTGTGTGATTACTCATCAATTTTGCATATTTATTGTCACATTCCCATATTTATTTTTAATAAAACTTTGCTATTTGATCTATTTTTGCTTAGTGATGTGTAGATCTTTATAAAAAGGAGAAAAATAGGAAAAGATCCCAAAAAGCCCAATAAATTCAGAGATTTGAGGCAATCATATTTGGAGATTGAAAGGAAAATCTAATTAAATTTGTGATTGAAAAATCAATTATTCTCCAAGTAGAAGAAAGGATATTCTCAGTATATTTAGGATTTAAATCTAAATTCTGAGAATATACTCTTTGATTATATGGTAAGATAGAGTCATAGAAGGAAAGTCCAAAAGTCTACAATTAAAATTTGGATTTAGCCTGAGCATCGTTTAGTAATTTGATCATAACTTTTGTTATAAAATTACAAATCTGATGATTCAAGTTGTTTCAGAAAAAAAACTGAAAGGGCTACAAATTTTCTGTTAACTACTGTTTCCATTTCAATCATTTGTTGAGTCATATCTAGCCATCAATATGATAGCTAGCTGCAACCCAACTCAATTAAATTTTGAATCAATAAAAGAAAAGAATATTCTCAGCATATTCACAGTTCAACTTCAAAATTTTGAGAACATACCTTTCAATGAGTCAGCATTTTGATGAGTCACTACTTCAGGCTTCCTCCTATAAATACCCTAGCAAAGACATGAGCAGAGATGGCTCAGATTCGAAATAGAGATAGATTTTAGGCCAGTTTTTCATTCTTTTTAGTGCAAGTTTTTATTTTTCCTTTTATGTAATTTTTATTTTTCTTTATGTAACTGAGAGGAGAGATGAATTTCATGAAGAAATGAGAGCAAACTTGTACTGAGGGTGACATCAGTGTAAGTAAGTCTTTTTTTCATTATTATTTGAATCGAATTGAGGTTTCTTTTATTCTTTACTCTTATTTTCATTTACTTTTCTCTTATGTGTTGCAATCCAAGTAAAACTGATAGCCTCGAGACTGTTTCGCCATCGCAAGTGCCCTTGATGGCCTATGGTGATGAAAAATCATTCTTTTGTTAGTTTAGCTTGCCTTTTTATTCATAGTGTAGATCGGGAATGGGGAAGATCTACATGCCATGCTTGATCGGCTTCAATGACTAGGTAAGTTGCAGCTACAGGTCTGAGGTATATGAGCACTAAAGAGGAAAGTAATTTTTAGGTTTAACTTTCTTTCTTTTCTTTTAATTTTTAGTTTAGATCATCAACACCACAATCTCACTGCTCTTTTATTACTCTTTTCAATTTCTTTTTATATATCCATTTTCTATTTTCTACACCTTCTCAATCTACCACTTTCTTCCTAACCAAATTTTAACCTATTTTCCTTTTCTTTTAAAGAACTAAAAGAAGATCTTTAACAGTTGATTATAACTTAAAAGCAAACTTGCTAAAAAAGCTTCCATCGCTAGTCCCTCCTTCTGAATCATGACCCGCATAGCCACTTGCTATAGTGGTAGAATTGAGCACCTTACGCTATTGTTATAAAGTTCTAAAATTCTGTATTCTTTTGTGCAGGTAAAACCTCAATCAGTAAGTGTATAAAGTATACATATTTCATCAAGGTAAAAATTAAGTCTAAATTATTTTTCAATTTTTCTTCCTAACCCCTAGAAATCAAACAAATAATCTTTTTTGACCAAGTATAAGAAATCCTAATTATGATTATCCTATTCCTTAAAATTAATTTAATTTCTTACAAAAAATAAGTCAAGATATTGTTTCGCTTTTCAAAAAGTTTTTAAAAGAAAAATGATTTTTTTATATATAAAAAAGGAAAACATATGTTATATTAGAATCCTCCCCATATGCATTGTCCTCAATGTATGATGAATGCATATATGCATAAAAAAGAAGAAAGGGAAGGAAAAATTGTTACCTCAAGATGGTAATTCCAATGATGTTCAGTTTGGGCCAAGTATTGCTTCCCAATCTAAATAATGTAAATTTTGAAGAAACCCACCTTTTATGACCTCTTTCCTATTTACAGTTTTAAAATATCTAAACTGAATAGGATCATGCAATATCCTAACATTAAAATTATTGGCCCAAGGTTACAATCACTGGTTTCTTGTTTAGATGATAACAAAGCATATATGGTTATTTAGTACTAATCAAGTTCAAGTGTTTAAGTTTATTTCAGGGTTCAAAAGGATTTAATGTGTTTCTTTCTCTAAAGAAAGGTGTTGAAGACTCAAGAGTATTCAAGTATGGGACTGGAGCTCAAAGCACTCGACGTCGCTATTAGAGAAGGCCAATTGAAGACACTTGTAGTCACAAAGAACCTTATAAGAAAATAGTATCTTAAAGTGTAGAATATATATTTAATGCTCAAGAAGTTATACACACAAAAAAATACACGTTTTCAAAATACAAGTTTTTATCGTATTGGTTTTTGGCATGTTAGGTACTTGATAGACGTTTTCAATTTTTTTCAAAATTTTATATCCTATTTAGACCATGCATTTCATTGCCTATACATTGCTACTTCTATGCAAAATCAATACAAAATATTTTAAAAATAGTTTGCATTTCATAAACAGTCAGAAAAATTTATTTTGGCCCAGGTCGATCGACCAAATAGTCGACCATAGCCTATTATAGGCTAGAACGGTCGACCGAGCGGTTGACCAATCCTCTAGTCTGGGGTTGTACACATTAGTCGGTCGACCGCTACCGCTAACCCTAGCAGTCGACCGATAGGTCAACCTACTGGCTCAACCCTAGTCTCGGGTTGACTCCGGTTGACCAGATGGTCGATTGAGCACAACATCTAGTTCATGAAAATGAACAGACAGTCGACCGGCCGGTCGACCAAAATTCTGACAAAAAGCCATAATGACTAGTTTTCAAAATCTGCCTTTTTCTCTAATTTTTCCAATAGGCATTTTTGTTTTTTTCTTTGTCAAATCTCTTCCTAAATGACCTAGTGAGCTAAACTAATAGTGTTTATGAGTTACTTATATATATGGGTCATGGGAATAGGATTAGAACATATAGACAACAAGCATACAACAAGTTTCAACAAGTTTTACAAGTTTTTCAAGTTTCTAGTTTTCAAGTGCTTTCAATTCCAAAGCTATTTCAATTGGTCTTTCAGCTCTTAAATTCTTTCAAATGATCACCAAGAGCTTTGTAAAACTTCATTGGCTTTGTTCTACCTATTGTGTAGAAGATTGAGTGTTGGAGTTGTGCACTCCGGTCTTGTGTAGACCATTATTTTTCCTTATTATAAAATCCCTTTGTGGAAAATCCTATTGTGGATATGTTGGCCCAAAGGCCATTTAGCCCTATATCTTGTTGGATATTTTGATGATAACAAACCATATTTAGTTATGTATTTAACAATTTTGTTTAAAAGTATTTCAGGTAAAACAGGTTGATTTGACGGCTCCGATATCAAGACTCACAAGTTTGGACGCCGCTTAAAGATGTGCATTCCCAAGCTAAGCACATTAGGAAGCTTCGGGATCAAGACATGAAGAAAAGACCAAGTCAAGATCAAGACAATGAAAAAGTCCAAGATTTGTAATTTTGCTTTTCTTTTAGAATTTTTGTCAAAACCTAGATGTTAGAAGTAGAATTATGGATTGTCACTCACACACACACTTTAGTTTGATTCATGGCTTCAAAAACAATTTCGATTTCCTACTTAGTTTTATAGGTAACATGTTTGGAAATTTGTTTTTAGAAACTTTAAGTTTTTGGAAAAACCAACTTTTAGAAAAACAAGTTTTTATCAAGAGAAACTTTATCAAAATGTTTTAACATGTTATGGTAGTGACATGTGGTCATACTCCTATTTTTACAATGTCCAAAACCCCAAACCACAAGACCAAAACCAAAAACCCTAGTTCTGGTTTTCTGCAGTTCTGATTTTTTAGAACTGACAGGAGCCGGTCGACCGTCCGGGTCGACCGACGTACTCGCTGTGCATGTGTGTACGTCGGCCGACCGCTCGGGTCGACCGGGGCACTTACAGTGCTCTCTGTTTGTTCGGGTCGACCGGGGCGGTCGACCGTTGTCCCCCAACGGTCAGAAATATGATCGTTGGCGGTCGACCGGAAGCTGTCAGAAATTCTGACAGACCCCAACAGCTCTATTTTCTGACAGATTTTTTTGGGATCTCACCCCAACGAATCTCTCCAGCCTTTTTGCCCTGTTTCTCATCCCCTATATATAGGAGGTCCTTTCAACTTGATAAGACAACAATTTTTACAAGATTTGACAAGAGATTTTCATAAGTTTTCAAGCCTTTCATTTGAGAAAAGATTTTCAAAGCCAAAATTTCCATACACCCTTTTGAAGCCTTTACCTCTACTTCACTCTAGATATTTGCACTACACAATCCCAAAATTCTACATCTACATATTGGTTATAGGATTGTGCTAAGTGAGCGATTTTCGATCAAGTGTGATCATTTTCTTCTTGTGTGAAGTTGTAGAGGCATCGTCCTCAAGGCGAGCTAGTGTGCTCCGGGTGGTGTTGCGGCATCACAAGAGATACGACAAGTGTGTCCTTATATTGGCGATCTGGTGGGATAACAATAGTGAAAATCCTTCAAGTGTGAAGGCGGGGACGTAGAGCGTGGCTCGAACCTCGGAAACATATACTTGTGTTTGCGTTTGCTCGAATTTTCTCTAAACTCAACTCCTCTATTTCTTACACTAATTATTGTGTTTATTGCTAGTCTTTTAATTTGAGCAATTTGTTAGTAGAATTTTTAATTCCGCATTATTGCCACATTTCATATAGCCATCACCTATTCACCTCCCTCTAGGTGATTTCAATTGGTATCAGAGCCTAACCCTACAATTTGGTTTAACCACCTTAGGGAGATCCTTGTCATTGGCTATATTATTTGTTGCATTTTTCATATATTGTGCACTTTACTCATTTCCCATGGCATCACTTGACTTTTCTAGCATCAAATCCCCACCAAAGTTTGATGGCTTGATCTTTCCCATATGGAAGGTCAAGATGAACCTCTTCCTTAAGTCCCTAGGAGTTAGGGTTGCTAGGTCCATTACAAAAGAATTTATACAACCCCTCACTGATGAGAACTCATGGTCCGAGGACACCTCCAAGGATTATGAAGCTAATGCTAGAGCACAATATGCCTTGACCCAAGCCTTAAATGAGGATGACTTATCACGCATCATAAATTGCAAATCCGCATTTGAAGTTTGGAATATTTTAATTGTGACTCATGAAGGAACGTCAAAAGTCAAAAGATCTAAGATTGACTTGTTGCGTTCTCAATATGAGAATTTCTATATGTTTGATAATGAGAGCATTGATGACATGCTCACGCGATTCACCAAGATTACTAATGCCTTATCTTCTCTAGGTGACGCAATCGATAATGACCAAAAAATTCGGAAGGTCATTCGGGCTCTTCCCAAATCTTGGGAAGTGAAGGCAACTGCCCTCAAGGAGCTCAACGATCGGGAGGAGATGGACTTCTCTGGCTTCATTGGAAATCTCAAAACACATGAGATGGAAATGAAGGTTAGAGAAGAGAGGGAGGCGCCCAAGAAGAAAGCGCTCGCCTTCAAAACCACTCCAACCATTCTTGAAGAGGATGACTCATCGGAGGATTGCGATGAGGACTTCGCCATGCTCATCCGGAAGGTGGGCAAGATGTTCTACAAGAAGGGGAGGCAAAGCAACTTCCGAAGAGGGAGACCTCAAGGAAGGTATGAAAAGAAAAGAGAAGAACCCGGTCCTTGCTTATATTGCAAGAAGATCGAACATCTTATTGCGGATTGCCCCGCTCTTCAAGCAACCACCTCCAAGAATGCCCCAAAGAAGAAGAAGGCTATGGTAGCAACGTGGGACGACACGGAGTCGGAATCCGAAGAGGAGAACGACGCCGCACACATGTGCTTCATGGCACATGGAGACGATGCTTCGAAGGTAACTATCGACAACTCTTTAGATGAGGATGAGTTAACTATGGATGAGTTAGCTCAATTTTTCGAAGAATTACAACATAGGTATGAGATTTCTCAATCTCATAATAAGAAATTAAAAAGGGAAAATGAGTCTTTAAAAGATAAAATTAATGTTATTGAAAAAGAGAAAAATGATTTATCAAATACTTTTAAGAAAGTAAAAATTGATTTTGAAAATCATAAGTTAGCTTGTAAGGGGAAAACCCCCATTATTTCTTGTAATAAAAATGATTTTGTTGAAATGCAAAAACGAGTTGAAGTTTTAGATTCAACACTTAAAAAGTGTGCTTTTGATTTAAATAAGTTTGCATCTAGATTTCCCAAGGGAGTAACCCAAGGGAAACACACTCACCATGCACATGCACGGAAACATGCACACTCACACAAGCATGCATTTATGTATGGTAGTGGTAGAATTTACATATGCACGCATTGTGGCCGCAAAGGCCATTTAGAAAAATTTTGTTTTGCTAAATATAATGTAAACAATAAATATGTTTGGGTTCGTCCCGGTACTAATCCAAAAGGACCCAAAAAGATATGGGTACCAAAAGACCCTCCAAATTTAAATGATACAGGTGGATCTTCACCCTCCAAGACTTAGGAGGAGACGGTGCCCGGGTGGTGGATGCAATTAAGTTCAAAGAACACATCGCATTTGCATCGCTATCTTGGAGGTACCTATTTTGGAGATTGCCCATGCTTGGTAACTTCTCCATTTAAAAGTTTTTGTTTGGTTATTTATATACACATGTATAGGATTATTAGTTTACTTTTATGATACATTGATATATGCTAGTGTAAACTTACATCCTTATCATGATTGTGTATATGCCATGTTTTAATATCTTGCCTTTTATACCATGTCCATTGTATGTCTACATGCCATGCCTAGACTAGCTTATTTATATATACACATTGTATTTTCAAAAATAGAAATAAGTTTTGTAAAAATTTCATATTCAAGCAAATACATTAGAGATGGCAATTGCGCACCTCAACTCATTCAAGAGGAATCAAGAGGATGAAGTTCAGAACCCTTCACCGGGTATTCGGCTTCAACACTCTAAAAACTTTGTTTTTGTATGAAAATTAAATAAAATGTTTTGTGTGAATATTTTTGGTTGATGTGATAACCTAATGAAGATTTAAAAACACTATTGTATTCCTGCATGTTACATATATCCTACTTTATTTATTAAATATTTACTTTTAAATTTTTTTTTTGGAGCTCTTTCTGCTCACTGTTTTTTGGGCAAATCCGGCCGACCGGCCCTAACCCCGGTCGACCGCCATTGCCTAAAAGAGAACAAATTTTTGCTCTCTGTTGCCGGTCGACCGGTACGGTCGACCGCTCTGAGTTACAGAGCTCTCGGGTTTTTCGGGTCTACCGGTCCGGTCGACCGTGCGTCGATTTCAGCCCCAAATCTGCTATTTATTTCTCTCTCTCTCTCTCTCACTTCTCTCATAACCCAACCGGCGATCCCCTTTCTCCCTTTTCTCCAAAAATTTCCCACACTCAAAATCTTTCAATTTCCTTCAAAACCCAAGTTGGATTCACTCTTTGTGGGATAGATCTTCAGTCTCAGGGCTTCCTCACCATCAGAATTTCAGAGATTTCAAGATCTAGGGTTAGGGTTTCTCTCATCCAGGTAAAAATCTTTCTTTTGTTCAAATCTTCCTTTCTAGCCTTAAGAATCTAATTCTCTGTCAAAGATCTCTAGGTTTATTTTTGTTTAGATCAAGCCATATCCATCTACCCTAAAAATCAACTAAAAATCACTCTTTTCACCAAATATGTCTAAGAGATCCAGGTCTGAGAAGGAAAAAAGTATAGTTCCCTCATCTTCCACCACTCCTAAACCTAAAAGACCCTTTGTTAATGAGCTAGCTGAAAACCGATATATCATACTTTCTAAGAAAGCTGTTATTTCAGGGAGATGTGTGATTCTGAAAGACTTTGAACATCTCCACATCCCTCGTATCCTAAAAAGAAATTCTTTGGATAAATTCATGGCCATTAGGGAACATGTGTACCCCTCATTAGTGCATTACTTTTATGCAAATTTTGCTTTTGAGGGAAATAGAGTGAGATCTCGTGTTCTTGGGAAGGATATTGACATTCCCCTATCCCAATTTGCTGATATTCTGCATCTCTCCTCTGGAGGAGTTGATGTTTACACCTTTAATCTTCAAGATTTTGAGTATCCGGACGGTGAGTCTGCGCTCACCGCTTCCTCCTTGATTCACGGGAATGACAATCCCGGTTTGGTTAGGAATGAGGAAGTGAACAAGTTCACGTTCACCGCCCAAGTCCTAGCCAAATTTGTTTTCTATAACATTTTACCTAAGTCCGGTGAGTATAGCAATGGTAGAGGTCAAGTTCCTCTTATCATCTACTGCCTTCTCAAGGGAATTAAGATAAATTTCTCACATCTCATTGCTTCTCACATGGCCTCTGATCAGATCCGCATGTCCGGTAGGCATTTGCCTTATGGCATGCTCATATCCTATCTTCTCAAATATTTAGGATTTGATCTTTGTTCGGAGACTCCCTCTGTGAACCTGGACTGCACCCTTTTGAAGAGGATACAGGCTCAGATTCGTCGAGCCCCTCCTGAGCAGCCCCCTCCAGTTCCAGGACCAGGATCTTCATCTGCCCCAGGGTCTTCTTCGGCCCCAGGGATTTCCTCTGCTCCCGGTCCATCTTTGTCTCCTGAGTTCCAGTCCTTCATTTCTTCTGAGATTCGCTCTCAGATCCAGGAACACCAGTCTTGGATCGAGCAGCGAGACGCAGCTTTTCGTGCGGATTTGGAGCAGCGAGATGCAGCCCTTCATGCGGAGATGGACTCGCGCTTCCAGGGAATTCACAATGACATTCTTACTTTGCGAACGCCATGAGATTCGTGGACTCGCAATTTGAGACACTATTTGCGAAATTCGATATGCTTGGTCCAGATCCCACGTCCTTTGCTCGTCTTCTTCCATCCTCCGGCCCTCCATTTCCTGCCAGAGACCCTACTGCTGTTCCACCTCCACAGCCAGGCGTTGCTGGCATCGATCCAGAGGAGGCAGGTCTTGATGATGATGATGATGATGATGATGATGATGATGATGAGACGATGGCAGAGGGTGACGCTGAGGAGAGTTCGTCTGAGGAAGGCGACGCTGAGGAGAGTTCTTCTGAGGACGATGCTGCTGGTGGTGCTGAGTGACCTGCCCCTTTTGATGATGTTAAAAAGGGGGGGAGTTATTTGTTGAGAGAGACTCCATATTTTGTGTACTTATATTTTGTAGTATTTTCTGTTGTTGGACATCTTTATCTTGTATTTATGTTTGTATGGACATGTACTTGTTTATGTTGGTTATGCTTTGTGGACATGTGTTTCATTTCCATTTTATGACATGAGTATTTTTTTTATCTAGCATGACATGAGTATTTTTATCTAGCATGGATATATGTGTTGTGGATTATGTTGTGGATTATCACCCATCATTTTTTTTGAGATTTGTCTATGCCTGAGTATGATTTTTTTTATATGCATGTGTTGAGGGGGAGCTTCATTTGAAGTCTCTACCCAAAATATTTGTAATAACTATATATGTTTTGTCATCATTAAAAAGGGGGAGATTGTTGGCCCAAAGGCCATTTAGCCCTATATCTTGTTGGATATTTTGATGATAACAAACCATATTTAGTTATGTATTTAACAATTTTGTTTAAAAGTATTTCAGGTAAAATAGGTTGATTTGACAGCTCCGATATCAAGACTCACAAGTTTGGACGCCCCTTAAAGATTTGCATTCCCAAGCTAAGCACATTAGGAAGCTTCGGGATCAAGACATGAAGAAAAGACCAAGTCAAGATCAAGACAATGAAAAAGTCTAAGATTTGTAATTTTGCTTTTCTTTTAGAATCTTTGTCAAAACCTAGATGTTAGAAGTAGAATTATGGGATTGTCACTCACACACACACACTTTAGTTTGATTCATGGCTTCAAAAACAATTTCGATTTTCTACTTAGTTTTATAGGTAACATGTTTGGAAATTTGTTTTTAGAAACTTTAAGTTTTTGAAAAAACCAACTTTTAGAAAAACAAGTTTTTATCAAGAGAAACTTTATCAAAATGTTTTAACATGTTAGGGTAGCGACATATGGTCATACTCCTATTTTTATAATGTCCAAAACCCCAAACCACAAGACCAAAACCAAAAACCCTAGTTCTGGTTTCTGCAGTTCTGATTTTTCAGAACTGACAGGAGCCGGTCGACCGTCCGGGTCGACCGACGTACACGCTGTGCATGTGTGTACGTCGGCCGACCGCTCGAGTCGACCGGGGCACTTACAGTGCTCTCTGTTTGTTCGGGTCGACCGGGGCGGTCGACCGTTGTCCTCCAACGGTCAGAAATATGACCGTTGGTGGTCGACCGGCCCGGTCGACCGGAAGCTGTCAGAAATTCTGACAGACTCCAACAGCTCTATTTTCTGACAGATTTTGTTGGGATCTCACCCCAACGAATCACTCCAGCCTTTTGCCCTGTTTCTCATCCCCTATATATAGGAGGTCCTTTCAACTTGATAAGACAACAATTTTTACAAGATTTGACAAGAGATTTTCATAAGTTTTCAAGCCTTTCATTTGAGAAAAGATTTTCAAAGCCAAAATTTCCATACACCCTTTTGAAGCCTTTACCTCTACTTCACTCTAGATATTTGCACTACACAATCCCAAAATTCTACATCTACATATTGGTTATAGGATTGTGCTAAGTGAGCGATTTTCGATCAAGTGTGATCATTTTCTTCTTGTGTGAAGTTGTAGAGGCATCGGCCTCAAGGTGAGCTAGTGTGCTCCGGGTGGTGTTGCGGCATCACAAGAGATAGGACAAGTGTGTCCTTGTATTGGCGATCCGGTGGGATCAACAATAGTGGAAATCCTTTAAGTGTGAAGGCGGGGACGTAGAGCGTGGCTCGAACCTCGGAAACATATACTTGTGTTTGCGTTTGCTCGAATTTTCTCTAAACTCAACTCCTCTATTTCTTGCACTACTTATTGTGTTTATTGCTAGTCTTTTAATTTGAGCAATTTGTTAGTAGAATTTTTAATTCCGCATTATTGCCACATTTCATATAGCCATCACCTATTCACCCCCCTCTAGGTGATTTCAGGATAGTGAAATCCTTCACGATGGTGAAGGCGGGAATGTAGAGCGGTGGTTTGAACCTCGAAACAAATTCTTTGTATTTGCGATTGCTTGTCTCTTAATCTCTATCTCTTTACTTTATGTATATTTGTGTTGTTGCTTATCTTGCGCATTCTACTTATTGCTTGCATTATACTCATCATTGCATTACCTTTATCATTCTAATTCATCGAACTTTACTCATCTCAACAAGAAGGCAATTGAGCATCGTAACTCATAATCTGGAGAAATTTTAGAGGAGAAACTCTAGAGCCCTTCACGAGAAATTCGGCTTCAATTCTTTTGAGTGACCGATTTGCATTATTTTTCATAGATAGTTATTATTCTATATTTGATTAGCATTACACCTATTCATCTCCCTCTAGGTGTATTTTCAAAAATCATCTCTGTTATATGACCAATCTTGGAATACCATCTCAGAGTCATTATGGTCTATACCTTTGATCCAACAATAGAATATGACCTGGTAGAATGGTTGACTTGGTTCAAGAATGAAAGATTTGGGAATCAATACTGACTCGGGAATATGACTTAAATCATGTTTAGGTTCAAGAGTCAGTTTTGTTTCAAAAGTTGAAATTCATATTCTTTTTCCATCAATGGAATATGACTTTCCAAAATCGGTGGGTCAGTTTCAAGCTCTATAGGTGTAGGAATCAATGTTGGCTCAGGATCTGGGTCTAAATCGGGCAAGGATAGCAAAGTCAACATAGATTAAAAATGAAAATTAATCACAAAGTCAGAGATTGGGGTCACATTCACAAAAAAGTTCAATTTTCTTGAAGTTAAAACTTGCCAATTTGTCCAAGGTTTGGTCAAGTTCAAGATCTGTGATGAAATTGAACCTTGGTTAGAGTTATTTTTAAAACACCATGATTCTTGGTTCATATCAATATGGCTAGGAGAATCGGGAATGGTCAATAATATTTTAGGTAGAGCTTTTTCGTTCCTATCATTAAATGTGCTGACCAAATGACTCACTTGTGCTTCTAACATATTGATAGACTGGAGATAATCATTTTGGGACTAAACCTAGGCTTTCATTCTCTTTTCAAAGTTTGAAGGTTCTTCTTGTTGTGGTGGGACTTGAAAAAGGGAGTATGAATCGTGATTTTGAAATTTTTAAGACATTGTAAGTCTTTCATGTTTTGAACACGTCGCTCGGACTCAGCAAGGCTTCCAGAATCTTATCAAAATCAGATTTTTTCCTCTGTCAGTTGTTCTAGACAAAAAGTATATGAAGAGGAATGTTGGTAAGGTGGTTGACCATATGACTCAAGGGTGTTGTATCCACATTGACTCTGTGAAGAGTGGAGTATTGGCCGAGAGGTCTTTTGCCCTAGTTTTGATAATGATAATCCCATGAAGTTATTTAATCAAACATTTCTATCTATATAAGTTTCAGGTAAAATATTGATTTCATGATAAAGTTTATCTTCTCCATAAATACTCACAAGTTTATGATGCCCTCATGATTGTGATCCTAGAGCTAAGCTCTCAAAATCGATTCGTGAAACTCATTCTAAAGAGACAAGCTCAACGGACTCCTATTGAAAAAGTAAAAATATTTCTTTCTTTTTTTGTAAGAATTTAGTTTGTTAAAACCAAGAATTGGTGAATTAATTTTCTTATGAGATTGACACACACAAAACATCATTTGGATTTTACCTTCATAAGTTTTGAATTGGTTTCAAAAGATAGCAAAATGATTATTGTTTTAGAAATATTTCTTTTATTTAAAAGAGATTTATTTTTCGACAAAATATTGATAAACATCCTAGATTTTGTATTGATCTTTAATAAAACAGTTTTGGACTTCACAATATACCATGAAATATATTTTGTATCTTTTTTGTTGAAAAATATATGGCAAATATAAAACAGAATTTTAAAGTTTTAAGTTTTTGCCTTGGGTCATTGGACCAGACAGTCGACCAAAGTGCACAAAAAATCAGTGTGCATGTCTATCGACTGGGTAGTCGACTTACCGTAAGTTTTTTGGTCTTGATTGACATCGGTTGACTAGCCGGTCAACTGACACTTCTGAACGGTCAAAAATATGACAGTTGGCGGTCGATTGGGCGATTAATCGATGATTCAAATAAAGAGTAACCGTGAAGCTTAGGGCTAACGGGTCATGTTCACGAGGAGAGATGTACTGAAAGCATTTCGATGTTTTTATTTAAAACAGCTTTAGTGTTGCTTGCTTTTTCTTTAAGGAATATGGAGTAGTTTTGAGATGTGTTCAAAGAAAAAGTAAAATTCAGAGTAGATTTTATAGAAGATGTTTTAGAAAGAAGTTGAGTAAGGCTTTGTTGTGTTTATAATAATGAAAAGGATCCAGGCTCACTAATCTTCTACTCAACTACTTATTTTTCTCAAAAAAACTTTTGTGTCTTACTTTGATCATAGGCAAAATACAATGTTTTCTTTGAGTGTTCAAATAAAACAAATAAGATGGTTTTATTTTAAAACTTAAAACTTTTTCTTGACACAATGTTTGAAAATAGAATGTTAAACCATCAAGCGAGGGGGCAAGTATGGAATTAAATTAATTTTGAAATAGTTGTGTTTTTGAAATAAATGTTTAAAGTTCAGACCCATCTTCATGTGGCTTCAAGAAGAAAGCTTGACTTAGGCATTCTTATGATTCAACTAGATTGCTTTCATAAAATCGATCAAGAGAAGAGGAGTAGAGGAGACTGATTAGTGAACCCAGAAAACTGTTTAGTTACCTTGATAAAGAAAGAACATATAAGAAAATAATTATAAAGCATAGATATATCAGATTGAGCCAAGTTGAATAAGCAAGGTGAATCTGCTTTGATTGTCACTTCAATGGTGAATTACACACTCGTTTCCACTCTCTCACTTTGCTGGTTTAAGCTAGAAAGAAACAACATATGAAATTACAAACGAATTGCAATTATCTAACATAAATCCTAACCTTAAGAATAAAGTAAAATTTTAATCCTAGTCTTTGTCTCCTTCTCCTTTGAAATATGCAGTATTTATAGGCGAAAACCAAAATGGGGAGCGTTTGAAGATAGGGGGAGCAAACACTCCTCCATATCTTACTAGATAGCTGTGGAAACGCGGCCTCCGTGGATTGGGCCGCGTTTTCGTAGCCTGGGTATGGCCAGGTGGCCATACCCGGGGACCGTAGCCTAATGATTTTCTGTTGGCTCTTTTTATCCAACTGGTTTCTCCATTTTGGCTCTGGGTTTGTTGATATCGCTGTTGATTTCAGTTAACCAAAATGGATTCAGAAAAATCCATATTTAATGAATTTCTATTTGGTGTTATCTCTCTGATTTGCTCTAATCTTCAGCTGAGTATTTGCCCCAATCCTTGATTTTGATTTAATCTGAATTTCAGTGGGCTTTTTGGGCTCGTTTTCTCTTCCATCTCCTTTCGTAGAGTCCTACACAAATTTAGACAAAAATAATATTAAAAGCATAGTTTATTATAAAATGAATATGAGAATATAACGATAAATATGCAATATCAGTGACCAATCACCCACACATATCTTTTGCTCATCCTCGAGCAAAACAAATAAAAAGTAAAACAAAGCTAACTTAGTCTAACTCATATTCATAGGAATCACGGTTACACATAGCATGTGTAACATGCCATTAAACCTCTAAGTTACCCCTAGAGGATGAGTTTTGTCTCCTGAGAGTTTTTAGTGAATTGTTTTTTAGTGAATTGCACCCACAAAATTCTTAAAAAATAAAATTAAAAAAAATAAAAGATGTTAGTGTTTTTGAAAATTCCTTTTTAAAGAGATATTTGACAAACTTTTGTGAAAAACATAAGTAATCTATAAGTCATAAGTTCACCAAATTGTTCATTCCATACTTAGTCTTCACTCAAAAATTTGTAATCATCAAAGGTAAAGATTAAAATCGCATCTCTCACTTAATCTATTATTTTACCTTAATCCATATGCATCTTGTGACCGTGAATTTTGACTAAAGATTCTTCAACTCTAACTATTATGCCTTTTCATATATATTATGGTGGTAATATTCTTTAGTTCTATTAGGTTTTCTAATTTGCTATTGTAACAGGCCTTAGATCGATGACTCCCAAACCGACGTGTTTTAGGGCACCGGGTAAGAAAACACCCTAAAGACTTTTAGGTCTCGATCAAACAAGGTCACCAAACTAAGAGTTTTTATTTATTATATGGACCACTTTTAAGTGTGCGCTTTGTGAGGCACAAATACCCAGCTTAATCAAAGGATTTTTTAATATATATCTTTCTTTCTTTCTTTCTTTCTTTTTTTTAATAAGGCATAAGAATCTTTGTTTTGGAACCCTAAGTGTGTGAATGTATAAAGTATGCATATTATATCAAGGTAAAAAAAATAAAACTAAATTACTTTTCTAATTTTTCTTCTTAAACCTAGAAATTAAACAAATAATCTTATTATAACCAAGTAATAGATTCTAATTTTGATTCTCTTTCTTCTTAAAATTAACTTAGTTTTTATACAAAAATAGATCAAAATATTGTTTCTTAATTTAAAAACTATTGTTTTTATCTTGTTTAAATGTCATATTAAAAGTGTTAGTGCTTCTCCCCTACATCTATCTCATGCATTGTCCCCAATGTATGAAAGAAATGTGTAGATGCATGACATAAATGTAAAGAGGTAATGTTACCAATACAATGGGTTGAATAGAACCACCCATTGCCATCTCGTTTACTGGCACCGATTTCACGAAAGGTTTAAGGCATTGACATTCCTGTTCTTGGGATTGTAGATCTCTATAGCACCGTTTGGAAACACGGTCTTTACAATAAATGGCCCAGTCCATCTTGATTTTTAGCTTTCTTGAAAAAAGACGAAGGCTAGAATTATAGAGTAAAGAACTTTTGTCCAGGGACAAAAATTTTTCTCATGATAAACTTATCATGAAAGATCTTAGCCTACTTTTTGTGATCTTCGCATTCTCATAGGCCTCATTTCTTAACTTCTCAAGTTTAAAAATTTGCAATTTTCGAAGGTCACCGGTGATTGTTATTCATTTTTGCATATTTTTTCACATCCATACCATGCATTATATAAATAAAAATGTGTTTTTTACTCTTTTTCTCTCTATTTTTGCAGGTCCAATACTAATGAAGAAGAGGCCAAAAATCCATGGAATTATCATGAATTAAAGGGGATTAATCAAGGCCCAAAAGAGAAGCCCAAGAGTTGAGCCCAGGATCTGGAGACATCCACGCGCCCAGTCAGCAATCTAGAAGATTCAGGTGGCTAACAGAACGTAACAACTTGGCAACAGAAATCGCTGGTGCAACGGCCAAGATTCTGTCGCGGAAACGCGGCTCTGGCCGCGGATCCGCGGCAGTTATCTAGCCGTTGAGCCTGAGATTTTCTCCAACAGTCTGGATTCTAGAGCCTTCTCTTCTGAAGCCTATAAATCGACCATCAGGGCCAGTCGAGAGAGGGAGGAGAGACTAGAGGAAAGAGCTTGTAATTTGTAGGTTTTTTTCTAGGTTTTAGTGCTCTTAGTCTTCTTCTTCCTCCTAGAAATTCTGCAAGAGAGAGTTAGAGAGAGAGTGAAAGCTTGTAATCCAAGGTGTGACAACTTGAAGCAAGGATTAATCCAATCTCCTTTCTCATCTATTGCATTTTCTAGTGCTTTACATTTCTTACTTTATTTCATTCAAGCTTTACTTTCGTAGCATAATGTCTTGTCGTTTTCTTTCTCTTGTAATAGCTAGCTAACTTCTTCTAACATGACTACCTAACCACTAACTTTGCTAACTTCTAACTCTTGGGTGATTGCTAATTCTTAATTTTGCAAATGTTGAGTCTCTTTCATCCCCGATGGGTTACTTTCATTCTTGGCAAGTTCTTGTTGTAATTTCATATGATTCATGTGTGCCTCATTTAGAGCCTTGTCTTTAGAACAAGTGCCTTGATGGAACATGGAGATGGAGCACCAACCATATGCTATTTGTTGTACAACTTTCTAACTTCAATGCTAACTTTATGTATGGCTTTGAATGACTAATGAATTTTGTATCTTCTTCCTTAGCATCCTTGAGTGACACTCCTCGATTCCACTATTGAAATTCTACCTTGACAGCCGATGAAATCAATGAGGCTACAAGACAAGTCCAAGAAGATCACCCATCCATCAAAAGGAAAAGTAACTTGACCAACAAGCAAGACAAACATTTGCCGATGAATCAACATGAGGCAAGCATCACTATAATGGAGATTAGTAAGTTAGCAAATTAGAAAGGTTAGCTAGTCATGATTTCTCCCATCTAAAAGTTCTTCAAAGTTTTTCTTCTCTTAGTTTTCTTTCTAAAGATAGTATAGTTTTCAAATTCTCTTTTCTTTCTTTGCATCGCTTTTCTTTCCATGTACAAATCCACCACAAATTCTTTCATCTATTTTTTCATGTCTTTTTCATTCTTTTGAACTTAGAAGAACACTCGTTTCCTTTCCTCATCATTCGACCGTTAAAGCTTCTATCGCGAGCTCTCCCTGAGGATCGACCCGTATTAGCTATACTATTACGGAGATTCGGAAGGAGTACATTAACTTTGTGAATACATTTTGGAGTGAGTAAGCATCAAAGGTTGTTTCTAAACCTTCTCTCTTTTATTGAATATTTGTGCAATTCTACTCCAATACTCTTTCCCTATTAAATTTTTGGCCTTATCTAAATCAAAATTTAGCTGCTTGATGGTCCATAAAGCTCGATGCTCTAACTCAACAGGCAGGTGTCAAGCTTTCCAAAGACTAACTTATATAGAGACATCCCTAGAATTATTTTGAAAATGGTCATGTAGGCGCATAAGGCGCTACAAGTTTGATGACCAATCTTTTCAATTTTGGTTCACATTCTTATCCAAAAGAAGCTTATTCTGTCTATTTCAGACCTCTACCTACCCACTAGTTTGAGGATGATATGGTATGGACAATTTATGAGTTATGGCATACTTTTGCATAAGAGCTTCAAAGGATCTATTACAAAAGTGAATGTCATTATCACTGATGATAGCACGAGGGGTTCCGAAGCGCGAGAAGATATTCTCTTTCAAAAACTTGATGACAACCTTGTTGTCATTAGATTTACTTGGAATAGCTTCTACCCATTTGGACACATAATCCACAACAATCAGTATGCATTGTTTTCCAAATGAATTAGGTAAAGGACCCCATAAAGTCGATACCCCAAACATCAAAGAGTTCTATTTTTAGAATTGGATTAAGGGGCATCATGTTTCACTTCGAGATCCTTCCTACCATTTGGTATCTAGGGCACGTCTTGCAAAGTTCAAAGGCATCTTTGAACATATTCGGCTAATAGAAACCGCTTTGTACCACTTTTTTCAGCAGTCTTACGGCGATCAAAATGTCTGCTGCATGCAAACTCATGACAAAAAACAAAATACTTTTAATTTCCTCATCGAGAATGTATCTCCTAATGATTTGGTCAGAATAATACTTGAAAAGATACGGTTCCTCTCAAAAGAAATAATGGACTTGAGAAAAGAACCGGTAGACATCTTGTTTAGACAATTGAGATAGAGTTTGGTTCATGACTAAGTAGTTCACTATGTCGGTAAACCAAGGTTCCCTAAAGGTAACCATAAGTTGTTCATCAGGAAAGTTATCATTGATGGGTAATTCATTGCATGGCGAGTTAGGAATGTGCGAGATGGCTGGCGATAACATTTTCTACCCTTTCTTATTTTGAATTTTGAGATCGAATTCTTGAAGGAGGAGGATCTAATGAATGAATCGGGCCTTGGCATCCTTCTTCATCATCAGGTACCTAAGCGCAGAATGATCGATAAAATTTATGGTTTTGAACCTAAGTAGGTAGGAACAGAATTTCTCTAAAGCAAACACTACCACCAAGAATTCCTTCTCGGTTGTAGTGTATCATTTGGGTATCATTTTACTTGAGTAATAAATCACATGCTGCTTGTTATCAATGCGCTGTCCTAAGACAGCACCTATGATAAAATCAGAAGCGTTGCACATGATTTCGATCGACTTCAACCAATCCGGTGCAAAAATGATTGGTGCAAAAATAAACTCTTTATACATTCATTATCAAAATTGTAGGACACATATTTAACTAAAAGATTAGTCAAGAGTCTAGCAATCTTGCTAAACTCCTTGATAAATCTATAATAGAAACCGGCATGTCCGAAAAAGGATCGAATATCCTTCATGCATTTAGGTATTGAAAGCTTAGCAATGACATCGATCTTGGGTTTATCCACTTCAATCCCTTTTCTTGAAATTTCATAATCCAAGACAATATCATGTCTTACTATAAAGTGGCATTTCTCCTAATTAAGTGTCAGTTTTTTCTTAGCATAACATTGGAGGACGAGTTCTAGATGATGAAAACATATATCAAATGAATCTCTATAAATGGAAAAATCATCCATGAAGTTTTCTAAAAATTGCTCCACGAAAATAGACTCAATATGTAATGTTGAAACGTTATTGGGGCATTGAACAAACCGAAAGGCATTTGGCGATAGGCAGAGGTCCCAAATGGACATGTGAACGTAGTCTTCTCTTGATCCTCTGGAGCTATAGAAATCTGATTGTACCCTGAGTCACCATCCAAGAAATAGTAATACTCATGGCCAGCTAGACGTTCAAGCATTTTATCAATGAAGGAGAGTGAAAGTGTTCCTTATGAGTAGCTGCATTCAGTTTTCTATAGTCGATGCAAACTCAAACCTTTGTCGGGAGTCGAGTTTGGCCTAACTCTTTGTTCTCATTTTCCGCTATGGTGAATCCAGAATTCTTTGGAACTGCGTGGATAGGACTTACTCATTGGTTGTCAGAAAAGGGATAAATGATCTTATTATCTAAGAGTTTCAAGATTTCAATACGAACAGCCTCTTGCATTATAAGGTTTAATCTATATTGTGGATCTCTCTTCGGTGTCGCTTCTTCATTAAGATGAATGCGATGTTGAATTATGGCTGGACTCAATCTCTTTATGTCGGTCACAGTCTGACTAATGATTTTCCATTATTTTCTAAGAATTGTCATAAAGTTCTGTTCTTGCCCATCAGTTAGATGGGACACGATTATGACGGGCAAAGTCTCTTGTTCGTCTAGATAGATGTACTTAAGATGTGTAGGCAAAGCGTTCAACTTTAAGAAAGGGGAAGGCTTAATAAAAGGAGGAGTCAAGTTTATTGGCTTCACATTTGGTAAAATAGGGTGATGCCCAGTTCACAGCAGACTCGATAATTTGATCAAGGTTAAAGTCTTCAGACTCTAACTCGAAGTCACTATCAATTTTTAGTTCCAACTCTTCTCTATGCTCGCTTGTCAAGTTCTCAATGAGGTTGACTTCAAATATCTGTCTTCTAGATCATGGGGTTGCTTTCCTAAATTGAAGACATTGACTTCTCTAGTCATGTCTCTAAAAATTAAGCTCACGGACCTATTGGCAGTAGCAAGGAATGGGTATCCTAGGATAACGAGAGTTTGAGCTATAGGATTTGATACACGTTGTGTTTCAAGAACTATAAAATCAACGAGAACATAAACTCCCCAACCCAGAATATCATTAATTTCCCCTTTGAGAATCTTCACTGACCAGTCAGCTAATTGTATGGTGACTCAAGTTGGACTATGCTCGCCGAGTTGTTGATAAACTGAGAAGGGGAGCAAATTGATACTTATGTATGTTTAAATTTCAAAACAATTTAAACCAAAAACCAAACATATTGAACTTATGTGTGTGTAAACCTGAGCATATCAACACTAGTCTATCTCACACAAGATCTAAACACAAACTAAAACTAAACAAACTGAAGTCTTCTTATAGAACTTCTACAAGCCGACTCGATCCAAACACGATCCAAGGAGCTTGACTCCATCCGAGTGTTAGATGCGTTCTTGACACATGAGCTCTTGAATCTACATGTGTTAGCTCTAAAACTCCTTTGTTGAAGCTAAATACCTACTAAGATCTTGATAGAAAAATCTGAAACTATATAAACACAAGATCATTAGTACTATAACTACATGAGTTAATCATTATCAAAACTAAAGTGATGGGCCTTTGGGCCAACAATCTTGTCTTTAGTTTTGCCCTTCAGATGATTTCGTGCAAGTGTGCAAATATAGAAAAGTAACACTTAAAAAGCAAGTAATAACCCAAGAATGTTTCTTAAGCTATATGATATGAAAACGTACCTTTTCTCCAGCTTTCTTCAACAGTAATTGAAATAAAAATGTAATTAGACAAATGCCTAGGAATGCAAGTCTAAACGTTTTTTAGGCATTTTCACTCAACCGATTACTGTTGGATTAAAAATAGGATTGTGAAATAATCAAATTGCAAAACAAACAATTGCAGAAGATGTATTTTGCAAAGCAATATATCCTACAAAACAGATTTTTTTAGTAGTCCAAAAATACTACTGTGTTTGCGTGGCAATATCTGCTTTTCTATAGCAAAATCTTGAAGTTATATTCCCTATTTTCTAGAGCAAAGGCACAAAACATAAAACCTTCTTCTACAATGCTAGATTTCTCTAAATGATCTCCTTAACCCTGAAACAGAACACAAAACTTGTTAAATAACAAAAACATCATACCTTCCCTGGCAATGGCGCCAAAAATTGATTCAAATAAAGAGTAACCGTGTAGCTTAGGGCTAATGGATCGTGACCACAGGGAGAGATGTGATGAAAGTATTTGGATATTTTGTTTAAAAACAGGTTAGTGTTCTCATTTTTTTCTTTAAGGAAAAGAATATGGAGTGGTTTTGAGATGTGTTCAAAGAAAAAGAAAATTCAGAGTAGATTTTGGAGAAGATGTTTTAGAAAGAAGCTAAGTGAGGTTTGATTGTGTTTTTAATACTGGAAAGGATTCGGGCCCACAATCTTCTACTCAACTACTTACGTTTCTCAAGAAAGTTTTAGTGTCTCACATTGATAATAGGAAAAACACAAAGCTGTCTTTGAGTGTTCAAGTAAAATAAATGAGATGATTTTGTTTTAAAACTTAAAACTTTTTCTTGACACAATGTTTGAAAATAGAATGTTAAACCATCAAGCAAGGGATCAAGTATGGAATAAAAATGATTTTGAAATAGTTGTGTTTTTAAAACAAATGTTTAAAGTTCAAGACCTGTCCTAATGTGCCTTCAAGAATAAAGCTTGACGTATGCATCTTATAATTCAAGTGGGTTGCTTTCATAAAAACCGACCAAGAGAAGACGGGTAGAAGAGATTGATTAGTGAGCAGAAAAAACTATTTAGTTACTTATGGTAAAGAAAGAACACATAAGAAAATGATTATAAACCATAAACATACCAAATTGAGTCGAGTTGAATAAGCAAGGTGAATCTCCTTTGATTGTTACTTCAGTAGTGAATTACACATTCGTTTTCACTCTCTCACTTTTCTAGGCTACACTAGGAAGAAAACAACAAATGAAATTACAAATGAATTGCAACTATCTAACGTAAATCCTATCCTTAAGAATAAAGTAAAATTTTAATCCTAGTCTTCATCTCCTTCTGCTTCGAAATATGCATTATTTATAGGCAAAAACTAAAAGGGGAGAGCGTCTAAAGATAGGGAAAAAATGCTCCCCTATATCTTACAAGATAGCTGTGGAAACGCGGCTTAGGCTTCTGCAGCCTGGACTTGGACACACCCAGGGAGCATAGCCCAATGATTTTCTATTGGCTCCTTTTATCCAATTGGTTTCTCTATTTTGGCTCTGGATTTGTCGATATCGCTGTTGATCTTCAGCTAACCGAAATGGATTCATAAAAGTCTAAATTTAATCAGATTTTATTTGGTGTTATCTATCAAATTTGCTCTAATCTTTAGCTAAACATTTTCCCCAATCTTTGATTTTGATTTAATTTGAATTTCAATGGGATTTTTGGGCTCGTTTTCTCTTCCATCTCCTTTAGTAAAGGCTTGCACAAATTTAGAAAAAATAATATAAAAAATAGAGTTTATTTTAAAATAAATATGTAATATTAGTGACCAATCAACTGACCTTTCTGCTTTCGGCAGCTTTCGCCTATAACGGTTATATTATTAGATAACTATTTAGTGGCTAATCAAAAATGGCTATTTGGTTTTTCTCTCTATTTTTAAGTATCTATATATAGTAACCCTATTGACACTTAGTAAAAGCTAAGAAAAACTAAGAACCAGGAGAAAATACCTTCACTAGTTTTAGATTTAATTTTCAAAGAGAAAATTTCAAAAAGAGAAGTGTTCTTCAATTCAAATCCCTTTTTCAAATCTCTCTTGTTTTGATTCTCATACTTCACTGATAACAAGCTTTGCTAACAACAAATCTCTGAGCTAAAAATTCATTCTTGGTTATAAGATTGCATTTTGTGAGACATTTTGGTGATCTTAGAAAGGTCATATTTGAGAAGAGTTGTAGAGGTTGAGGCCTCATACGAGCTTGCGGGTTCGTCATTTGTAAGGTATAGAAGGCACCAAGTGAGAGGACTTGCGGGTATGATTCATTCTTAAGGAAACATGTAGAGTGGTGATCTCATGGGATCAAATAATAATAGAAATCCTTCACGCGGTGAAGGCGGGGACATAGAGCAAGTGGCTCGAATCTCAAAACAATCCTCTTGTATTTATAGTTGCTTACTCTCTCTTCCTTATCTCTTTAACTCACTCTCTATATTTTCATGCTATAATTGCTTTACATTTTATTGCAATTCTCTATTATGCAAATTATTAATTGTGTTGGATATTGTTATTTATTTGGATTGCTAGACTTTGTTTCTATTTTGCACTATTTGCCATCACTTATTCACCTTCCATCTGGGTAATTTACAATTGGTATCAGAGCCTAAACCCTAGTTTTTGGTTTAACCACCTTAGGGAGATCCTCTTATTGGCTATATTTATTGCATTTGTTAGTTTATATTATTGCTTGATTTTATTGTATCACGCGACTTCTCTAGTAGTAAGTCCCTACCCAAGTTTGATGGATTGAATTTTTCCATTTAGAAAGTAAAGATTACCTTTTTCCTTAAGTCTTCGAGATTTATGGTTGCAAAGGCCATTATCAAAGAATTTGTAGAACCTCACGGCGATGAGGATGCATGCCCTAAGGCAACAGCCAAGAATTATAAGGACAATGCAAAGGCACAATATGTATTAACACAAGCATTGAATGATGATGACTTATCACATGTTATTAGTTATAAGTCGGCTTATAAGGTATGGAATGATTTGATTATTAACCATGAGGGCACCTTATTACCCATGATGGACTTCTCTGAATTTATTAGGAACCTCAAAACTAATGAAATGAAAATGAAGATGTAGAAGGAAGAGAACCTACCAAGAAGAAATCAATTGCTTTCAAAGAAAATCCTTCCTTTGGCTATCAAGAAGAGTCATCAGAAGAAGGTGAATAGGACTTCGCCATGCTTATTCAGAAAGTAGGAAGAATGTTGTATAAAAAAGGGAGACAAAGTAACTACCGAAGAGATAGACCACAAGGAAAGTTTAAAAAGGAGGAGGATATGGGTCTTGCTTTCATTACAAGAAAACGAGACATCTCATGGCGGTTGCCCATCTCCATAAGCGACCACATCAAAAAAGTTGCACAAGAAGAAGAAGACCTTGAAGGTGATTGGTCTCTAATGTTGCATATTTAATATCATATTTCCATACTTATTTTAGAATAAAAGTCTGCATTGTCCTAATTAATTGCTTAATTTATTTACAGGCCCATTCTTTAAGGAGATGAAGAGAAATGAGCCCAAAGCCCACAAAAATTCTGAATTAAATCAGAGTTAATTCACACTCAGTAAATCAGGGAAAAATCAAGAGGTTGAAAACTGGTTGAGAAGAATCCTCTCAGAATCGATCGGTTGAAGCAAAGATCAAGCAAGTTTGATTCAGATTCTGACTGGATACATTTTAGTATTCGAATCATAACTTTTGCTATAGAATCTCAATTCTGATGATTCAAGATGATCCAGAAAGCAGACTGACAGAGCTACAAATCTTATGTTGATCATTATTTCTAATTCTGTCAGTTGTTAAGTGATATTCAGCAATCAACAAGCCCACAAACAGCAGATCAGAACTGAATATCCACCTCTACCCCCTCCATTTCTCCTATAAATACCTGCACTCAAAGGCAAAAGGGAGGCCAATGCAGAGTTAGGATTTTAGACTAGTTCCTCCATTTTGTAGTTTAGTTTTTACTTTTATGTAACTTGTATGTAGCTTAGGGTAGAAGAAGATTCATGTAAGTAAGAGAGAGGGGCTGATGTTGAGAGTGACACCGACGATGTACCCTACTCCTTTCTTTCATTGTCTCAGCAAGTAATAAAGGTAAATGCTTTGTTTGTTTTCTATTCTGCTTTACTTTACATTTGTTTTTGCTTCTCTCTTCCTCTTCTACTTTACCTTGGTTGTTGTTGAAGTGTACAAGTGAATTCCAAAGCAAGTCTAACTAAGCTACGTGAGAGCCAGCGATAGTTCATGAAGACGTTCTCCTCTTCCAAGCTCCGCATCACTTCGTTCTTCTTATGCTTGACGATATAATGTGCACGGGGACCGAGCTCGAGTTTATGATCTATGCGTTGAACGCCTCCGAAGCAAAAAGGTAGAACTTGCAAAAAGGTTTCCAAGTAAGTCATCAATCAACCTAGGTAAGTATCTCTTTACTTCTTTTCTTTTCTTTCTTAGTTTAGATCACCAACCACTTCTTCCAAATCGTTTTCATTCTTCTCCACTTCATTGTACATAGTCGCTTTTCATCGTTTTCTGATTTTCCACCTTCTTCATCCTTCGCTTTCTTCTTAACTTTAACCTTTAACTTTCTTTTTCTTTTTCTTAACTTTAAAAACAGAGAAGAACCTTCGCTTATTTTCATAAGATTTCAATAAAGAACCATAAAGCTTCCATCGCAAACCCTCCTTGTGGATCACGACCCGCATTAGCCACTTGCTATAGCGAAAGTATTGAGCACTTGCACGTTTTTATTATAAGATCTGAAAATCCGTATTTTTTGTGCAGGTTTAGCCTCAATCAAATTTTGGCGCCGTTGCCGGGGAGGGTAAAACGGTTTTTATTGAAATCTGAATTTTTATTGCAAATTTTTGAGAACTAAATGAATTTTCTTCTCTGTTGCAGGTTATAGGTTGAAGAAAAGAGGAACTTTACATTGCAGTGACATATAAGTGGACCTGGGCCTCTGCTCTCGAAAGCAGAGACCAGGATCCCTCCAAATTGTCGCAAATTTGCGGCAATAAGGAGTGCACTACTGATCATTTTTCTGCAGGGTCTCTGATTCTGCAAAATACTTCTGCTGCATTATTTAATTCCCTGTAATATTCACCCTATACCTGCTTAATAAAGTCAACAGTAAAAAATTGGTTGTAATTGTTAAAAGTTGATTAGACATTTGCATTTCTAGGCACGTGTCTTTTCAATTCATTTACTTTTACTGTTGAAGAGTGCTGGAGGCAAGGTACGTTTTGCATTGCATGTAGACTAGGAATCAACTCTTGCTTGATTTTCATGCTTTGAGTGTATCCTAGTTATATTTCTTGTACACTTGCACAATTCAATTTTAAGGGCATACCCGTAAATAAGATAAGGTGGGGATTTTATCACCCTTTCCTTAGCCCGCAAATCATTTTCCCAAGCACTCACTAACCCAAACCTAATTTAATGAAAAGTAGACATTGGCCCTAGGGACATCTCGGACTCATTTAGGAGATTATCCTAAGGGGGAAAAATGTTGGAATCTAACTCCTGCAAAATCAGTGTCTAGGAAAGGGATTGAGGGCCGAAAGCCCGAAGGTTGGTGGTTATTTAATTAAGGAACGTCTTTGACGGAAAACCTCCCACCAACCTTGCCCTGACCTGGCTGATTAGCTTGTGGTTAAAGTCTACATTAGACCTCCCGTGGATAGTCTAACCAGTTAGGAGTCGTCTAGGTCCTAAGTCTACCCTAACTTAGGCTAGAATTTTTTCTTTTTGTTTGTTTATTTGTTTGTTTTTCTTTGTTTGTATTCTATTGTGTGATATGGACTACAATAATAATTTTTTCAACTACAATAACAATCCATATTACACACCGGCTTCATTTTCGGATATTACCAACCCGGCATATCATAACTTTGACCAACCTAGTGTGCCGGATTGGTCTTATCCGAATCAATATGACCCATACCCCCCATCTAATAACTATAATTTCTATAATGATTTCAACTCTTCACCGAGTCAGTGGGGATTCACCTCCCCCGAGCATAATTTCCAACCACCTTGCCCTCCTTCTCCACCCAGTCCACATTATGTTCAAGATTCATACTCAGTTCCACCCGTCCAAAATAGGAAACCATCAATTATGGAAATGAGTATGCGTGAGTCCAAACACAAATCCCAAAATCTGATGGACTCACAATTTCACTACCACTTCCAAGACAATTCTTCATCTTTTCATCAAAACAGTGAACTTGTCAACTATGAAAAGATGCTTGAAGCCATGACTCAGGCTCAAAACACTCGTAATCGTGACATAAATATGATGGTCGAATCTTTACGTTCCCACCGTCCTGATGTCACTAACTATTCTGTTAGAGCCGAAGAGTCATGTAGTTTTGGAAATCAAGATTCCATTTCAGAACAACCACTTGAACTTGCCCAAACTCCAAATTTTGAAAAAGATATTGATAGTTTAGCAAGTTTTCCTTTTCCTGAAATAGAACTTGAGAATGAATATGATCTTGAACCCCAACTTAGTGATTCAATGCTTCTTCCTGATTCAATAATGACGCCGGTATCTTCACCTGATTTCGATCTTTTCCCGAGTCAACATTGGATCATGTACCAATCCATAATGAAATTGAATCACCCATCTATGAGGATCATATTGAACTTGACCAATTATACACTCTTGAAGATCCTATTGACAAATTGGCAAGTTCGCAATTTTTTGATATTGAAGTCAATGAGATATGTGACCTAGATTCTCATATCTGTGATCCAGTTCAACTTTCTGAATCAATCTTGACTCCTGTTGTGTTACCAAACTTGAGTAATGTTTTAGAGTCAGTTTTGATTCCTCCACCTATCATTCATGAACTGGAATCACCCATATTAGGTCACATCCCATTGTTGGAAAATACATGTGGACTGGAGTTTCAATTTCTTGACTTGGACCCAATTTCTGAACCTATTTCGACTCCTGAACCTTTACTTGACTTAAGTCACCTTCCTGAGTCGGTATTAGTTCCTGTCCTTCCTGAGTCCAAGTCAACTGTTCTATCATTTCATACTCCATTCTGGGACGAGGTGGTTGACAAATTTGACTCCGAAATCAATTATGGAATTTGGAAATTAGATGGGGTTAAATTTTTAATAAAAATTCTTAATGGATTTATCTTTTTAGTGGGTCATATTAAAGATAGTGCTGGTGGGTTCCTTCGAGACCCAAGAAAAGTTGATTGGGCCGCGTTTCGTGGACCAATCAGACCACCACCGGAACCACCACCATAAGGTAACCTTTTCCTTCCCTTTCTTCTTTTTCATGCATCTATGCATAAATTCATACATTGAGGACAATGCATGAGATAGGTGTGGGGGAGGGTCTAACATAACTTTTCTTTTTCTTTAAAATAAAAAAAAATTGACATTTTTTCTTTACTTTTAAAAAACTTTTTGAAAAATAGAAACAATATTTTGACTTATTTTTGTAAGAAATTAAGTTAATTTTAAGGAATAGGAAAATCCAAATTAGGATTTCTTATACTTGGTCAAAATAAGATAATTTGTTTGATTTTTAGGGTTAGGAAGATAATTTGTCAAAGTAATTTAGTCTTGATCTTTACCTTGATGAAATATGCATACTTCATACACTTACACACTTAGGGTTCAAAAACAAAGATTCTTATGCCTTATAAAAAATATATATATATATATAAAAAAATGAATAAGTCTAATTATTGATTAGCTAGGTGCTTTGGCCTAAGCAAGCCTTAGTATTTATGCGAAAGATAATTAGATAAGTTAAAAAAAAAATGAATAAGTCTAATTATTGATTAGCTAGGTGCTTTGGCCTAAGCAAGCCTTAGTATTTATGCGAAAGATGATTAGATCCTCTGATTAAGCTGGGTGTCTGTACCTAATAAAGCATGAGTATTCACGCCTAAAAGAGGTTCATATAATAAAATCCTTAGTTTTGTGGCCTTGTCTGCTCGAGTCCTTAAGTCCTAGGGGTGTCTTCTCACCTGGTGCCCTAAGACCGTTTGGTTTGGGAGTCATCGATTAGAGGCTCGTTACATGGGCAGATTAGAAAGCCTAATAGAACTAAGGAATAATACCAAAAAAAAAAAAAAAGTAAAAGTATATATATAAATAAGTAAGGCATAAGAGTTAGAGTTAATGAACCCTTAGTCAAAATTTTCACAGTCACAAGGTGCATATGACTTAGGGTAAAGTAATAGACTAGATGAGAAGTACAATTTGACTCCTTACTTTGATTGATAACAAATTTTTGAATAGAGACTAAGTTTAGGAATAAAAAATTCGGGTTTCCTATAACTTATAGATTGCTTAGATCTTACAATCATATTTCAAATATTTTTCTCTTTCAAAATGCTTTTCGAAAATACTAACTCTTTATTTCCCTTTCTTTATGGATTTTGTGGGTGCAATCCGCTGAAAACCCTCACGAGACAAAACTCGTCCTCTAGGGGAAACCTAGAGGTTTAACGGCTTGTTGCACATGCTCAGTGCAATCGCGTGACCTGCGAAAGTGGTCTAATAATCCTTAGTATAGTTTAGTTATTTTGCTCGAGGACGAGCAAAAGATAGGTATGAGGGTGTGATTGGTCTCTAATGTTGCATGTTTAATATCATATTTCCATACTTATTTTAGAATAAAAGTCTGCATTGTCCTAATTAATTGCTTAATTTATTTACAGGCCCATTCTTTAAGGAGATGAAGAGAAATGAGCCCAAAGCCCACAAAAATTCTGAATTAAATCAGAGTTAATTCACACTCAGTAAATCAGGGAAAAATCAAGAGGTTGAAAACTGGTTGAGAAGAATCCTCTCAGAATCGATCGGTTGAAGCAAAGATCAAGCAAGTTTGATTCAGATTCTGACTGGATACATTTTAGTATTCGAATCATAACTTTTGCTATAGAATCTCAATTCTGATGATTCAAGATGATCCAGAAAGCAGACTGACAGAGCTACAAATCTTATGTTGATCATTATTTCTAATTCTGTCAGTTGTTAAGTGATATTCAGCAATCAACAAGCCCACAAACAGCAGATCAGAACTGAATATCCACCTCTACCCCTCCATTTCTCCTATAAATACCTGCACTCAAAGGCAAAAGGGAGGCCAATGCAGAGTTAGGATTTTAGACTAGTTCCTCCATTTTGTAGTTTAGTTTTTACTTTTATGTAACTTGTATGTAGCTTAGGGTAGAAGAAGATTCATGTAAGTAAGAGAGAGGGGCTGATGTTGAGAGTGACACCGACGATGTACCCTACTCCTTTCTTTCATTGTCTCAGCAAGTAATAAAGGTAAATGCTTTGTTTGTTTTCTATTCTGCTTTACTTTACATTTGTTTTTGCTTCTCTCTTCCTCTTCTACTTTACCTTGGTTGTTGTTGAAGTGTACAAGTGAATTCCAAAGCAAGTCTAACTAAGCTACGTGAGAGCCAGCGATAGTTCATGAAGACGTTCTCCTCTTCCAAGCTCCGCATCACTTCGTTCTTCTTATGCTTGACGATATAATGTGCACGGGGACCGAGCTCGAGTTTATGATCTATGCGTTGAACGCCTCCGAAGCAAAAAGGTAGAACTTGCAAAAAGGTTTCCAAGTAAGTCATCAATCAACCTAGGTAAGTATCTCTTTACTTCTTTTCTTTTCTTTCTTAGTTTAGATCACCAACCACTTCTTCCAAATCGTTTTCATTCTTCTCCACTTCATTGTACATAGTCGCTTTTCATCGTTTTCTGATTTTCCACCTTCTTCATCCTTCGCTTTCTTCTTAACTTTAACCTTTAACTTTCTTTTTCTTTTTCTTAACTTTAAAAATAGAGAAGAACCTTCGCTTATTTTCATAAGATTTCAATAAAGAACCATAAAGCTTCCATCGCAAACCCTCCTTGTGGATCACGACCCGCATTAGCCACTTGCTATAGCGGAAGTATTGAGCACTTGCACGTTTTTATTATAAGATCTGAAAATCCGTATTTTTTGTGCAGGTTTAGCCTCAATCAGAAGGCCACTTGGAATGACTCGAAAATGGAGTCCGACGATGAAGAGATCGACACCACAAATGTTTGCTTTATCGCAATTGGAGAGGAAACTTCAAAGGTAACTCTGGAAATCTCTCTAGATGAGATGAAATCACCATGGACAAATTAGCTCGATTTTTTGAAGAACTTCAAAGTAGATATGAGATTTCAAATTTTCAAAACAAGAAATTGAGGGAAAAATGATATTTTGAAAAATAAACTAGAGCTTGTTTTGCAAAAAAAAAAAAGAAGATCTTTCATTGTATTTTCAAAAGTGCAAAGAAGATTTTGAAAATCACAAGCAATTTTGTAAAAGGAAAAGTACTAGCACAAGTTTTGATAAAAATAAATTTTAATCTTTGAAAAATAGAATGAACGATTTAGATTCTACTTTGAAGATTTGTTATTTCAATATTAAAAGTTTAGATGCAAGGTTTCCAAAAGGTAAAACCCAACAGAACCATATTTCAATGCTCACACCAAGTATGATCACAATGCACATCACCATCATGCATTTATTAATGGCAAAGTGTACACTTGTACACATTGTGGCCGCAAAGTTCATCTAGCCAAATTTTTCTATTCAAAATTAAATATAAAGGATAAAAATATATGGGTTCGAGAAAATGCTAACCCTATAGGACCCAAGTGAAAAACACCTAGAGGGGGGTGAATAGGTGTTAATGCTAATCTAATGCTCTTTTAAAAATAAGTTAAGATGAATGATGCAAGCGGTCACTCAAAATAAGAAATTGAAGCCGAATTCTCCGTGAAGGGCTCTAGAACTTTTCCTCTTTGATTCCTCTAGATTATGAGTTGAGGTGCCTAATTGCTTCCTTATTGATATGAGTATAGACCGAGAATGTAAGAATATGAAATGAATGCAATAATGAAGACAAAGCAAGTGTTAGCACAAGTATAAGAATGTAAGACAACAAAGAGCAAGAAGGAAAACAATCGCAAACACAATAAAATTTGTTTCGAGGTTCGAGCCACTGCTCCACATCCTCGCCTTCACCACTATGAAGGATTTCTACTAAATCCACAAAGGAAACTTTCACATAGAAACCTTACACCCAAGGGGTTATAATTGATCTATACAAAACCGGAGTACCTAACTCTAACAATACAATCCTCACACAAGAGGAACCACAACTCAAAGAATATAAGTCACTAGGTGATCCAGAAAAATCACAAACTCTCTCTTATAACTTCTAAAGAGTGGAGTATGATTTTTGGCTCAAGAAGTGAAGTGAGAGAAAATTTTTAGTAGTAGAAGTTAAGAATACTTGAAAACCAACTGAAAAATTTTGCAATTTGAAGAACTTTGAAAATTGAAAGCAATGAAATAATTCTCTTGAAAACTTGAAAACTTGGATATTTTTCTTATCTCAAATCAAAGACCAATGACCTCTATTTATAGGGAATGGATAAATACCATTCATAAGTGATACTAGGTCATTAGGGGTGAGTTTAGCCACTTGGAAAAAAAAATAGCCATTGGAATTCATAAAAAACAAAATAGATTCAAAATAGAGCCATTAGAGCCAAAATGGCCAGTTACCGATCGACCGCCCGGTCGACCGGCAAGCCACTTGGCAACTAGTCGTTAGCTCCGGTCAACTGCCCGGTCGACCGTAGGTTATTTTTAAAAAAGAAATATGAACTGTCGGTCGACCGGCTCGGTCAACCAGCAAAACCCGAGAGTAAGGGTCATGCAATCAGCCGACCATTCAGTCAACCGCAGGGTCTGACGGTCGACCGGTCCGGTCGACCAGCAGACGTGCACAGACGTGCACGCCCACGGCCATAAGGCCCGGTCGACCGGCTGGTCGACCTTGTTGGCCTGAAACAACTACGGTCGACCGCCCGGTCGACCGAATGGCCTGAAATAGGATTTAAATAGATTTTTGGATTTTAAAGTATCTTAAAAAGATTTTGTATGGGTTTGAGGGTAAAGTAGCATAGTATAGGAGATAAAATACATGTTATAAACATGATATAAAATTTGAAAACTCATAAAACATGTATAGATACCAAACACACAACAAAACCAATATTGCCCAAAAACTTGTATTTTTGAAAAGTGTATTTTTGTGTGTGTATCTTCTTGAGCACTATTTATCATATCCTTACTCTTTAACATATTATATTCTTACATAGGTCTAGGAGACTACAAGATCTTTAATCCGGCTTTTATTTGCATCATTGAATAACTTGAATTCTTGATCCCATTTTTCAGTCAACTTGAGTCAACACCACCTTCCTTTAGGGAAGAAGCATCTTGAAACCTAAGAACCCCGAAATAATCTTAAACACTTAAACTGGATTAGTACAAATAACTATATTTGTTTTGTGATCATTAAAACTCTAAAACCGGGTGATTGTAACCTTGGGCTAACAATCTCCCCATTTTTGATGATGACAAAACATATGAGTTATTTTAAAAGAAAAATGTAAGGAGCATGAAAGAGCTCCCCCTCAATTCATTCTATCTATCAAGAACATTATAACAAGCATGAATTAAAATAAAATATGCATGAGAAAGAAATAATAACTCTTAAAATATTTCTCCCCCCTTTTTGTCATGCATCAAAAAGGGTCAAGGCAAATAAAACATGTTTGAAGAGCATTTGCAAAATATAATCAATTTCAATATCACCTTTCTCATAATGATCTCTAAGAAAGTGATATCGAATGTCAATATGTTTTGTCTTACTATGTTGATTTGCATTCTTAGTCATATAAATAGTACTAGTATTATCATAAAATATTTTAATATGGTCATAATGCAAATCATAGTCAAGAAGAGTATGTTTCATCCAAAGGACTTGAGCACAATAAGCCCCTGCCGTAACATACTCCGCTTCGATGTTTGAGAGGGCTACAGAATTTTGCTTCTTAGAAAATCATGAAACAAGACAATTTCCTAGAAACTGACATGTTCCACTAGTACTCTTCCTATCCACTCTACAACCTGCATAGTCAGCATCCAAAAAATTCGTTAAGAAAAATTGTCTGGTCTTCGGTACCACAAACCCATTTCAATGATGCCCTTAAGATATCGAATAATTTGTTTTACCGCAATCAAATGGGACTCTTTAGGACATGATTGAAATCAAGCACAAAGACACACACTAAACATAATGTCCCGCTTACTAGCCGTTAAATACAATAAACTACCGGTCATGCTATGATAGAGTTTAATGTCTACATTTATACCTTATTCATCCTTGTCAAGTTTTGTGGTGGTAGCCATAGGAGTCTTGCTTGACTTAGCCCCTCCAAGCCCGAATTTCTTGATGAGTTCCTTCGTGTACTTGGCTTGATTTATAAAAATCCCATCACTCCTTTGCTTGATTTGGAGACCAAGGAAGTAGTTAAGCTCACCCATCACAGACATCTCAAATTCCTCCTTCATACATGATTTAAAATCTTTAAAGTTTTTCATTAGTAGAACCAAATATAATATCATCAACATATATTTAAACAATAAGAATATCATTTTCAACATGTTTAGTAAATAAAGTGGTATCTATTGTTCCTTTAGCAAAACCATTAGAAATAAGAAATAATGAAAGTCTTTCATACCAAGCTCTAGGAGCTTGTTTTAAACCATATAATGCTTTGTCTAGTATAAAAACAAAATTCGGATATGTAGGATCAACAAGCCCAGGGGGTTATTCAACATACACCTCCTCTTCAATAAACCTATTTAAAAATGCACTTTTGACATCCATTTGAAAAAGTTTGAAACTTTATAGGAGGCAAAAGCAAGTGTTATTCGTATGGCTTCAAGCCGTGGTACAGGTGCAAAGGTTTCCTCAAAATCGATCCCTTCGATTTGGGTGCAACTTTGGACCACTAACCTACCTTTATTCCTAATAACATTGCCCGACTTATCCATCTTATTTCTAAAAATCCATTTAGTGCCAATTGTTGGTCTATCATGGGGTCTAAGAACAAGATGTCAAACTTGGTTGCGCTCAAATTGATTGAGTTTCTCTTGCATGGCAAGCAACCAATATGAGTCGCCCTCGGCTTCGAGGATATTTTTTGGTTCAAAATGAGAAATAAAAGCATAATGGTCACAAAGATCATGGAGTTTAGAACGTGTAGTTACCCCTTTTGATACTTCACCTAAAATTAGATCCTTGGGATGATGTGGAGTGAATCTCTAATCCTTTGGAAGTGGTTGTGGTGGCTCCACTTCAACTTCTTGAACTTCATTTTGCACATCAACCTTTGGCTTGTCTTCTTGTGAAACATTAGATTCTATTTCTTGTAATGTGGAGTGAGTCTTTCAAAGTAATCCTCTCCATGTCTTCACCTAATGAATCTATTTCTATAATATTCTCAATAAAAACATTAGATTCTTCAAACTTTACATATATAGATTCTTCAATAGTCATATTTGATTTATTGAAGACTCTATAGGCTTTACTAGTGTTAGAATAACCAATAAAAATAGCTTCATAGGATTTACATCAAACTCACTTAAATTATCTTTAGTATTTAAAATAAAACACTTACAACCAAAAACTTTAAAATAAGAAACATTTGGTTTTCTTGAATAGTAAATTTTGAAAGAAGCTTTAGAAGTATTTTTGCAAAAGAAAACCCTATTCGATATGTAACAAGATGTATTTACGGCCTCGACCCATAGATATTGAGGGAGACCGTATTAATTTATCATAGTCCTAGCCATTTCTTGTAATGTTCGATTTTTCCTCTTAACTACTCCATTTTGTTATGGAGTTCTAGGACACGATAATTCATGTTTAATTCTATTTTCTTCGCAGTAAGTGATAAAGGTTTGGCTATTGAATTCATCACCTTTATCACTCCTTATTCGTAAAATTAAAGAATCATTTTCCTTTTCAACTCTTTTCTAATGTTTAAAAATGTGAAAGGCTTGATTTTTGTGTTCTAAAAAGAAAACCCAAGTAAAATGAGAAAAATCATCAACCAAAACAAAAGCAAAACGGTTTCCACTTAGACTTTTGGTTTTATTAGGACCAAATAAATCCATATGAATTAACTCAAAAAGTCGTGATGCCATGATATCCTTGATGAACATGAAAGAGGAATTGGTTTGTTTTTTAAGTTGGCACGCATCGCAAATGCGGTCCTTTTCAAATTTCAAGTAAGGAACACCTTTCACCGCTTCCTTGTTGTTTATTCTAGATAGATGGTCAAAAGATATATGGCTTAGTCTCCTATGTCACAACCAAGAGTCATCATTGAAGGCGTTCAAACAAATGACATTACATTGCACATTAGACATATCAATCATGTATACATTATTTTCACGAAAACCGGAAAGTATACATACATTAGTTTGTCTATAAAAAATATTACAAGCTAAGTTATCAAAAATTACATTAAAACCTTTATCACAAAGTTGACTAACACTCAAGAGATTATACTTGAGGCCATCAACTAAAGCAACATTTTCAATCATAGGAGATGAACCAAGTTTAATGTTACCTATACCAACAATCTTTCCTTTGGAGTCATCTCCGAAGGTAACGGTATCACCTTCATGGTATCTTGATAGGGTTACAAAGTTGTTGATATCCCATGTCATGTGCCTTGAGCAACTACTATCAAGATACCACCGCTCCATATGTCTTAAAGCTTTGGAGTGTACCTACATCATGTAACAAATTCGTTGACTTTTGTACCCAAATTTTCTTGGGTTATTGAATGTTAGCATTACGAACCCAAACATGATTATTAGATGCATTTATTCTATCATAACAAAATTTAGCCAAATGACCTTTTCGGCCACAATATGTGCATACATAAATTACAATACATGAATGCATGATGAGTGTGTGGAGTGTGAACATGTTTTGGGTGTTTCGCATGATATGAGTGTGAATATTGTGATTTATGAGCATGGGTGTGTGTAGCATATGATTGTTTCTTTGGGGTATATTTCTTAGGAAATATAGCCTCTAATCTAGATTTATTAAATTTACATTTCTTTAAAATTTTTCCTAAAGAGTTAATTTTGTTCTTAAGCATGAAAATCTCATCTTTATCTATTTGAGAAAATTTGCTTTACAAGAGATTTTATAAATCAAAATTCTTTTGAGTAGAGATGAGAGTTGAAAATAATTCATCTTTTTCCTTTGTGAGAAAAAAAACTTTGTGGTTAAGAGTTTCATTTTCCTTTTTCATTTTTAAATATTTCTTTTTAAGAAAATCATAATTTTGAGATAGTTCTTCAAAAGCTTCTCCTAATTCATCCATAGATAATTCACAATTGTTAATAGATGATTCGGACGTTACCTTATTTGTGTTCTCATTTGCTATGAAACACATGTGGGCCGGGTCAATTTCTTCATCGGATTCACTTTCCGAATCCCATGTAGCCTTTAAGGCCTTCTTCTTGTATGGCTTTTTGGAGGTGGAGGGTTTGCCCTTATTTTTTGGGAACTCTGCAATGATGGGCCCTGGCTCCGGCAATTGAAGCAAATGATTTTCTTTTCTTCCTTTTCTTGCCATTTCCTTCTATTTTGAAATTTTGCCTTGTTGTACATTCTCCGAATGTTCTTCACAAGAAGAGAAAGATCTTCATCATCCTCTTCTTCATCATCTTCGTCGGAGTAGGTGGAAGAGCTTTTGAAAGCGATTGCTTTCTTCTTTGGAGAAGCCATCTCTTCCCTAGCCTTTCTTTCCATCCATGGGTCTTGAGGTTCCCAATGAGACCAATGGCTCCATCTCCTCCTTGTCATTAAGCTCCTTTAAGGTTGTACCTTTGACTTCCCAAGAAGGTGGGAGTGCATGAAATCTTCCTCACCTTTTGATCATTGTCGATTTCGTCACCTAGAGAGCAAGACATTAGTAATTTTTGTAAATTTAGTAACCATATCATCAATAGATTTATTTTCTTGCATGAAGAAGTTTTCGTATTGGGAACGTAAGAGGTCAACTTTAGCCCTCTTTGCTTGTAATGTTCCCTCATGAGTGACTAAGAGGTGAGTCTAAATCTCATATGTGGATTTGCAATGTATGACTCTAGCAATGTCATCATCATTAAGAGCTTGAAGTAAGGCATAATGTGCCCTAGCATTTGCGTGAAACTCTTTCGTGGCAATATCGGGCCAAGTGTCCTCATCACCAAGGGGTGCGCTAAAAGGTTTAGTCACTGCCTTTGCAACCCGGCTTCCTAAGGATTGCAAAAATACAGTCATCTTTATCTTTCATATGGGAAAGTTAAGGCCATCAAACTTGGGTGGGGTCTTAATACCTTCGGCCATCTTTACTATTGTGTATGGGGATGAAATATGAAAAATATGATTAGCAATTTAGGATCTCTCTAAGGATGTTAAGCCAAGAACCTAGAGACCAAAGCTCTGATACTAATTGAAAAACACTTAGAGGGGGATGAATAGGTGTTAATGCTAATCTAATACTCTTTTTAAACAAGTTAAGATGAATGATGCAAGCGGTCACTCAAAATAAGAAATTGAAGCCGAGTTTCCCGTAAAGGGCTCTAGAACTTCTCCTCTTTGATTCCTCTAGATTATGAGTTGAGGTGCTTAATTGCTTCCTTGTTGATATAAGTATAGAACGAGAATGGAAGAATATGAAATGAATGCAATAATGAAGACAAAGCAAGTGTTAGCATAAGCATAAGAATGTAAGACAACAAAGAGCAAGAAGAAAAAAAATTACAAACACAATGAATTTGTTTCGAGGTTCGAGCCACTACTTTACGTTCCCGCCTTCACCGCTATAAAGGATTTCTACTAAATCCACAAAGGGAACTTTCATATAGGAACCTTACACCCAAGGGATTACAATTGGTCTACACAAGGCCAAAGTACCCAACTCAAATAATATAATCCTCACACAAGAGGAACCACAACTCAAAGAATATAAGTCACTTGGTGATGTAGAAAGACCACAAACTCTCCCTTACAACTTTTATAGAGTGGAGTATGATTTTTGGCTCAAGAAATGAAGTGAGAGAAAAATTTCAGTAGTAGAAATTAAGAAGACTTGAAAACCAACTAAAAAATTTTGCAATTGAAAGAACTTTGAAAATGAAAAGTAATGAAGCACTTCTTCTCTTGAAAACTTGAAAACTTTGATATTTTTCTTATCTCAAACCAAAGACCAATGACCTCTATTTATAGGGAATGGATAAATACCATTCATATGTGATACTAGGTCATTAGGGGTGAGTTTAGCCACATGGAAACAAGAAATAGCCATTGAAATCCATAAAAAAACAAAACAGATTCAAAATAGAGCCGTTAGAGCTAATCTGGCCAGTTATCGGTTGACCGCCCGGTACCGGCAAGCCACTTGGCAACTAGCCGTTGGCTCCGCTTGACCGCCCAGTCGACCGTAGATTATTTTAAAACAACAATATGAACTGTCGGTCGACTAGCCCAGTCGACCGGCAAAACCTGAGAGTAAGGGTCATGCAGTCGACCGATCGGTCAGTCGACCGCTGGGTCTGATGGTCGACCGGTCCGGTCGACTGGCGGACGTGCAGAGACAAGCACGCCCATGGCCATAAGGCCCGGTCGACCGGTCGGTCGACCGGTCGGTCGACCGTGTTGGCCTGAAACAACTACGGCTGACTGCCTGGTCGACCGAAATGGCCTGAAATAGGATATAAACAGATTTTTAGATTTTGAAGTATTTTAAAAATATTTTGTATGGGTTTGAGGATAGAGTAGAATGGTATAAGAGATAAAATACATGTTATAAATATGATATAAAAATTTGAAAAATCATGAAACATGTATAGATACCAAACACGCAACAAAACCAATATTGCCCAAACTTGTATTTTTTAAAAGCGTATTTTTGTGTCTGTATCTTCTTGAGCACTATTTATCATATTCTTACTCTTTAACGTACTAAATTCTTAAATAGGTCTAGGAGACTACAAGATCTTCAATCCGGCCTTTTATTTGCATCGTTGAATAACTTGAATTCTTGATCCTGTTTTTGAGTCTACATGAGTCAACACCACCTTCCTTTAGAGAAGAAGCATCTTGAAACTTAAGATCCCTAAAATAATTTTAAACACTTAAACTAGATTAGCACAAATAACTATATATGTTTTGTGATCATCAAAACTCTAAAACCGGGTGATTGTAACCTTGGGCCAACACCAAGAAGATGTGGGTACCAAAGAACACACCAAACTTTCTTAATCTAGGTGTGTCATCCTCCAAGACATATGAGGAAATGGTACCTTAGTGGTGGATGCAATAGAGCTTAAGCGATCTATAATGTGAAAGCATCACTATCAAGGACTAGGTGGGAGAACACCACCTATTTGGAGAATTTTTGCTTATACTGATAATATCTCCAAAATTTTGAGTTTTGAAATTTCACATACATCTATAGCTTAACATTGCTTAATTGATTAGTATAATATCTCTACATTCATTGCATGTATAACTATTTTTTGATCTCTATACATGATTTTCATTGTACACACTCTTGATGAAAATTAATACCTCCATGCTCTAGACTAGCTTCATGTGTAGGAACTATTGCTTGTTGACTTGTGTTGTGTATGAACATTCTGTTATTATATTTTGTTGAATAACAAGTCCTTGTTATCATTTTAAAAAATATATATATTTTTATTTCGCATTTAATTCACTATTAAGCAATTCAAATAAGAAAAGCAAAGAGCACCTCAACTCATGATTTAGAGAAAGTATAAGGAGAAGTCTAGAGCTCATCAAGAAAATATGGCTTCATTTCTTATTTAATTAGCCTAATTTATGAATTAAATCAGTATATGATTTTTGTAAAATTTTTGCGACTATTTTTGACATATTTTTTATCAAAATATTTTCATTTAAATTTATTGGACTTTGGATTTTTCCTGAATGTTTATCTCTATCTATAGATTATTTAAAAAAAATTACTTTCAAAATTTATTATATAAAAATCTATTTGTTTTAAAACTATTTTTGTTTAGGAAGCAGCCTCGGTCGACCGACTGAGTCTTTGAACTCTATGAATTGCTTCGGTTAATCGAGCGGTCGACGAGTAAGCCTGTCATATGGCTTACCCTTTCTGTTGGTAAACCGGGAGGTCGACTGACATCTTGAGAGTTTGTTTGTCAATTCTCTCGGGTTGTGCCGATCGATCGGGCGGTCGACCGCTAGTCGAATCTGTATAAATAATTGTTGCTGATTTGGAAACCCTTGTTTCTAATTTCTTTCTCTCCTCTCACCTTTGCCGACTTCCACCTCTTCACCCAACATTCCCTTCTCACTTATACACCAAATCTCTACAATTTCCACCTTACTTCTTCAAGATCTCACATCTAGCACCCCTTCTAAATCCTTTTTGGAGAAGAGATTTTTAGAATTTCTCATGTTTATCTTCCCCCATTCATTGTCTAATTGTTTCTTCAATTCTTTTTAGATTTTTTTTGTGAATTGTTACTAATTTATGCTATTATTCCTTGCTATTTCATTCATACTGTCTAGTCCACTCTTCATGTCCGCTAAACATTCTAGAATTGACAAATCAAAACAAGTTGAATTTTCTTCTAGGACTAAGAATGCTTTTGTCTCTAAGAATGCTATGTACAAACACACTATTACCTGTAACAAACATGTCATTTCTAGTTGGTGTGTTGTTCTAGCCGATTTTAACCACTTGAATCTTATTCCCGTTCTCAAAACTAATTCCTTAGATCATTTTGGGACTATTAAGAAGCAAGTTTATCCCGATTTGGTCCAATACTTCTACTATAATCTTTCTTTTGTAGATAATCATATCAAATCTCGTGTAAAGAATGTGAATATCAACATTTCCCTTGAACGCTTTGTTAGGATTTTTAAACTATCTTGTGATGGTGTAGAAATATTTTATTCCGATCTTCATGATTTTGAGTACCCTGATGGTGAGAGTGCTCTCTTTGCTTCTTGTCTGTTATATGATGATGATAACCCGGGCCTAATAAGGAATGAAGAGGTGGAGCGCTACATACTTTCCGCTCAGGTCCTCGCTAAGATCGTATTCATGATCTCCTGCCTAAATCAAGGGAATATAGTCATGTCTGTGGTTGTGCCTCTTGCTTATCTATTGCCTTTTTAAGGGCATTAGAGTCATATCCCTCATCTCTTCATCGATTTTATGCTATTCGAACATTTTCTGATTCCTAATAGGAAACTCCCATACGAGATGATCCTTACCCATCTTTTCAAATATTTCAAAATCAATCTATCTGATGAGAGAGTCGTAAACCCTCTGTTGATATCAATAGCACCCTCTTGAAGAGGATGCATGTTAGTTTCATATTTAGGCTCCTTTCACCCTTCGTCACTTCCTGTCCAGCATTTTGCCTCTGATTTTTCCTCTTTAGCTGTCGATCCTTATGCAGATATGATGACCCAGCTGAGTGATCTCTCCCTGCACATCACTTCTTCCACAGAGAGGATCCTTGCGAACCAAGAAGCTATGTGGAGAGAGCAACAGAACGACATGGCTTATGTGTGCTCCTCTATCACGTATCTTCAGCATTGTGAGGACTCCAGGCATGATTGGCCTGTACTTGTTCCAAATGCATATGGACATTCTCTTCCTCCGATTGGTCCATCATTTGATCCATGAATGGCTCCTCAGGATTCGTCAGTGGCATATCAACCAGTTGCTGAGCCCGAAGAAGACGTGGACGAAGAAGAAGATGCATGACTCCTCCCTGTTTTTGATGTATGATAAAAAAGGACAGAACTAATAGTAATAGTACAGTTATTTTGTGGTATTATATGATGATGGACATTTATTTGGTATTGTATCTTGCTACTATTTGGTTTAGTCTTGGTATTGTTTTTGAGACTATGGTGCTTTCATGTTGGACACCTGTTTTCTGACAATTGGTCTAGCTAAAATAATTGGTATCTTTATTTGGTATTTTAGTTACAATTGATATCAGAGCATGTATATGTGCTCATTGTTGAAGACTTCTATTTTATGATACATGTCTATACTTATTTTCCTTATGACATAACACATATGTTAATGATTGTCTAGCTAGATATTGATGATCATTTTGTATATGGAGGTTGGTGGTTATGGATGGTTAGAGGAAAACCTTTATGCATATAAGCTTAACTATCATATCTTATTATGCATAAATGGGTTCTGTTGCATAGAGCTTCATTGTTGCATATCATATCCCTATTCTCAAGTTATTAAATAATCTTATTTCATGTTTTAATCCTTATATGCCATATCTTTTGTACATGCACATGTTTAGGGAGAGCTTTACTTGATGCCTCTTCCTAATTTATTTAAATAACTCCATGTGTTGTGTCATCATCAAAAAAGGGGAGATTGTTGGCCCAAAGGTAGGGAGTTTTGATGATGATGATCCCATGAAGTATTTAATCTAACATTTCTATCTATATATGTTTTAGGTAAAAGATTAATTTCATGATAGATTTTGGCTACTCCATAAAGACTCACAAGTTTACAAAGCCCTCCGGATGGTGATCCCAGAGCTAAGCTATCAAAATCGAGTAGTGAAACTCATTCTAAAGAGACAAGCTAAGAAACTCCTATGGGCAAAGAAAAGAATTTTTTCTTCCTTTTTTTGTAAGAATTTAGTTTGTTAAAACCAAGAATCGGTGAATTTGTTAGCTCATGAGATTGACACGCACACACACACACAAGACATTATTTGGATTTTTACATCATAAGTTTTGAATTAGTTTCAAAAGATTGCAAACAATTTTTGTTTTGAAATATTTCTTGTATTTGAAAGAGATTTATTTCTCTTCAAAATATTGGTCCTATATATTAGATTTTTGTTGATCTTTGATCTGACAGTTTTGGACTTCACAATATACCATGAAATATATTTTGTATCCTTTTTGTTTAAAAATATATGGCAAATATAAAACAGAATTTCAAAGTTTTTCAAAAATAGACATTTTGCCATGGGTCGGTCGACCGAAGTGTACAAGAAATCTTTGTGCACGTCAGTCGACCGAGCGGTCGATTGACTTTATATTTTTGGTCTTGGATCGATCGACCAGCCGGTCGACCGACAGTTCCCAACGGTCAAAAATATGACTATTGATGGTCGACTAGGCGGTTAACCAACCTATCTGCTTTTGGCAGTTTTTGCCTATAACGGCTATATTATTAGAGAACTGTTTTATGGCTAATAAAAAATTATGGATTTTTCTCTCTTTTTTTGAGTACTTATATACAGTAACCCTATTGACCATTAGTAAAAACTAAGAAAAACTTAAGAACCAAGAGATAATACCTTCACTCATTTTATATTCAATTTTCAAGGAGAAAATTTTCAAAGAGAGACGTGTTCTTCAATCAGATCCCTTTTCCAAATCTATCTTGTTTTGATTCTCACACTCCACTTATTACAAGATTTCCTAACCACAAATCTTTAAGCTAAAAATCCATTATTAGTTATTGAATTGCACTTTGTTAGCCATTTTGGTGATCTTAGAAATGTTATTGAGAAGAGTTGTATAGGTTGAGGCCTCATACAAGCTTCAGGTTTTGTCATTTGAAAGGTGTAAAAGACACCAAGTGAGAGGACTTGCGGGTCCGGCTCGTTCTTCAGGGAACAAGTAGAGTGGTGATCTTGCGAAATCAAACAATAATAGAAATCCTTCACGCGGTAAAAGCAGGGACGTAGAGCAAGTGGCTCAAACCTCGCAATAATCCTCTTGTGTTTGCGATTGCTTACTCTCTCTTCATTATCTCTTTAACCCACTCTCTTTATTTGCATGCTATAATTGCTCTTCATTTTATTACAATCCTATATTGTGCAAATTGTTAATTGGGTTGGATGTTGTTATTTGCTTGGATTGCTAGACTTAGTTTTTATTCCGCATTATTGTCATCATTGTAGGATCTAAAAATTATGTCAATACAATACTAGAACAAAGATAATTAGCGTTAAATAAAATAACTTGCAAGAAAAGGAAACAAATCAGTATTATGCAAACGAAAACACAAGAGATTTTATCCTGTTTCGGTCCTCTTGACCTACATCCAGTCCCCAAGCAACCCGCTTGAGATTTTTCTTATCCTTGATTTTGTACACCCAAAACCAACACCTCGTACACCAATTGACAAATCTCCTTTACCAAATGTACACAACTCTTCTTACACCAACAAGACAACAACACCTTGTACAACTTCTCTTCAACCTGAAGACACTCTTGTACAATCTTTCTCTTTGAGTAATTACAATCAATTCTATAAGCCTTGAGATTGGTATGTGATCGTGAACAAGGACTACTTATAGGTGGAATCTCAGAATTCTTCACTAAAGGATTGGAATTTGTGTGAAGAATAGAAAGTGGAAACAGTTTTCTGAAAAACAGATTTTGAACAGAGTTTTTGGGCAAAAAACTATTGATATGAATAGGTGATTTAGCCTAGGACAACATCCCTATTTATACCTGAAATCTTTGATCAGTTAGGGTAATTATTAGGACAAATTTGAATATTAAAACATTAGATAAAATACCAGAAATCAATAACTGTACAACAGTTACAAACTGCTATAAATCGACTAGGGGTTGGGGGTTAGTAGACTAGTATAGGCATATTTGACTGAGTTAGTCGACTAATAAAGAAAGCAAGTCGACTACATCAAGACTGATATAGATATGCAAGTCTCTGGAAACTGCCATTAGTCAACCAGAAGAGAACTATTAGTCGACTACAACATGTATAAGTTGAGTAATAAAGTTGATAAGTCGACTAACAATGCTATTAGTCTACTAATAGTAAGGGTCAAGTCTACTAATAGGACTATTTTATGTGTGATCAAGGCTTTTAATAAATATTTAAAAAATACACAAAATAGTACAAATATATTTGTTATCATCAAAACAAGTTTCAACATTCTCCCTCTTTTTGATGATGACAATGTGTGTATGCACAAGCTCCCCTATAGAGAAACTCCCCTTGTGGAAAAGAGGTTATCACAAATATGTGTTCTCCCTACATAAAATGGGTTATAACAGATATAGATAATAATTGTTCTCCCCCTGCATCATAGCCTACATATTTTTCAAGTGTTAGAAATAACTTATATCATCAAGTATTCTCTTTTCTTTGTATGGTACCTATAAGATAAAACAATGTTAATGACACCAATCATAACATGATCAAAATATTAACTTTTAGGAATCCAAACCCAATTTGAATTTGGTTTCCATCTGTTAGTATAAACATAATTGCATGAATTACATATATCATGTACATATGATGTAATATAAGAATTTTTGTCCATATTATTTAGATTTTTAGGAATCCAAATATATTTATACTTTGATTTCATTGTCTTCTTAACAAAAGAATTATCATTATTCTTTTTATAGACATGTGTAGTTCTTTTAATATTATTTTTTGAACAACCAAGACTAATATGCTTATCTTTTGAAAATCCAAGTCCAATATGATTATATGAAATCTTTTGATATGACAATTATCATTTAAATTTTTTTCCTTTATTAAACTTTGTCACTTTATTCAAAGTTCTTCATATTTATTTTTGAAACTTGTTATGTCTTTATTCAAAATAGAAATTCTTTCATTTAAAGACATAGTTTTTTTTTAACTAAAACATTTTCTTTTAAGAAATTCTCATTATCTATTTTCAATGAAGATATAATTTTTCAAAGTCATCCTTTTGAGAATTTACAGAAGAAATTTAAGAAACATAAATAGAATTTTCTTTTGATAAAACTTTATTTTTCATCTTTTCATTCTTAAGATCATTATATAGTTCATGAAAAGCATCTAAAGGTTTAGTATATTGTACCTTATCTTCTTGTTGAGCCATAAAGTAAACATTTGCATGTTCAGTGGCTTCTGCTTCATCCGAGGAAGATGAATCACTTTTCTCCCATGATGCTTGATAATCTTTCTTCTTTTTAAACTTTTTGCTCTTGAACTTCTCTTTGTTTTTGGGCAATAGGCAATCCTTCTTCATATGACCTGTTTTATTACAATTAAAACATATAGGATTAAACTAACCTTACTTCAAGAACTTTCTGAATTTTCTTGAGAGTATTGCCATCTCCTCTTCATCACCATCTGAATTGTACATGTCTGAGGATATATGAAAGGCAAGTACTTTCTTCTTTGATTGAAGTTTAAGGTCATCATTCTTCCTGTCTTCAAGTTATACTTCATATGCCATTAAATTACCAATAAGGTTTTCTAATGATATAGTTGAGAGATCATTTGCTTCTTTAATTGCAGAAGTCTTCTTCTCCCAATCTGGTGTGAATGCATGAAGAACTTTTCTCACTTTTTTGACTTGAGTATATTCCTTTCCAAGGGCTACTAAGGAATTTATAATGTCGGTGAAACTTGTACCTATTTCTGAGATGATTTCATTCTCCTTCATTTTGAAGAGTTCAAACTTGTGGATAAGAATAGAAATTTTAGATTCTTTAACTTTATTTGTGCCTTCATATTTTACCTGTAGAGTTTGCCATATTTGATTTGCAGATCAGGCCATTGATAGGCAATTGAATTCTTCTTTGTTTAAGGCACAGAAAAGCGCGTTCATTACTTTGGCATCAAGATTTGCTAACTTCTTTTGTTCTTCACTCCAAGCGCTATAATTGGTAGTCGGTTTGGTATACCTGCTTCTATTATATTCCATAGTTCGTAGTTGAGCGATTGCAAGTAAATCTTCATTCTACACTTCCAGTAGTTGTAGTTCAATCCATCAAATAGTGGTGGATGTTGTGTAGTATGTCCTTCTCTAAATTGCGATAAAGAAAACTCCGTTGCCATTCTTGTAGGGTGTTGACTGGGTATGCAGGGCTCTGATACCAATTGTAGGATCTAAAAATTATGTCAATACAATACTAGAACAAAGATAATTAGCGTTAAATAAAATAACTTGCAAGAAAAAGAAACAAATCTCAGAAATAATGCAAACGCAAACACAAGAGATTTTATCCTTATTTGGTCCTCTTAACCTACATCCAGTCCCCAAGCAACCCGCTTGAGATTTTTCTTTTCCTTATCCTTGATTTTGTACACCCAAAACCAACACCCTTGTACACTACTTAATAAATCTCCTTTGCCAAATGAATACAACTCTTCTTATACCAAGAAGACAAAAACACCTTGTACAACTTCTCTTCAACCCGAAGACGCTCTTGTACAATCTTTCTCTTTGAGTAATTACAATCAATCCTATAAGCCTTGATATTGGTATGTGATCGTGAACAAGGACTACTTATAGGTGGACTCTCAGAATTCTTCACTAAAGGATTAGAATTCGTGTGAAGAATAGAAAGTGAAAATAGTTTTCTGAAAAAGATTTTGAACAGAGTTTTTGGGTAGAAAACTATTGATATGAATTGGTGATTTAGCCTAGGACAACATCCCTATTTATAGCTAAAATCTATGATCAGTTAGGGTAGTTATCAGGACAAATTTGAATATTAAAACGTTAGATAAAACATTAGAAATCATTAACTGTATAATAGTTACAAACTGCTATAAGTCGGCTAGGGGTTGGGGGTTAGTCGACTAGTATAGGCATATTTGACTGGGTTAGTTGACTAATAAAGAAAGAAAGTCGACACATCAAAATTGATACAGATATGCAAGTCTCTGAAAACTGCTATTAGTCGACTAGCAGAGAACTATTAGTCGACTACAACATGTAAAGTCGACTAATAAAGTTGATAAGTCGACTAACAATCCTATTAGTCTACTAATAGGAAGGGTCAAGTCTACTAATAGCAAGGGTCAAGTCTACTAATAGGAAAGTTCAAGTCTATTAATAGGAAGGGTCAAGTCTACTAATAGACTATTTTGTGTGTGATCAAAGCTTTTAACAAATATGTAAAAAATACACAAAAATAGTACAAATTATATTTGTTATCATCAAAGCAAGTTCCAACAATCAACCTATGGCCATCACCTATTCTCCCCCTCTCTAGATAATTTACATAGAGATGATGATTGTTTTAGTCTTGTTCATAATATTGGGATTAGGGCATGTGTTGATTCGGATGAAACCAATGCTCCATACGTAGTTGATTAAAGTTATGTAATGTCAGGTTAGTGATTGAGGTTTTAACCTGCACACAAAAATACAGAATTTCAGAATTTAAAAATAGAATGTACAAGTACTCAATGCTACCGCTATAGCAAGTAGCTATGTGGGTCATGATCAACAAGGAGGGACTGGCGATGGAAGCTTTTTTAGCAAGTTCTCTTTGAAGTTACAGTCAATGGTTAAAGATCTTCTTTTAGTTCTTTAAAAGAAAAGAAAATAGGTTAAAGTTAAGTTAGGAAGAAAGTGGTAGATTGAGAAGGTAGAGAAAATAGAAAATAGATATATATAAAGAAATTGAAAAGAGTGATAAAAGATTTGGGTGTTGATGGTGTTGGTGATCAAACTAAAGAATTAAAAGAAAGAAAATTAAAAATTACTTACCTCTTCAGTTCTCATGTACCTTGGATTCGTAGCTACGACTTACCTAGTCTTCGAAGGCGATCAAGCATGGCGTGTAGGATCTTCCCCATTCCCGATCTACACTGATTGAGTTTATACCTGCACATAAAAATACAGAATTTTAGAACTTTAAGAGTAGAATGAGCAAGTACTCAATTCCACCGCTATAGCAAGTGACTATGCGGGTCTGTTGGCCCAAAGGCCCATCACTCTAGTTTTGATGATGATTAACTCATGTAGTTATAGTACTAATAATCTTGTGTTTATTAAGTCTCAGATTTGTGATCAAGATCTCAGTAGGTGTGTAGCTTCATCAAAGGATTTAAAGTCAAGTTTTGGAGCTACCATGGTTTGATTCAAGAGCCTATGCAGCAAGATCATATCAAGTACTCAAGAGGAGTCTAGCTCTTTGGATCAAGTTTAGACCAAGTCAAGAAGATGTGAAGACTTCAAGTGAAGACCTTCAAGATCAAGACTTGTGTCTAGGTTTATTTTTGTTAAGATTTTATTTTTAGATAAAATGTAAAGGATAGAATGGTTGGTGGATTGCTCAAGTATACCATATACACACTCTTGATTTAGATGAGTTTTCATAAAAGAATTTTCATTCTGGAAAAGACCTTTCATTTTGACAAAATACTAGTTTGGTTTTTGGAGTTTATTATATACATGTGTTTTTAACCAAAACCGTTTTAGAGCATAATGTCAAAAACATAGAATTTCATCATGTAAGTGTAGTGGATTATATCCATACACTCTATACTTTAAAAGTGTTAAAAATATCTTATTTTTGTATTTATACAAGTTTATAGAAAAATCGTATTTTCTTTTAGAAGTTTGGTTTCGAGAAAATACCGTTTTTGTTTTTATCTAAAATTTTTAAGTTACAAAAATAGTTCAAAATATTTGTAACATGTTTTGATTTTGCTCAAACATGTTTGTTTATCAAAGTATTACACTGAAACTATTTTTATAAATTTCTTGTGAATTTATGGGATTTTATTTTAAATAAAAGAACTCATGTTTTAAATCCTGTGGCAGTCGACCGACCGGTCGACCGGACTAGGACCCGGTCGACCGACGTACACAGACGTGCACAGGATGGCCCGGTCGACCGCACAGTCGATCGCCAAAGAGTGTCTGCTGTAGGCTGTCCAAAAGTTACTGGAGGACAAGCCATTGAAAAGCAAAGTTTCAAGCTCTAGACGCGAGGGACTATCACCCGCATCTCAGCATCAAGGCGCGTTGGCTCGACACCCGCGTCTCAGCATCATGGCGCGTTGGCTCGACACCCGCGTCTCAGCATCAAGGCGCGTTGGCGCGACACCCGCGTCTCAGCATCAAGGCGCGTCGGCCTGACACCCGCGTCTCAGCATCAAGGCGCGTTGGCTCGACACCCGCGTCTCAGCATCAAGGCGCGTTGGCTCGACACCCGCGTCTCAGCCTCAAGACGCAAAGGTCTAAAACCCGCGTCTCAGTTATAACCGCCTTGGTTAAGGGACCAATCACTGCCTACACGTAAGGGAAATCAGCCCCCATCGTGGCGTGTCTTTAGCAGGCACGTGGGTTAGTTACCGCCCATGTAGCGGGAAGTTGGCCCTCATTGTGGAGCGTTTGTAGGGGGGCACGTTCACCACTGGTACCTCTATAAATAGCCCTGTTTGCTATGAAGAAGGGACGGAAGGAGGAGATCAGAGAGAATCAATCGGACGAAGAGAGACAGAGGGCGACACAGAGAGAGAAGAAGCAGATCAACTCTTCAGCAAGTTCGCTGCGTACGAGCTAGCTTTCGCCTACCTTCTCTTTTAGAGTTTTGGTAGACAGAGCTGTGTCACTCTTTCTACCGGCCGAAGAGGAGATCCCTGAAGGACGGTCATCTGGTCAACGGAGAACAAGATTCACTCTCCACCGCCACACGAAGAACCCAGCCTTAAACAAAGGGGGAATTCAAGATTCAATATTCTCCCTCCCTTGTAACCGGAAGGAACAGTTTTTGTTGTAATCCTTTTCATTTGATTCAAGGAAAACTTTTACGGCAATTACTGTCTTCTCCTTTTCCGGGTCATACAAGAGACGAAAACTTTGGAGGGGGTTCTGTAGGCTGTCCAAAAGTTACTAGAGGACAAGCTATTGAAAAGCAAAGTTTCAAGCTCTAGACGCGAGGGACTATCACCCGCGTCTCAGCATCAAGGCGCGTTGGCTCGACACCCGCGTCTCAGCATCAAGGCGCGTTGGCTCGACACCCGCGTCTTAGCATCAAGGCGCGTTGGCTCGACACCCGCGTCTCAGCATCAAGGCGCGTCGGCCTGACACCTGCGTCTCAGCATCAAGGCGCGTTGGCTCGACACCCGCGTCTCAGCATCAAGGCGCGTTGGCTCGACACCCGCGTCTCAGCATCAAGGCGCGTTGGCTCGACACCCGCGTCTCAGCATCAAGGCGCGTTGACTCGACACCCGCGTCTCAGCCTCAAGACGCAAAGGTCTAAAACCCGCGTCTCAGTTATAACCGCCTTGGTTAAGGGACCAATCACTGCCTACACGTAAGGGAAATCAGCCCCCATCGTGGCGTGTCTTTAGCAGGCACGTGGGTTAGTTACCGCCCATGTAGCGGGAAGTTGGCCCTCATTGTGGAGCGTTTGTAGGGGGGCACGTTCACCCCTGGTACCTCTATAAATAGCCCTGTTTGCTATGAAGAAGGGACGGAAGGAGGAGATCAGAGAGAATCAATCGGACGAAGAGAGACAGAGGGCGACACAGAGAGAAAAGAAGCAGATCAACTCTTCAGCAAGTTCGCTGCGTACGAGCTAGCTTTCACCTACCTTCTCTTTTAGAGTTTTGGTAGACAGAGCTGTGTCACTCTTTCTACCGGCCGAAGAGGAGATCCCTGAAGGACGGTCATCTGGTCAACGGAGAACAAGATTCACTCTCCACCGCCACACGAAGAACCCAGCCTTAAACAAAGGGGGAATTCAAGATTCAATATTCTCCCTCCCTTGTAACCGGAAGGAACAGTTTTTGTTGTAATCCTTTTCATTTGATTCAAGGAAAACTTTTACGGCAATTACTGTCTTATCCTTTTCCGGGTCATACAAGAGATGGCGACTCCGCTGGGGACTACGTTTGTTACTGAGGAGCAAATAGTGGCGCAAGATGACGTCCACTATAAGGGGAAGATGGTCGAATCGCTCGTTGTCGAGTTCGACCAGGCGAAGTACGAAGAGTTTCTCTCTTCCGGCTCCAAGAGCCCAAAGACCCGCGTCTGCCGCCGGGTCTCGACGGGGAATGGCCTCGAGGCCCGATCTGTGGCTTTCTCGAGCTCCCCTGCTGCCAACTGTGCCAAGCAAGGTACACGCGCCAACGCCTCTCAGAAGGCCCGCGTGGTCCCAGGCACATCTGCCTTTGCGACCAACCGCGTCGCACAGAACACCGCGTCAGCGTCTCTCAGGAGACCCGCATGGTCAAAGTCCCTGGTGTCCAGCATCAGGATGTCGTTGGTCTCTCTCCACCTTCTCGACGCAATCAAAACGCTGAGCGTCGACAGAGGAGACGTGCGCGTCAGCTGTAAGTTGGAACCGTTGGTTGTCCAACTGAGGCTGGACGCGACGTACAATCTCGCGCCTTGCCCGCGCCACGTCCAGTACGTGAAGTCCGCGTTTGGCGCCCCAAACGCGAGATTCCTTCAGTTAGGTCCTCTGAGGACCAACTCACCAAACGCCAAGATGAGACCTCTGTGCCTCGTCAAGCGCAAGAGGCACGAGCCCATAGGCGTGGGGCTCAACAGCCCATCCTCTCTCAAGTGTCTCTGCCCCAACGCACCAAACAGCAACGCGACAGGCACGTTTTGTCTCAACAGAGACGCCAGACGCGCACTGAACAGCTGCGGCGCAAGAACCGCGTCTCTGATGCTTGCGTCCAGGCTGTACAGCACATGGATGCCTCCCGTCTTCGACGTTGCGAGGCTAATCTTTTCAATCCCCTCCCATGGATTTGAGGGATTATCTGACGAAGAAAAGAAGTGCCAATCAGGCCACTTCGTCGTGTTGCTGCCAACGGCTCATCCATATGCTCTCTGAGTGCCATTGCGGATCAGGCGTACACCAGCAGTTTTTAGTCAGACAGCTGACCCTGATTCCTCCGTCAGCTAAAAGAAGACGCTCTCACAGAAGGAGAACCTTCTCTGACGTTGAGTACCTGGAGCTCACTGCGAATATGACAAGCAGGAGCAAGGGAAAACAACTTGCAGTCAGCTCAGACGAGTCCGAGTCTGACTCTGAACCGGAAGGGGTGTATCGACACACTCGCACCCGGACTGGGGCCATTCCCCCAATTGACTATAATGCCTTAGCCCATGGCATTAATGATTCTCACTCCGCCGTAGCGGAATCAAGAGCTTCAAACTCTTTCGTCGAGAAGGAGACCTCCGCCTACATGACAGGCACTCCTGAGGAGACGACTAAACGTTTGGAGCAGATCCAGAAGGCACAAATGGATATGATTCTTTCTCAGCAGGAATCTATCAACTCCCTCAAGCAGGCGATTGCACAGCTGCTCGAAGACAGGAGGAGGTCCCCTCCTAAAAAGTCAAAGGGTAAAGGGAAAAAGGGAGAAAGCTCATCTTCCGAGCCTTCTGAGGAGACACGGCGATCTACTTCCGGTTCGTCCAAGTCCTCGTCGCAAGTAAAAGGCGACCAAGACCAAGGAAAGGCTCATGTTAAAAGAATGAGTCAACTGGAGCGACGCCTCGAGGCCCTTGCCAATCGCAAAGACCTCCAAGAAGTAGGAGTGGTCCGGCCCTACCCGGCTGAATGGGACTTGGTTCCGTACCTGCCCAAGTTCAAAGCTCCAACTCTTCAAGCCTTTGATGGGAAGGGGTCACCCAACCAGCACATCTACTACTTCAAATCCCAAACCGGGAATGTAGTAGATAATGACGCCATCCTGGCACGCCTGTTCATCGGCACCTTGAAAGGGTTGGCCTTTGAATGGTTTATGAAGCTCCCAGAAGGTTCTATCAAGAACTGGGGCGATTTGGAGAAGCTCTTTTTAACACGCTTCTTCGAGGATGACTCCGAAGTCACAATGCCAACCCTTTTGGCTACCAAACAGCGAAAAGGGGAGTCCGTCAAATCTTTCGTGGAAAGATTTCGGAACATGGCACTCCGGTATCCAAGCGGTATGACCTAGGCCACCCTGGTGGAAACATGCCGCCACAATCTCCAAACCTCACTCCTTACTCAAATAGGATTTGCTGAAAGCCGCACCTGGAAGCAATTAGTCCAACAAGGTGAATAGGCTGAAGAGATTGTCGCCCGCGTCAGAGCGGAGGAAGGCAAGCCTAGGCCGGAAAGGTCGACAAGGCGTTCGCCGGATACATCCCTCCAAACAAAGTGGAAGGATAATTTGGCAACGGAGACCAAATCTCCCGCCAAACCTCAATCAGACAAGGCGAGTGGCTCTTCAAGCCAGCCACGCGCCAACAAACAATATTCCTTCAAGGAGGAACATGTCGATTCGCTCTTTAAACTACTCAACAAGAGCAACCGACTGAAGCTCCCTGAAGCTAGGCGCCCAGAGGAAGTCGGCAAGACCGACAATCCCAACTACTGCATGTATCACAGGATGTTGGGACACCCCACCAAAAGCTGCTACGTCTTCAAGGACATCCTTCAGGCTCTGATTGACGCGGAGGTGTTAAAGCTCCGACCAGAGCAGAATAAGGTGACGGCTAATGTGACGTCGGTTCTCCAGTTCGGGAGACAACCTCCGACGCCTGCGGGGGTAACTCCTATTCCAAAAGGAGAGCTGAGAGTGGTCAACACAGACCCTCACCAGCAGCAAGAGAAAGGCTTGGTACCCGTCCCTACACATCAAGGGGAAATTATGTGGGTCCACCCTGACCTTGTCAATGAACAGCAATGGACTACTGTGACCAACAGGAAATCCAAAGGCAAGGCAAAGGCCTCATCCTGCAATGTGGTGGGTGCCTCCTCTCGAGAAGCAGAGACTGATATCCCTTCACTGACCGACTCAGAGGAGGAAACGATAGTCTTGGCCGCAGAGCCCAACCAACCGATGGCGGGAACCCGTTCAGGACAGGCGTACTTGAAATAGTACGGTGAGACGGCGGTAGCCCCTCCACAACCAACTGCGGAGCCAATCAGGCCCTCCACAAAGCCACCTGTGGAGAAGCAGAAGGAGACTCGATTTTCGCGAGCCCTTCAAAAGGGCATCGCGGAAGGATCTACGGCACCTTACCGCTTTGATGTCCTGGCTCAGTTGGCCAACATTCCGGCACGCATTACCTTGTATGAACTTCTTAGACTATCAAAGTCGACCAGGGAAGCTCTGCAAGAAGCTCTGGCAAATGCTGAGGTCTTTATGACCCAGGTGCCGAAGGAGGAAGATGTAGAGGATTGCCTCCACACCTCCCAGAATGCCCCCTGCATCACCTTCACGGCAGATGATATACAGGTGAAAGGGAAGCATGACCGACCCCTGTACTTCACAGGGTATATTGGATCGTCCGAGGTGAACCGCATCCAGGTAGACCCAGGGTCCGCGTTGAGCATCATGCCTCGCACCCAGACAACTATCTATGGGTTCAATGCCAACCAGACCCGTCCGATGGGGAAGATCAAGCTCAGGTGTCAGATTGGAAGTCTCAAGTCGAAAGTGACATGCTACATCATCGACGCCGACACTTCCTACAATCTATTGCTGGGACGACCGTGGATTCATCGCAACTCCATCGTTCCCTCCACTCTCCACCAAGTCATGAAGTACCTTGACGGGAGTGGAAATGTGCAGACGTTGATCGCCGAAAGGCATCCGTTCAAAGGGGTCGAGAATTATTTCACCAACTCTTTGCTGTACCAAGATCCGGTGGAGACGGATGAAGCCCCACAACCAGAGGAGCCAGACTCTGGTAATGAGGCTGACACTGAGCCTGAGAAAGAAGAGTGCCTGTGGGAATTAGAACCACTTGTAACGGGCACTAATAAGCTCGATGTCGACAATACCACCGATGATGTAGGTGGTTGGTATATTAATGAAAATTTAGATTTTGCGTATTTTTCTGTGTGTGCATCTGATTCAATACCGTCAGATACTAGCACTGATATAGATGACGATCTCTGGTCGGCAATGGGTGCCTTAACATCATTGCATGTACCAGTGAAATCGTCCTTTGAGACATACCAAGACAATGGTAATGCGCAAGAATCTATATTTATGGTTCCAGCAAGACGGAAAGGCCAAAAACCAATTCTTTTTGGGCGAATCTCATCTGAACCAACGCCCCGCGACGAATCGGAAGGCGAGGAAGAATCCCCTCAGTTCGATCATTACGAACCAAAAGCGCTCAAAATAATGAGATGCATGGGGTACGACCTGACCAACAAACCCGGGTTGAACTTCGGCAAAGGAAGGAGGACGTTGCTTCAATCCTTTGTGCCGAAAGGGAAGGCCCCCGATTATTATCATCAAACACGCCGGGGGTTGGGCTATGTATCAACTCCGGTCCCATCAGCCTCCGATTCTCAAGAATCGTCGAGCAACGATTACTCTTCAGACACATCATCTTGGGAGTCAGATGTCAGTGTCGGCAACATCTTCAAGGAACTTTCAGTGAACATGGTTTCGACAAGCCACCTGAAAGATGAAAATGAAGAAATGATCCAATCCGATACGGATCCTTGGATCAAACATTTAAATGCTCTTTGGGATACCCGCTTTGAACAGCGCGAGCCACCCACAGAAGACAAGGTTGTTCAGATCAACCTAGGAGATGAGGCTAACCCTAAGCCCATCTTCATAAGTGACGGCCTGTCACCTTCGGAGAAGAAAGATCTAATATCTCTTGTACAAGAGTATATAGACGTCTTCGCCTGGAATTACGAGGACATGCTAGGACTTGATCCTCAAGTGGCCATGCACCGCCTCAACATCAATCCGGACGCAAAACCTGTCAAACAACAGCAGCGACGGTTCCGTCCAGAGATAATGGAGGCAATTCAATCAGAAGTCAGAAAACTTATTGATTCTGGCTTCATCAGGGAAGAACAACATCCCGACTGGGTAGCCAACATCGTCCCCGTCGCCAAGAAGAACGGGAAGATCCGGATCTGCATCGATTTCTGCGATCTAAACGAAGCCTGCCCCAAGGACGAATTCCCATTGCCAATCACAGATGTCATGATTGACAATACTTGTGGATTCGAACGAATGTCCTTCATGGATGGATTCTCAGGATACAATCAAATCAAAATGTATCATGACGATGAAAAGCACACCTCCTTCAGGACACCATTGGGGGTTTATTGCTACACTGTCATGCCCTTCGGACTGAAAAATGCAGGGGCAACATATCAAAGGGCCATGAATGCCATTTTCCATCAGCAAATACGCAAAACGGTGGAATGTTATGTTGATGACATCGCGGTAAAAAGCCGCACTAAAGGTGATCACATAGCGGACCTGAAGGTGGTCTTCGACATCATGCGGGCTCATCAATTGAAAATGAATCCCACAAAGTCCTTCCTAGGGGTGGCCAGTGGCAAATTCCTAGGATTTGTTGTAACATCCACCGGAATTCACTTGGACCCGGAAAAGGTTCGCGCTATCCAGGAGATGCAACCCCCGAGAAATCTCAAAGAACTCAGAGGATTGCAAGGACGATTGGCGTATATCCGCAGGTTCATCTCAAACCTTTCCGGAAGATGCCAACCTTTCGCTAAGCTGATGAAGAAGGGTGTCTCATTCACTTAGGATAACGCTTGCCAACAAGCGTTCGAGGAAATCAAGCGATACCTCACCCAACCACCAGTCCTTGCAGCTCCAGTAGCCGGAAAGCCGTTTCTGGTGTACGTCCGAGCAATGGATCATTCTTTGGGAGCTCTACTAGCTCAGAATGACGATCAGGGACGTGAGCAAGCAATCTACTATCTGAGTAGAACAATGATCGGAGCCGAACATCGGTATAACCCGATCGAGAAGGAATGTTTGGCACTGGTGTTCGCTATCCAGAAAATGCGACACTATCTGGTAGGCCAAACTATAAACGTCATATCAAAAGTCAACCCCCTGAGGTTACTTATGACTAAACCTTCATCGCTAAATGGCCGACTGGCAAAATGGGCCATATTGCTCTCCCAATATGAGATGCGCTTTTTACCACAAAAGGCCATTAAGGGACAAGCAGTCGCGGATTTCCTAGCTGAGCACCCAGATCCGAGGGCAGCCAAAGTCTACGAGGATCTCCCAGATGAAGTTGCTAAAGTCTGCCTGACTCAGACATCGTTCGAAAGTCAAGTATGGCAACTTTTCTTCGACGGTGCATCAAGAACAAGCCCGAAGGGACACGTCGTGGCGGGGGTAGGAGTAGTACTCGTATCCCCACAAAATTATGTGATTCCCCGAGCTGTCTCATTAACTGAGCCCTGTTCCAACAATGTGGCGGAGTACAACGCTCTTTTGATTAGGATGCAATTCGCCGATGAGATTGGCGTTAAAAATCTCGAGGCATATGGCGACTCCAAGCTCATCGTCAGCCAAGTTCGCGGGGAGTACGAAGTCAGACATGAAGACTTAGTACCCTATTACAACGCGACTATCCGCATGGCCGAGGGGTTTACAAGCTTCTACATCGACCATGTACCGCGCAGGCAAAATGCGCACGCAGATGCACTCGCATCCCTGGCTGCCTCCTTAGCTCTTCCAGCTGGAGCAATGGAGAAGATATTCGTCTACAGCCACGACCTGTACTGCCCGAGAAATGCTCTCGAGGATTATCAGGAGTCAACGGGAGGTCGTCATCGCGAAGAAGCACTTGAAGCATCAACCGGTCCAGAGCTTAAAGACTGGCGATTCCCCTATATCGACTACGTCTTATACGACATCCTGCCTGAAGACACCAAAGAGGCGGCTGCCATTCGAAGGAAAGCCCCCAAATTCTATTATAATGCGATTACGCGAACATTGTATCGTCGATCGCATGACGGGATCTTACTCCGGTGCCTCTCACCAAAAGAAGCTCAAGAGGTATTGAAAGAAGCCCATGACGGCATGTGTGGAGCCTATCAACCTGGCCCAAAACTGGCACATCGACTCCAAAGATTGGGTTACTACTGGCCCAAGATGATTGCCGATGCCGTCACTTATGCCAAGAGATGTCACGCCTGCCAAGTGCACGGCGATTTCATCCATCAAGCACCAGGGTACCTCCACTCTACGGCCTCTACCTGGCCATTTGAAATGTGGGGCATGGACGTGGTTGGTCCTATCAGCCCACCATCATCAAAAGGACATCGGTTTATTTTGGCAATAACCGATTACTTCTCTAAGTGGGCTGAGGCCATTCCCTTGAAGGAAGTCAAGTCGTCGAACGTGATCAAGTTCGTGAAACACCACGTTATTTACCGTTTCGGTGTACCTCGGCGAATTGTCCATGACAATGGGCCCCAGTTCATTAGCCAGGCTTTCCAGAGATTCTGTGCCAAGTTCAGAATCCAGAGTGTGTCCTCAACGGCATACTATCCTGCCGCTAATGGCCTCACAGAAGCTTTCAATAAGACCATTGGCAAGCTTCTCAAAAAATTCGTCTCGAAAAGTCAACGAGACTGGGACGACTAGTTGGGTGAATGCTTATGGGCTTACCGCACAACTGTACGAACCTCAACTAAAGCTACGCCATTTTCTTTGGTCTATGGGTGCGAAGCCGTGCTCCCACTAGAGATCCAAATTCCATCTCTACGTGTCGCCTTGACGGAGATGACAACCGAGGAGAAGCATCGACAGCGACTCCAAGAACTGGAGACCTTAGATGATAAGCGTCTGCAGGCCCAACAGCAAATCGAGCTCTACCAAGCTCGAATTACCAAAGCCTTCAACAAGAAAGTTAAAATGCGAACTTTCAAGAAAGGCAATCTTGTCTTAGCCGTCAGAAGACCCATGGTAATGACGCCAAGACAAAAGGAAAATTCCAACCCAAATGGGAAGGACCATTTGTAGTAGAGTCAGTCTACTCAAATGGGTCATATCGCCTCATAACCTCAAATGGCGATACACTCATGATGCCGATCAATGGCAGGTTCCTGAAGAAATACTATCCTTAAATGGTATTCTTCCGCTGATCAAGTTAAAAATACACCTCTGATCAAAACAAGAAGAGCTTCTTCATTAATATCCGACGCTCCCGACGGCTAAGGATAGAAGAAAATGTTGGCTTCTAAGTCCAACATAAGTCTTCGACAACTCATCATGCTGAGGGGAATAGCATGGCTAGCCCAACTCAAACGGTAGTTGGTAAAGGCACCTCAAACCCGTTGACAGCTGAGGATTTGCTAAAAATCCTAAGGGACACGTTCCCATTTGATCCGACGCCTCCGACGGCTAAGGATAGAGGAAAATGTTGGCTTTTAAGTCCAACATAAGTCTTCGACAACTCATCATGCTGAGGAGAATAGCATGGCTAGCCCAACTCAAACGGTAGTTGGTAAAGGCACCTCAAATTCGTTGATAGCTGAGGGTTTGCTAAAAATCCTAAAGTGGACTTGGCTCCACTCTTTCCTCCAAAATCCCCTACCAATTCTCATCCATAGAATGGTAGGTCTACAAAATACAACCATTACTAAGTTAACACTATACCTCTGGTAATGGAAACTTTTCAATATTCCTTGTCGAGTACAAATTTTGCTTGTCAACTCTACACGGAGTACCAAACTTTCAAATTTGCCAAGTTAACACTACACCTCTGGCACTTCAAATTTTCACTTGTCAATTCTCACCAATAGAATGACAGGCCCTCAAATTACTCTTATCATGAGTCAATCTTTGTCAAGTTAATATCACACCTCTGACAAATTACTGTTAAAGTTTAACACCACACCTCTAAACAGTAATCAAGTATCTGCCAGGTTTAATATTACACCTCTGACAGTCACTTTTCTTCAGACTTCCACACCGAAGCTGAAATGGATGATGCTAAGTTAACACCACACCTCTAGCATCCAAGTCATTGCTAAGTTCAACAATACACCAATGGCCATGACTTTCCCTCGGACTTCCTTATGCAAGCCGAGATGACCAATGCTAAGTTCAACATTACACCTCTAGCATTACCCTCACTGTCAAGTTAAACATTACACCTATGACAGTGACACTTCTGAGTTAAGTTAATATCACACCTCTGACTCACATCCTTGTCAAGTTAACATTACACTTCTGACAAGACCACTTCCAACCCGTTAAGTTAATATCACACCTCTGATGGTAACAAACTTTCCTAGATTCCCCACGAGTCTAGTCCCACTTGTTATTCTCTTCAACAGAATAACAAGTCTACCTAAAAACATTGTTAGGTTAATACTACACCATCAACAGTGTTTCCATCAAATCCCCAGTTGAGCTCAATCAAGTTAATCCCAAACACTTGATAAAAGTTCACCCTCCCTGGGGGTACCAATTCTACTTGTCACTTTCTCTTATAAAGTGGCAGGTCCATCAAAAATTTCACCTCTGTCAAGTTAATATTACACCTCTGACAGTATCGTAAGAGTTCCTGAAATAGGATCTTTCTCCACAAAGTTTGACTTATAAAAATTTCCATCATAATTTTGACAAAGTCAAAGACTCTTTGCTTCTATGCGTCTAACTAAAGACAAAAAAGTTCAAGACAATGAAAGAGGCAAAAAGAGAAGTGTCACTTTTATTTATTTCCAGGTATATGAAAGTGATACAAAAACGCTCTCTTATACAATAAGATTGAGTGTTACAGTCAAAACGCTCTCTTATACAATAAGATTGAGTGTTACAGTCAAAACGCTCTCTTACAATAAGATGGAGTGTTACAATTAAGGAGTACAAAGAAGTCCCTCTCTCTTTCAGAGGTTGCACTCACTCCTTGAAGCCGCATCTGATTCCAAGTACAGGATGGTGCATGATGTAAACATCGAAAGAGCCCTAGCTGACTAAGCTAAGAGCAATGGTGTTCTTGAGGTCCGGTGGAAGCAGAAAGTCCGGCAACCCTTCGTTCATGAGCATCCCTTTCTCCTGCAGGCCATCCAGCAGACATGGAGAGTCCTCGATGTCACTTCTGGAATGGGAGAGGAAGAGGATCCTATCTGCCGCCGTGTCCACCGTAACCTCCTCGCCGCCATACTTACCCTGACCATCTCTTGCCAGTAGGCATGATTGGTGCAGTGGATCTGAAGAGACCTTGGCGAGAGTCGATTCCTCGTCAGGGACATAATATATTCCCTTGTGGACGACGAGGACCATAATATATTCCCTTGTGGACGAACATCGAACAAGTTCGCCGTCTGATATATTCTCCCACGGACTTAGCGAACATGAAGAAGAATGACCAAGCCTACCTGCAAAAAAGCAATCGGGGAGGTTTAGACTGTGCATCTAGACGCTCAACATGATCAACTCTGGTAGCTTCAAAGAGTTCAAACAGTACACTCACGAAGACCAATTCCAGATAAAATCAAACCCGGAGCACTAACAGTCCAGTCATGAAGGTGAATTCAGCTAGAGTCCAAAGTATTTCGAAATCCGTTCCAGTTAACTGCGGAATATCGAAAACTTTGGAGGGGGTTCTGTAGGCTGTCCAAAAGTTACTAGAGGACAAGCCATTGAAAAGCAAAGTTTCAAGCTCTAGACGCGAGGGACTATCACCCGCATCTCAGCATCAAGGCGCGTTGGCTCGACAACCGCGTCTCAGCATCAAGGCGCGTTGGCTCGACACCCGCGTCTCAGCATCAAGGCGCGTTGGCTCGACACCCGCGTCTCAGCATCAAGGCGCGTTGGCTCGACACCCGCGTCTCAGCATCAAGGCGCGTTGGCTCGACACCCGCGTCTCAGCATCAAGGCGCGTTGGCTCGACACCCGCGTCTCAGCATCAAGGCACGTTGGCTCGACACCCGCGTCTCAGCATCAAGGCGCGTTGACTCGACACCCGCGTCTCAGCCTCAAGACGCAAAGGTCTAAAACCCGCGTCTCAGTTATAACCGCCTTGGTTAAGGGACCAATCACTGCCTACACGTAAGGGAAATCAGCCCCCATCGTGGCGTGTCTTTAGCAGGCACGTGGGTTAGTTACCGCCCATGTAGCGGGAAGTTGGCCCTCATTGTGGAGCGTTTGTAGGGGGGCACGTTCACCCCTGGTACCTCTATAAATAGCCCTGTTTGCTATGAAGAAGGAACGGAAGGAGGAGATCAGAGAGAATCAATCGGACGAAGAGAGACAGAGGGCGACACAGAGAGAAAAGAAGCAGATCAACTCTTCAGCAAGTTCGCTGCGTACGAGCTAGCTTTCGCCTACCTTCTCTTTTAGAGTTTTGGTAGACAGAGCTGTGTCACTCTTTCTACCGGCCGAAGAGGAGATCCCTGAAGGACGGACATCTGGTCAACGGAGAACAAGATTCACTCTCCACCGCCACACGAAGAACCCAGCCTTAAACAAAGGGGGAATTCAAGATTCAATATTCTCCCTCCCTTATAACCGGAAGGAACAGTTTTTGTTGTAATCCTTTTCATTTGATTCAAGGAAAACTTTTACAGCAATTACTGTCTTCTCCTTTTCCGGGTCATACATCTGCTCTCTAGAAACGGCCCCGGTCGACCGACCGGCAGAGAGCCCAGCTCTCTATATCCTTGCCACGGTCGACTGGTCGGTCAACCGCTGGCACAACGGTCAAAATTCTCACCGTTGGCCGGTCGACCGACAGGTCATCTTAGCTGTAATGGCTAGTTTTTGGACTCTATTTAAAAGGGCCTTTTGGGGCTATTTTAGCTAAGATTTTGGAAGTGGGTTTTGAGCCAGTTTTTTCAACTCTATTAGGTGTTTATCTCCACTTGTATTAGAGCCTAATACTTCCATTCAAAAGGAGAGTTTATCAAGAGTTTTTCGAAAGTGATTTTCTTGTGTTTTCCTCCACCATTTCAATCCTAGTTTTCTCACACAACACTTGAGCTATCCATTGACATATTCATCCTATAGGAGTGTTATTGTGAGAGTGTTTATTGGTGATCAAAGCGTTTATCACCAAGAGTTCTTTATTGTACATTGAGGAGGCGGACTTGCGGGTTTGCGGTGTTTCGAGTTCCTGTGTTAACTCTTTGTTTGAGGTGCGGCCTCGGCGAGCTAGTGGGCTTGCGGTGTGTTCTTGAGGGAACGAGTAAAGGGACTAGAGAGTCCAAGGAGTTCAAGTGTGAACTCGCCTTGTAGGTATTGCGGCACCGAGTGATCCGCTGGGATCGATTTTAGTGAAAATCTTTCATAGTGTTGAAGGCGGAGACGTAGAGAAAGTGTGCTCGAACCTCGAAACAAATCTCCCGTGTTTGCGATTGCTCTCTATCTCTTGCTTGTTTATATCTTCCATGTTTATATTGCTTTCATCTTTATATGCTTCATATATATTTGTGCTCATATTGTTATATGCTTGGGGATTGTTTGCTAACACTTGTATTCAACCAAGAGAGCCAACGCGGCACCTCAATTGTTATTTAGAGGAATCTTAAGGAGTTAGTCCAGAGCCCTTCACGGGAAATTCGGCTACACTCTTGTGTTATACTTAGTGTTTAGTTTAAGAAGTTTTTAATTACGCATTAATTGGCCATTAGATTAGCTCATCACCTGTTCACCCCCCTCTAGGTGATTTCAATTGGTATCAGAGCCAAGTGTTCTTGATTTGGGTCTTACAACCTAGAGTTAAAGATTCTCATTTTTTAGCTAATCACAATATTTGTTTACACACACCATGGATTTCATGTCACTTCTCACTTTTGACATTCTTAACATCCAAAATTGGAAGGTTAAGATGTCTTTGTACCTCAAAGCCTTAGGGATTCATATTTATTTTGTCACTATTAAAGATTCATATTGTTTAAATGGCAAAAATATTGAGGCTAATGCAAAAGCCCTACATGCTTTGAAGAGTATCCTAAATGATGATTATTTATCTAGGGTTGCTAATCTTGATTCGGCTTTTGTAGTTTGGAATACCATACTCTCCCTTGGTGAAAAGGAACAATACTATGTGGTGAGCGACTCGGATGTTGGAAGTGACGCTTCCAACGTGTGCTACATGATCCAAGGGGATAACCCCCTTGAGGTAAATACCGAATCCAAGGTAGAAGAAGATGTTGATATGTCTTATGATGAGCTTGAATCATTTTGTCAACAACTTCTAGAAAAATATGACATGCTTAAGAAAGATAATAAAAAAATGAAAAACAAATTTTATTGCATGTTAAAAGAAAAAGATTCTTTACAAGATAAATTGGAATGTTTTTCAAAAGAAAATGGAAATTTCAAAAATGAAAATATTTCCTTGCTTTCTAAATTAAATGACATGTGTAAAGGAAATAATGCTTTGAAAAATAAAATCATTTTGGTGGAAAAACAAAAAGAAATTGCTTTGCATGAAAACACTTCCTTGAAAAGAAAAATGGTTAAAAAAGAAAAAGTAAATGTTTCTAAAAAGAAAAAGAATAATGATTCTCAATCTCACCATGCTTTACATGCCACTATTAATCAAAATGAGATTAAATTTTTGAAAAATAAAATAGATTGTTTGAGCTCAACTTTGAGCACATGTGCTTTTAACCATTCTAGATTGGAGTCCTTGTTTTCAAAGAAACAAGCTCCACATGTTCATGCACATCATCCACATCATGCATATGCATACTTTGCACGCCACGATCACTCTCATACACATATGTATCTTAGAGTGTACAAGTATACACATTTTGTGACCGCAAAAGCCATTTAGCAAGATTTTGTTACGATAGAATAAATTCTTCAAATTTTGCTAATAAAAATGTTTGGGCTCCTTATAATGCTAATCCTCATGGACCCAAAAGAAAATGGGTACCAAAATCCCCAACTTTTATATTTGATGTAGGTGCGGGCTCTCACAAAACGTGAGAGAGTTGGTGCCGTGATGGTGGATGCACATTGACTTGATGGACACACATTTGATGCACCGCTATCAAGGAGGCTTAGAGGGACAACTACCATGTTTTGGAGAATTAGAGTATAGTTCTTTGGTTTGGTAACTATCTCTAAAACTCCTAATTTAGTTTACATGCATTTAAGATTGATGACCTTTAGCATGTTTTAGTGTTTGTTAAAATGTTCATGTTTTATTTGTTTTGTGCTTCATGTGGTAAATACTAGTTTAAATGTAGTTTTTATTAAAATTTGGATATATACGTGTACAAGTAGTGAGCAACATTTGATTCATATATGTTTGCACTTCATTGCTTATTTGTACTCACTATATGCACATGTATAGCTTAGTTTTGATGATTTTCTCATTTACACTTGTTTTGCCAATTTTCATATTTTACTTCATGTATATGTATTTTTAGTCAAAACTAACAAATATATATATGCATGCCCCTTGAGTCATTTGCCTTCATGCAATTTATATTATGGACTCTTTTCATGTTTGGGATATGTATGTATATTTTTAGTTTTGAATAAAAACATACATATACCTAGAAGTTTATTTTTATAGATGAAAAATGAATTTTTTTTATGATTTTCATATTTTTGATAAAATGATATTCATATTTGTTTTGAACTTTATTGATTATCTTCATGGAAAATGCTAATTATATAATTTTTGTGCACTCATACTTAATTTATTTTCTCATGACTATGTTTTCATGAGTCTTTATGAGCTTTATAGATCTTGAGTGACAACTCTTATGTATTTAGTATGTTTCATAATAGACATATGATTTGGTTTTATGTTTTGAAGGATCTTTAACTAGTTTTTCAAAAATTATTTTAACTAGATATTTATTCTTCATTAGATAGTGTTTTCACTATAAAAATATTTTTCAAACTCTATTTTTTAAAACCCCTACCAACCCCTTTTGAAGGGAGGACGGATGGGCGAGTATGCCTTGTAAGCCTTATTGAAAATCTTTTATCTTGTACATAAAAGGGTGGTAATTATGAGTTATATACTTGATTTACATTGTTATTTTCAATTAGTATCTCAATTGATATTTATTTTGTATATACTCATATTTTGTTTTCTATATATGTATGCTTCATTTTACATAATATCAATTTTCATTGGTATTCTCTTTTCATACATATATATGATTTGTTTGTGCTTGAGTTTCAAGATATTTACATGTTTTAAGCACAAAGTATATTTATGCTAAGCTTAATTCAATCTTAATTTTCAATTGATTTCTCAATTAATATATTTTTAAGCCTATGCATTATCTTCAACTGATATTTTTATAACAATTGGTATTTGTTTATTATTGATATCAAAATGTATAATATGATTTCAATTGGTATCTATTGATCTATTTATTTCAATTGGTATCTATGAAAATTTATATTGGTATTAAAATATAAAATACTTTCTTTCATTGGTATCAAAATTTCAATTGATAAAATGTTTCAATTACAATTAAAATTCAAAATTTGTAATGATTATTTACAATTGGTATCTTAAAATTTTATTTACTAAGATATCTCAAAATTTATTTTATTGAGAAAATTCAAAATTTTATTTTAATAAGAATATTAAAAATGTTTTGATGTGTATTGCCTATATGCAAGGGGAGCTTAACATCTCTCCTATATATAGATTCATGTTGAGTGTATCTTATATTGAGGAGCTTGACAACTCTTCTTTATGCGGTACACGTACGTAGGGGGAGCTTCACATCTCTCCTCTTATGCATTGCATATTATGTGTTATGTGAATTAGGGTTTGTCATTCCTTCTTCATGTAATGCATATATGTAGGGAAGTTAACTTAGCGTCTTCCTCTTCATGAATGTATATCGTATATATCTCTTTATTGATTGATTTGAGTTCACCTCTTTGTTGATTTTTTTTGTTTCTAACAAAAAGTGGGAGAACATTGTTTTGTGTTTACTTTAACCTCTTTGTTGATGATTGACAAAAAGGGGGAGAAGTATTTTAGTATATATGCATGTTTTTCTTACTTTATACATAAAGAGGGAGAAGAATTTTTGTTTATGCATATTATTTTGTTTTGCAAAATGAAGAAAAGAATTTGATGAGTTTTATGCTTGATTTGCATGTTTATCTCCTTATGATTTGTTTAGTCTTATGTGCTTCATTGCCATATATTATTTGTTTATTGTGATGCATGAGTTAAGGGGGAGTTTCTTTGAAGCTTTACTTTAATCCATGCATATATAACTCCATGAGTTTTGTCATCATCAAAAAAGGAGAGATTGTTAGCCCAAATGCCCATCACTCTAGTTTTAATGATGATCAACTCATGTAGTTATAGTACTAATGATCTTGTGTTTATTTAGTCTCAGATTTATGATCAAGATCTTAGTAGGTGTGTAGCTTCATCAAAGGATTTAAAGTCAAGTTTTGGAGCTAGCACGGTTTGATTCAAGAGCCTATGCATCAAGACCACATCAAGTACTCAAGAGGAGTCTAGCTTTTTAGATCAAGTTTGGACCAAGTCAAGAAGATGTGAAGACTTCAAGTGAAGACCTTTAAGATCAAGACTTGTGTCTAGGTTTGTTTTTGTTAAGATTTTGTTTTTAGATAAAATGTAAAGATAGAATAGTTGGTGGATTGCTCAAGTATACCATACACACACACACTCTTGATTTAGATGAGTTTTCATAAAAGAATTTTCATTTTAGAAAAGATCATTAATTTTGACAAAATATCAGTTTGGTTTTTGGAGTTTATTATATACATGTATTTTTAACCAAAACCCTTTTAGAGCTTAGTGTCAAAAACATAGATATTCCATCATGTATGTGTAGTGGATCATATCCATACACTCTATGCTTTAAAAGTGTTTAAAATATCTTATTTTTGTATTTATACAAGTTTATAGAAAAACCGTATTTTCCTTTAGAAGTTTGGTAACGAGAAAATACCGTTTTTGTTTTTAGCCAAAATTTCTAAATTACAAAAATAGTTCAAAATGTTTGTAACATGTTTTGATTTTGCTCAGAGATGTTTGTTTATCAAAGTATTACACTGAAACTATTTTTATAGATTTTTCGTGAATTTATGGGATTTTATTTTAAAAAAAACTCAAGTTTTAAATCAGTAAATGGCCTGCCAGGCTCTGGCGGCCAACCGACCAGTCAACCAGACCAGGAGCCGGTCGACTAGAACGATCGACCGATGTGCACAGACGTGCACAGGATGGGCCGTTTGACCGCACGGTCGTTCGCCAGAGAGTGTCTGCTCTCTGGAAACGGCCCCGGTCGACCGACCGGCAGAGAGCCCAGCTCTCTATATCCTTGCCACGGTCGACCGGCCGGCCGACTGCTGGCACAACGGTCAGAATTCTGACCGCTGACCGTTGGCCGGTCGACCGGGCGGTCGACCGACAGGTCATCTTAGCTGTAACGGCTAGTTTTTGGAGCCTATTTAAAGAGGGCTTTTGGGGCTGTTTTAGCTAAGATTTTGGAAGTGGGTTTTGAGCCAGTTTTTCCAACTCTAGTAGGTGTTTATATCCACTTGTATTAGAGCCTAATACTTCCATTCAAAAGGAGAGTTTAACAAGAGTTTTTCTAAAGTGATTTTCTTGTGTTTTCCTCCACCATTTCAACCCTAGTTTTCTCACACAACACTTGAGCTATCCATTGACATATTCATCCTATAGGAGTGCTATTGTGAGAGTGTTTATTGGTGAGAAAATTGTTTAGATCACCAAGAGTTCTTTATTGTATTTTGAGGAGGCGGACTTGCGGGCTGGTGGGCTTGTGATTGGGGTAAAACCGTACCCAAAAAATGTATGTTTTGAAGTGAAGATTTAAAGTGTGTTTGCTTTGACTTCCTCGATACTTCCATTATAGTATAGAGGCTAAAACGAGTCGAATCCACAAGGATGAGAGGCGATAGAAGCTTTACCGGTTGATTCACGTGTTTGTTAAAAAGTTCTTCAAAGTTTTAAAGAATGAAAAGAAAAGAAACAAAGAATGAAAAGAGAAGTGTACGGTGAAAGTAAGGAAGTGGGAAATATTGAAAAGAATGGTTTTTTTGATTTTGTTTGTATGTCTAAAACAAAGTGAAAAAGAAAGAAAACTCATGGCACTAACTACTAATGACTCTACTAAAATGCTAACCTCTTAGTGATAGTTGCCTTACATGTATCATTGCCCATCACTGGTCCTTGGTTCAAGTGCGATTCAAAGTATGACCCATATGTAACTCATCACAACCCAACTCATCAAAACAAGTTCAAGCTACACTTAGACCATCAAAACTAAAAGTAAGCATGGAGTAAAGTAATGTTAACTTGTTAGTGGTTAGGAAGTTAGAGTGTTAGATCCATCATCATGAGCCATCAATGGCTCTTGCAAGAGCAAGGCCAAAACGAGGCTATTAGATTCATGTGGATTATCATAAAAGAAATTAACAACTTAGTGGTTAGTAATTAGTTACCATGAGAGAAAAGTTAGCTACACATGTAAAAGAGATTAGAGAGAAGAAATATAGAGAGGTAAAGAGAGCACCTTTCATAGATTGTCACATTCTATTACAAGTACTCTTGCATTCCAAGCATGTATCACTCTCTCCCCCTATTATAAGATCTACAAAATAGAAAATACAATGGAGGAAGAGGAAATAACCTAAGCTAAACTACCCTAAAATGCAACATGAAATAAAAACAACTCCTAAAACTCTGCATATCTTTACTCTGAAACCCCAAGGGGGGTATTTATAGCCACCAGGGAAGAGGGGGGCCAGGGGACAGGCCCTGGCCCAAAATGCGGCCGGGGCCGCGGCCGTACGGCCGAGGAAAAGCGGCCATACTAGGGCCGCGCGCGCGGCGCTTCGAGCCGCGCGCGGTCCCGTCTGTCTCCTGTCAGGCTTTATGCCCGGTTTCGTTTTTGCAGCCCCTGGTTTTACAGAATCAGCTCTCTAGGTCAATGGCTATCTTTAATAGGCCTTTAATCACCAATTTAATGGTGATTTAGGGTCTTCTTCTTCATTGCACACCATGGACATAGATGAGAGTACTTCTAGTGTGATGATAAACCTGAAACACACTTAAACAACAATTGTTATTAGTACAAATAACTAATATGTTTTGTAATCATCAAAATACGCTAAACAAGGGTGATTGTAACCTTGGGCCAACAATCTCCCCCTTTTTGATGATGACAAAACATATAGTTATTAAACAAATAAAGAGAGGAAGAAGCTTGGAAAGCTCCCCCTCAAACAATGCTATGTATCTATCATGAATATGAAAAACTATGAAATCATACATAAAGCATTTGAAAAAGTCATCACCATAAATTTTGTCAAGGAAAACCAAATAATGAACAAATTTATTATTTTCAAAAATCTAAGTATATTCAAACTAGTATATTTTTCTCCCAACAATTTTAATCAACTTATATTCTTTTTCTCCAAACTTATATATTTTTCTCCCCTTTTTGTCATACATCAAAAAGGGTTAAAACATATCAAAACACAAACATATCAAAACAAAAATATTTTAAGAATCAATCATACATACATTCAACTCACCACAAATAAAGGAAAATCTTGCATAATCTAAAGGTTTAGTGAAAATATCGGCAAGTTGAAAATCGGTAGAAACATAGTCAATATCAATATCACCTTTTTCAAAGTGATCTCTAAGAAAATGATACCTAATATCAATGTGCTTGGTTTTACTATGTTGATTAGCATTTTTGGTCATGTGAATTGTACTAGTATTATCACAAAAAATCTTAACATGATCAAAATGTAAATCATAGTCAAGGAGAGTATGTTTCATCCAAAGAACTTGTGCACAATAAGCTCCGGCCGCAACATACTCCGCCTCGGCGGTTGATAGGGCTACCGAATTTTGCTTTTTGGAAGACCAAGATACAAGACAATTACCTAAGAATTGACATGTTCCACTTGTGCTCTTCCTATCTACCCTACAACCCGCATAGTCGGCATCCGAAAAACTCTTCATTTCAAATAATCCGGTTTTAGGATACCACAAACCCAATTCAATTGTGCCCTTAAGATACCTAATTATGCGTTTTACCGCTATTAAGTGTGATTCCTTAGGACATGATTGAAAACGTGCACATAAACAAACGGAAAACATGATATCCGGCCTACTAGCCGTCAAATAAAGCAAACTACCAATCATGCTTCTATAAAGTTTAATGTCTACACTTTTACCTTGTTCATCCTTGTCAAGCTTGGTAGTTGTTGCCATGGGAGTTTTGCTTACTTTTGATCCTTCAAGCCCGAATCTTTTGATTAGTTCCTTTGTGTACTTGGCTTGATTGATGAAGATCCCATCCTTCCTTTGCTTGATTTGGAGTCCAAGGAAATAGTTGAGTTCCCCCATCATAGACATTTCAAATTCATCCTTCATGCATGACTCAAAAGCTTTGCAAAGAGATTTATTAGTAGAACCAAAAATAATATCATCTACATAAATTTGCACAATAAGAATATCTTTTTCTACATGTTTTGTAAACAATGTTGTGTCAATTTTACCTTTCTTAAAACCATTGGAAATCAAAAATGAAGACAATCTTTCATACCAAGCCCTAGGGGCTTGTTTTAAACCATAAAGAGCTTTGTCCAATTTAAAAACAAAATCCGGATGTGTAGGATCAACAAACCCGGGGGGTTGTTCAACATACACTTCCTCTTCAATAAAACCATTTAGAAAAGCACTTTTAACATCCATTTGAAATAATTTGAAATCTTTATATGAGGCAAATGCTAGTGTCATCCGTATGGCTTCAAGCCGTGCTACGGGTGCAAAGGTTTCTTCAAAATCGATCCCTTCGATTTGAGTGTAACCTTGGGCAACTAACCTAGCCTTGTTTCTAACTACATTACCCGATTCATCCAACTTGTTCTTAAAGATCCACTTAGTACCAATTGTTGGTCTATCGTGGGGCCTAGGAACAAGGTGCCATACTTGGTTGCGCTCAAATTGATTGAGCTCTTCTTGCATAGCTAGCAACCAATATGAATCGGCCTCGGCCTCGAGGACATTTTTGGGTTCAATGTGTGAAATAAATGCAAAGTGGCCACAAAAATCTTGAATTTTAGAACGAGTAGTTACCCCTTTTGATACTTCACCTATGACGAGGTCCTTGGGATGATGAGGGTTGAATCTCCAATCCTTAGGAAGTGGTTGAGTAGGCTCCACCTCATTTGTTTGATGTTCATTTCCTTGGGCCTCTTCCACTTTGGCTTCACTTCCATCATCATCCTTTGGCTTGTCTCCCATGGTAGAAGCATCCTCCAAGGTGACTTTCTCCAAGCCTTCATGCAAGGCATCTATTTCTACAACATTCTTAACAAACTTGTTAGATTCCTCAAACTTAACATGAATGGACTCTTCAATAGTCAAAGATGATCTAATGAAAACTCTATAAGCCTTACTAGTGTTTGAGTAACCTACAAAAATAGCCTCATAAGATCTAGCATCAAACTTTCCTAAATTATCTTTTGTGTTTAAAACAAAGCATTTGCAACCAAAAACTTTAAAATAGGAAACATTAGGTTTTCTAGAAAAATACATTTCAAAAGAAGTCTTAGTAGTATGTTTACACAAGAAAACACGATTTGATATGTAGCATGATGTATTAACGGCCTCGGCCCACAAATAATGTGGTAGACCGTATTCACTTAGCATTGTCCTAGCCATCTCTTGTAATGTTCTATTTTTCCGTTCAACTACTCCATTTTGTTGTGGAGTTCTAGGACAAGAAAGTTCATGCTTTATTCCATGTTCATCACAAAAAGTGGTAAAGGGTTGGTTAATGAATTCACCTCCTCTATCACTTCTTATTCTCAAAATCAAAGAATCTTTTTCTTTTTCTACTCTTTTCTTAAAAGTTTGGAAATACGAAAATGCTTGGTTTTTATGTTCAAGAAAGAAAACCCATGTAAATCTTGAAAAATCATCAACCAAAACATAAGCAAATCTATTCCCACTTAGACTTTTGGTTTGTGTTTGGCCAAATAGATCCATATGGATTAATTCCAAAGGACGTGATGTCATGATATCCTTAATTGACTTGAAAGAAGACTTAGTTTGTTTCCCAAATTGACATGAATCACAAACTCGGTCCTTTTCAAAATTCAATGAAGGAATACCTTTCACCATTTCCTTTGAATTTAATCTAGAAATATGATCAAAAGAAATATGCCCTAATCTCCTATGCCACAACCAAGAGTCATCATCGAGGGCTTTTAAACAAGTAATATTACAAGACATATTTAACATATCAATCATATAAACATTGCTTTCACGAAAACCGGAAAATACACAAACATTAGAAATTCTATCAATAATTTTACAAGCAACATTATCAAAAACAACATCAAAACCTTTATCACAAAGTTGACTAACACTCAAGAGATTATGCTTGAGGCCATCAACCAAAACTACATTTTCAATTAAAGGAGAGGTGCCAAGTTTTACATTACCAATACCGATGATTTTACCCTTGGCGTCATCTCTGAAGGTGACGGTGCCACCTTCATGATATCTTGATAGGGTTGCAAAGTTGTTGATGTCCCAAGTCATGTGCCTTGAGAAACCACTATCAAGATACCACAAACCTCTACGTCGTTGGGCTTTGGAAAGTACCTACATCATTTAAAACAATTGTTGACTTTAGTACCCAAACTTTCTTGGGTCCTTGAAAGTTAGTGTTACGAACCCAAACATTATGATGTGATGCACTTAGTCTATCATAACAAAAATTTGCTAAGTGTCCTTTCCGCCCACAATGTGAACATGAGTACACTTTTCTATACATGAATGCATGATGTGTATGTGTAGTAGTGTGAGCATGCTTTTGGGGTTTGCCATGTTGTTTAGGTTGTGTAGCATGAACATGAACATGAGCATGAGCATTTTTCTTTGGGGCTTGTTTCTTAGGAAACATAGCCTCAATCCTTTTCTTATCAAATTCACAATTTTTTAAAACAACACTTAATGAGTCTAATCTTTCCCTAAGCATGGAAACTTCATTTGAGTCAATTAGTGGGGCCTTACCCTTGCAAGAAGTCTTATATTTTTCAAAATCATTTTTAGTAGTGGTCAAGGTGGAAACTAAATTATCCTTTTCTTTTGTAAGAGTAAAAACTTGATGACTTAAAGATTCATTTTCCTTTTTCATTTTTAAATACTTCTTCTTTAAGAAATCATAGTTTTGTGACAACTCAACAAAAGCTTCTTCTAACTCATCCATAGAAAGTTCATCATTATGAGAAGGGGAAGAGGTTACCTTGCTTGTGCCTTCATTAGCCATGAAGCACATGTTGGCGGTGTCTATCTCCTCTTCGGATTCGGTCTCCGAATCCCAAGTTGCCTTCATAGCCTTCTTCTTGTATGGCTTCTTTGATGTGGAGGGCTTTGCTTTGTCCGGACACTCCGCAACTATGTGTCCCGGTTTTTGGCAATTGAAGCACACAATCTTCCTTTCTTCTTTGCCTCCTTGCCATCTCCTTCTACCTTGAAACTTTGCCTTGTTGTACATCCTCCGAACATTTTTGACTAGAAGTGAGAGCTCTTCGTCATCTTCTTCTTCATCATCTTCGTCGGAGTGTGATGATTGACACTTGAAGGCAATAGTCTTCTTCTTGGTAGGAGCCATGTCCTCTCTTGCTTTCCTTTCCATCTCATGGGTTTTGAGGTTCCCAATGAGACCTATAAGCTCCATCTCTTCATTGTCGTTGAGTTCCTTCAAGGTTGTTGCTTTAACTTCCCATGAAGGAGGAAGAGCCCGGATGATCTTCCTTACTCTTTGATCATTGTTGATATCTTCACCTAAAGAAGAGAGTCCATTAGTAATCTTGGTAAACCTTGTAACCATATCATCTATGGTTTCATTGTCTTGCATGCTAAATGTTTCATATTGAGACCGAAGAAGGTCAATCTTAGCCTTCTTAACTTGTGAGGTCCCCTCATGAGTGACTATCAAGTGTGACCAAATCTCAAATGTGGATTTGCAATGTATAACCCTAGCTATGTCATCATCATTTAGGGCTTGTAGAAGTGCATAGTGAGCTTTGGCATTGGCATCGAATTCCTTAGTCTCTATTTCGGACCAAGTGGATTCGTCACCGGGGGGTACACTAAAGGACTTAGTCACGGCCAATATTGAAAAACACCTAGAGGGGGGGTGAATAGGTGTGAATGCTAATCTAGTGATCTTTTTAAACTTTAATTAAATGAGTGATGCAACGATCTCTCAAAACACGACTAAGAGCCGAATACCCCTTGCGAGGTTCTGAACTCCTTCCTCCCAATTCCCCTTAAATGGGTTAGAGGTGCGTAATGCAACCGTGTTGTATTGAGGTGTGATCGATCAATGCCAAGTATGATGATGAAGATGAAATGCTCACAATGTAAAACAACAAGTATAGCAAGTAAGGTAAACAACACAAGATTCCACAAGTAGAGGGTTAGTTCTCAAGCAATTAATTCAAGGCAATATAAAGCAATAGAAATTAAAAGCAAGAAGAACGCAAAGGCAATCGCAAACAAGATGATTTGTTTCGAGGTTCGAGCACACTTGCTCTAGTCCCCGCCTTCACCTCCGTGAAGGGTTTCCACTATCCACCGAGGATGCCTTTACAATTGGGTCTACCGAAGACCGAGCACCGAGCTCCACCGAGTACAAAGGACCTCTACCGAAGAGGTTGCTCCACAAGAAGGAATTACAAGAACAAAGTGATCACAACTTGATCACTACACTTTTCTCAATTTCTTTTACAAACACTCTCACTTCAATTACAACTTCACTATAGAATGAGTATAGAATTTTTGGCTCTATGAAGTGTGGTGAGAAAACTTCAGTTGTAGAGTGATGTAGAGAATCAAACACAACTGAAAAACAATCTTGAAAGAGTAGGAATTGAAGGCTTAAAACAATTTTTCTTTTCTCTTTTGAAAACAACAAAACTTGAGGATTTTTCTAAGTAATGAGGAAGAGAGACTTCTCCTCTATTTATAGGGTTAGAAAATAGATTAAAAATAATTTCTTTTCACCTAATTCAACCTGCAAAAGCTCCCCAACCACTCTCCAAAAATCTGCTAAAACAGAAAAAGAAACAGTTTTTCAGAAAATCCCAAAGAGGAAAGAGCCGTTGCTGTGTTGCAGGCTTGGCGGTCGACCGGTCCGGTCGACCGCCAGCCTAGCTGGATATAGCCGTTGGCTCCCGGTCGACCGGTCCGGTCGACCGACCAAAAGGAGGAAACACAGTTTCCTTCTTCCGGTCGACCGGTCCGGTCGACCGAAATTTCCCGAGAGCAGAAGGCTCTCTGTCGGTCGACCGGTCCGGTCGACCGACGGACATGCACAAACAGTGCATGTCCAGGCACAACGCCGGTCGACCGGGCCGGTCGACCGATGTTGCCTGAGGCTGAAAACTGGGCTGTTTTGAAGAGGGAATTTTTGTGAAAACATTTTGAAAATACCTATAGCTAAGTATTATGCAGAAAATAGTTTATATACATGTTTTAAACAAGTTTTTCAAGATATAAAGTTTTGGTACATGTATATATAAACTAAGGCATAAACTAAAGCTTTGGTACATGTTTTTAAACAAGTTTTTCAAAACATAGGAAATACATGAAACAAGTGTGTGTGCAAATCCTAGAGCCAAATTTCCTATATTCAAACTTTAACATTCTAAACTTACAAACTTGCTAAAAGACTTCAAGGCTATTCTTCAAGGTGGGCTATCTTCACTTGATCTTCAATATTTGCAACTTGAGCCCAAATTGAATTGTCTTGAGTCCAAAAACCTTGTATTTGAGTGAGAGTACTTCTAGTGTGATGATAAACCTGAAACACACTTAAACAACAATTGTTATTAGTACAAATAACTAATATGTTTTGTAATCATCAAAATACACTAAACAAGGGTGATTGTAACCTTGGGCCAACAATAGAATCAAGCAAGCAAAGTTTTATTAGCAGAATTTAATATGAAATTAATGTGAAGATGTGATACAAATTTTGCAAAATTAGAGACTAATCAGCTTGCGGTGTGTTCTTGCGGGAACGAGTAAAGGGACTAGAGAGTCCAAGGAGTTCAAGTTTGAACTCGCCTTGTAGGTGTTGCGGCACCGAGTAATCCGGTGGGATCGATTTTAGTTGAAATCCTTCATAGTGTTGAAGGCGGGGACGTAGAGTAAGTGTGCTCGAACCTCGAAACAAATCTCCCGTGTTTGCGATTGCTCTCTCTATCTCTTTCTTGTTTATATCTTGCATGTTTATATTGCTTTCATCTTTATATGCTTGATATATATTTGTGCTCATATTGTTATATGCTTGGGGATTGTTTGCTAACACTTGTATTCAACCAAAAGAGTCAACGCGGCACCTCAACTCATATTTAGAGGAATCTTGAAGAGTTAGTTCAGAGCCTTTTACGGGGAATCCGGCTACACTCTTGTGTTATACTTGGTGTTTAGTTTAAGAAGTTTTTAATTTCTCATTAATTGACCATTAGATTAACTCATCACCTATTCACCCCACCTCTAGGTAATTTCAGGGTCATAAGCCACAAAGAGGGACTAGCGATGGAAGCTTTTTAATAAGTTCTCTTTTATGCTACAAAGTATGGTTAAAGTGTTGGCCCAAAGGCCATTAGCCCAATATCCCGTTGAATATTTTGATGATAACAAACCATATTTAGTTATGTATTTAACAATTTTGTTTAAAAGATTTCAAGTTAAAACAGGTTGATTTGACGGCTCCGATATCAAGACTCACAAGTTTGGATGCCGCTGAAGATTTGCATTCCAAAGCCTAGCACAATAGAAAGCTTCGGAATCAAGACATTGAAGAAAAGACCAAGTTAAGATCAAGACAATGAAAAAGTCTAAGATTTGTATTTTTACTTTTCTTTTAGACTTTTTGTCAAACCCTAGATGTTAGAAGTAGAGTTATGGGATTGTCACTCACACACACACTTTAGTTTGATTCATGGCTTCAAAAACAATTTCTATTTCCAACTTAGTTTTAGAGTTAACATGTTTTGGAAATTTGTTTTAGAAACTTTAAGTTTTTGGAAAAACCGATTTTTTGGAAAAACCGATTTTTTTTTGGAAAAACAAGTTTTTATCAAAGAGGATCTTTATCAAAATGTTTTAACATGTTAGAGTAGTGACTTATAATCATACACCTGTTTTTATAAGGTCCAAAACCTCAACCCAAAAGACCAAAACCAAAAACCCAAGTTCTGGTTTCTGCAGTGTCTGATTTTTCAGAACTGACAGGAGCCGGTCGACCGTCCTGGTCGACCGACGTGCACGCTGTGCATGTGTGTACGTCGGCCGACCGCTCGGGTCGACCGGGGCACTTACAGTGCTCTCTGTTTGTTTGGGTCGACCGGGGCGGTCGACCGCTGTCCCCCAACGGTCAGAAATATGACCGTTGGCGGTCGACCGTTCCGGTCGACCGGCAGCTGTCAGAAAAGTCTGACAGACTCCAACAGCTATATTTTTCTGACTCTTTTGTTGGGATCTTCACCCAACGAGTTTCTCCACCAGTTTTACCCTGTTTCTCAACCCCTATAAATAGGTGGTCACTTCAACATGATTAGACAACAATTTTTACAAGATTTGACAAGAGATTTTCATAAGTTTTTCAAGCCTTTCATTTGAGAAAAGATTTTCAAAGCCAAAATTTTCATACACCCTTTTGAAGCCTTTACCTCTACTTCACTCTAGATATTTGCACTACACAATCCCAAATTCTACATCTACATATTGGTTATAGGATTGTGCTAAGTGAGCGATTTTCGATCAAGTGTGATCATTTTCTTCTTGTGTGAAGTTGTAGAGGCATCGGCCTCAAGGCGAGCTAGTGTGCTCCGGGTGGTGTTGCGGCATCACGAGAGATAGGACAAGTATGTCCTTGTATTGGCGATCCGGTGGGATCAACAATAGCGGAAATCCTTCAAGTGTGAAGGCGGGGACGTAGAGCGTGGCTCGAACCTCGGAAACATATACTTGTGTTTGCGTTTGCTCGAATTTTCTCTAAACTCAAACTCCTTTATTTCTTGCACTACTTAATGTGTTTATTGCTAGTCTTTTAATTTGAGCAATTTGTTAGTAGAATTTTTAATTCCACATTATTGCCATATTTCATATAGCCATCACCTATTCACCCCCCCTCTAGGTGATTTCAATTGGTATCAGAGCCTAACCCTACAATTTGGTTTAACCACCTTAGGGAGATCCCATTTATTTGGCTATATTAGTTGCATTCTTCATTTATTGTGCTTTATTTTATTCATCCATGGCATCACTTGACTTTTCTAGCATCAAGTCCCCACCAAAGTATGATGGCTTGAACTTTCCCATATGGAAGGTCAAGATGAACCTCTTCCTTAAGTCCCTAGGAGTTAGGGTTGCTAGGTCCATTACAAAAGAATTTATTGAACCCCTCACTGATGAGAGCTCATGGTCCGAGGACACCTCCAAGGATTATGAAGCTAATGCTAGAGCCCAATATGCCTTGACCCAAGCCTTAAATGAGGATGACCTATCACGCATCATAAATTGCAAATCCGCATTTGAAGTTTGGAATATTCTTATTGTGACTCATGAAGGAACGTCACAAGTCAAAAGATCTAAGATTGACTTGTTGCGTTCTCAATATGAGAACTTTTATATGTTTGATAATGAGAGCATTGATGACATGCTCACGCGTTTCACCAAGATTACTAATGCTTTATCTTCTCTAGGTGACGCAATCGATAATGACCAAAAGATAAGGAAGGTCATTAGAGCTCTTCCCAAGGCATGGGAAGTGAAGGCTACTACCCTCAAGGAGCTCAACGATCGGGAGGAGATGGACTTCTCCGGCTTCATTGGAAATCTCAAAACACATGAGATGGAAATGAAGGTTAGAGAAGAAAGGGAGGCGCCCAAGAAGAAAGCGCTCACCTTCAAAGCCACTCCAACCATTCTTGAAGAGGATGACTCATCGTAGGATTGCGATGAGGACTTCGCCATGCTCATCCGGAAGGTGGGCAAGATGTTCTACAAGAAGGGGAGGCAAAGCAACTTCCGAAGAGGGAGACCTCAAGGAAGGTATGAAAAGAAAAGAGAAGAACCCGGTCCTTGCTTCCATTGCAAGAAGATCGGACATCTTATCGCCGATTGCCCCGCACTTCAAGCAACCACCTCCAAGAATGCCCCAAAGAAGAAAAAGGCTATGGTAGCAACATGGGACGACACGAAGTCGAATCCGAAGAGGAGAACGATGCCGCACACATGTGCTTCATGGCACATGGAGACGATGCTTCGAAGGTAACTATCGACAACTCTTTAGATGAGGATGAGTTAACTATGGATGAGTTAGCTCAATTTTTCGAAGAATTTTAACATAGGTATGAGATTTCTCAATCTCATAATAAGAAATTAAAAAGGGAAAATGAGTCTTTAAAAGATAAAATTAATATTATTGAAAAAGAGAAAAATGATTTATCTTATGCTTTTAAGAAAATAAAAATTGATTTTGAAAATTATAAAATAGCTTGTAAAGGAAAAACTTCTATTCCCTCATGTAATAAAAATGATTTTGTTGAAATGCAAAAACGAGTTGAAGTTTTAGATTCAACACTTAAAAAGTGTGCCTTTGATTTAAATAAATTCGCATCTAGATTTCCCAAGGGAGTAACCCAAGGGAAACACACTCATCATACACATGCACGGAAACATGCACACTCACACAAGCATGCATTTATGTAAGGTAGTAGTAGAATTTACATATGCACGCATTGTGGCCGCAAAGGCCATTTAGAAAAATTTTGTTTTGCTAAACATAATGTAAACAATAAATATGTTTGGGTTCGTCCCGGTACTAATCCAAAAGGACCTAAAAAGATATGGGTACCAAAAGACCCACCAAATTTAGATGATACAGCTGGATCTTCTTCCTCCAAGACTTAGGAGGAAACGGTGCCGGGGTGGTGGATGCAACTAAGCTCAAAGAACACATCGCATTTGCATCGCTATCTTAGAGGCACCTATTTTGGAGATTGCCCTTGCTTGGTAACCTCTCCATTTAAAAGTTTTTAATTTTGGTGATATATATACACATGTGTAGGAGTGTTAGTTTACTTTTATGCTACATTGATATATGCTTGTGTAAACCTACATCTCTATCATGATTGTGTATATGCCATGTTTGTATATCTTATCTTTTATACCATGTTTATTGTATGTCCACATGCCTAGCCTAGATTATGTTTATATATACACATTGTATTTTCAAAACTAGAAATAAATTTTGTAAAAATTTTTCATATTCAAGCAAATACATTAGAGATGGCAATTGCACACCTCAACTCATTCAAGAGGAATCAAGAGGATGAAGTTCAGAACCCTTCACCGGGTATTCGGCTTCAACATCTCTAAAACTTTGTTTTTGTATGAAAATTAAATAAAATGTTTTGTGTGAATATTTTTGGTTGATGTGATAACCTAATGAAGATTTAAAAACATTGTTGTATTCCTGCATGTTACATATATCCTACTTTAATTGTTAAATATTTCTATTTAATTTTTTTTTTGAGCTCTTTCTGTTCACTGTTTTTTTGGGCAAAGCCGGCCGACCGGCCTAAACCCCGGTCGACCGCCATTGCCTGAAAGAGAACAAATTTTTGCTCTCTGTTGCCGGTCGACCCGTACGGTCGACCGCTCTGAGTTACAGAGCTCTCGAGTTTTTCGGGTCGACCGGCCCGGTCGACCGTGCGTCGTTTTCAGCCCCAAATCTGCTATTTATTTCACAGTCTCTCTCACTTCTCTCATAACCAAACCGGCGATCCCCTTTCTCCCTTTTTCTCCAAAAATTTCCAACTCTCAAAATCTCTCAAATTTCTTCTAAAATCAAGTTGGATTCACTCTTTGTGGGTTAGATCTTCAGTCTCAGGGCTTCCTCACCAACAGATTTCAGGGATTTCAAGATCTAGGGTTAGGGTTTCTCTCATTCAGGTAAAAATCCTTTCTTTTGTTCAAATCTTACTTTCTAGCCCTAAGAATCTCAAATTCTTGTCTAAGATTTTTAGGTTTCTTTTTGTTTAGATCAAGCCATAACCTTTTTACCCTAAAAATCATCTAAATCACTCAATTTCTCCAAAATGTCCAAGAGATCTAGGTCTGAAAAGGGAAAAAGTGTAGTTCCCTCATCTTCCACCACTCCTAAACCTAAACGACCCTTTGTTAATGATCTAGCTGAAAACCGGTTCATCATACTTTCTAAGAAAGCAGTTATTTCAGGGAGATGTGTGATTCTCAAAGACTTTGAACATCTCCACATCCCTCGTATCCTGAAAAGAAATTCTTTGGATAAATTCATGGCCATTAGGGAACCTGTGTACCCCTCCTTAGTGCATTACTTCTATGCCAATTTTGCTTTTGAGGGAAATCGAGTGAGATCTCGTGTTCTTGGGAAGGATATTGACATTCCCCTATCCCAATTTGCTGATATTCTGCATCTCTCCTTTGGAGGAGTTGATGTTTACACCTTTAATCTCCAAGATTTTGAATATCCGGACGGTGAGTCTGCGCTCACCGCTTCCACCTTGATTCACGGGAATGACAATCCCGGTTTGGTTAGGAATGAGGAAGTGGACAAGTTCACGTTCACCGCCCAAGTCCTCGCCAAATTTGTTTCCTATAACATTTTACCTAAGTCCGGTGAGTATAGCAATGCTAGGGGTCCTGTTCCATTGATCATCTATTGCCTTCTGAAAGGCATTAAGATTAATTTCCCTCATCTCATTGCTTCTCACATGGCCTCTGATCAGATCCGCATGTACGGTAGGCATTTGCCTTATGGCATGCTCATATCCTATCTTCTCAAATATTTAGGATTTGATCTTTCTTCGGAGACTCCCTCCGAACCCTCTGTGAACTTGGACTGCACCCTTTTGAAGAGGATGCAGGCTCAGATTCGTCGAGCCCCTCCTGAGCAGCCCCCTCCAGTTCCAGTACCAGGATCTTCATCTGCCCCAGGGTCTTCTTCGGCCCCAGGGATTTCCTCTGCTCCCGGTCCATCTTTATCTCCTGAGTTCCAGACCTTTATGTCTTCTGAGATTCGCTCTCAGATCCAGGAGCATCAGTCTTGGATCGAGCAGCGAGACGCAGCCTTTCGTGCGGATATGGAGCAGCGAGATGCAGCCCTTCGCGCGGAGATGGACTCGCGCTTCCAAGGAATTCACAATGACATGTCTTACTTTGCGAACGCCATGAGATTCGTGAACTCGCAATTTGAGACACTATTTGCGAAATTCGATATGCTTGGTCCAGATCCCACGTCCATTGCTCGTCCTCTTCCATCCTCCGGCCCTCCATTTCCTGCCAGAGACCCTACTGCTGTTCCACCTCCACAGCCAGGCGTTGCTGGCATCGATCCAGAGGAGGCAGGTCTTGATGATGATGATAATGATGATGATGAGACGATGGCAGAGGGTGACGCTGAGGAGAGTTCGTCTGAGGAAGGCGACGCTGAGGAGAGTTCTTCAGAGGACGATGCTGCTGGTGGTGCTGAGTGACTCCCCTTATTTGATGATGTCAAAAAGGGGGAGAATTATTGAGAGAGACTTGTATTTTGTTTGTACTTGATACTTATATTTTGTAGTATTTTCTGTTGTTGGACATCTTTATCTTGTATTTATGTTTGTGTGGACATGTACTTGTTTATGTTGGTTATGCTTTGTGGACATGTGTTTCATTTCTATTTTATGACATGAGTATTTTTATCTAGCATGACATGAGTATTTTTATCTAGCATGGATATATGTGTTGTGGATGTGTTGTGGATTATCAACCCACCTTTTTTTTGAGATTTGTCTATGCTTGAGCATATTTTTGTATATGCATGTGTTGAGGGGGAGCTTCATTTGAAGTCTCTACCCAAAATATTTGTAATAACTATATATGTTTTGTCATCATCAAAAAGGGGGAGATTGTTGGCCCAAAGGCCATTAGCCCAATATCCCGTTGAATATTTTGATGATAACAAACTATATTTAGTTATGTATTTAACAATTTTGTTTAAAAGATTTCAGGTTAAAACAGGTTGATTTGACGGCTCCGATATCAAGACTCACAAGTTTAGATGCCGCTGAAGATTTGCATTCCAAAGCCTAGCACAATAGAAAGCTTCGGAATCAAGACATTGAAGAAAAGACCAAGTTAAGATCAAGACAATGAAAAAGTCCAAGATTTGTATTTTTACTTTTCTTTTAAACTTTTTGTCAAAACCTAGATGTTAGAAGTAGAGTTATGGGATTGTCACTCACACACACACTTTAGTTTGATTCATGGCTTCAAAAACAATTTCTATTTCCAACTTAGTTTTAGAGTTAACATGTTTTGGAAATTTGTTTTAGAAACTTTAAGTTTTTGGAAAAACCGATTTTTTGGAAAAATCGATTTTTTTGGAAAAACAAGTTTTTATCAAAGAGGATCTTTATCAAAATGTTTTAACATGTTAGAGTAGTGACTTATGATCATACTCCTATTTTTATAAGGTCCAAAACCTCAACCCAAAAGACCAAAACCAAAAACCCAAGTTCTGGTTTCTGCAGTGTCTGATTTTTCAGAACTGACAGGAGCCGGTCGACTGTCCGGGTCGACCGACGTGCACGCTGTGCATGTGTGTACGTCGGCCGACCGCTCGGGTCGGCCGGGGCACTTACAGTGCTCTCTGTTTGTTTGGGTCGACCGGGGCGGTCGACCGCTGTCCCCCAACGGTCAGAAATATGACCGTTGGCGGTCGACCGTCCCGGTCGACCGGCAGCTGTCAGAAAAGTCTAACAGACTCCAACAACTATATTTTTCTGACTCTTTTGTTGGGATCTTCACCCAACGAGTTTCTCCACCAGTTTTACCCTGTTTCTCAACCCCTATAAATAGGTGGTCACTTCAACATGATTAGACAACAATTTTTACAAGATTTGACAAGAGATTTTCATAAGTTTTTCAAGCCTTTCATTTGAGAAAAGATTTTCAAAGCCAAAATTTCCATACACCCTTTTGAAGTCTTTACCTCTACTTCACTCTAGATATTTGCACTACACAATCCCAAATTCTACATCTACATATTGGTTATAGGATTGTGCTAAGTGAGCGATTTTCGATCAAGTGTGATCATTTTCTTCTTGTGTGAAGTTGTAGAGGCATCGGCCTCAAGGCGAGCTAGTGTGCTCCGGGTGGTGTTGCGGCATCACGAGAGATAGGACAAGTGTGTCCTTGTATTGGCGATCCGGTGGGATCAACAATAGTGAAAATCCTTCAAGTGTGAAGGCGGGGACGTAGAGCGTGGCTCGAACCTCAGAAACATATACTTGTGTTTGCGTTTGCTCGAATTTTCTCTAAACTCAAACTCCTTTATTTCTTGCACTACTTATTGTGTTTATTGCTAGTCTTTTAATTTGAGCAATTTGTTAGTAGAATTTTTAATTTCGCATTATTGCCATATTTCATATAGCCATCACCTATTCACCCCCCCCTCTAGGTGATTTCATAAAGATCTTCTTTTAATTTTTTAAAAGAAAAGAAAATTAAGTTATAGTTAAGTTAAAAATAAAGTAGTAGATTGAGAAGGTGGAGAAAATAGAAAATTGATATATACAAAGAAATTGAAAAGAGTGATAAAAGAGTTGGTTATTGGTGATCTAAACTAAAGAATTAAAAGAAAGAAAACTAAACCTAAAAAACTTACTTACCTCTTCGGCGCCTGCTTAACTTTGACCCGTATCAACGATTTACCTTGGTTTAAAAGCGAGCGAAGTTTGACGAGTAGGATCTTCCCCATCCCCGATCTACACTACGAAATAAAGGGGGCAAGCTATACTAGCATAGGAATGGCTATCCATCACCATAAGCCATTAATGGCACTTGCAAGGGCAAGGTAACTTCGAGGCTATTGGAGTCATTTGGATTTACAAAACACAGAAGAGGGAAGCAAACAAAAACAAGAAAAAAGAAGAAAAGAAACTTTGATTCGATTCAAATAACAATGAAAGAAAAGATTACTTACACCGGTATCACTCTCAGTACAGCCTTGTTCTCATTCCTTCATGAAAGTCTCCTCTCCTCTCAATTACAGAAAGAAAATAAAAATTACATAAAGAAAATTAAAAACCTAAGTTACAAACTATAGTATAGCCTAAATTCTACTCTCTGCTTGGTCGTTCACATTTGCCTTTGAGATTATAGGTATTTATAGGAGAAATGCAAAGAGTAGAGGAGTATGAATATAGAAAAAGCTGGCTATTTTTAAATTTGAATCCTTTCCTTATCTCTAAACTTAATTTGATGTAGATATTCAGCTCTGATCTGCAGCTTGTTGGCGTGTTGATTGTTGAATATACCTTATCAAATGATAGAATTAGAAATAGTGATTAATATAAGGGTTGTACCCCCTTTAAGTATTCTTTCTAGATCATCTTGAATCATCAAATTTGAGTTTCGGTAATGAAACTTATGATTCAAATACTAAAATGTATCCAGTCAGAATCCGAGTCAAAATTGCTTCCGTTGATCTTCTCTCTATCCATTTATCCCTTTGGATTTTGAATTTGAACGCTGTATTTGATGTTATCCTCAGTTGATGTTTAGCTAACCAAAATGGACTTATAAAATTCCAAATTTTACCAGTTTTCATTTAGTGTTATCTTTCTGATTTGCTCTGATCTTCAGCTGAACATTTATCCTAATCCTTAATTTGTTCTAACTAGATCTGAGATCATCCTCAGCTAACCAAATAGATCCTGTTAAATCTAATTTTAACTGGTATTTATTTAGTTTAGTCCTCTTTCTCTTCATGATTATCTTCTATAAAATAGACATTTAAGACAAGAAAATTAGCAGATTTATTATACGATAAATTTAGGAGTTAATGAAAAGAATGTAAAATATGTATACGATCACACCCCCACACCTATCTTTTGCTCGGCCTCGAGCAAAACAATAAAACTAAACCGAAGATTATTTTACCACTTTCGTAGGTCACGCGATTGCACTGAGCATGTGCAACAAGCCGTTAAACCTCTAGGTTTTTCCTAGAGGACGAGTTTTGTCTCGTGAGAATTTTCAGTAGATTGCACCCACAAAATCTACAAAGAAAGAGAAAAATGCTAGTATTTTGAAAACACATTTTGAAGAGAAAAATATTTAAAATATTATTGTAAGAATTAAGTAATCTATAAGTTATAAGAAAACCAAATTTTTCATTCTTAAACTTAGTCTCTATTCAAAAATTTGTTATCAATCAAAGTAAGGAGTCAAATTGCACTTCTTATCTAGTCTATTACTTTACCTTAAGTCATATGCACCTTCATGATCGTAAAATTTTTGACTAAGGGTTCTTTAACTCTAACTCTTATGCCTTATTTATTTTTTTGATGGTATTATTCCTTAGTTCTATTAGGCTTTCTAATCTGCCCATGTATCATTGACTCCCAAACCAAGCGGTCTCAGGGCACCGGGTGAGAAGACACCCCAAGGACTTAAGGACTCGAGCAAACAAGACCACAAAACTAAGGATTTTATTATATGAACCGCCTTTAGGCGTGAATACTTGTGCTTTATGAGGCACAAATACCCAGCTTAATTAGAGGATTTTTATATATATATATTTTTTCCTTTTTCTTTTTCTTTTTTTTTTAATAAGGCATAAGAATCTTTATTTTTGAACCCTAAGTGTGTAAGTGTATAAAGCATGCATATATTATCAAGGTAAACATCAAGACTAAATTATTTTCACAAATTTTCTTCTTAACCATAGAAATCAAATAAATAATCTTATTTTAATTAAGTATAAGAAATCCTAATTATGATTCTCCTATTCCTTAAAATTGACTTAATTTCTTAAAAAATATGTCAAAATATTGTTTTTATTTTCAAAAAGTTTGTAAAAGTAAAGAAAATGTTAATAATAAATTTTTTTAATAATAAAAAGAAAACTTAAGTTATGTTAGAACCCTCCCCCACACCTATCTCATGCATTATCCTCAATATATGAATTAATGCATAGATGCGTGAAAAAGAAGAAAGGGAAGGATAATATTATCTTAAGGTGGTGGTTCCAATGATGATCTGATTGGTCTACGAAATGCGGCCCAATCTAATTTGCATAGAGTTCGAAGGAACCCACCAGAAACCTCTCTAACATAACCCACTAAAATGATGTATATATGAATTATTTTTATTAAGAATTTTACCCCATCTTGTTTTCAAATTTTCAAATTAATTTCAGAGTCATTATTATCAACACCTCTGTCCCAGAATGGAGTATGAAAAAATGGAATGATTGATCTGGAATCAGGAAGGGCATGAACTACAATCGACTCAGGAAAATGACTAAAGTCAAGTAAAGATCAGGAGTCAAAATCTGTTCAGGAAGTGGGTCCAAACCAAGAAGTTGAAACTCAAGTCCACATTCATTTCCCCACAATGGAATGTGACTTTCTAAGATTGGTGATTCAAGTTCAAGAATGACAGGTATGGGAATCAAAACTGACTCTAAAATATTACTCAAATCAGGTAGCAAAATCGGAGTCAATATTGATTCAAAAATTTAAACTGGATCACAAATTTGAGACTCAAGGTCACATTCCTCATTGAGTTCAATTTCATAAAAATGAGAACTTGCCAATTTGTCAATAAGACTTTCAACAGTATGAAATTGGTCAAGTTCAATATGATGATCATAAAAGATTGGTGATTCAATCTCCCGATGGACAGGCATAAGATCCAATGTGGACTCTGGAGAAGAAATGAAATCAGGTGAAGACACCAAAGTCATTATTGAATCAGGAATTAGAATTGAATTACCAAGTTGAGGTTCAGGATCATATTCATTCTCAAGTTCAATTTCAGAAAAGGAATACTTGCCAAAATATCAATGTAGTTTTCAAAATTTAGAGTTTGGCCAAGTTTAAATGAGTGTGCTGAAATGGAATCTTGTTTTCCAAAACAACATGATTCTTTGGCTCTAACAGAATGGTTAACGACATCAGGAATGGTCAAAGGGTAAGAATGGAGAGTTTTGACCATTATATCTATGTCATGATCATGAGTGATTTGAGCCTGAGTCATGGCCTCAAGTAGCTTTTTATAGTCAATTAGTTCATCATTTTGTTGTGATTGGACTTGAAAAGATGAAGTTTTGTTTTAGAATTTGTGGTGAAATCGTGAGTCCATCAGATTTTATGATTGTTGCTCGGACTCACGCATACTCATTTTCAAGATTGATGGTTTTTTATTTTGAACTAGTGGAACTGAGTACGAATCTTGGAAATATTATGGAAGTGGGGAGGCCTCAAATTTTCGTTTGGCCTCTTGCATGGCTTCTATACTCTTTTCTAGCTCGAATTTTTCTTCAATGGGTTCGTCTAGAAAAGGAATATAGGAAGCAAAATTGGGGAATGAATATTGTGAAAATTGTGAACAAGGTAGATAAGGAGGACAAGTTGGTTGAAAATTGGACTCGGGGGAGGTGAATCCCCATTGACTCTGTGAAGAGTTGGAATTATTTTAGAAATTATGGTCATAAGATTGGGGGCATGGGTCATATTGATTCAGATAAGTCCAACCTGGTGTATTTTGTTAGTTCATATTGTAAAAAAATCTAAATGGAATTATCTAAGTCAAATGGGGTGAAATATGGAGTACCATTAAAATTTGAAAAATTATTGTTATAAGCCATATCACACAAGTAATATCAAACACAAACAAAGAAAAACAAACAAATAAAAAATCTAACCTAAGTTAGGGTAGACATTAGACCTAGACGACTCCTAACTGGTTAGACTGTCCACAGGGGATATATTGCTGAATCTGACCACAAGTTAATTGGCCAAGTAGGGAAAAATCAGTAGGCGGTATCCATGCCTAAGCAACGGGCTTAATTATACCAAACCACTAACCTTTGGGGTTTCGCACCTCAATCCCCAACCTTAGACACTGATTTCGCAAGAGTTAAATTCAAATCAACTTCCCCCTTAGGTCAGTCTCCTATATGAGTCTGAGATGTCCCTAGGGCCAAAGTCTACTCAGTTTTAATTAGGCTGGTTAGTGAGTGAAGAGATGGTTTGTGGCTAAGGGAGGGTAATGACTTCCCCACCTTATCTTGTTTATAGGACAAGCCCTTAAAATTGATTGTGTAAAGTGTACAAGATATAGAAAAGTAACATTCACAAGCAAATACAACCCAAGAATATTTCCTAAACTATATACTAAGCATACGTGATCGGGATAAAACCATGCACAAAAAGTGTTGTTTTGAAATGAAAATTTAAAGTGTGTGTACTTTGGCTTCCTTGATACTTCCGTTATAGCATAGAGGCTAAAACGAGTCGAACCCACAAGGATGGGAGGCGATAGAAGCTTTACCGGTTGACTTACGTGTTTGTTAAAGATTCTTCAAAGTTTTAAAGAATGAAAAGAAAAGAAAGAAAAGAATGAAAAGAGAAGTATAGTGAAACACAAAGAAGTAGAAAACATAGAAAAGAATATGTTTGTGATTTTTGAAATGTTTCTAAACAAAGTAAAAAAGAAAGAAAACTCATGGTACTAACTACTAATGACTCCACTAACATGCTAACCTCTTAGCGATAGTTGCCTCACATGTATCATTGGCCATCACTAGTCCTTAGTTCAAGAGCGATTCAAAGCATGACCCGTATGTAACTCATCACAACTCAACTCAACAAACAAGTGCAAGCTACACTTAAATCATCAAAACCCGATAAGAGCAAGCATGAAGTAAAGTAATGTTAGCTTGTTAGTGGTTAGGAAGTTAGAGTGTTAGATCCATCATCATGAGCCATCAATGGCTATTGCAAGAGCAAGGCCAAAACGAGGCTATTAGATTCATGTGGATTATCATAAAAGAAGTTAGCAAGTTGGTGGTTAGTAGTTAGTTGCCATGAGAGAAAAGAATAGCTACACATGTAAAAGAGATTAGAGAGAAGAAAACATAGAGAGGTAAAGAGAGCACCTTTCATAGATTGTCACTTCTATTACAAGCACTTTTGCATTTTAAGCATGAACCACTCTCTCTCCCTATTACAAGATCTACAAAATGAAAAATACAAATAGGGAGAAGAAGAACTAACCTAATCTAAACTAAACTATAAAATGGAATGAAAAAACTACCCTAAACTCTGCATATCTCCAAATCTAGAACCAGAGGGGGGTATTTATAGCCACCAGGGGAACAGGGGGCCAGGGGACAAACCCTGGCCCGAAGCGGCACGCGCGCAGCGGCGTACAGCCGCGGAAACGCAGCCAGAGCCACGTTTTCGCGGTCATAAAGTGGCCGCGCGCTGTCCTTTTTGTCTCCTGTCAGTTCTGATGCCCGGTTTCTGGTTTGCAGCCCCTAATTTTTGCAGAATCAGCTCTCTAGGTCAATGGCTATCTTTAATAGGCTTTTAATCACCAATTAAATAGTGATTTAGGGTCTCCTTCTTCATTGCACACCATGGACCTAGAATCAAGCAAGCAAAGCCTTATTAGCAGAATTTAATATGAAATTAATGTGAAGATGTGATACAAATTATGTAAAATTAGAGACTAATGACACCCCCACACTTATCTTTTGCTCGTCCCGAGCAAAACAAAAAACAAAAGAATTATTACACCACTTTCGCAGGTGACGCGATTGCACTGAGCCTGTGCAACAAGCCGTTAAACCTCTAAGTTTTCCCCTAGAGGAGGAGTTTTATCTCCTGAGGGTTTTAGCAGATTACACCCGCAAAATCCATAAAGAAAGAAATCAAATGTTAGTATTTTGAAGACGTTTTTTGAAATAGAGAAAAGTGTTGAAGTATTTTTGTGAAAATATAAGTGATCCAAGGCCATAGGTTAACCAGAAATTGTTCTTTCTTATACTAAGTCAAAGTGTAAAAAATCTTGTTATAAATTAAATGTAAGAATTTAAAATTGAATTGACTCTTTGATCTTTCATAAAATTCTTAGAAAATATGCACTGTGAAGATTTTTTGGATATCGACTCTAACTTTCATGCCATTTATTTATATTATTATTATATATTTTTTCCTTCTTTTTTTCCTTAGTTTTCTTAGGCTTTCTTATTTACCCGGGTAGTGAGCCTTTAGCCGGTGACTCCCAAACTAAATGGTCTTAGGGCACCAAATGAGAAAACATCCCTCGGGCTTAAGGACTCGAGTAGACAAGGCCACAAAACTTAAGGGAATTATTTTATTTTTGACCACCGTTTTAGGTATGAATAATCATACTTCCTGAGACATAATTACCCAACTTCAATAAGTGATTTTTATTTATCATAATTTTTTAATATATATATTTTTTATGACATTTTTAGTCTTTGTTTCAATCCCAAAATTGTGTACATGTGAAGTGCATAAATATAAGACAAAAAATTCAAGATCAAATTATCTTTTCAATCTTACTTTCTTATCCTAAAATTTAAACAAGATCTATTATTTTGGCTTAGTTTAAAATTTCATAATTTTAGGTCTTCCTAATTCCTGAGATAATCTTAATTTTCTTAAAAATAAATCAAAACTATTTTTCTTGTTTTAAAAAGTTCTGTAAAAAGAAAAGAAAAAGAGTAAATTTTTTTTTTAAAAAAGAAGTGTAAAGGAAAGAAAATGTAAAGGAAAGAATTTTTTTTTTAAAATGAAGTGTAAAGGAAAGAAAATGTAAAACTAACTATGTTAGTAAACCCTCCCCCACATTTATCTTACGCATTGTCCTCAATGCATCGTGAATGTGTATAGACATGAAACAAATTGGAGAGGAAAGGAAGATTACCTCATGGTGGTGGTTCCGGTGGTGGTCTGACTGGGCCAAGTGTTGCTACCCAATCAAGATGTCGTGGAACTTGAAGGAACCCACCAATGACCTTTCTAACATGACCCAATAAAAGAATGATTGATTGAGTGGTCTTATTGAAAATTTTATCCCAATCTAATTTCAAATTTTCAAAAATAATTATTGAGTCATTTTATTCAACATTCTTGTCCAATAATGGAGTGTGATTTTGAGAGATGATTTATTTGGACTCAAATGGAATAGGAACAAAAACTGACACCGACTCGGGAAGTTGACTCAGATCAAGTCGAGAGTCAACAATGAGAGTCGAAATTGGTTCAACAATAGGGTCCAAACCAAGGAATGGATATTCACACATTTTCCCCATGAATGAAGTGTGATCATGAGAGATTGATGATTCCATTTCACGGTGTATTGGTACAGGATTCAATGCTGACTCCAGAATAGAGAAAAAATCTAATAAAGATACTAGGTTCATTATTGAATCAAAAAGTGAATAGGAATCGCCAACTTGAGGTTCAAAATCACTGTCAGGTTTGATTTCAAATTCAAAAAAGGGATAACTTGCCAGAATGTCCAGGCGACTTTTATAACTTGGAGTGTGATCAAGTTCAAATGTGTGTTCTGAAATTGAATCTAGATTCCCAAAATGACATGATTCTTAGGTCCAATCAGTAGAGTTAGGGATATAGGGATCGGTCAAACGTTGACAAGAAAGACTTTTCTCGTTTTCATTGATCAATTCGCTCATAAGTAAGTCTAACCTACTGATAGGCTGGGTAATAGAATTTGGATTTGGAATCATGTCTTTCATATTCTTTGCGATTGGTTCTTCATGAAAGGATGAGTATGGAAGTCCATTTTGGAAATTATGGTGAAATTGTGAGTCCATTGGATTTTGTGATTGCTGCTCGGACTCACGCAAGGGTTCTATACTCAAGTCCAGTATTGATGGTTGTTCATTTTGAATAGATGATACTGAAAAAGATGAGTAGGACTCTTGAAAATGTGGTTGAGATGATGAGTCCAACATGTTTTGCATTCTTTCACAAAAGACTTCCAAACACCTTTCTAGCTCAGATTCTTCTTCAATTGGATGCTCTAGAAAAGGAGTATGTAGAGTTTGATGTGGGAAGGATTGTGAATTGAGCAAATTTTAGATTTGTTGTAGGGACTCTTCTATACTCCTTTCCAATGATGATTTTTCTTCAATTGGTGGTTCAGAAAAAGGAGTATATGAATCAAAATTGGGGAACGAATATTGTGAAAATTGTGGACAAGATGGTTGAAAATTTGACTCGGGGTAGGTGAATCCCCATGAACTCTGTAAAGAGTTAAAATTATTTTGAAAATTATGGTCATATGGTTGGGGATATGGGTCATACTGATTCGGATAATCCCAACCCGGCATATATGGTTGGTTCATGTTGTACATTACCTGGTCAGAGTTACCCAAGTTAAATGAGGTCGGGGTGAAATATGGATTCATATTATAATTGAAAGAATTGTTGTTATTAAAATCCATATCACAATTTACAAAAAAGAAAAACAAACAAACAGACAAACAACAAAGAAAAGAAAAAGAATACAAGCCTATGCTAGGGTTGACTTAGACCTAAACGACTCCTAACTGGTTAGACTGTCCACGGGGGGTATATTGTCAGAAGCTGACCACAAGTTAATCAGCCAGGTAGGGGTAAGATCAGTGGGAGGTATCCGTGCTGGAGCAACAGGCCTAATTATGCCAAACCACCGTTCTTCGAGGTTTCGCCTCTCAATCCCCAACCTTAGACACCGATTTAGTAAGAGTCAAATTCTAACAACTTCCCCCTTAGGTCAATCTCTTAAATGAGTCCAAGATGTCCCTAGGGGCCAAGGTCTAGCAATTTTTATTAAGGCTTGGGTTGTGTGAGTGGGGAGGTGATTTTTGGGCTAAGGGAGGGTAATAACTTCCCCGCCTTATGTTGTATTGGGTGTTGCCCTTAAGTTTAATTTGTGCTAGTGTGCAATATAGATAAGATGAACAACAAAAAAAGCGAGTAAATCACTGAAGTGTTTGTTCTAACTATATGCAATGTAATATGTACACCTCCTATCAGTATCACAACAACATAAGAATAAAATACAGTATATTGGAATAAAAATTGACACGTGCCTAGATGCAAATGTCTAAACCATTTTAAAGCATCTAATTTCTGTATTTTAGTTCTTATAATTATTTACAGTGCATAGGTAATATAAAAAAATTAGCAGCAAAATATAAAAATATACAAGAATTATTCAACCATACTTGAGCAAGTGTGGACTTCTACAATGCTAAAACTTTAACCTGCACACAAAAAACAAAAAAGAAAAGTTAGCAAACTTGTGAAATCAAACCGTTCCCATCCCCGGCAATGGCGCCAAAATTTGATCGGGGTAAAACCGTGCACAAAAAGTGTTGTTTTGAAATAAAGATTTAAAGTGTGTGCGCTTTGACTTCCTCGATACTTCCGTTATAGCATAGAGGCTAAAACGAGTCGAACCCTCAAGGATGGAAGGAGATAGAAGCTTTACCGGTTGACTTATGTGTTTGTTAAAAATTCTTCAAAGTTTTAAAGAATGAAAAGAAAAGAAAGAAAAGAATGAAAAGAGAAGTACGGTGAAACACAAAGAAGTGGGAAATATAGAAAAGAATATGTTTGTGATTTTTGAAATGTTTCTAAACAAAGTGAAAAAGAAAGAAAACTCATGGCACTAACTACTAATGACTCTACTAACATGCTAACCTCTTAGTGATAGTTACCTCACATGTATCATTGGCCATCACTAGTCCTTGGTTCAAGAGCGATTCAAAGCATGACCCATATGTAACTCATCACAACTCAACTCAACAAACAAGTACAAGTAAATTATCAAAACCAGATAAGAGAAAGCATGAAGTAAAGTAATGTTAGCTTGTTAGTGATTAGGAAGTTAGAGTGTTAGATCCATCATCATGAGCCATCATGGCTCTTGCAAGAGAAAGGCAAAAATAAGGCTATTAGATTTATGTGGATTATCATAATAGAAGTTAGCAAGTTGGTGGTTAGTAGTTAGTTGCCATGAGAGAAAAGACTAGCTACACATGTAAAAGAGATTAGAAAGAAGAAAACATAGAGAGGTAAATAAAGCACCTTTCATAGATTGTCACCTTCTATTACAAGCACTCTTGCATTTCAAGCATGAACCACTCTCTCTCCCTATTACAAGATCTACAAAATGGAAAATACAAAGAGGGAAAAGAAGAACTAACCTAACCTAAACTAAACTACAAAATGGAATGAAAAAACTACCCTGAACTCTGTATATCTCCAACTCTGAAACCCAATGAGGGTATTTATAGCCACCAGGGGAACAGGGGGCCAGGGGACAAACCCTGGCCCGAAGTGACGCGCGCCACGGCCATAAAGTGGCCGCGCGCGTGGCGCTTCGAGCCGCGCGCTACCCTTTTTGTCTCCTATCAGTTCTGATGCCCGGTTTCTGGTTTGCAGCCCCTGATTTTTACAAAATCAGCTCTCTAGGTCAATAGCTATCTTTAATAGGCTTTTAATCACCAATTAAATGGTGATTTAGGGTCTTCTTCTTCATTGCACACCATGGATCTAGAATCAAGCAAGCAAAGCCTTATTAGCAGAATTTAATATGAAATTATTGTGAAGATGTGATACAAATTATGCAAAATTAGAGACTAATCAATACATACCTTTTGCTCCAACAGTCTTCAACTGTAATGTAAAATTTAAGCGATTTAGACACGTGCCTAAATGCAAAGTCATTTTTAGCATTTAACAAACATCATTTTACTATTGAGGTTAGAAAATATGTACAGTAAGACAAATAAAGAAATAAATAGCTACAAAATTCAGCTTTGCAATTCAGCCAACCTGTAGAAACACAGTTAGTAGTTCACTCAATTTGCCACTGGAATGTAGCAAATTTGAGGGCTTCTGGGCACTGCTTTCTAGAGCAGAGTCCATGGCCACTTATATGTCCACTGTAACAAAAATTTTCTTGTTGTTAAACCTGTACACCAAGAGCAAAGAAGAAAGTTAACCAAAAATGTAAACTTAAAAAGAGAATTACTTACCGTTCCTCCCAGGCAACGGTGCTAAAATTTGATTGAATTTATACTTGCACACAAAAATATAGAATTTCAGAATTTTAAGAACAGAATGTGCAAGTACTCAATTCTATCGCTATAATAAGTGGCTATATGGATCGTGATCCACAAAGAGGGATTAGCAATGGAAGCTTTTTAATAAGTTCTCTTTTATTCTACAAAGTATAGTTAAAGATCTTCTTTTAGTTCTTTAAAAGAAAAGAAAATATAAGTTACAGTTAAGTTAAAAAGAAAGTGGTAGATTGAGAAGGTGGAGAAAATAGAAAATTGATATATACAAAGAAATTGAAAAGAGTGATAAAAGAGTTGGTATTCTAAACTAAAGAATTAAAAGAAAGAAAACTAAAACCTAAAAAAACTTACTTACCTCTTTGGCGCCTGCTTACCTTTGACCCATATCGACGATTTACCTTGGTTTAAAGGCGAGCACAGTATGACACATAGGATCTTCCTCATCCCCGATCTGCACTACGAAATAAAGGGGCAAGCTGCACTAGCATAGGAATGGCTATCCATCACCATAAGCCATCAACGGCACTTGCAAGGGCAAGGCAACTTCGAGGCTATCAGAGTCATTTGGATTTACAAAACACAGAAGAGAGAAGCAAACAAAAATAAGAATAAAGAAGAAAAGAAACTTTGATTCAATTCAAATAACAATGAAAGAAAAGGTTACTTACACCGGTATCACTCTCAGTACAAGCTTGTTCTCATTCCTCTATGAAAGTCTCCTCTCCTCTCAGTTACATAAAGAAAATAAAAATTACATAAAAGAAAACTAAAAATCTAAGTTATAAACTATAGTATAGCCTAAATTCTACTCTCTGCTTGGTCATTCTCATTTGCCTTTGAGATTGCAGGTATAGGAGAAATGTGGAGGGTAGAGGAGTATGAATATAGGAAAAGCTGGCATTTCTAATTTGAATCCTCCCCTTATCTCTAAACTTGATTTGATATGGATATTCAGTTCTGATCTGCAGCTCATTGGCTTGTTGATTGCTGAATATACCTTAACAAATGACAGAATTAAAAATAGTGATCAACATAAGAGTTGTAGCCCTTTACGTTTTCTTTCGTATCATCTTAAACCATTAGATTTGAGTTTCGGTAGTGAAAGTTATGATTCAAATACTAAAATGTATCCAGTCAGAATTCGAGTCAAAATTGCTTCATCTCATTAGTTAATCTTCTCTCTATCCATTTATCCCTTTGGATTTTAAATTTGGACTCTATATTTGATGTTATCCTCAATTGATGTTTAGCTAACCAAAATGGATTTATAAAAATTCAAATTTTACCGGTTTTCATTTAGTGTTATCTTTCTGATTTTCTCTAATCTTCAGTTGAACATTTGCCTTAATCCGTAATTCTTTCTAACTAGATCTGGGATCATCCTCAGTTAACCAAATAGAACAAGTTAAATCTAATTTTAACTAGTATTTATTTGGTTTAGTCGTCTTTCTCTTCATGATTATCTTCTATAAAATAGGCATTTAAGACAAAAAAATTAGTAGATTTATTACACGATAATTGTAGGAGTGTAATGAAACGAATGTAAAATATGTGTATGTGTAAATCACCTAGAGGGGGGGTGAATAGGTGATGATGCTAATCTAGAAACTAAATGCGCTAAATGCGGAAGCTTAAAACAAATTTGCAATCACACTTAATACAACACACAAGTGTGGTCGAATTCCCCGTGAAGGGCTCTAGACTAACTCCTCTTGATTCCCCTAAATATGGGTTGAGGTGCATATGAAGCTCTTGTGGTTAAGTACAAGTGAGGCACACACACAAGCAAGCCAAGCATATAAGGATGATAAGCAATATGAAATAATGCAAGGCACAAATGCAAGCAAATATGAATGATATGGCAATATGAATAATACAAAGCACAAATAAAAGAGATAGAGTTGAGAGACAATGGATCAAACGCAAAGACAAGATATGTTTCGAGGTTCGAGCCCCTAGCTCTACATCCCCGCCTTCACCGAGAAGGATTTCCAATCCATTATCTCCCACCGAGGGAACCTCCACCGAGGAGGATTTGTTACAACAAAGGGAGTACCGAACTCCTCTCTCAAACACCTCCTCACAACCGAGGGGTAGGCCCGTAGCCAAACAACAACCACAATCACCTCTACCGAAGAGGGATCCAAACCAATACCACTCCGATCAACCTCTACCAAAGAGGGATACAACAAATACAAGGAGGGTTTACAATTATGGAGGCTTCCACAACCTCAAACAATCTCTTTTCCACAAAACAAAGATCCTAAATAGATTAGGATAGAAGATAAGCTCAAGTGGATATCAAGGTGTTTTTGGAAAGCAAACAACAAAGAAAAACTACTTGGGAAATCTCTTGTAGATGATAGAAATAAAAATCCAAACAATATCCCAAAAACCTAGTTTTCTTTGATTTTTCAAAACCCTTGAAAAACAATAAAGATGAAATCTTTTAAGCTTTAAAACACTTTTTAAAACTTTAAAAACACTTCAGAAAAGTAGGAATTTTTGCTCTTAAAAATCTTGGTTAAAACCCCCAAGAAATGGGGTATTCATAGCCCAAACAGAAAACTAGCCGTTAGGCTGATCTGGCAGCCTGACAGGCTTGCGGTCGACCGGCCCGGTCGACTGCCAACGGTCTGAAATATGACCGTTGGGGCATCCGGTCGACCGTCCGGCCGACCGCCCAGATACAGGAGCAAAGCTCTCTGGTCCGGTCGGCTGCCCGGCCGACCGTCCCTGTGTCTGCCAAACGTGCACAAGCCTGTGTACGTCGGTCGACCGCAAGGGTCGACCGGCCTTTAGTGCGGTCGACCCGTGCGGTCGACCGACCTGGCCTGTCAGCCACAGTCCTGGGTCAGAAAACTGTGTTAAAAATATTTCTAAAAATTCTTTTAAGTTTTGTAAAAATACCCAAAAATAGCTTTATCATTTTGCATTTATACATAAACATGTGATAAAAAGTTTAGCTCAAATATCAAGCATATGAAACCATTTTTGTGTTTTAACATTTTTACCAAAAACTAAAACTTGTATTTTATCAAACTTGTATTTTTCAATACATGAATAGGATAGTTAAAATAAGTTTGTATAAGTCATGTAAGCATGTATGTATATAGAGCACATCTAATATACATAAAAACAAAGTAAACTTGTTTTGATCAACTATTCATGAAAACACATATCGGTTAAACTAAAAACTGAAAAACCATAAAACGTGTGTGTTGTGCACTTGAGCATATCAACTATACTTATCTTTACACATGGATCTAAACACACTAAACTAAACTAGGATACCTATGTCTTCTTGACGATCTTCATCTTCAAGTTGACTCGATCCCAAACCGTGATCCACTGAGTGCAAATGAGTGATCTTGAAGCTCGGGCACCGGAATCACCATGTGAAGGCTTCCAAACTCATCTTTTTGAAGCAATCACCAACTAATATCTTGCTTAATGATCTGAAACTAAAATCACAAGATTATTAGTAAACATAACTACATGAGTTAATCATCATCAAAACTAGAGAGGAAGGCCTCCGGGCCAACAATCTCCCCCTTTTTGATGATGACAAAACTCATGGAGTTATATATGCATGGATTAAAGTTAAGCTTCAAAGAAGCTCCCCCTTAACTCATGCATAAACAAATAAACATAAATATGCAATGATATATATAAAACATGAAACATGCATAGATATGTATAAACAATAAAAGGTTCTACATACCAATGAAATGTTCAAAAATAAAACATGCTCTAGATACCAATTAAAATTCAACTAAGTTAAACTTAATATATGCAAAACATAAATATGCATATATCAAACTCAAATCTTTCTCCCCATTTTTGTCAATCATCAACAAAGGGGTAAAAATCAAAACAAAACAAAATCTTCTCCCCTTTTTAATACAAGGAAACAATCATCAATAAAGGGTAAAAGCAAAACTAAATCAAATAAATTTTTCTCCCCCTTTTTGTTCGAAACAATGAATCAACAAAGGGGTTAATAAAAAAAATTCTCCCCCTTTTTGTCTAAAACAAAAACAAAAACCAAATAGGGGTGACAATCAATTAAGGTACCAATTTAAGATATGTTAAAGTAGCATTTTGATACCAATTGAAAGTAAACATAAATCAATCAAATAAATGATATATGCGATATACATTCATGAAGAGGAAGATGTGAAGCTTCCCTACATAGATACATTACATGAAGGAGGGATGACAAGCCCTAATTCACATAACATACACTATGCAATGCATAAGAGAAGATGTGAAGCTCCCCCTACACACGTGTATCATATAAAGAAGAGATTGTCAAGCTCTTCAATACAAGATACACTCATCATGAATCTATATGTAGAAGAGATGTTAAGCTCTCCTTGCATATAGGCAATACAAATCAAAACTTTTGTATTTATCTTTTAAAACAAAATTTTGAATTTTCTCAATAAAACAAATTTGATACCAATTAAAGTATTATTCTTTTTTTTTAAACATATGATACCAAATTGAAATTATTATTTTTATCATAAAGTAAGAGAGTGGAAATACAAATACCAATTGTAAATATGAAAATCGAATTTTCTCCCCCTTTATGAAATACCAACAAAACATATGCATAAGCTTTTAATAAGATACCAATTGAAAAGCAATTGAAAACTAATCAATTGAAACAAAATTGAAGCTCAAGCTTAGCATAAACACAAACATATATATGTATGGAAAATAGATACCAATTGAAATTGATATTCTTGGAATTGAAGGCATACATACATACAAACATATATGAGTATACAAGAAAGGTCAAAATTGATACCAATTGAAAGAGTCAAATGATACCAATTGAAACAACAATAATGATCAAGTGTATACATCATATAACTACCACCCAACCATGTTCAAGTTTAAAATGATTTTCAGTATAAAGCATACATGAGGCATGGTCTCCCATCCAACCACCCATGGATGGTAGGGGTTTTCAAAATTAGGTTTGAAAAATATAGTCTGTTTGAAAACTCTACCAAAATGAAGAATATCGCAACTAGTTATATGAAAAATTTGTAAACTAGTACGAAATCCTTCAAGCAAGGAATAAAACAAAATTAATTTTCATAAACATGAAATTCACAAAATAGTTAACACTCATAATCAATTAAGCATAAATATGACTCATGAAAACAAACACATGATTAAACAATAAATGTGAGTGTACAAATACAATGTGAAGATCATAATCATGAAAATGGACAATAAGCTCAATATTCCTTGAAAACAAGAAAATCATCAACAACTTATTTAATCTTCAAGGTATATGTATGTCCTATACAAACTAAAGTATACATACAATCCAAACACAACGAGTCCACAAAGATATATGCATGAAGGCACGTGGCTCAAAAGAATGTATATGTATAAACAATAATTTGGATAAGATGGACATATACATGAAGTTAAACATAAACACATGGAAACATGAAACAAATCCAAAAATGGGAATACAAGTTTAAAATGCATGGATCATCAAAACTAGACTATACTAGCACATCTAATGGGTTGAAATAAGCATTCAAACTCAAACATATATATATTTATTTGTGGCCCACTATATGCACAAATATATACCTAGTCTTAATGAAAACTAACATTTAAAACATATATTCAAATCATGAAGCATAAAACAAATCATAAATCATCATGATAAACATAAACATGATTATTATTTAAATCCACATGTTATTAGAGCTATGATAAACATGATAGCTAAACAAATGTGAGAACACTAAAATAATGGTCCATATTAAATATGGGTGTCTCAAAGGCTATACATGCATGTCAATGGTCTAATAATCATGGCATTTTCATAATAATCTAAAAACAACAAAACATGCTATAAATAATGAACATGGAAAGCATGTAAACAATAATTAGGAGTTAGGAATCATTACCAAAACCTAGAAGGCAACTTTTCTTGTCTCCAAAACATGGTGGTCCTCTCCACTAAACATCCCTTGAAAGTGATGCATCCAAATGATTTCCATGAAGCTCGGAACGCATCCACTCCAAGGTACCGCTACTCTCACGTCATGCGAGAGCCCACTCCTACATCAAATATAAGAGGGGTGGTCTTTGGTACCCATATCTTATTGGGTCCATGGGGGTTAGTACCATTGCTAACCCAAACAAATTTATTTGCTAAATTTGAAACATGTATTCTATCAAAGCAAAATTTAGCAAGGTGGCCCTTACGTCCACAATGTGTACACGTGTACACATGAGCATACATGTGGTGATGGTGTCCGTGAGGAGCATGTGTATGCCGTGGGGGGTGTGCATGCAAAATAGATGGAACTTGTTTCTTTCGAAACAAAGATTCCAATCGTGTATGGTTCATGGCACATTGGCTAATAGTGGAGCCCAAACAATCTACCTTCTTCTTAAGCATGGATATATCATTATCAATTAAAGAAGAAGAGGTATATGCAATAGGTAGACTAGATGAAGAAGCTACACTAGCATGGCAAACATGTGCATCCATATTATTTTTCAAAACAATATTTTTCTTTAAACACACATCTAAATCATTTGAAATAGAAATTATTTTATTTTTCAAAGCAACATTCTCTTTTAAAACAAAATCAATTTTTGAAGACAAGTTTTCATTTTTCTTTAAAATAACATGGCAATCATTTTTAGATTTTAAAAATTCATTTTCTTTTAGTGCAAGGTCTAATTGAGATCTCAATGAATCCCTTTCATTAGAAATCTCCACCTTCTCTTGCAAAATCATATTAAGTCTAGAAAACAAATCTTTATTATCATTGTTATGGCCTAGACTTTTTTTTTCAAAAGTTTATATTTTTCAAACAATTTTTCACAAACAATAGACAACTCTTCAATCAAAGCATTGGCATCCATATAATCATGATCATCAAATGAAGAGCTAGCACTATCTAGTTGAGTATCCGAATGTACCTCAAGGGAGTCATTCCCTTGGATCATATGGCATTATTGTTGCTCGGATTCATCTCCACTAGATTCGTCCTCCGATTGGATTGGCACTTGAAGCTCGGAGGAGGTGGTGGTTGTCAACTTGTTCCACACTGCAAAGGCGGAATCAAGATTAAAACATGCATAAGATATTTTTAGTTAGCGTGCTTCTAATGGCCTCAAGGGCTTGTGCATTGGCCCCTATATGTTTGCTATCACTAAGGTAGGATTCCTTGGTAATGGCAAGGTAAACCTTATGTCCTAGGGTTTGTAAATAAATGGACATCCTAATCTTCCAAACAAGAATGTTGGAAGGGTCAAACATAGGTGGGGTCATGAAGTCCATGGATGTAAACTATATGTGTGCAAGCAAACAAATGTGCAAATGCAAATGGTAGATTAGCAAACAAGGATCTCACTCTTAGGATGTTAAGCCTAAGTATCAGGAGCATAGGCTCTGATACCAATTGTAAATCACCTAGAGGGGGGTGAATATGTGATGATGCTAATCTAGAAACTAAATGCGCTAAATGTGGAAGCTTAAAACAAATTTGCAATCAGACTTAATACAACACACAAGTGTAGCCGAATTCCCCGTGAAGGGCTCTGGACTAACTCCTCTTGATTCCCCTAGATATGGGTTGAGGTGCTATATGAAGCCCTTGTGGTTAAGTACAAGTGAGGCACACACACAAGCAAGCCAAGCATATAAGGATGATAAGCAATATGAAATAATGCAAGGCACAAATGCAAGCAAGTATGAATGATATGGCAATATGAATAATACAATGCACAAATAAGAGAGATAGAGTTGAGAGACAATGGATCAAACGCAAAGACAAGATATGTTTCGAGGTTCGAGCCCCTAGCTCTACATCCCCGCCTTCACCGAGAAGGATTTCCAATCCACTATCTCCCACCGAGGGAACCTCCACCGAGGAGGATTTGTTACAACAAAGAGAGTACCGAACTCCTCTCTCAAACACCGCCTCACAACCGAGGGGTAGGCCCTTAGCCAAACAACAATCACAATCACCTCTACCGAAGAGGGATCCAAACCAATACCACTCCGATCAACCTCTACCAAAGAGGGATACAACAAATACAAGGAGGGTTTAAAATCTTGGAGGCTTCCACAACCTCAAACAATCTTTTTTTCACAAAACAAAGATCCTAAATAGATTAGGATAGAAGATAAGCTCAAGTGGATATCAAGGTGTTTTTGGAAAGCAAACAACAAAGAAAAACTACTTGGAAAATCACTTGTAGATGATAGAAATGAAAATCCAAACAATATCCCAAAAACCTAGTTTTCTTTGATTTTCTAAAACCCTTGAAAAATAATAAAGATGAAATCTTTTAAGCTTTAAAACATTTTTTAAAACTTTAAAAACACTTCAGAAAAGTAGGAATTTATGCTCTTAAAAATCTTGGTTAAAACCCCCAAGAAATGGGGTATTTATAGCCCAAACAGAAAACTAGCCGTTAGGCTGATCTGGCAGCCTGACAGGCTTGCGGTCGACGTCTGAAATATGACCGTTGGGGCATCCGGTCGACCGTCCGGCCGACCGCCCAGATACAGAGAGCAAAGCTCTCTGGTCCGGTCGGCCGCCCGGCCGACCGTCCCTGTGTCTGCCAAACGTGCACAAGCCTGTGCACGTTGGTCGACCGCAAGGGTCGACCACCCTTTGGTGCGGTCGACCCGTGCGGTCGACCGACCTGGCCTGTCAGCCACAGTCCTGGGTCAGAAAACTGTGTTAAAAATATTTCTAAAAATTCTTTTAAGTTTTGTAAAAATACCCAAAAATAGTTTTATCATTTTGCATTGATACATAAACATGTGATAAAAAGTTTAGCTCAAATATCAAGCATATGAAACCATTTTTTTGTTTTAACATTTTTACCAAAAACTAAAACTTGTATTTTATCAAAATTGTATTTTTCAATACATGAATAGGATAGTCAAAATAAGTTTGTATAAGTCATGTAAGCATGTATGTATATAGAGCACATCTAATATACATAAAAACAAAGTAAACTTGTTTTGATCAACTATTCATGAAAACACATATCGGTTAAACTAAAAACCAAAAAACCATAAAACGTGTGTGTTGTGCACTTGAGCATATCAACTATACTTATCTTTACACATGGATCTAAACACACTAAACTAAACTAGGATACCTAAGTCTTCTTGACGATCTTCATCTTCAAGTTGACTCGATCCCAAACCGTGATCCACCGAGTGCAAATGAGTGATCTTGAAGCTCGGGCACCGGAATCACCATGTGAAGGCTTCCAAACTCATCTTTTTGAAGCAATCACCAACTAATATCTTGCTTAATGATCTGAAACTAAAATCACAAGATTATTAGTAAATATAACTACATGAGTTAATCATTATCAAAACTAGAGAGGAAGGCCTCCGGGCCAACAGTATGATCATACACTATGAATAAAAGGGCAAGCTAAACTAATAAAAGAATGGTTGTTCATCACCATAGGCCATCAAGGGCACTTGCAATGGCAAAGTAGTCTCGAGGCTATCGGATTCACTTGAATCGCAAACACATCAGAGGAAATTAAATAAAAACAAGAGTAAAGAAGACAAAAACTTCAATTCGATTCAAATAACAATTAAAGAAAAGACTTAGTTACACTGGTTTCACCCTCAGTACAAACTTGCTCTCATTCCTTTATGAAACTCGTCTGTCCTCTCAGTTACATAAAAAAAAAATTACATAAAAGAAAAAATAAAAACCTACACTAAATAATTAAAAACTGGCCTAAGAATCTATCTCTACTTGATCATCCACTGTGGTCTCTGAAAACCCAGTATTTATAGGCAGAAATAGAATAAGGAGAAGAGTATATAGATAGGGGTATATGGCGCTTCCCCAGATTCTCTGGGATTGTTGCCGACCCGCAAGTATAGCCGTAGATCCTCAGCTCTATTCTGGCCAAATGACCAGATCTTGGGGGGCATATCTTGATTCTTTTGTTATATTGTCACATCCACTTAGTTTCTCTATTTAGATTCTGAATTTGACGATATCTTCGGTTGATCTTTAGTTTTAACCACTTGATTCTCCCAAAATTGAATTTAACCAACTAGATTTGGGATCATCCTCTTCTAACCAAATAGATCTAGTTAAATCTGAATTTAACTGATATTTATTTGATTTTATCCTCTTTCTCTCCATGATTATCTTCTGCAAAATAGACATTTAAGATAAGAAATTTAGCAGATTTATTACATGATAAATATGGAATGTAATAAAGAATAATGCAATAAATGTGTGCAATCACACCCCTACACCTATCTTTTGCTCATCTTAAAGCAAAGCAACAAAACTAAAGTAAAGATTATTAGAACACTTTCGCAGGTCACGCGATTGCACTGAGCATGTGCAACAAGCCGTTAAACCTCTAGGTTTCTCCTAGAAGACAAGTTTTATCTCGTGAGGGTTTTCAGTAAATTGCACCTAAATCCATAAAGAAAAAGCAACAAAGAGTTAGTATTTTCGAAAAGCATTTTAAAAGAGAAAATATTTGAGATATTGTTGTAAGAGTTTAAGTAATTTATAAGTTATAGGAAAATTAAACTTTTCATTCCTAAACTTAGTCTCTATTCAAAAACTTGTCATCAATCAAAGTAAGAAGTTAAATTGTATTTCTCATTTAGTCCATTACTTTACCCTAAGTCATATGCACTTTTGTGACCGTAAAGCTTTGACTAAAGGTTCTTTAATTTTAACTCTTATACCTTATTTATTTATTTATTTTGGTGGTATTATTCTTTTATTCCATCAGGCTTCCTAATCTGCCCATGTAAAGAGCCTTTAGTTCATAACACCCAAACCGGACAGTCTTAGGGTACCAGGTGAGAAAACACCTATAAGGACTTAAGCACTCGAGCAAACAAGGCCACGAAACTGAGGATTTTTATTGATAAAATGTACTCCTTTTAGGCGTGAATACTTATACTTCATGAGGCACAAATACCCGGCTTAATCAAAGGAAATATATATATTTTCAAACTTATCACTCATCTTTCGTATAAATACCAAGGCTTTCTTAGGTCAAAGCACCTAGCTAATCAATAATTAAATTTGTTTATTTTTCATAGATATATATATATTTTCTTTCTTTATAAGAATCTTTATTTTTGAACCTTAAGTATGTAAGTGTATAAAGTGTGCATATTTCATCAAGTAAAGATCAAGACTAAATTACTTTCACAAATTTTCTTCCTAACCCTAAAAATCAAACAAGTCATCTTATTTTGACCCAAGTGTAAGAAATCCTAATTATGATTCACATATTCTTTAAAATTGACTAAATTTCTTATAAATAATATATCAAAATATTGTTCTATTTTCAAAAAGTTTTTAAAGTAAAGAAATTGTTAATATTTTATTAATAATAATAAAAAGAAAAATCTAAGTTATATTAGAACCCTCCCCCACACCTATCTCATGCATTGTCCTCAATATATGAATTAAGGTATAGATGCATGAAAAAGAAGAAAGGGAAGGAAAACATTACTTTATGGTGGTGGTTCCGGTGGTGGTCTGATTGGGTCAAGCATTGCTACCCAATCAAGATAATATAGTGATTCACGGAACTCACCTTTATTTACCTCTTTTCTATTTATATATTTACAGTCCCCAATATGAATAGGATCATGAAAGATCCTATCGTTAAACTTACTCCCTTTACATGATTAGTCTTAAAAAAATCATCATGGAGTCATCATGGTCTATACTTATGTCCAACAAAAGAATGTAACTTGGTGGAATGGTTGACTTGGGCTCAAGAATGATAGGTTCAGGGACCAATACTAACTCGAAAAAATCAACTTTGAGTTCAAGAGTTGTTTTGGTTTAAGAGTTGAGTCCAAATTTAAGAATTAAAATTTATATTCGTTTCCCATCAATGGAATATGACTATCTAAAATTGGTGATTCCATTTCTAGATCTATGGGTACGGGAATAAATGTTGGCTTGGAAAATTGGTCCAAATTGGGTAAAAATACCAGAGTCAACATAGATTCGAAGATGGAAACTGAATCACAAAGTTAGAGATTGAGTTCACATTCATAATCAAGTTCAATCTCATTAAAATGAAAACTTGCCAATTCGTCTATGAGCTGATATTGGTCAAGTTCAAGGTTTCATGGTGAAATTAAATCTTGATCAAAATTTTCAAGATATCATGATTCTTTATTTTCATCAATATGGCTAGAAGTGTTGATAATAGTCAAAGATTGGGTAAAGAGAGTTTCCTTATTCCTACGCATATTTTTCAATCTACTAAGTCTTACTTCTATCATATTGAGTGGATCATTTTGGAATTGAATCATAAATTCTATACTCTTTTTGAAGTCGGCATGTTCTTCTTGAAAAATAGAGTGAGGATCTATGACTTGAAATTTTTGAAGGGATTTTGAGTCTTCTAGAATTTGAATTCGTCGCTCAAGCTCGTCTAAGGCTTTCATCCTCTTTTTTCAATCAATTGATTCTTCTAATGGTTGTTTGGAAGAAGGAGTATATGAAGCAGGATGCTGGTAGGGTGGTTGACAGTATGACTCGGGGGAGTTATATCCCCATTGACTCTGTGAAGAGTAGTGATGATTATTCCATTCTTGTTCATAGTATTGGGACTGGGGCATGTATTGATTCGGATAAGACCAATCCAGCACACTAGGTTGGTTAAAGTTATGATATATCAGGTTAGTAACATCCGAAAAAGAGGTCGAGATGTAACATAGATTACCACTAAAGTTGAAAAAATTGTTGTTATAAGACATATCATACAAGAAAAGTCAAAATCAAACAAAGAAAAACAAACAAATAAACAAACAAAAAGAGAAAATCTAACCTAAGTTAGGGTAAACCTTAGATCTAGACGACTCCTAATTGGTTAAACTGTCCAGGGGGAGTATATTGCCGAATCTAATCACAAGTTAATTGGCCAGGTAGGGGCAAGATCAGTAGGAGATATCCGTACCTAAGCAACGGGCCAAATTATATCAAACACCAACCTTTGGGGTTCGCCCTTCAATCTCCAACCTTAGACACTGATTTGGCAAGACTCAAATTCAAATCAACTTCCCCTTAGGTCAGTCTCCTATATGAGTCCGAGATGTCCCTAGGGCTAACGTCTACTCAGTTTTGTTAGGCTTGGGTTAGTGAATGAGGAGATTTTTTGTTGGCTAAGGGAGGGTAATAACTTTCCACCTTATCTTGTTTATAGGACAAGCCCTTAAATCAATTTAGTGCAATGTGTAAATGAAAAGCAACACTTAAGCAATGTAAACAATTCAAAAGTGTTCCTAGGCTACATACTATGCACACGTACCTTTGCTCCAATACTCTTCAACTGTAATGTAAAATGTAAACGAATTAGACACACGCCTAAATGTAAGTCTAAACTATTTCTAACATTTAACAAATATCATTTTACTGTTGAGGTTAGAAAGTATGTATAGTGAGACAAATAAAGGAATAAATAGCTACAGAAATTTAGCTTTGCAATTCAACCAACCTGCAGAAATATAGGTTAGTAGTTCACTCAGATTGCCACTGAATATAGCAAATCTCAGGGCTTTTGGCTCTGCTTTCTTGAGCAGAGTCCAGGGCTACTTTTATATCAACTATAGCAAAAAATTTCTTGATATCTATCCCTGCACACTAAGAACAAAGAAGAAAGCTAACCAAGAATGTAAATCTAAAAAGAAAATGACTTACCGTTCCTCCCCGGCAACAGCGCCAAAATTTGATTGAGATTTTAACCTACACACAAGAATACAGAATTTCAAAACTTAAAAATAGAATGTGCAAGTACTCAATACTACAACTATAGCAAGTGGCTATACGAGTCGTGATCCACAAGGAGGGATTAGCGATGGAAGCTTTTTTTGCAAGTTCCCTTTTAAGTTACAAACAATGGTTAAAGATCTTATTTTAGTTCTTTAAAGGAGAAGGAAAATGGGTTAAAGTTAAGTTAGGAAGAAAGTGGTAGATTGAGAAGGTGGAGAAAATAGAAAATGGACATATACAAAGAAATTGAAAAGAGTGATAAAAGAGTTGGGTGTTGACGTTGGTGATCTAAACTAAAGAATTAAAAGAAAGAAAACTAAAAATTACTTACCTCTTTAGTGCTCATATACCTTGGATCCGTAGCTACGACTTACCTAGTCTTGAAGACGATCAAGTATGGTGTGTAGGATCTTCCCATTCCCTATCTACACTATGAATAAAAGGGCTGGCCAAACTAACAAAAGAATGGTTGTTCATCACCATAGACCATCAAGGGCACTTGCAATGGCGAAGTCGTCTCGAGGCTATCGAATTCACTTGGATTGCAAACACGTCAGAGGAAAGTAAACAAAAACAAGAGTAAAGAAGAAAAATAAATTTTGATTCGGTTCAAATAACAATGAAAGAAAAGTAAAAGTTACATAAAAGAAAAAATTAAAACCTAGACTAAAAGGAATGAAAAAGTGGCCTAAGAAACTATCTCTACTTGATCGTCCCCTGTGGTCTCTGAAAACCCAGTATTTATAGGCAAAAATGGGATAAGGATAAGAGTATACATATAGGGGAATCTGGCGCTTCCCCAGATTGCCTGGGATTGCCGCGGATCCGCAAGTATAGCCGCAGATTCGCGACTCTATTCTGGCCAAATGGCCAGATCTTAGGGGCGCATATCTTGATTCTTATGTTATATTGTCATATCCACTTGGTTTCTCTATTTTGGCTCTGAATTTGATAATATCTTTGGTTGATCTTTAGTTTTAACACTTGATTCACCTAAAACTGAATTTAACCAATTGGATTTGGGATCATCCTCCTCTAACCAAATAGATCTAGTTAAATCAGAAGTTAACTAATATTTATTTGATTTTATCCTCTTTCTCCCTATGATTATCTTCTGGAAAATAGACCTTTAAGACAAGGAATTTAGCAGATTTATTACATGATAAATGTGAAAATGTAATAAAGAATAATGCAATAAATGTGTGCAATCAGTTGGTGATATCCGAGCTAAAAAAGTTTAGGGTGAAATAGGATTACTATTAAAGTAGGAAAAATTGTGGTCACAATCCGTTTTACACAAAAAACAAACAAACAAATAAAGGAAAAAAAATCTAGCCTAAGTTAGGGTAGACCTTAAACCTAGACAACTTCTAACTGATCCATTGTCCACAAGAGGTATATTGCAGCAATCTGACCATAAACTAATCGGCCAGGTAGGAACAAGATCAGTAGGAGTATCCGTGTCTAAGTAACGGGCCTAATTATACCAAATCACTAATCTTTGAGGTTCACCTCTCAATCCCCAACTTTTGACACTGATTGTCTAGGGTCAAATTCTAACAACTCCTTATTAGGTCAATATCTTAATGAGTCCGAGATATCCCTAGAGCTAACATCTACTCAATTTTAAGTTAGACTTGGGTTATTGAATGCAATGGAGATGGTTTTTGAGTTAAGAAAGGGTAATGACTTCCCCACCTTATCTTATTTATAGGACACACTCTTAATCGTTTTAGTGCAATGTGTACATGTATATAAAAGCAACATATAAGTAATATAAATAATTCAAAAGTGTTCCTATATTATGTAGGATCTATAAACAAGCAACACAAACACTAGAGGGGATAAATAGTGTTTATAAACTTTTTAAATAAAACTACTTGCAGGAAAGTAAAATTCACATAATATAACTCAGAAAAATACAAACGCAAAGATAAGAAATTTTATCCTGGTTCGATCCTTGTGACCTACGTCTAGTCCCCAAGCAATCCGCTTGAGATTTTCCTTATCCTGATTTTGATACACCCTCAAAATCAACTCCTTGTACACCACTTGACAAATAGTCTCTGCCAAATCCGCACAACTCTTCTCTTTACCAAGAAGACAACAAATCTTTGAATGAATACTAAATCCTATAAGCCTTGAATTTGTATGTGATTGTGGATAAGGTCACTTATAGTACTTTTAGAATTCTTCACAAAAGAGTAGGAATTATGTGAAGAACTGAAAGTAGAAGCAAGTTTTGAGTCAAACAGAAATTTGAACAGAGTTTTTGAGCAGAAACTACTTGCATGAATGTAAAATTCATAGAATACAACTAAGAAAAATGCAAACGCAAAGACGAGATTTTATCCTGTTTCGGTCCTTGTGACCTACGTCGAGTCCCCAAGCAACCCGCTTGAGATTTTCCTTAACCAGATTTTGATACACCCCCAAAATCAACTCCTTATACACTACTTGACAAACAGTCTTTGCTAAATCCGTACAACTCTTCTCTTCACCAAGAAGACAACAAATCTTTGAATGAATATACTAAATCTCATAAGCCTTAAATCTGTATATGATTATGGATAAGGTCTCTTATAGGAGGACTTTCAGAATTCTTCACAAAAGAGTAGGAATTGTGTGAAGAACAGAAAGTAGAAGCAAGTTTTCAGACAAACAGAATTTTGAATAGAGTTTTTAGGCAAAACAACTTGTGCTTTGAATTAGTGAATTCATCCTAGGATAACATCTCTATTTATAGGTGAAATCTATGGTCAGTTAGGGAAGTTAGCAATTCAAATTTGAAATTTAAAACGTTGGATAAAACACCAGAAATCAATAACTATTTAACAGTCAGAAACTACTGTTAATCGATTAGGGTCTATGGGGTAGTCGACTAGAAGAACAATTTTTGCCTACATAAGTCGACTATAAGAGGAAGTTAGTTGACTATATAAAAACTAATACGGATGATAAGTTTTTGGAAACTGTAATTAGTCGACCACCGAAAAAATAGTAGTCGACTATAGCATGAGTTAGTCGACTATAATTATAGGTAAGTCGAATAATACTGCTAATCAGTCAAAATACAGAGAAGTGATATTTTTTGTGGAAGAACAAAGTCGACTATATAAAGATCAAGTCGACTAAACTGGGGTATAGTTGACTTATATGACTATATTGTGTGTGATCAAGGCTTTTGACAAATATCCTAAAAAATACACAAAAATATTCAAATTCTACATATGAGTTTGAGTAACCAAAGCTCTATAGAAATACTTGAGATAGAGGTCCAATGCATCCGTATCACTTTTGCTATTCATCATCAAAATCTATCAATCTGTAAGCTTCAACATACTACATGCTATGCACACGTAGCTTTGCTCCAGCACTCTTCAACAATAATAAGATGTAAACGAATTAAACAAATGCTTAAATGCAAGTCTAATCATTTTTTAGCATTTACAAACAATAATGTTATTGTTTAATTAAATACAGTATGCAAAACATATCAATAAGAAAACCTTGTAGATGCGAAACTGTATTTTATAATGTGGAAGCACCTACAAAAAACTCAGTTAGAAGTCCATCTCCTTTGCCGCGCAGACGCAGCGTTAACCGCATTTTCACGGTAGAAAGGAAGGCTCTGGTGCTCTGCCTTCTTGAGCAGAGGCACAAAGTAGCAATATGACCACTGCACCTTTTGGCTTCCTGAAATTATTCCCTGCATATAAAACAAAGAAGAAAGTTAAATTGTTAAGCAAATTAAAAAGATTACTTACCATCCCTCCCCTGCAATGGGGCTAAAATTTGATTGAGTCTGAACTTGCATAGAAAATTAGAAGTTTAGAATTGAAGATAGAAAGTGATATGTTGCTCAATGCTACTGCTATGATAAGTGGCTATATGGATCGTGATCCACAAGAAGGGACTGCGATAGAAGCTTTTAAGCAAGTTTTTTCTAAGTTACTTATATCGGCTAAAGATTTCTTCTTTGTTTTTTTAAAAAAAGAAAAATTTTAATGTTAAAGAAGAAGACAATAAAGAAGAGATGGTGATATTTCAATTAAATGGAAAACTAATTTTGAAAAATGAAAGAGAAATAAAGAAAGGTGTTGATGTAAAGTTGTTTCTAAACTAAGAAATAAAGAAAGAAAGAAAACTAAGAAAACTTGCTTCCCTCTTTGGTGCTTATTTACCTTGAATCCGTTACAACGACTTAGCTTGGCTTGAAGGCGATCACAGTATTGCATATAGGATCTTTCCTACTCCAAAACTGTTTAACTTAATAAAAATGCAAGGAGGAAGAAATACTAAACTATTACACAATTAGAAATAGATACCTATCACCATAAGATATCAGTAGCACTTGCAAGGGCAAAGTGATTGATGAAGAGAAATTGAATTGAAATAAAGAAAAAGTTGAAGTAAGAAAGTTCTTAGTCTCTTCTTAATTTATCCGCGTAGTAAGGGCTAGACGGGCGAATCTATAGGGAAGGATGCGATGGAAGCTTTTTGGAACATATTCTCTAACAAATAGCTTGAAAAAAGAATATTTATTGTAAGAAAAAAAATTTAATTAAGCAAACGAGATTATAATCTACTAATCATCTACCATAACTAAGTGTTAGTTTAAGAGGGAAGAACATCATATTGAAGCTATAAAAATCTACCTTAGTATTTTGATTGAGAATCAAGTAAGATGAATAAAAATATTGTAACCTAATTAGAGTACACTGATTATAATTAAACTTTAGTTCATATTAGTTTTTAAACATAGCATAAGAAAAGTCTTTTAAACTTAACAAGATGCTATCAAAGTTTCTAAATTTGAACTAAGAATAATTATGAAAAAATGCAACCCTAAATTAATTCAACTTAATTAACTATTTATCTTCAAGAATTATCAATTCAATCCTAGGGTTTCTATTAAGCATGGATTTCAATCACTTCATCTTTTGACTAAACTTAGTTGATCGAGAGATTAGCAAACTACAAGTTAATTTAGTTATCAATATTTTTTTATTTTAACAAGATTTATTTTAAAGAAATAAAGTTTCATCAACAAGAAAAGAAGAAAAGAAAACAAAAGAAACTAAAGTAATAAAAACTAAATTAAAGAACAAGAGAGATGAAAAGAATAATGAACCTTTATTAATGGATGTCACCGGCCAATTTCAAGTTCTTCTTCTTTAAAAATCTTCTTCTCTAAAAAGAAAGTAAAATAATACAAAAAAATCAGAAAATAAAATGGCTAAACAAATAATCCTATACTCAATCTCTGAGATGCCTCTCCTCTGTTGCTCTTCAGGGGTATATATAGGCATATACATTTGAGAAGTAGAGTCCTAATATAACATTATCCCTCAATTGCCGCACCAACCGCCTCAAAAGGGTCCATGGCAAAAGCGTGGATTCTGGCCCTGCGCTTTGGTGTGTGGCCTCCTCTGGTCCGTCTATCTGGCGATCTATCCTCAGAAACTTTAATTTATCTCTGAATTTTAAAATATGACGATCTCCTAGATAACTTGAAGATCAAGTTATATCTAAATCCCAGTTAAAGTCAAATTTTCATCTCTTTATCTTTATCTCGTTGTGCAAGCAACCAGATTTAAATAGAAGTTCACCTCTATCTTTAATTAGGATGAGGATTCATCTATTTTATCCTTCTCCTCTAGATTTTAAATCAAATTAATTTAAAACCCAAATTTAAATGAGATATAAAAGATGCTTCCTTTATCTTCCAAATAAATCTTTATTTTTATAATCTTGTGGGTTTTTGAGCTTCTTTTGGGCTTTTGCATGGATTATAGAGACCAGCAAATCACTAAATAATAAATAAATTAATAGTAATGTTGTTTAAAAATTAAGCATGGAAATGTGAATAAAAATATGCATTATTAATGACTATTCACAACCCACACCTATCTTTTTACTTGTCCTCGAGTAAAAAAAAAGTAATTTAACTATTCTAATATCACTTTCATGGGTATCACGATTGCACTTAGCATGTGCAACAAGCCGTTAAACCTCTAGGTTATGTAAGTACACCTAGAAGGGGTGAATAAGTGTACAAGCTAATTTAAGGCAAATGATGTAGAATTTAAAAACTAATTGCTAATATACTATGTGTAACCAAGAGTGAGGCCGAATTCTCCGTGAAGGGCTCTGAAACTACTCCTCGAGATTCCTCTAAATTAAGAGTTGAGGTGCTATTAGAAGCTCTCTTGGTTGTACACAAGTGTGGGCACATAAACAATATCTAGCATATATATGAATGAGCAATAAAGACAATGCAAGATATTAAAAGAGAGAGAAAGAGAGAAAATAGATCAAACGCAAATATAGTGATATGTTTCAAGGTTCGAGCCATTGCTCTATGTCCCCGCCTTCATATAGAAGGATTTTCACTATGTTCACATAGGACCTTCCACAAAGGGCCTCCACTGAGGAATTACAACTCAACACTGTGAGAACATAACTCCTCTCTCTATACAATCACCTCTACACAAGAGGGAAGATACAAAGCCTAGCACAAAGAAAAGGAGAAATAAAACTTAGTGATCCAATGATCACAAACTCTCTCTTGGTGACCTTGAAAGATCACAAATAATTTTTCTCACAATATAAAGATTCTAAAGATAGATTTGAGATGATAGCTCAAGTATATGAGAAAACAAAGTATTTTGAAAAAGAAACAATAAAGAAAATACTTGAAAAAACTTCTAAATAGATATGAAAATGAAAATGAAAACTAAATTCCCAAAGACTTGTTTTCTTTTGATTTTTCAAAACTTTGAAACAAATAAAGATAAGAGTTTGGGCACTAAAACCTCTTTTCAAAATTTTATTAAAAACACTTAAGAAGGTAGGGAAAAATTGCTCTTGAAAATTTTGGGAGAAATAGCCCCCAAAGACCCATTTTTATAGGGGCCTGAAAATATAGCCGTTGGGGCTCAGAATAGGTCTGAAATGACCTATTAGTCGACCGGCTGGTCGACCGGCCAACGGTCAGATTTTTGACTATTGGGGTTACCGATCGACCGCTCGATCGACCGCCCCAGAAGGCTCAGACCAGGGTTATAGGATTTGAAATCTATCTTGTTTAATCCCTATAAAATTCCATAAAATCACATAAAATACACAAAAATATGTTCATATAACTATTTGAAGTACAAATATATGTGATCAAAATTCAACACATATTACAAACTATTTGAACTATTTTTGAGCCATGAAAATTAAGCATTAAACCAAAAATGGTATTTTTCAAAAACCAAACTTTGAAATGGAAAATTAATTTTTCTCAAACTTGTATAAATATAAAAACATGATATTTAAACACTTTTAATGTACAGTGTGTATGGATAGAATTCAATACACATATAAAAGATATATCTATGTTTTTGACATTAAAATTAAAACTAAGTTTTGATAAAATAAAACTTAAAACACATGAACTAGAATCATCAAAATAAGTTTTTATGCAATATGAAACAATAATATATATGGATGAAATCTAATACACATTTAACATGTAAAACTTGTTTTGATTCTACCTAACCATGAAAACCATATATGTATTCTTGAAAATCTAAAAACAGTTAAATCGAAACCAAAACTAACTTTAAACCTTTTGTGTATGTGTGTTAACTTGAGCATATCAAAACAACCCTATCTTTATACAAGATCTAAAATAAAAACTAAAACTAAAACAAACCTAGACCAAAAGTCTTCTTGTCAATCTCTATCTCCAAGCCGACTCAATCCAAACTTGATACATAGAGCTTGACTCCAATCGTGCTAGATACGATCTTGACGCGTGAGCTCTTGAATCAATATGTGTTAGCTTCAAAACTGGGTTTGAATTCTTTGTTGAAACTAATCACCTACTAAGATCATGATCAATATCTAAAACTTATTAAACACAAAATCATTAGCAAACTAACTTCATAAGTTAGTCATCATTAAAACTAAAGTGAAGGCCTCTGGGCCAACAATCTCCCCCTTTTTGATGATGACAAAACTTATGAGGTTATACATACATAGATTAAGAATAAACTTCATAGAAGCTCACCCTTAACTTTTGCATGAATAAAACGATAAAGATATTCAATGTAAGCTCAAGATACTAATAAAAACAAATATATATACGTAAATAATGAATCAGATATGCTTATATAATCACAAATCTCCCACTCATCAACAAAGGGTGAAGATAAAGAAACGATATCATTAAACATTTAAAAATAAAGTTTTGAAACCAATAAAATAATCAATTGAAAGAAACCAACTGAAAGTGAAACTATCATTTTATCAATTGAAAATAAATAAATTTTTTTACCAATTGACACCAATAGAAAGACATGATACCAATTGAAAGTAAAAACTAAATTTTTTTGGGTAAACACTAAAACCATTTTACAATATAGATACCAAATTGAGAATAATACCAATTTAAGATTATTGATGCCAATATTGAAAATGTTAGTATATACCAAAACAAAATATTTTTCATCATAAAGAGTAGGAGTAAGATACTAATTGAAAATAAAATCAATTGAAAGATAAAATAAGAATTTTCTCTCCCTTTATGAAATACCAATAAAAACTTTGCATAAGCTTGTAAAAATATCAATTATCATTAAGAACATAAAACTTAGCATAAAATCAATTTGTACTAAAAAATGTATGGACATCCTAAAATAATTACAAGAAAAAAATCTATATGTATGTATGACAGAGCAATATAATATCAATTGAAATTAAGATGCATACATATAGAAAACAAATATGAGTATATAAAAATAAATTTTTATTAAGATCATCTATATCTCATACCTACCACCCTATTCAGGCACATGTTTAAATAGATTTTCAATGAGGATGTACAAGGCATGGTCGCTCATCTAACCGCCCCTTAAGGTAAGGGTTTTCAAAAATAAAGTTTGAAAATTATTTTAGCATAGATTGAAAAACACTACCAAATTAAAGAATAACGAAATTAGTTTTATGAAAATTGTGAATACTATTGCAAAATCTTTCAAGTAAGAAATAAAACAAATATATATTTCATAATATATGAGAATTACAAGAGAATCGACACTCAAAAATTTATGAAGTATATATAGGCTCATGGATCAAAATCATGAGTAAACAAAAGATATAGAGAGTATACAAGAATCATGTAAGGACCATATATACGAAAATAAATCAATAAAACTCACTTAAAATTCTTACTCAAAAATATAAAAATCATCAAATATGAGAAATTATATTTTTATCAAAAACTAAACAAGCTTTAAGGTATATGCATCTTTTGTCAAAACTAATAGTATACATACATATCCCAAACATAAACAAGTCCTCAAATGAATAATACATGAAAAGCAAGTGAATCTAGGTAACATGTATATTTAATAGTTTTTGGCAAAATTAATATATACATGAAGCTAAACATAAAACATGTAGAATAATAGGGAAAACAAGTAAAGATGCAAGAATTATCAAAACTAGGTCATACTAATACACCTAATGAGTACACAAGCAATGAAGTACAAACACATAATAATTAAGTGTAGCTCACTAGTGGTACAAATATAAGCATAAGTTTTAATAAAACTTTACATCTAAATAAGTAATAAAAACATAACGTACAAAAACATAAATAAATATAATCATTAGGTAAATGCAAATATTATTAACATTAGGATATACACAATAGCTAAATAATAATTGAGAACACAAACATATAAATCAATATAAATATGGGTGTATCTCAAGAACTATCTATGCATATCATATATCTAATTAACATTGTATTTAATATAATGAACATTAAAAGATGACATACTAAAAATCATCAATTGTAAAAGCATGTAAGCATAAATAAGGAGTTAGAGATAGTTACCAAAACCAATTGAACTAGTCTTTTAGTCTCCAAACCATGGTGGTCCTCCCACTTAAACATCCCTTGAAAGTGATGCATCCATAAATATGATATTTCGACTCGGATCGCATCCAGCATTAAGGCACGAATACTCTCATGTCATGTGAGAGCCCACACCTACATCAAATATAATAGGGATGGATTTTGGTACTGTTTAGACGGGAAAGGTGTTGTATTGTGGAGTATAATTTGCACACAAAATATATTCAATAAAAAGAGATAAGGTTTAGATTCAACCTCATGTGCTTTGATCACTCCACAAATGTATTACAAATGATTAATGTACCCTTTCCTATCTCCGTTATAGCATGGGCTATACCGAGTCGTTTCTCAGGGAGAGCTTGCGATGGAAGCGTTACGGTTCGTAGTGAAGAAAGAAAACGAAGATTCTTCTTTGTCTTAAAAGAATAAAAATGAATTGGAAAAAGAAGTAAAAGAATTGGTGAATTTGTTCATGATGGAAAATGAAAAGAAATCAAAAGGAGATTTGCTTGGAAATAAAACTAAAAGAATGAAAACTTTGTAGAAGATTTGAAGATGGAAAAAAAACCATGACTAGCTAACCTTACTACCTTGCTAAAAACTTACTAAACTCTGTGATGGTGAATGCGTGCCTCATGTTGATTCATTGGCAAAGATTTGTCTTGCGTGTTGGTCTAATTACTTTCCCACTTGAATGACGGGTGATCATTCTTGAACTTGTCTTGTAGCCTCATAGATGTCATAGGCCTACAAGATAGACTTTCAATGATGGAATCAAAAGAGCGACACTCAAGGGATGCTAAGGAAGAAGATACAACATTCATTAATTGAAGTAAAGAAGTTGTACAACAAATAGCATATGTTTGGTGATCCATCTCCATGTTCCATCAAGGCACTTGTTCTAAAGACAAGGCTCTAAATGAGGCACACATGAATCATATGGAATTACAACAAGAACTTGCCAAGCAATGAAAGTAACCCATCGGAGAAGAGAAGACCATACAACTTGCAAGATTAAAGATAGCAATCACCCATGAGTTAGTAGTTAGCAAGGTTAGTGGTTAGCTAGTTCATGTTAGAAAAGTTAGCTACTAGCCATAAGAAAAGAAAAGCAAAGCATGAATTAAAGTGCAAGTAAAGTAAAGCTAGAATTAAAGAAAGCAAGTAATACTAGAAAATGCAAGAGAAGATAGAAGAGAATGGATCAATCCTTGCTTCACAAGTTGTTACACCTTGGTATACACAAGCTTTCTCTCTCTTATAAACTCTCTCTTTACAGAATTTCTAGGGAGGAAGAAGATCTAGAGCACTACAAAAATCCTAGAGAGAAATCCTACAAAATACAAGCATCTAATCTCTAATCTCTCCTCTCTCCCTTTTGCAAAGGCCCTGGTCCAGTATTTATAGGCCTCAGAGAGAAGGATCCAGAACCCAAAACAGTTGGCAAAATCTGGCGCCCAACGGCCCTGTAACTGCCGCGCGCGCGGGGCAAGGCGCTGCCGTTTGGAAGCCGTTGGCTAACAGCTTTCTGTTGTGAGTTTGTTACGAAGTTGTTAGCCACGTGGACCTTCTGGAATCTTGAGTTGGCGCGTAGAATTCTCCAGATCCTGGGCTCAAACTTGGGTTCTCTTTTGGGCTTTGAATTAATTCCCTTTAATTATTGCTAATTAAAGAGATTTTGGGCCTTTTCTCATTTCAGATGTGGACCTGCAAAAATAGAGAGAAAAGGATTAAAAATTATGTTTTTATTTGCAATATGCATGGTATAGATGTGGTAAAATATGCAAAATTGAATATCAATCAGGTACCCATATCTTTTTGGGTCTATGGGAGTTAGCACCTTTCCTAAGCCAAAAATACTTACTTGCAAAACTCAAATTATTAATCTTATCTTAACAAAATTTTGCAAGGTGACATGTACGTCCACAATGTGCACAAGTGTACACATGAACATATAAAGAATCATGTGTGTGAGCATGATGAGTACGTGTAAGCCGTGACGGGTGTGCATGAATATGTGGAGTATGTTTTTTTCGAAATATAGATTCCAAACGTGTATGATTTGTGGCACATTGGCTCAAAATGAAGCCTAAAAAATCAACAATTTTCTTCAACATGCAAATATCATCAATAATAGTTGAAGAAGAAGTGGAGCAAGCATTCTTATCATTAGGAGATGTATCAATAGAACCATGACGAGAATGGGAAGCAAAATCATTTTTCAAAGAAGTATCTTCTTTTAAAATGCAATCTAACTCCTTTGAAATTAGAACAATTTTATTTTTTAAAGAGTCATTTTCTTTAAGAACAAAATCAAGTTTAAAGATAAAACCTCTCTTCAAAACATCATTAGGCTCATTTTTATTTTTTAAAATTTTATTTTCATTTAAAGCAAGGTCAAGTTGAACTTTCAATGAGTCCCTCTCATTTGAAATCTCAACCTTTTCTTGCATAGAATACAAATTTTTATTTTTCCTTTTTAAATCAAAACTCTTGCTTTTCAAAACTTTGGACTTTGAAAGCAAGTTTTCACAAAACATAGAGAGCTCTTCATTTAAAAATATGGGCATCCATACTACTATCAAGATCAATGGAAGAGCTAGCACCATCATCTAGTTGAGTGTCCGAGTTTACTTCAAGGGATCTTGGACCATGACGGCAGCTTTGTCAAATTTATCTCCACTAGATTCCTTCTCAAAAATGTATGTCTTTGTACCTTAGGAGAAGTCAATGTGTTCCACACTGTAAAAGTGGAATCACAATGAGAAACTATAGAAAATTATTCTTTACCTAGTGTGTGCCTAAATGTCTCCATGGCTTGTGTATTTACCTCTAGGTATTTGTCATTTTCAACATATGATTTCTTTATAGTGGCAAGGTAAACATGCAATCCTAGGGCTTTGAGGTATGCACTCATCTTAAACTTTCACATATCGAGTTGGAAGCATCATACAAGGGAGGGGCCAGAAAATCCATGAGTGTATAAATTATAAGTGTGCAAAGCAAACTAGATTAGTAATCCAAGAATCTCACTTCTAGGTGGTTAAACTAAATTTTAGGAGCGTAGACTCTGATACTAACTGTAAGTACACCTAAAGGGAAGTAAATAGGTGTATAAGCTAATTTATGGCAAATGATGCGGAATTTAAAAACTAATTGCTAACACACTATGTGTAACCAAGAGTGAGCCTGAATTCTCCGTGAAGGGCTCTGGAACTACTCCTCGAGATTTCTCTAAATTAAGAGTTGAGGTGCTATTAGAAGCTCTCTTGATTGAACACAAGTGTGGGCACAAAAATAATATCTAGCATATATATGAATGAGCAATAAAGACAACGCAAGATATTAAAAGAGAGCAAGAGAGAGAGAATCGATTAAACACAAACACAGTGATATATTTTGAGGTTCTAGCGTCTGCTCTACGTCCCCACCTTCATACAGAAGGATTTTCACTATGTGCACACAGGACCTTCCACAAAGGAACCTCCACTGAGGAATTATAACTTAACACCGGGAGTACACAACTCTTTTCTCTACATAATCACCTCTACACAAGAGGGAAGGCACAAAGCCTAGCACAAAGCAAAGAAGAAATAAAAGATAATGATCCAATTATCAAAAACTCTCTCTTGATGATCTTGAAAGATCACAAATAATTTTTCTCACAATACAAAGATCCTAAGGATAGACTTAAGATGATAGCTCAAGTATGTGAGAAAACAAAGTATTTTGGAAAAGAAACAACAAAGAAAACACTTGGAAGAAACTTCTAAATAGATATGAAAAAGAAGATCAAAACTGTTGGCCCAAAAGGTTACACTCTCCATTTGTTTAGAGTTTTGATGATAACAAAACAAATAAGAGATATTTGGTACTAATAAGTTTGTTCAAGATAAGTTTCAGGTTAGTACCATATTTGGAGGCCATTGCTTAGCTATTGCGAGAACTTCTAAGTTCATGGAGCAAAGAAGGCGTTTTGCACATCAAGGAAGGAACATAGAAGAGAAGGCTCTAGCAAGGCATTGCATGGCTCAAGATTGCTCAAGAGACTTAATTAGATTTATTTTTAGTTTATAGTTTTGTTAAAGAATAGTGAATAGGTTTGAAGCTCTATCACACACGTTTTTGCGCACATCTTATTTTCAAAAATATTTCTTATAATATGTACAAAATATTTTTGTATACAATCTTCTGGCTACAAACTCATTTTTATGTTTTATATATATCTCTATTCAAACCTACTTTGTTTAATTTTAAATTCCCTTCAAAATTCAGTTTCTGATTTGACTTTTGACCTGAGCCGGTCGACCGGCCGGCCGACCAACCCTGTGTCAGGTCATGTCGGTCGACCGTCCCAGTCGACCGTAGTTCTGGCAACAGGAGCGTATCCGTGTGCACGTTTTACGGTCGATCGGGCGGTCGATCGAACCTGCCTGACTGTAAGTCGTTGCTCTCTATATTTTTCGATCGACCGGGCGGTCGACCGAGAGCCGGCAACGGCTCTTATTTTTGAACGTTGGTTGACCGACCGGTCGACCGAGAGAGCCGTTTGAACAGTAACGGCTAGTTTTCTTAGCTATTTTATTTTTGTCTCTTTCTTTCTAAAAAGGGTTTAAATGATATTTACTGATCCTAATACTTTCTTATTGGCCTTAAGTGAGTTTTATCTTTAAACCCTAGCCCTCTACTATAAATAGGGGTGTTTAGGGAGAAGTTGCACACAAGAAAAATTTGCAAAAGTTTCAAAAGTTTAAGGCATTCAAAAGAGTTTGGTTTCTTGGTTTTTGTGCTGAAATTCTCTATCATTTTCTGAAGTGTTTTCAAGAACTCTCTGATTTCTTTTTCTTTTCTCCTTACACACAAGAGCTTCATTCCTACTCATTATTCTACAAGGATTATTGTAAGGGAAGAGAGTTTTGCAAAAGAGAGTTTGTGGTCTTTTGACTACCAAGAGAAAACTTGTACTTGTGATTGTGGAGTTGGGTACTCTGGTGTATTTGTAACATCTTTGTGAAGTTATAGTGGTTAGAAATCCTTCTTGGGAAGGCGGGGACGTAGAGCTGGGTGCTCGAACCTCGGAAAAATTCTCAGTGTTTGCGTTTGGTTTACTTGCTCTTACTTCTTACTTTACTTTCATTGCTCTTATTACTTGCTCTCAATCTTCATTGCAATATTTATTTGTTTTCATTCATCTTGTCAATCATAGTCCCATACAACAAGGTTGCATTGCGCACCTCTAACTCATTTCAAGAGGAATCAGAAGGAAGGAGTTCAGAACCCTTTACGGGGCATTCGGCTCTTAGTCTTGTTTTAGGCGATTGTTGCATCATATTTTTAAATTGTGCATTGATTAGCATTATCACCTATTCACCCCCCCTCTAGGTGATTCTCAATTGGTATCAGAGCTTGGACTCTAGGTTTGGCTTAACATCCTTAGAGAGATCCTTAAAATTTGCTAATCAACATTTGCATTCCATTTGTCATTCACTAGTAAACATGACCGATAACATCAAAACCCCTCCTAAATTTGATGGACTCAACTTCCCTATTTGGAAGGTTAGGATGACTATCTTTTTGCAATCTTTAGGTAGCTTAGTAGCTAAATCCTTGACCAAACCCTATGTAGTACCCGATAGTGATGAGAGCACATGGACCGACTTTAACCTTTAGAGAATATGAGGCTAACTCCAAGGCCCAAAATTCCCTTCTAACCGCCTTGAATGAGGACGACCTTACATGGGTAATACATTGCCAACCCGCCTATGAGATTTGGTAACATTTGTTTGTCACACACGAGGGGACTTCACAAGTTAAGAGAGCTAAGATAGATCTCTTAAGGTCCCAATATTAATCTTTTAAAATGATTGATGATGAAACCATTGATTGCATGATTACAAGGTTTACTAAAATCATAAATGCTCTTTCCTCTTTAGGTGATGACATCTCCAATGACCAAAAGGTGCGAAAAGTGATTCGGGCTCTTCCTTCATCATGGGAGATAAAGGCCACCACCTTAAAAGAATTAAACGACAAGGATGAAATGGACCTCATTAGTCTCATTGAGAACTTAAAGACCCATGAGATGGAAAAGAAGGCAAGAGAAGAGGCCGCTCCGCTAAAGAAGAAGTCCATAGCCTTCAAATCTTCATCCACTCTTGAGGACGATGAAGAAGATGAAGAAGAAGATGAGGAGCTCTTCCTTCTTGTGCGAAATGTCAAAAGGATGTACCGAAAGAACAAGCTCAACTTCCGAAGAAAATTTGAAGGTAAAGAGGAGAGAAGAATTATTTGCTACAATTGCCGAAAGCCCGAACATATCATGGCGGATTGCCCGGAGTTCAAGAAGAAGATGACTTCCTCCTTCAAGCCAAAGAAGCCGGTTGAAAAGAAAGCCTACAAAGCCACATGGGATTCGGAAAGCAAATCCGAAGACGAGGTGGACACGGCGAACATGTGTTTCATGGCAAACACACCAAAGATAACCCCACAACCTATTGATGAAGATGATGAATTAAGCAAAAAAGTTATTATACATGCTTTTGTTGAACTCTCCGAAACCTATGATAATAAAAAGATTGAATGCTCTAAATTAGAAAAGGAAGTTGCTTTTCTTAAAAATCAACTTGCTATTATTTCTAAAGAAAAAGATGAAATTTCCTCCAATCTCATTTCTACTCAAAATGAATTTAGTGCTTACAAAGTTGCATGTAAAGCAAAATTTCCTAAGATTGATGAAAAAGAAATTTCTTCTCTAAAAACTAGAATTGTTGACTTTGAAAAGGTTTTGAAGGATTGTGCTTTTAACACTAAGAAAATTGAAGAAATGTTTTCTAAAAGGCACACCTCTCATGCTAAAGATTCTCATGTTAAGATTCCTCATGCTCACACTTCACACCACAATCATGCTAAATCCACACATGCTCACAAGTCTCACACTCACTATGCTTTTAGATATGGTAGAGTGTATAGATGTACTTATTGTGGTAAAAATGGACATTTGGCTAAGTTTTGTTATAACCAAGTAAATAGATTAAATAATCTTGTTTGGGTTCATGGCACTAACTCTTTAGGACCCAAGAAAATGTGGGCACCAATATCAAGTCCTAAATTATTTGATGTAGGTACACACCAAGACTCCAAGACGTAAGGAGCGGTGGTACCTTGATAGTGGTTGTTCAAGACACATGACATGGGACATCAATAACTTTACAACCCTATCAAGGTACATGAAAGGTAGCACCGTCACCTTCGGGGATGACTCCAAGGGAACTATCATCGGTATAGGTAACATTCAAATTGGTGCATCTCTTATTATAGAAAATGTAGCTCTTGTTGATGGTTTGAAGCATAACTTGCTTAGTATTAGTCAACTTTGTGACCGTGGACTTAAAGTTGTTTTTGATGATTCTTCTTGCAAGATTTTTGATGTTAAAACCAATGATTGTATTCTCACCGGTTTTCATGACAATAATGTTTATATCATTGACATGCTTAATTTAGATTGTTTTACTAAATGCTTCAATGCTTTTGATGAAAATTCTTGGATTTGGCATAGAAGATTAGGACATGCATCTTCTGACCATCTTTCTAGGATTAATTCTAAGGAATTGGTGAAGGGTATACCTTGCTTGAAGTTTGAGAAAGACCGCATTTGTGGCGCGTGCCAACTTGAGAAACAAACCAAGTCTTCCTTCAAACCAATCAAAGATATCATGTCAACTAGGCCATTAGAATTAATTCATATGGATCTTTTTGGACCAACTAAAACTAAAAGCTTAAATGGTAATAGATATGCATTTGTTTTAGTTGATGATTTTTCCCGATTTACTTGGGTTTTCTTTTTGGAACACAAAGATCAAACTTTTCCTCATTTCAAGACTTTTCGAAAAAGGGTTGAAAAAGAAAAAGGTTTTTCGATTTTGAAAATAAGGAGTGATAGAGGTGGTGAGTTTGTTAACCAACTCTTCATGACTTATTGTGACGAAAAGGGAATCAAGCATGAAATGTCATGTCCTAGGACTCCACAACAAAATGGAGTTGTAGAAAGGAAAAATAGAACTCTTCAAGAGATGGATAGGACCATGATAAGTGAATATGACCTCCCTCAATATTTATGGGCCGAGGCCGTAAACACCGCATGCTATATTTCAAATCGTATTTATTTGTGTAAGAATTCTTCCAAAACATCTTTTGAAATGTATCATTCTAGAAAACCAAATGTTGCATATTTTAAAGTTTTTGGATGCAAGTGTTTTGTGTTGAATACTAAAGATAACTTGGGTAAATTTGATGCTAAGGCTTATGAAGCAATCTTTGTTGGATATTCTACTACTAGCAAAGCTTATAGAGTATTCAATAGATCTTCACTTACCATTGAAGAATCCATGCATGTTAAATTTGAAGAATCTAATGTGGTTGTTGAGAATGTTGTAGAGATTGACCCATTAGGTGAAGACATGGAGAGACTATCTTTGAAGGACTCACCCGCTCAGAAAGAAAAGCAAGAATCCATTGGTGAAGTTCTAGAGGATAAAGAGGAAAGCTCTCAATCGCTTCCTAAAGCTTGGAGATATGCTACAAATCATCCCAAGGAGCTCATCTTAGGTGATGCATCTAAAGGGGTAACAACTCGCTCCAAACTCCATGACTTATGTGGTAACTTTGCTTTCATTTCTCATTTTGAACCCAAAAGCATCCTCGAAGCCGAGGCGGACTCATATTGGTTGCTAGCCATGCAAGAGGAACTCAATCAATTTGAGCGCAACCAAGTTTGGCACCTTGTTCCTAGGCCCCACAGTAGACCAATAATTGGTACTAAGTGGATGTTTAGAAACAAGATGGATGAGTCCGGTAATGTCATTAGGAATAAAGCTAGGTTAGTGGCCCAAGGTTACACTCAAGTTGAGGGAATTGACTTTGAGGAGACCTTTGCACCCGTAGCACGGCTTGAAGCCATACGGATGACACTAGCTTTTGCATCTTTCAAAAATTTTAAACTTTTTCAAATGGATGTGAAAAGTACATTTTTGAATGGTTTTATAAATGAAGAAGTTTATGTTGAACAACCTCACGGTTTTGTTGATCATGTTCATCCCAATTTTGTTTTTAAACTTGATAAAGCTTTGTATGGATTGAAGCAAGCTCCAAGAGCTTGGTATGAAAGGCTTTCTAGTTTTCTCATTTCAAATGATTTTGTCAAAGAAAAAGTAGACACAACTCTTTTTACTAAGCATGTTGATAATGACATTTTAATTGTGCAAATTTATGTTGATGATATAATTTTTGGATCTTCTAATGAGTTTTTATGTAAGGAGTTTGAAAAGGTTATGCAATGTGAGTTTGAAATGTCTTCCATAGGTGAATTGAATTTCTTTCTTGGACTCCAAATCAAGCAATTGCAAGATGGGAACTTCATATGTCAAGCCAAGTACGCAAAGGAACTCGTAAAGAAGTTTGGACTTGAAGACTCTAAAGTTTGCAACACTCCCATGGCAACTACAACCAAGCTTGATAAGGATGACCAAGGTAAAAATGTTGATATTAAATTGTATAGGAGCATGATAGGTAGTCTTTTGTATTTGACGGCAAGTAGGCCGGACATAATGTTTAGTGTGTGTCTTTGTGCTAGATTTCAATCGTGTCCCAAAGAGTCCCATCTTATTGCGGTAAAACACATTATTCGTTATATTAAGGGCACAATTGGAATGGGTCTTTGGTATCCGAAAACCGGAGATTTCTCAATGACGAGTTATTCGGATGCCGACTATGCGGGTTGTAGAGTAGATAGAAAGAGTACTAGTGGGACATGTCAATTTCTTGGTAATTGTCTTGTTTCATGGTCCTCTAGGAAACAAAATTCCGTAGCTCTCTCAACCGCCGAGGCGGAGTATGTTGTCGCGGGGGCTTGTTGTGCACAAGTCCTTTGGATGAAACATACTCTCCTTGATTATGATTTGCATTATAACCATATAAAAATATTTTATGATAATACTAGTACTATACATTGACTAAGAATGCAAATCAACATAGTAAGACCAAGCACATTGAGATTAGATATCACTTTCTTAGAGATCATTTTGAGAAAGGAGATATAGATATTGATTATGTTTCTACGGATTTGCAACTTGCCGATATTTTCACTAAACCACTTGATTTTGCTAGATTTTCTTTCATATGTGGTGAACTTAATGTTTGTGTTATTGAATAACAATGTTTTCTTGACCCTTTTTGATGTATGATAAAAAGGGGGAGAATGAGTTTATGTACGGAAATATGAAGTTCATATGGTTTTGTATATATGTTTTTAGTTTTTGATGTGTTTTCATGAATTCTTGTAATTTGTGTTTAAGTGTTTCGCAAGTTTTTTATATTTCATGATTTATGGTTTTTGGTTTCATGATGTTTACTTGCAAATTACAAATTATATTGTTTTTCTTTGTTAATATAGCATAATTTGAGGGGAGCTTTCTCCTCCCCTATATTTTTGTTCATAGCCTATTTGTTTTGTCATCATCAAAAAGGGGGAGATTGTTGGCCCAAAAGGTTACACTCTCCATTTGTTTAGAGTTTTGATGATAACAAAACAAATAAGAGCTATTTGGTACTAATAAGTTTGTTCAAGATAAGTTTCAGGTTAGTACCATATTTGGAGGCCATTGCTTAGCTATTGCGAGAACTTCTAAGTTCATGGAGCAAAGAAGGCGTTTTGCACATCAAGGAAGGAACATAGAAGAGAGGCTCTAGCAAGGCATTGCATGGCTCAAGATTGCTCAAGAGACTTAATTAGATTTGTTTTTAGTTTATAGTTTTGTTAAAGAATAGTGAATAGGTTTGAAGCTCTATCACACACGTTTTTGCGCACATCTTATTTCCAAAAATATTTCTTATAATATGTACAAAATATTTTTTGTATACAATCTTCTGGCTACAAACTCATTTTTATGTTTTATATATATCTCTATTCAAAACTATTTTGTTTAATTTTAAATTCCCTTCAAAATTCAGTTTCTGATTTGACTTTTGACCTGAGCCGGTCGACCGGCCGGCCGACCGACCCTGTGTCAGGTCATATCGGTCACCGTCCCAGTGGACCGTAGTTCTGGCAACAGGAGCGTATCCATGTGCACGTTTTACGGTCGACCGGGCGGTCGACTGAAACCTGCCTGACTGTAAGTCGTTGCTCTCTGTATTTTTCGGTCGACCGGGCGGTCGACCGGGAGCCGGCAACGGCTCTTATTTTTGAACGTCGGTCGACCGACCGGTCGACCGAGAGAGCCGTTTGAACAGTAACGGCTAGTTTTCTGAGCTGTTTTATTTTTCTCTCTTTCTTTCTAAAAAGGGTTTAAATGATATTTATTGATCCTAATACTTTCTTATTGGCCTTAAATGAGTTTTATCTTTAAACCCTAGCCCTCTATTATAAATAGGGGTGTTTAGGGAGAAGTTGCACACAAGAAAAATTTGCAAAAGCTTCAAAAGTTTAAGGCATTCAAAAGAGTTTGGTTTCTTGGTTTTTGTGCTGAAATTCTCTCTCATTTTCTGAAGTGTTTTCAAGAACTCTCTGATTTCTTTTTCTTTTCTCCTTACACACAAGAGCTTCATTCCTACTCATTGTTCTACAAGGATTATTGTAAGGGAAGAGAGTTTTGCAAAAGAGAGTTTGTGGTCTTTTGATTACCAAGAGAAAACTTGTACTTGTGATTGTGGAGTTGGGTACTCCGGTGTATTTGTAACATCTTTGTGAAGTTATAGTGGTTAGAAATCCTTCTGGGGAAGGCGGGGGCGTAGAGCTGGGTGCTCGAACCTCGGAAAAATTCTCAGTGTTTGCGTTTGGTTTACTTGCTCTTACTTCTTGCTTTACTTTCATTGCTCTTATTACTTGCTCTCAATCTTCATTGCAATATTCATTTTTTTTCATTCATCTTGTCAATCATAGTCCCATACAACAAGGTTGCATTGCGCACCTCTAACTCATTTCAAGAGGAATCAGGAGGAAGGAGTTCAGAACCCTTTACGGGGCATTCGGCTCTTAGTCTTGTTTTGGGAGATTGTTGCATCATATTTTTAAATTGTGCATTGATTAGCATTATAATCTATTCACCCCCCTCTAGTTGATTTTCAAAAACTAAATTCTCAAAGACTTATTTTCTTTTAATTTTCCAAAAACTTTAAAACAAACAAAGATAAGAGTTTTGGCACTAAAACTTCTTTTGAAAACTTTGTTAAAAACACTTGAGAATGTGAGAAAAATTGCTCTTGAAAATCTTGGGAGAAACATCCCCCAAAGAGTCATTTTTATAGGAGTCTGAAAATATAGCCGTTGGGATCCAGAACAAGTCAGAAATGACCTGTCAATCAACCGCCCAGTTGACTAGTGAACAGTTAGATTTCTGACCGTTAGGGTTACCGGTCGACCGCTCGGTCGACTGGCCCAAGCAAACTTGCCAAACGTCGACCACCTGGTCGACCGAGGTCAGAACCAGAGAGCTAACTCTCTGGTCGGTCCACCGACCGGTCGACCTGGGCCAGATCTAGAGAGCAGGCTCTTTGGATCAGTCGACTGTGTGGTCGACCGTCCCAAGGCCAAGGCAGTTGTGCATGTCGCTAGAAAGCTTAGACCAGGCTTATAGGGTTTGAAATCTAACTTGTTTTATCCTTAGAAAATCTCATAAAAGCACATAAAATCTACAAAAATGAGTTCATGTAAATATTTGAAGTACAAATATGTGTGATCAAAATTTAACACATATTACAAACTATTTAAACTACTTTTTAGGCATAGAAATTAAGCTTTAAACCAAAAATGATATTTTTCAAAAACTAAACTTTGAAAAGGAAAATAGATTTTTCTCCAACTTGTATAAATACAACACTTTTGAAGTGTAGTGTGCATGGATAGAATGTAATACACATATAAAAGATATATCTATATTTTTTACATTAAATCAAAAACTAAGTTTTGATAGAACAAAACTTAAAACACACAGAAATGATTAAACCGAATCTAAAACTAACTTTTGAACTTGTGTGTGTATGTGTGTCTATGAACTTGAGCATATCAAAACTAGTCTAACTTTACACAAGATCTAAAATAAAAACTAAAACAAACCTAAACCAAAAGTTTTCTTGTCGATCTCTATCTCCACACTGACTCAATCCAAACTTGGTTGATAGAGCTTGACTCCAACCGAGTGCTAGATGTGATCTTGACGCGCGAGCTCTTGAATCAACATGCGTTAGCTTCAAAACTGGCTTTGAATTCTTTGTTGAAGCTAATCATCTATTAAGATCATGATCAATATCTAAAACATACTAAACATAAGATTATTAGCAAACTAACTTTCATAAGTTAGTCATCATCAAAACTAAGGTGAAGGGTGCCAACAGGTTACCCCTAGAGGACGAGTGTTGTCCCGTGAGGGTTTTCAGGGGATTACACCCACAAAATTCATAAAGAAAGAAAAAAAATGTTAGTATTTTTTAAATTCATTTTTGAAAGAGAAGAATATTTGAAATATTTTTTGAAGAAATCAAATAATCTATAAGTCTTAAATTGTTAAATTATTCATTCCTATACTTAATCTCAATGAAAATATTTATTATGAATTTAAGTTAGAATTAAAACTGAATTTCTCACTTAGTCTATTACTTTACCCTAAGTTATATGCATCTTTGTGACTGTGTATTTTTTACTCAGAAATTTTCAACTCCAACTCATATGCCTCATAATTTTATTTCTCTTTTTATATATATTATAGTAATAATTTTTCTAGTTCTATTAGGCTTTCTAATTTTCCCATGTAACGAGTTTTAGGTTGATGACTTTCAAACTGGATGATTTTAGAGTGAGAAACAGCCAAGACTTAAAACTCGAGCAAACAAGGCCACAAACTAAGAATTTATATAAACTACTTTTAGGCGTGAATATTTATGCTTCATGAGGCACAATTATCCAGCTTAATCAGATGATTTTTATTTATTATATTTATATATTTTGACTTATATATATATATATTTAAGGCACAAGAGTTTTTGTTTCAAATCCTAAGTGCGTAAGTATTTTAGGAATGCATATTTCATCAAGATAAAAATATCAAGACTAAATTACTTTTTCGATTTTTTCTCCTAACTTGAAAATCAAACAAATATTCTTATTTTGACCAAGCAGAAAGAACTCCTAATTATGATTTTTTTATTACCTAATATTAACTTAATTACTTACAAAAAAAGTAAAAATATTACTTTCTTTTTAATAAGTTTTTAAAAAAAATTATGTTGATTTTTTTATTTTATTTATTAATTTTCTATGTTAGACTTATGTTAATTGGTTGCCCCTCCACGTATGTCTCATGTATTGTTCTCAATGTATGAATGTATGTACAAATGCATGAAATGAAATGGCAGAAAAGTAGAGTTACCGATACATTGGGTCAAAAAGACCCATGGCTGTGTCTACTTATGGTACTGATTCCAAGAATGGTTTCAACGTTGACCATTTACCTTGAATTCATTACTATTTTTTGGATCGCAAATTTCTATGGCTCCATGTAGAAATACAGTCCTAACGATGAACGGCCATGTCCATCTTGATTTCAACTTCCTTGAAAAAAGATGAACTCTCAAATTATAGAGTAAGTTTTTATCTTGAAACAAAAATTTTTTCATGATAAACTTATCATGAAAAATCTTAACCCTATCTTTCGTATTCTTTGCATTTTCGTACTCCTCGTTCCTTAACTCCTCAAGTTCTAAAATTTGCAATTTTCACAGCGCACAAGGCTTATCTAGATCTAAATTCAGCTGCTTAATTGCCCATAAGGCTCGGTGCTCTAACTCGACAGGAAGATGGCAAGCCTTTCCAAAGACTAGCTTATAAGGAGACATTCTTAGAATTGTTTTAAAGGTGGTCCTATATGCCCATAAGGTATTTACCAATTTGGTGGACCAGTCCTTTCTATTTTGATTCACAATTTCTCCAAGACAAGCTTAACTTGCCTATTTGAGACTTCTACCTGCCCACTGGTCTGGGAATGGTATGGTGTGGATAACTTATATGTTATGACATATTTTCATATAAGTGCTTTAAAAGTTCTATTGCAAAAAATGTGAACAATTATCACTAATTATGGCACAAGGGGTTCTAAAGCATGAAAAGATATTTTCTTTCAAGAACGTGGCAACAACTTTGTTTGTCATTTATCTTGCAAGGGATGGCTTCAACTCATTTAGATACGTAATCTACAGCCAAAAAGATGTATTGGTACCCAAATGAGTTATGAAGGGACCTATAAAGTGAATGCCCCAAATGTCAAAAAGTTCTACTTCTAGAATTGGGTTTAATGGCATCATATTACATTTTAAAATTCTTCCTATCATCTGGCATCTTGTGCACGTCTTGCAAAAGTCAAATGCTTCTTTAAACAAAGTGGGCCAATAGAACCCACTCTGTAAAACTTTTGGCTGTTTTTCAGGGACCAAATTGTCCATCACATGCAAGTTCTTGACAAAAGGCTAGAACACTCTTACTTTCTCATCGGGAATACATCTCCTAATAATTTGGTCGGAACAATATTTAAAGAGATAAGGTTCCTCTCAAATGAAATATCGTACTTGAGATAAGAACAGATATACATCTTGTTTTGACCAATGAGATCGGGTTCGTTTACAACTAAGTAGTTAACTATTCGGCAAACCATGGTTCCCTAGAGGTAGCTAAAAGTTGTTCCTTGGGTTTATTATAAAGAAAGAAACATAAAGTTAGAAATTTCTAGTCTCTTCTCAATTTCCGTGTAGCAAGGGCTAGACGGGTCAATCCACAGGGAAGGATGCGATGGAAGCTTTTCGGAACAAATTCTCTAACAAGTAGCATGGAAAAAGAATATTGGTTGTACGAAAAAGGATTTAATTAAGTAAAGGAGATTACAGTCTACTAATAATCTACCATAGCTAAGTGTTAGTCTAAGAGGGAAGAACTGTTGGCCCGGAGGCCTTCCACTCTAGTTTTGATGATGATTAACTCATGTAGTTATGTTTACTAATAATCTTGTGATGTTTAGTTTCGATACTTAACCAAGATATTAGTAGGTAATTAGCTTCAATAAAGATGTTTTGGAGCTTTCACATGGTGATTCAAGAGCCCGAACGTCAAAGTTCATATCTAACACTCATTGGAGTCAAGCTCGGTGGATCACGTTTGGATCAAGTCGGCTTGAAGACAGAGTTTGTCAAGTAGACCTCGGTATATTATTTAGTTTATAGTTTAAATCTATTTATTAAAGATTAGATAGTGTGATATGCTCAAGTTCACAACACACACACGTTTCATGTTTTGATTTTCGATTTTTGGTTTAACCGATCTTGGTTTTCATGAATAGATAGAATCAAAACAAGTTTATATAGTTTAATGAATATTAAAGTTGATCTATATACATGCATGCTTCATCTATTTAAACAAACTTAGTTTGATAATCTATTTCATGAGTTTGATGTTTTGGTATTTTAACAAAATGTTTTGTATTTATGTGTCAAAAACATTAATATATATCTTTATATGTATATTGTCATATACTACATGCCTAAATGTTGTTTCATATCATGTTCTTGTATTTGGATGAGTTTTGGACAAAATGAATTTTCAATTCAAAAATCCAAATTTTGGAAAATACAGATTTTGGTTTTCGGCAAAATTTCTAAGTCACAAAAATGGTTCAAATTGTTTGAAATATGTGTTGAATTTTTTCACACATGTTTGTTTATCAAAGTATTATACTAAAACTATTTTTGTAGATTTTTAGAGAATTTATAGGATTTATTTGATGATTAAAAACCAAGTTTTTCAAGTCCCTAAATTTTCTGCCTGGCCCTGGCGGTCGACCAATCGGTCGACCGGACCAGGAGCCGGTCAACCGGAGCGGTCGACCGTATGTGCACAAAACGTGCACAAGGCCACTTGGTTTGGTCGGTCGACCGTGCGGTCGACCGACTGTAGCATCCTTACTCTCGGGTAAGGACGGTCGACCGGGCGGTCGACCGGAGGTTGGCAACGGTCAAATTTCGACCGTTGGTCGGGTCGACCGAATGGTCAATTCTAACCATAATTGCTGCCAACAGCTAGTTTTTTCAAATGGCTATAAATTAGGTTTTCTCTTAATAGTTTTCAATAAGTTTTTAGAGAGCTTATTTTTTGTTCTTACTAGTGTTATTGCAGCAATCAAAAAGAAGTTTTAGGCTCTAAACTTTACACTTGATTTGGTATTTTTTCTAGGGTTTGAAAAATCAAAGAAAAGTTTTTTTGGGAAAAGTGTTTTTGGTTCAACTTCTTCATTCTTATTTCTAATTTTTCCCAAGGATTTTCTTTGAGTATTTATTTTCATTCCTTTGGTTTTTCTCACACTTGAGCATATTATTCTATCATATCTATAGGATCTTTGTTTTTGTGGGAAAAGAATTGGTTTGTGATCTTTTGATCACTAAGTTGTAAACTTTCCTACTTTGTGTTATCCCTCTTGTGTAGAGGTTGATTTTGGAGTGGTGGCTTTGTGCCCTATCCCTCTAGTGAGAGGTTGATTGGTTGTTGGCTTTGTGCCCATCCCTCATTTGTAAGGTTGATTGAGTTTTGTGGTGGCTTTCTGCCTAATCTCTAAGTGTAGAGGTTGTGTTTGTAAAGAAAGGAGTTGTGTACTCCCGGTTATTATATTGCCCCAAATCCTCAGTGGAGGTTCCCTGTGTGGGAGTCTTGTGTGGACAAGTTAGTAAAAATCCTTCTGTGTGAAGGCGGGGATGAGCTGGGTGCTCGAATCTCGAAACATATTGTGTGTTAGCGATTGATCCATTGACTCTCTAACTCTCTCTATTACTTTGAGCATTGCATTATATTGCCATATCATATATATGCTTATGTTGTTTGTGTGTGCCTCACTTGTGTTTAACAACGAGAGCTTCATATCGTGCCTCAACTCTTATTCAGAGGAGTTAGTCTAGAGCCCTTCATCGGGTATTCGGCTATACTCGTTGGTTACATTAAGTGTGTTGCAATTAAGTTTTTAATTTTCGCATTTTGTTCATTAGATTAGCAGTACACCTATTCACCCCCCCTCTGGGTGTACTTTCAATTGGTATCAGAGCCTACGCTCCTGATATTATGTTTAACCACCTAGGAGTGTGATCTTAATTTTGCTAATCTACATTTACATTTGCATTCGCACACATATTTTTTGTACTCATGGATGTCCCTCCCATGTTTAATATCTCTAGACTTGATATATGGAAGGTTCTGATGAGCTGTTATTTAAAAACTCTAGGTTATAGAGTTTACCTAGTCATTACCTAGGAATCCTACCTTAGTGATAGCAGGCATATAGAAGCCAATGCACTAGCCCAAAAGGCACTTAGAGTATCTTTTGATAAAGAATATTTATATGTATTTTCTCACTATGAGTCCGCTTTTGCAGTATGGAGCATTTTGACATCTCCCGAGCTACCAATGCTTATCGATAAGAAGAGGAGATCTAGGAGAGACAAGTCCGACGAACATTGCTTCATGGTCCAAGGGAATGACTCTCTTGAGGTACAATCAAAAACTCAACTAAATGCTAGGACTAATTCCTATTGCAATGAATGTTTAGAGGCACAAGCCATGAGTGATAAACTTGCTAAAAATTGTGAAAATTTGATTTCAAAATACAAACTTTTGAAAAAGGAAAGTCTTGATTTAAAAGAAGAAAATAAAAATTTATCTTCTAGATTTGAGATTGTTTTACAAGAAAGGGATGAGATTTCAAGTGAAAGTGACTCGTCTAAATCCCAACTTGATCTTGCACTTAATGAAAACAAAATTTTGAAAAGTAAAAATGATTGTGAATATGTTTTGAAGAAAAATAAGGATTTAACTTCAAAGCTTGATTTTGTATTAAAAGAGAATAATTCTTTAAAAAATAAAATAAATTTGATTTCACAAGAATTGAAAGATTGTTTAAAGAAAAATGTTTCTTTGAAAAATGATTTAGATTCTCATGTTTGCCATGCTAGTGTAGCTTCACATCCAAGCTCACCTATTGCATGCACCTCTTCTATAATTTAAAATGATATATCTATGTTTAAGAAGAGTGTTGATTGTTTGGGCTCCACTTTGAGCCATTGTGCCATGAACCACTCACGACTGAATCTATGTTTTGAAAGAAACAAGTTCCATCTTTACATGCACATCATCCACGGCATACACATGCTTCGCAAATTCATGTACACAACACTACGTATGCTGATGTGTACACTTGTATGCATTGTGGACGTAAGGGCCACCTTGCTAAATTTTGCTATGATAAGATACATGATGAAAATTTAGCAACAAAATTTGTTTGGGTTAGGAAAGGTGCTAACCCCCATGGACCCAAAAGAGTGTGGGTACCAAAGACCACCCCTATGCTATTTGATGTAGGTGTGGGCTCTCCTATGACGTGAGAGCAATGGTGTCTTGAGGTGGATGTGTTCCGAGCCTAAATATGACAATTTGAATGCATCACTTTCAAGGGGAGTTTGGTGGGAGGACCACCTTATTTTGGAGACATGGAGAGTTGCCCTCGTGGTTTTGGTAACTATCTCTTACTTCTCATTATGTTTGCATGCTTTTAGATCATTCATTTATAGCATGTATTGTTTTAATGTTCATTATGCCAGATGCCATGTTTATTAGTCCTATGACATTCATGATTAGTATTTGAGACACCCATATTTATATGGACCCATATTTAGTGTTCTCACTTCAGTTTAACTAATTTGTATGTCCTAGATCTAATGCATGTGCATTTGCCATAATAATCATATGAGTTTTTATTTTGATTTATATGCTTCATATTTTTACATGTTTAGATGTTAGATTTCTTCAAAACTTGGATATATACTTGTACAACTAGTATGCTACAAATAGACTATTATATGTTTGTGCTTAAATGAGCATTTGTACTTATTAGATGTGCTAATATAGCCTAGTTTTGATGATTCATATATTTTTACTTGTATTCCCTTTTTGATGTTTTTAAGGAATTTTGTATTTGAATTTGATTGCCTATTTCCATGACTTGTCTTTCACAAAACTTGTACGCTCATATTCTTGATGTTTTCTCATAATTTTATTTTCATGAGTATTATATGTGCTATATAGATTTTGAGTGACATTCGTTTAGTGATTTTCATATTTTATGGAATATAATTTTGCTTTATTCCTTACTTGAAGGATTTCGTACTAGTTTACAAATTTTTCTTAAAACTAGTTCGTATTCTCCATTGTAGTAGAGCTTTTCAAACATATTATATTTTTCAAACCTATTTTTGAAAATCCTACCCATTCAAGGGCGGTTGGTTGGGCGACCATGCCTTGTATGCTTTTTATTGAAAATCTTTTTAAACATGTGCATGAAATGGGTGGTAGGTAATATGAGTTATACACTTGATCTTATTGTATTTCAATTAGTATCATTGGATCTTTTCAATTAGTATCACTATTGACATTTTTTTTCGTATACTCATATATGTTTCTATATATGTATGATTACTCTTCAAATAGTATCAATTTCGATTGATATTCAATTTTTCATACATATATATATGATTTATTTGTGCTTACTATATCTCTATATCCTTGAGCACAAATTTTTGGTTATGCTAAGCTTGATTTCGAATGACTATTATATTTCAATTGATTATGTTTCAATTGGTATCTTATACAAGCTTATGCATCATTTTATTTCGTATTTCATAAAGGGGGAGAAAATTTATATTTCATCTTTTAATTGATATTTTACTCCCACACTTTATGTTGAAATATGACTAAAAATTGATATTGATTATTTTTGGTATCATATGCTTTTAATAAAAAAAATTACTTTCAATTGGTACTAATCTTTACATGTTGATATTAAGATTACCTATAAGTTTACTTACAATAAAGAAAATAATAAAACAATGTTAACTATTGGTATGTTTTATTGATATCAAAATTTTTGGTTGAATTGCTCAAAATGATTTATTTACTTACAATTTATATTTAATTGGTATTTACTTACAATTGGTATCAATTGGTATTTAAATTTATATTAAAACATTTGTTTTATGTACCACATTATGTACTTTTAATTGGTATATTTCATTGATATCATGATGCTCTAAATTGATATATTTTCTTACAATTGATACCATAACGTTTTGATTAGATTTCATCCCTTATTGATTTTTTTTTGTTTAAGACAAAAAGGGGGAGAATATTATTTTCTTTAACCCCTTTATTGATGATTGACAAAAGGGGAGAAGTATTTGAGTTTATATACATGTTTATTGTTTAATATGCATGTTTATTGTTTATTTGTTTATTTGTAAGGTTGTTTCATATTGATATTTTTTTATTTTTCCAATTGGTATCAAAAGCTTTTAGTGATTATCTTTCCAATTGGTATCAAGAATTTAGTTTTATTGATTGGTATCAAGACCTTAAGTTTTATCATTGAAATTTTATTGATATCAAAAGCAATTATTTAAGAACATGTTTATTTTAAAAGGAAAATGAACTTATTTTAAAAGTTTGGTATCAAGAGCATGTTTATTTCATGTTTGGTATCAAGAGCATGTTCATTTAATTGTTTTATGCATGTTGATGCATGTTCATGTTTAGTATTCATTGCATATATTTATTGTTTATTGTTATGCATGAGTTAAGGGTGAGCTTCTTTGAAGCTTAACTTTAATCCATGCATATATAACTCTATGAGTTTTGTCATCACCAAAAAGCGGGAGTTGTTGGCCCGGTGGCCTTCTACTCTAGTTTTGATGATGATTAACTCTTGTAGTTATGTTTACTAATAATCTTGTGATGTTTAGTTTCAGATACTTAACCAAAATTTAGTAGGTAATTAGCTTCAACAAAAATGTTTTGAAGCTTTCACATAGTGATTCAAGAGCCCGAACGTCAAAGTTCATATCTAGCACTCATTGGAGTCAAGCTCGGTGGATCACGTTTGGATCGAGTCGGCTTGAAGATGGAGTTCGTCAAGTAGACCTCGGTACATTATTAAGTTTATAGTTTAGATCCATTTGTTAAAAATTAGATAGTGTAATATGCTCAAGTTCACAACACACACACGTTTCATATTTTGGTTTTCGGTTTTTGGTTTAACCGATCTTGGTTTTCATGAATAGATAGAATCAAAACAAGTTTACATGATTTAATGTATATTAGAGTTAATCTATATACATTTATGCTTCATCTATTTAAACAAACTTAGTTTGATAATCTATTTCATGAGTTTGGTGTTTTGGTATTTTAACAAAACGTATTTTTGAATTTATGTGTCAAAAACATTGATATATATCTTTATATGTATATTGGATTATATCTATATACTACATGACTAATTGTTGTTTCATATCATGTTCTTGTATTTGGATGAGTTTTGGACAAAACGAATTTTCAATCCAAAATTCAAGTTTTGGAAAATCAGATTTTGGTTTTCGGCAAAATTTCTAAGTCACAAAAATGGTTCAAATTGTCTGAAATATGTGTTGAATTTTTTCACACATGTTTGTTTATCAAAGTATTATACTGAAACTATTTTTATAGATTTTTAGAGAATTTATGGGATTTATTTGATGATTAAAAACCAAGTTTTTCAAGTCCCTAAATGTTTCTGCCAGGCCCTGGCGGTCGACCGGACCAGGAGCCGGTCGACCGGAGCGGTCGACCGTATGTGCACAAAACGTGCACAAGGCCACTTGGTTTGGCCGGTCGACCGTGCGGTCGACCGACTGCAGCATCCTTACGCTCGGTTAAGGACTGTCGACCAGGCGGTCGATCGGAGGTTGGCAACGGTCAAATTTCGACCGTTGGCCGGTCGACCGGATGGTCAATTTTGACCATAATTGCTGCCAACGGCTAGTTTTTTCAAATGGCTATAAATTAGGTTTTCTCTTAATAATTTTCAACAAGTTTTTGGAGAGCTTATTTTCTGATCTTACTAGTGTTTTTGCAGCAATCAAAAAGAAGTTTTGGGCTCTAAAGTTTACACTTAATTTGGTATTTTTCTAGGGTTTGGAAAATGAAAGAAAAGTGTTTTTGGGAAAAGTGTTTTTGGTTCAACTTCTTCATTCTTATTTCTAGTTTTTCCCAAGGATTTTCTTTGAGTATTTATTTCCATTCCTTTGGTTTTTCTCACACTTGAGCTTATTATTCTATCCTATCTATAGGATCTTTGTTTTTGTGGGAAAAGAATTGATTTGTGGTCTTTTGATCACTAAGTTGTAAACCCTCCTACTTTGTGTTATCCCTCTTGTGTAGAGGTTGATTTTGGAGTGGTGACTTTGTGCCCTATCCCTCTAGTGAGAGGTTGATTGGTTGTTGGCTTTGTGTCCATCCCTCATTTGTGAGGTCGATTGAGTTTTGTGGTGGCTTTGTGCCTAACCTCTAAGTATAGAGGTTGTGTTTGTAAAGAGAGGAGTTGTGTACTCCCGGTTATTGTATTGCCCCAAATCCTCAGTGGAGGTTCCCTGTGTGGGAGTCATGTGTGGACAAGTTAGTGGAAATCCTTCTGTGTGAAGGCGGGGACGTAGAGCTGGGTGCTCGAACCTCGAAACATATTCGTGTGTTAGCGATTGATCCATTGACTCTCTAACTCTCTTTCTATTAGTTTGAGCATTGCATCATATTGCCATATCATATATATACTTGTGTTATTTGTGTGTGCCTCACTTGTGATTAAGCACAAGAGCTTCATATAGCGCCTCAACTCTTATTTAGAGGGATCAAGAGGAGTTAGTCCAGAGCCCTTCACCGGGAATTCGGCTACACTCGTTGGTTACATCAAGTGTATTGCAATTAAGTTTTTAATTTTCGCATTTTGTTCATTAGATTTGCAGTACACCTATTCACCCCCCCCTCTAGGTGTACTTTTAAGAACATCATATTGATGCCATAAAAACCTACCCTAGGGTTTTGATTGTGAATCAAGTAAGATGAATAAAAATATTATAACCTAATTAGAGCATATTGATTATAATTAAACTTTAGTTCATTCTACTTTCTAAGCATGGTATAAAAAAGTCTTTAAAACCTAACAAGATCCTATCAAAGTTTCTAAATATGAACTAAGAATAATCAAGAAAAAGTGCAACCCTAAATTAATTCAACTTAATTAACTATTCATCTTCAAAAATTATCAATTCAATCCTAGTGTTTCTATTAAGCATGGATTCCAATCAGTTCATCTTTTAGACTTAACTTAGTTGGTTGAGATTAGCAAACTTCAAGTTAATTTAGTTATTCATATTTTTTATTTTAACAAGATTTATTATAAAGAAAGAAAGTTACATCAACAAGAAAAGAAGAAAACAAAACAAAAGAAACTAAAGCAATAAAAACTAAATTAAAGAATAAGAGAGATGAAAAAAATAATGAACATTTATTAATGGATGTCACCGGCCAATTACAAGTTTTTTTTCTTCAAAAAACTTCTTCTCCAAATAGAAAACAAAATAATACAAAGAAATTCGGAAAACAAAATAGCCAAACAAATAATCCTATACTCAATCTCTGAGATGCCTCTCATCTATTACTCTTCAGGGGTATTTATAGACGGATTTGAGAAGCAAAGTCCCAATACAACGTTGTCCCTCAACCACCACACCAACCTCCTTAAAAGGGTCCGCGGTAAAAGCGTGGATTCTGGCCACGCGCTTTGGTGTGTGGCCTCCTCTGGTCTGTCCATCTGATGTCTATCCTCAAAATCATCCATTTATCTCTGAATTTTAAAATATGATGATCCTCCTAGATAACTTGGAGTCAAGTTATTTCTAAATCCGAGTTAAATTCAGATTTTCTCCCCGTTATCTTCATCTCGTTGTGCAAGCAACCAGATTTTAATAAAAGTCCACCTCTATCTTTAATTAGGATGAGGATTCATCTTATTCTATCCTTCTCCTCCTCTAGATTTTTAAATCAAATTAATTTAAAACCCAAATTTAAATAAGATAGAAAAGATGCTTTCTTTATCTTCCAATTTAATATTTATTTTCTTAATTCTTTTGGGTTTTTGGGCTTCTTTTGAGCTTTCTCTTTTATTATAGAGGCCTGCACATAACTAAATAATAAATGAATTAAATAGTAATATTTTATAAAAACTAAGCATGAAAATGTGAATAAAAATATGCATTATTGATGACAATCCCAAGGCAGATCGAGGATATAGGATTCACTTGGATTACAAGTCACAGAAGAGGTGAGTAAAGCAAAAAATAAGAAAAACAAATAAGCTTAATTAAATCGAAAAACGATGAAAGAAAAGAAAAAATTTTACATCGGTGTCACTCTCAATACAAATTTTTTCTTCTCTTATGAATCTCTTCTCTAACCTAAGCTATAAAGAAAATAGAAAATTACATAAAGAAAAATAAAAACCTAAGTTAAACCTAAAGAAAATCCTAATTCTTAACTCTCTACTGGAGTGTTACCCTTCTGGCTTTAGAAATTGTAGTATTATAGGAGAATTTGGATAAGAGAAAGCGTATGAAGATGGGGCGAACAAACGCTCCCCTAACTACATCTATCTAGCCTCAGAAAGTTTGGCCAGATCCGGAAGGCCATGGTCCTTTGATCTTTGATACATTTTTATCTCCAAATAGATTTTCAGTTTGGGATGTGAATTTGGTGTTATCTTCATTGATTTTTCAGCAAACCAAATGGATCTATAATCCAAATTTAACCAGTTTTCATTTGGTGTTATCGTCTCTGATTTGCTCTGATCCACATTTATCTCCTGAAATCTTCTGTCTCAATCCTATATTTTGAATTAAACTCATTTAAATCAAAATTTAAGTGGGCTTTTTGGCTCATTTCTTTTCCATCTCCATTAGTAAAGATATCACATCATTTAGACAAAAATAAAATTAAATAATAGAGCTTATTAAAAATAAATGTGAGAATGTAATAATACTAAATATACAAACTATGTGTACAATCATTGAATAACATGCATCGTGTTGGAACTTATTTCGATGAAGACGTTTGTGAAGATCAAATTCATTTGGAGCTCTAACACATGACGAATCAAGAGTCCTACATGATCAAGATGTGCCAAGGAGAGTTGATTAAGTGTGGTTTATAAAGATGAAATAGCATGTAAAAGCCTTGACACAAACACACACTTCATTGGTCCATTAGTCGACTTGATGTCTATTATAAGTCGACTAATCCTTGATGTAGTCGACTAACCCAGAATCCAAGTCGACTAATCCTGTGTCCTGAATCTGACCCAACTCTCTGTTTGTGTATTAGTCGACCAACAACATTTGGCGAAGGGGATTTGTCAAGTGCTGTACATGGTGTATTGATTTTGGGTTGCAAAATCAAGGTTAAAGGAAAATCTCAAGCGGGTGGCTTGGGGACTGGATGTATATCACAAGGACCGAACCAGGATAAATCTCTTTGTTTGCGTTTGTCAACTTTTCTGAGATTTGATTTTCCTTATTGCAAGTTATTTATTTTATTAACGATTAATCCTTCTTGTTTAGTTTGTGTTGACTTGTGTGTTTTAGATCATAGTTGCCAACAGAGATAATTCCGCATTTATCAATATCTCTGATCCTACATTTGGTATCAGAGCCCTGCATACCTCGTCAACAACAAGGATGACAACGGAGTTCTCATCATCCCAATTCAAAGAAGGACATTCTACACAGCGTCCACCGCTATTTGACGAAACCAACTACAACTATTGGAAGTGTAGAATGAAGATATACTTGCAGTCACTCAACTACGACCTTTGGAACATCGTAGAAGCATCATACACCAAGCCCACAACCAACTACAACGCTTGGAGTGAAGATCAAAAGAAGAACGCGAACCTTGACGCCAAAGCGATGAATGCTCTATTCTGTGCCCTAACCAAAGAAGAGTTCAACCGTATTTCAACAGCAACTTCTGCACATCAAATATGGCATACTCTTCAGGTAACACACGAAGGCACTAATAAAGTTAAGGAATCTAAAATATCTGTTCTTGTCCACAGGTTTGAGTTATTCAAAATGGAGGAGAATGAAACCATATCCGAAATGGTTACAAGATTCACCGACATCACTAATACATTAGCATCCCTTGGAAAGAACTACACCCAAGTTGAAAGAGTTCGAAAGATTCTTCGTGCACTCACACCAGAATGGGAGAAGAAGACAACCGTCATTGAAGAGGCGAATGATCTCTCAACTATGACATTAGAAAACCTAATCGGTAATCTAATGGCATATGAAGTGCAATTAGAAGAAAGGAAGAAGGACGAACGACAACACCGTTCAAAGAAGAAAGAACTCGCCTTCCATGCATCTTCCGACACGGACAATGATGACGAAGAGGAGATGGCAATGCTCTCAAAAAAATTCAGGAAATTTCTAAAGCAAGGTAAATTCAAATGCTTTAATTGTGATAAACCAGGTCATATGAAGATGGATTGTCCTTTGCTTAAGAAGAAAGATAAGTGCAAGAGTAAGAAGTTCAGAAAGAAGAAGAACTACGAAGCATCATCAAAATACAGTGATTCATCTTCATCTGATGAAGAAGAATCCACTGAACGTGTCAACCTATGTTACATGGCACTTGAAGATGATGAGGTATCATATTCTGAACTCTCTGATGCTTTCCATGAATTATTTCTTGATCTGAAAAATGAAAAACTGAAAAACAAAGTTTTGTCAAAAGAAAATGAGAAACTTTTAAAGGAAAATTCATGTTATGCATTACAATGTTCATCTATAAATTCTCAACAACAAGATGAGTTTGAAAAAGTCATATCATCTTTGAAAATTGAAAATGAGAAATTTATAAAAGAGAACATTTTTCTGAAAAAGGAAACTAAGTCTTTGAATGAAAGGATTTCTATATTGGATAAAGACATGTTAGTTTTCAAAAATAAATATGAAGATCTTTTGCAAAATGTGACTAAGTTTAATAAAGGAAAAGAAAGTTTGAATGCTTTATTATCTTTTCAGAAATTGTCACATGATAATCATGGTATTGGATTTATTGCAAAATCTTCATGTTATAGTAATCCATATAGTTCTTTTGTAAAAAGAAAGCCTAAGAAAAATAAGTTTATATGGATTCCTAAGAACTTAAATTTTCATGATAAAAATACATATATTGCTTCATACATTCATGATATATGTGATTCTTGCAACTATGTGTATATTAACAGGTGGAAACTAAATTCTAAATGGATTTGGACTCCTAAAGGTTAAATATGTTCTTTTATGTTTGGTACCATCTAACGTTTATCTTGCAGGTACCATATAAAAATTGATAAAGAACAATTATATATATGTACTAATATATTTGTTGCAGGGGGAGAACAAAGTATTTCTCTATTTGTTATAACCCAATTTCTGCAGGGGGAGGAAAATATAACATATCTTCTGCAGGGGGAGGACTTGTGCACACAAAGCGTCAAAGAATATTGGAACTTATTTCGATGAAGACGTTTGTGAAAATCAAATTCATTTGGAGCTCTAACACATGACGAATCAAGATTCCTACATGATCAAGATGTGCCAAGGAGAGTTGATTAAGTGTGGTTTGTAAAGATGAAATAGCATGTAAAAGCCTTGACACAAACACACACTTCATTGGTCCATTAGTCGACTTGATGTCTATTATAAGTCGACTAATCCTTGATGTAGTCGACTAACCCAGAATCCAAGTCGACTAATCCTGTGTCCTGAATCTGACCCAACTCTCTGTTTCTTTATTAGTCGACCGACAGTAAAACCAAGTCGACTAATACATCTTGTAGTCGACTAATAAGAGTCCCCTAGTCGACTAATCCTTGGTCCAAGTCGACTTGAAGGTAGTTGCAGTCGACTTGAAGTAGTTATCCAGAAAACTGTCAGGCCAACGTCTCTTGACTAGTTGACTTATAGTCAAACATAGTCGACTAATAGAAGGAATTTTGCCTAGGTTAGTCGACTAACTTCATGGGCAAGTCGACTAATAGGCAGTTCTGACTGTTGGACAGTTTCTGACTGTTGGTCTTTTGTGCAACGTTTTCCAACGTTCATATCATCTGAAATTGCACCAATAACTTCCTAACTAACCCTAGTCTTCAGCTATAAATAGGGAACTTATACCAAAGGCCAATTACCAAGAATTTTTATCAGTTTTCCAAAGCCAAAAATCTGCAAACCTGAAAACTGTTTTTCCCACTTCAGTTCTTCACCAAAAGACATTTACATTGTGAAGATTCTCTGAAGTTCTTGTTTCCTATACTGAACCTTGTCCACATACACATTCAGTACCAAGGCTATAGGAAAAGTATTGTAATTCTCAAAGCAAATCATTGTACACAGGAGGCTTCTTGGTTGTAGAGGCAGTTGTACAAGGTGAAGGTATTCTCTTGGTGGAAGAGAAGGTGTTCTCTTGGTGGAAGAGAAGGTGTACACATTTGGCGAAGGGGATTTGTCAAGTGGTGTACATGGTGTATTGATTTTGGGTTGCAAAATCAAGGTTAAAGGAAAATCTCAAGCGGGTGGCTTGGGGACTGGATGTAGGTTACAAGGACTGATCCAGGATAAATCTCTTTGTTTGCGTTTGTCAACTTTTCTGAGATTTGATTTTCCTTATTGCAAGTTATTTATTTTATTAACGATTAATCCTTCTTGTTTAGTTTGTGTTGACTTGTGTGTTTTAGATCATAGTTGCCAACAGAGATAATTCCGCATTTATCAATATCTCGGGGACCAACACATCGGACCTTCTCCGGCATGCTCCTGTTCATTCTTTCTGCCACTTCATTTTGTTGCGGTGTTTTCCTTGCTGTGAGTGCCTTTCTATGCCCTAATCATGACATAGTTGTGGGAAAAGATCTCTTGTATACTCTCCTTTGTTGAATGAACGGAGCACCTTGATTTTTCTCCCTGTACTCTTCTTCATATTCCTCTTCCAATCCACAAAAAACTCACGCACTTCCCCTTGTACTTCATGTATATACCCAACATCGCGTAAAGTAATCATTTATAAAGACACAAAGTAGTGGTACTCTAATAGATGCCGTCTTAGAAGGTCCCCAAATATCGATGTGAGAATAATTTAGAATCCTCTTGGTGTAATGAGTCATAGTGCCAAATCTCACCTTAGTCTTCTTTTGATGACGCAATGTTCACAAAATTTCAGTTTGCAAGTACTGACACCTTTAAGTAAACCTTACTTTACAAGAGCTTGCAAAGACTTTTCTCATGTATGTCCGAGCCTCAAATGCCAAAGCCGGATGCAATCATCATCTGAATTTGTTGAAGTTATCATTTGCCCAGTAACTGCGCTACCCTTTGATTAGTCTCTAAAACTACATATTTTATACCACATCTTCATATTATTTAATATTAAATTCTGTTAATAATACCTCTCTTGCATGTTTCTAGGTCCATGGCATGAAATGAAGAAGAAGACACCAAAATCACCATTTAATTGGTGATTAAAGGCCTGCAAAGCCTATTGATTTGGAGGTGATTCTATCAAAATTAGGGACCCAAAACTGGGACATCCAGCCGACAGGGGGAAAGGAAAGGACAGCGCAGCAAGCGGAGCGCGACCACCCTGTGGCCGTGGAAACGTGGCCATAGCTACGTTTCTGTGGCTCCCTTATGGATCCGTGTGTCAAGGTTTGACACGTGACTCCGTACAGTACACTGGTTCACCCTTTTTGCCTATAAAAACCCTCGGGTTTTTCCAGAATCGAGAGAGGAGTTTTTCTGTAGTTTTTAGGATAGTTTTAGTTATTTCTTCTCCATGTTGTAGTTTAGGGTAGTATAGTTTAGTTCTCTTCTTCTTCTTCCTCTTTGTATTTTCCATTTATTTTAGATCTTGTAATAGGAGAAAGAGTAGTACATGTTAGGAAGCAAGAGTGATTGTAATAGAAGGTGACAATTTATGAAAAGTACTCTCTTACCTTATCTTTGTTTTCTTCTCTCTAACTTTTTTTACATGTTTAGCTACTCTTTTCTCTCATGGCAACTAACTACTAACCACCAACTAGCAACTAACTACTAACCACCAACTAGTTTAACTTCTTATTTGATAATCCACATGAATCTAATAGCCTCTACTTCGCCTTGCTCTTGCAAGAGCCGTTGATGGCTCATGATGATGGATCTAACACTCTAACTTCCTAACTCTCTAATAAGCTAACAATACTTTACTCCATGCTTACTTTTAGTTTTGATGGTTTAAGTATAGCTTGCACTTGTTTTGTTGAGTTGGGATGTGATGAGTTACATATGGGTCATGCTTTGAAACGCTCTTGAACCAAGGACTAGTGATGGCCAATGATACATATGAGGCAACTATCACTACTAAGAGGTTAGCATATTGGTGGAGTCATTAGTAGTTAGTAGCCGTGAGTTTTCTTTATTTTTCACTTTATTTTAGAAATATCAAAATCACAAATATATTATCTTTTATGTTTCCTACTTCTTTATGTTTCACCGTACTTCTCCTTTTCATTGTTTGTTTTTCGTAATTTTTATTCTCAAAAACATAGAAGAACCATTAACATACAAGTGAACATACCGTGTAAGCTTCTATCGTCTTCCGTCCTTGTGGATTCGACTCGTTTTAGCCTCTATGCTATAACAGAAATATCAAGGAAGCCAAAGCGCACACACTTTAACTCTTGATTTCAAAACGACATATTTTATGCACGGTTTTCCCGATCAAATTTTGGCGCCGTTGCCGGGGATGGGAACGGTTTGATTTCACATTTTTGTTAACCTTTCTTCTTTATTTTTGGTGTGCAGGTTAAATTTTTAGCATTGCAAAAGTCCATACTTGCTCTTGTGTGGTTGGGTAAATTCTTGTATATTTCTATACTCTGCTCCTAATTTTTGTTTATATTACCTGTGCATTGTAAATAATTATAGGAACTAAAATACAAAATTGGATGCTTTAAAACGGTTTAGACATTTGCATCTAGGCACGTGTTAATTTTCATTCTAATATACTATATTTTATTCTTGTATTGTTGTGATCTTGCAGGAGGAGTACATATTGCATAGCATATAGTTAGGACAAATACGTGGGTGACTTACTCGCGTTGTGTGTTCATTCTTATCTATATTGCATACTTGCACAAATTGAACTTAAGGGCAAAACCCAAGACAACATAAGGTGGGGAAGTCATTACCCTCCCTTAGCCTAAAAATTACCTCCCCACTCACACAACTCAAGCCTAAATAAAACTTGCTAAACGTTGGCCCCTAGGGACATCTCGGACTCAATTAAGAGATTGACCTAAGGGGAAAGTTGTTAGAGGTTGACTCTTGTCAAATCGGTGTCTAAGGTTGGGGATTGAGAATAGTGGTTTGACATAATTAGGCCCGTTGCTTTGGGACAGATACCTTCTACTGATCTTGCCCCTACCTGGCTGATTAACTCGTGGTTAGATTCTGACAATATACCCCCCGTGGATAGTCTAACCAGTTAGGAGTCGTCTAGGTCTAAATCAACCCTAGCATAGGCTTGTTTTCTTTTTCTTTTTCTTTTTCTTTATTTATTTGTTTGTTTGTTTTTCTTTCTTATAAATTGTGATATGGATTTCAACAACAACAATTTTTTCAATCCGAATATGAATGCATATTTCACTCCGACCTCATTTTACTCGGACAACTCCGATCTGGCTATGTACAAAATGAACCAACCATATATGTCGGGTTGGGATTATCTAACTCAATATGACCTATATCTCCAATCATATGACTATATTTTCAAAATAATTCTCACTCTTCACAGTGTTCATAGGGATTCAACTCCCCTGAGTCCAATTGTCAACCACCTTGTCCATAATTTTTATTCCCCGAGTTGTATCCATATCCTCCTTTTCTTGTTTCACCAATTGAAGAAAAATCATTATTGGAAAGGAGTATGGAAGCCATGCTTGAATTCCAACAACAAATCAGAATTTGCTCAATTCACAATCCTTCCCAAATCAAACTCCATATACTCTTTTTCTAGAACATCCAATTGAAGAAGAATCTGAGCTAGAAGAGCGTTTGGAAGTCTTTTGTGAAAAATTGCAACAATTTCAAAATATGTTGGACTCATCATCTCAGCCAAATTTTCAAGAGTCCTACTCATCTTTTCTAGCCTCACCGATTCAAATAAACAACCATCAATATAGGACTTGAGTATCAAACCCTTACATGAGTCCAAGCAGCAATCGTAAAATCTAATGGACTCACAATTTTACCACAATTTCTAAAATCAACTTCCATACTTACCTTTTCGAGAAGATTCAAAAGTATGGAAGACATGATTTAGACTCAAAATTTTGTTACCCGTCCTATGAGTAGGTTAGACTAACAAATGAGCGAATCGATCAATGAGAGCGAAGAAAGTCTTTCTTGTCAACCTTTGACCGATCCTTATATCCCTAACTCTACTAATTGGACCCAAGAATCATGTCATTTTGGAAATCTAGCTTCAATTTCATCATACCAACCTGAACTTGACCAACATCACATCCTTAACATTTTGGCAAGTTATCCTTTTCCCGAAATTGAACTTAAGCTTAAAAGTGATCTTGAACCTCCAGTTGGGAATTCTATTTCACTTTTTGATTCAATAATGACTCTGATATCTTTACCAGATTTTTTTCTTTATTCCGGAGTCAACATTGAATCCTGTACTGGTACACCGTGAAATGAATCACCAATATCTTATGATCACACTTCATTGATGGGGAAAGTGTGTGAACATCAATTCTTTAGTTTGGACCCTATTTTTGAACTAATTTCGACTCTCATAATTGACTCTCGACTTGATCTGAATTAAATTCTCGAGTCTGTATCAGTTTTTACTCCTGTTTCATTTGAGTCCAAATCAATCATCTTCCAAAATCACACTTCATTTTTGGACAAGAATGTTGAAGTAAATGACTCAGTAATTATTTTTGAAAATTGGAAATTAGATGGGGATAATTTTTTCAGTAAGACCATTCATTCCAACATTCTTTTACTAGGTCATATTAGAGAGGTCATTGGTGGGTTCCTTTAAGATCCACATTATCTTGATTGGACAGCAACGATTGGCCCAGTCAGACCACCACCAGAGCCACCACCACGAGGTAATTTTCCTTCTCTTCCTATTTATTTCATGTACATATACAATTCACGATGCATTGAGGACAATGCATGAGATAAGTGTGGGGGAGGGTTTACTAACATAGGTAGTTTTACATTTTCTTTCATTTATACTTCTTTTTAGGAACTTTTTAAAATTTTCTTTTGTATAAAAACTTTTCTCTTTTCTTAAAACTTTTCTTTTTCTTTTTACAAAACATTTTGAAACAAGATAAATTGTTTGGATTTATTTTTAAGAAAATTAAGATTACCTTAGGAATTAGGAAGACCTAAAATTATAAAATTTTAAACTGAGTCAAAATAATAGATCTTGTTTAAATTTTAAGATAAGAAAGTAAGATTGAAAAGATAATTTGATCTTGAATTTTTTGCCTTAGATTTATGCACTCCACAGTTACATAATTTTTGAAATTGAAACAAAAACTGAAAATGCCATAAAATAATATATTAAAAAAATAAAAAATATATTATGATAATAAAAACCACTTATTGAAGTTGGGTAATTATGCCTCAGGAAGCATGATTATTCATACCTAAAATGGTGGATAAAAATAAAATAATCCCCTTTAGTTTTGTAGCCTTGTTTACTCGAGTTCTTAAGTCTGAGGGAAGTTTTCTCATCTGGTGTCCTAAGATCATTCTGGTTTGAGAGTCACCGGCTAAAGGCTCACTACCGGGTAAATAAGAAAGCCTAAGAAAACTAAGGAAAGAAAAAACGGAAAAAATATATATCAAATAAATGGCATGAAAGTTTGAGTCAATATCGCAGAAATCTTCACAGTTCACAAAGTGCATATTTTTCTAAGAGTTTTATAAAAGGTCAAAGAATCAATTCAATTTTAAATTCTTACATTTAATTTATAACAAGATTTCGCATTTCGACTTAGTTTAAGAAAGATTAATTTCTGGTTAACCTATGACCTTGGATCACTTATATTTTTGCAAAAATACTTCAATACTTTTCTCTATTTTAAAATGTGTTTTCAAAATACTAACATTTTATTTCTTTCTTTATGGATTTGTGGGTGTAATCTGCTGAAAACCCTCAGGAGACAAAACTCCTCCTCTAAGGGAAACCTAGAGGTTTAACGGCTTGTTGCACATGCTCAGTGCAATCGCGTCACCTGCGAAAGTGGTGTTATAATTTTCTTAATTTTTTCTGTTTTGCTTGGGACAAGCAAAAGATAAGTTGTGGGGGTGTGATTAATCTCTAAAACTGCATATGTCATACCACACCTTCATATTTATTTAATATTAAATTCTGCTAATAACACCTCTCTTGCATGTTTGTAGGTTCATTGTATGAAAAAGAAGAAGTGGTGATTAAAGGCCTAAAAAAATAGCCATTAACTTTGGAGGTGATTTTGTCAAAATCAGGGACCCAAAACCGGGACATTCAGCCGACAGATAGGAGAGGACAGCGCAGCAGGTGGAGCGCAGCCACCCTATGGCTTTGTTTCCACAGCTATGCGTAGCCATAGCCGTGTTTTCGTGGCTCCCTTGTGGAGCCGCGCGCCAAGATTTGACGCGCGGCTCCGTACAGTACCCTGGTTCCCCTTTTTTCCTTTAAATACCCTAGGGTTTTTTCTGAACCGGGGAGAGGAGTTTTTGTATAGTTTTTAGGATAATTTTAGTTGTTTCTTCTCCATGTTGTAGTTTAGGGTAGTGTTGTTTAGTTCTTTTTTTCTTCTTCCTCTTTATATTTTCTATTTATTTTAGATCTTGTAATAGCAGAGAGAGTGGTACATGTTGGGAAGCAAGAGTTCTTTGTTTTTTCCGCTAACTCTTTTTACATGTTTAGCTAATCTTTTCTCTCATGGCAACTAACTACTAACCACCAACTAGTCTAACTTCTTATTTGATAATCCACATGAATCTAATAACCTCTACTTGGCTTTGCTCTTGCAAGAGCCATTGATGGCTCATGATGATGGATCTAACACTCTAACTTCCTAACTCTTTAACAAGCTAACATTACTCTACTCCATGCTTACTTTTAGTTTTGATGGTTTAAGTGTAGCTTGCACTTTTTTTGTTGAGTTGGGATGTGATGAGTTACATATGGGTCATGCTTTGAAACGCTCTTGAATCAAGGACTAGTGATGGCCAATAATACATGTGAGGCAACTATCACTAAGAGGTTAGCATGTTGATGGAGTCATTAGTAGTTAGTAGCCACAAGTTTTCTTTGTTTTACACTTTATTTTAGAAATATCAAAAATCACAAATATCTTATCTTCTATGTTTCCCACTTCTTTGTATTTCACTGTACTTCTCTTTTCCATTCTTTATTTTTCTTTCTTTTCATTCTTTCAAATATAGAAGAACCGTTAACACACACATGAACATACCGTGTAAGCTTCTATCGCCTCCCGTCCCTATGGATTCAACTTGTTTTAGCCTCTATGCTATAACGAAAATATTGAGGAAGCCAAAGCACGCACACTTTAACTCTTGATTTCAAAACGACATATTTTGTGCACGGTTTTCCCCCGATCACCCTTCAAGTGGTATAGATTTTTGTATCGGACGCTCTTCAACACCACCATCGATCCTCTAGTCATCTTGAGAGCACCATCTTTAATAGATAATTCAAGACCCAATGTTTCCAAAGCACTAACTGAAATAAGATTCATTTCATTTAAGGTGCATATCTCACTTTCTTCAATTCTCGCACCACATCTTGATAAAGATCGTACCTATCCCTTCAATGCCGCATGGACGATATCACCCATGACAACAGAACATCCATCTAACTTCTCAAAACTAGAAAACTAATCTCTATTGGGACACACATGATACTAGCTCCTATATCTAGCATCCACTTAGACTCATTTGAGTAACCAAAAGTAGGAGTAAAGACTCAGAAATAAAATACTATTGAGTCTGAGTCTAATCGTCTGCCTGTAAAGTACTACCTTATTCGGTACTGATCACTTATGCAAAGATTTGCCTCAGTTTTTGACTCTTTATTTTTATCTTTGATCCTTCAACAATCAACTTTTCAGTGTCATAATATTTTGCAGAAGGTGCATTGGTTCTTTTTCAAATCTCTGAAACCTAGTTTGGACTTTGATATCCCACGCTCGCCTTTTCCCTTCCAATTGAAAATTCTATCTCTTGTCGTCAATGCCTCTGTTGATGTACCATTGGAAGAAGACTGCTTCTCCTTCCTTCTTACTCTATAATTTAAAAGAGCAGCTAATATATCATTATAGTTTATTTACCATTAATCAAGGTTAGAACGAAGATCTCATACTCTTCATCAGACAGAGAATTCAAAAGAATTTCTACGTTGTCCTCTTCTTTGATCTCCACATCTGCATTAACTAAGTCTGTAAGAAGCTTCGTGTAGTTATTCATGTATTCATTAATGGAGAGTCTTTTCTTCAACTGAAAGCGGTAAAGACTTCTCTTTAGATGCAATCGACTTTTGATGCTCTTCGTCATATACTTTTCTGAGGGTCTTCTTTATCTTCCTTGAGAAAATTTCATACAACACATGATACTTGGTGTCCTGTGTCAAGCAGGACCTTATAAAATCACAAGTTATTCTATTCATCTTGTCCTAACTCTTTTCAGAAATCTCCTCCGGCTTTTCTTCCAATCATTGTCTTCGAGGTTTGATATCGTCATTGCATCCATCACCTCATATCTCCACATCCCAATATTGTTCTTACCATTAAACTGTTGGCCCAAAGGCCCATCACTTTAGTTTTGGTGATGATTAACTCATGTAGTTATAGTACTAATAATCTTGTGTTTATATAGTTTTAGTTATTGATCAAGATCTTAGTCGGTGTTTAGCTTCAACAAAGAAATTTTGGAGCTAACACATGTAGATTCAAGAGCTCGCACATCAAGATTGCATCTAGTTCTCGGTTGGAGTCAAACTCATTTGGATCGTGTTTGAATTGAGTCGTCTTGAAGATGAAGATCGACAAAAAGACTTCGGTTTGTTTAGTTTTAGTTTGTGCTTAGATCTTGTGTAAGATAGACTAGTATTGGTATACTCAAGTTCACACACACACACAAGTTCAATACGTTTGGTTTTTGATTTAACCGGTTTAGAATTTCAAGTACACAAATATCGAGTTTTGAATTTTAACCAGTTTTAGTTCTGCTGATCTGCTCGACACCCTTTTAGATTTCTTATCATAAGTTTTTATTCTTATTTTCAAATAACATGATTTAAATTGTATTTCAAAGATAACTTTTAGGGCTACATTTTTAATTCAATATCATTTTCTGATTCAAATGTTAAATATATCAAATATTGAGCTGAAGTCTATTATTGTTCTGAAAACAGTATACAGTTTCTGATTTGACACCTTTCTGTATTTTATTGATAACTTTCTACTCTAAAATTATATTGAGTTGATTCAAGTTGCGGTAGAATGAAGACTTAAAAATTTACAAAGTATTCCTATATACTTATTTCTAAATGCTGAAGTTTTAGATCTACAAAATGTGCTCAGATTTGACCAACAGTCAGCTAGATTTGGCAGTAACAGCTAATTTTCGGGAGGCTGATTTTTAACATGCTTTTAAAACTTATTTTGTTAAATTTTAAGAGTCAATTTATTCCTTTTAAACCTGATAAAACTAATATAAATTTATTTTTTTAAAACTTACATAAAGGGTCATTAGGATGGATTAAAATCACAACAACAATTTCACTAAAAATCAATGTTTTAGGTTTCAAGAGAAAAAGTTTTCTAGTGCCATCTTGCCCATTTTCTAAAAAGTTTCAAAAGAGTTTTTGTGCTTCAAATCTCTATCTTTTATTTTATTTTTCAAAGGTTGGAAAAATCAAAGAAAAATATAGTTTTGGGAAATAGGTTTTGATCTTTATTTTTTTTCCTATCTAGTATTTTTCCCAAGTATTTTCTTTGTGATTTTGATTTTCAAACACCTTGTTTTTCTCACACTTGAGCTATCATATCTAATCCTATCTATAGGATCTTGTTTTTGTGAGAAATATTGTTTGTGGTCTATTGTGATCACCAAGTGATGTTTGTGGTCTATTGTGATCACCAAGTTTGTAATCTCTTCTTTGTTTTGGGTTTGTGTTCATCCCTATTGTGTAGAGGTGATTATTTCTATAGTTTGGCTTAGTACCTATCCCTCTTGTGTGGAGGCGATTGTGATTTAGCTTTGTGCCTTGTCCCTCTTGTGTAGAGGTGATTGTGGTTTAGCTTTCTGCCCATCCCTCTTATGTAGAGGTGATTGAGTTTTGGCTTTGTGCCTTACCTCTTGAGTAGATGTCGTTGTTTTAGAGAGAGGAGTTGTATACTCTAAGTTTGTAATTATAAATTCCTCAGTGGAGGTTCCCTTTGTAGGAGGTCCTGTATGAACGTAGTGAAAATCTTTTTGTGTGAAGGCGGGGACGTAGAGCAGTGCTTCGAACCTCGAAACATATCTTGGTGTTTGCATTTGATCCACTATCCCTAACTCTATCTCTCTCATATCTTGCATTGCTTTATATTGATCATATTTCATGCATTTTTGGTATTGTTTGTGTATACTTGTGTTGAATCAAGAGAGCTTCATATAGCACCTCAACTCTTATTTAGAGGAATCTAGAGGAGATAGTCCAGAGCCCTTCACAGGGAATTTGGCTACACTCTTTGGTTACACATAGTGTGTTGCAATTGAGTTTTAATTTTGCACCATTTATCATTAGATTGGCTAGTACACCTATTCACCCCCTCTAGGTGTATTTTCAATTAGTATCAGAGACTACGCTCCTGATATTAGATTTAACCACCTAGGAGTGAGATCTTGGATTGCTAATCTAGATTTACATTTGCACACATATTATTTATACACGTGGATTTCATGGCCTCTCCCATGTATGATGTTACCAACATTGATATATGGAAGTATAGGATGAATTAATACCTTAAAACCCTAGGATTGCATGTTTACCTTGCCACTACTAAGAAATCTTATCTTGGTAATGACAAGCATATAGAGGCTAAAGCACAAGCCTTAATGGCACTTAGACACACACTTAGCAAAGATTATCTACGTATGATTTCTTATTGTGATTCCGCTTTTGCAGTGTAAAATACGACCTATCTCGAGCTACAGACAAACAATGTGGAAAAAGAATCTAGTGGAGAACAGTCCAACCAAGCTTGCTTCATGGTCCAAGGGAATGACTTCCTTGAGATACACTCAGACACTCAACTAGATGATAGTGCTAGTCCTTCAAGTGATGACAATATGGGTGCTGATGTCTTAAATGAAGAACTTTCATTATTTTGTGAAAACTTACTTGAAAAATATAAACTTTTAAAAAAGAAAAGTTTTAAATTAAAATAAGAAAATAAAAATTTGTTTTCTAAACTTTATATGATTTTTCAAGAGAGGGTTGAGATCTCAAATGAAAGGGACTCATTGAAATCTCAACTTAACCTTGCCTTAAATGAAAATGAATTTTAAAAAGAAAAAAATACTTGTGATGATGTTTTGAAAAAAAATGAGGTTTTGTCTTCAAAACTTGAAATTATTTTAAAAGAGAATAATTCTTTAAAAAATAAATTGCGTTAATTTCAAAAGAATTGGATTTAGTTTCAAAAGAAAATACTTTATTGAAAAATGATTTAGATTTACATGTTTGTCATGCTACTATAACTTCATCATCTAGTGTTTCTATTGTATGCTCCACCTCTTCTTCTAATGTTGAAAATGATATATATATATATATATATATATATATATATATATATATATATATATTGAAGAAGAGTGTAGATTGTTTGGGCTCCACTTTGAGCCAATGTACCATGAACCATACACGATTGGAATTTATATTTCGCAAGAAACATGCTTCTCATATGCATGCACACAAACCATGGCATACACATGCTCATTATGCTCACACACACGATTCTATGTATGCACATGTGTACACTTGTACACATTGTGGACGTACGGGGCACCTTGTAAAGTTTTGTTATGATAGAATACATGATTCAAATTTTACAAACAAGTTTGTTTGGGTTAGGAAAGGTGCTAACCCCCATGGATCCAAAAAGGTATGGGTACCAAAATCTACCCCTATTGTATTTGATGAAGGTATGGGCTCTCACAGACGTGAGAGGTATTGGTGCCTTGATGGTGGATGTGTTTGAGATTGATGGACACTACATTAGATGCATCACCTTCAAGGAAGCTTGGTGGGAGACCACCATGTTGGCCCAAAAGGTTACACTCTCCATTTGTTTAGAGTTTTGATGATAACAAAACAAATAAGTGCTATATGGTACTAATTAGTTTGTTAAGATAAGTTTCAGGTTTGTACCATATTTGAAGGCCATTGCTTAGCTATTGCAAGAATTTCTAGGTTCATGAAGCAAAGAAGGCTTTTTGCACATCAAGGAAGGAACATAGAAGAGAAGGCTCTAGCAAGGCATCACATGGCTCAAGACTTCAAGATTGCTCAAGATAATTTGTTAGATTTGTTTTTAGTTTAGAATTTTGTTAAAGAATAGTGAATAGGTTTGAAGCTCTTTCACACACGTTTTTGCGCACATCTTGTTTTCTAACATAATTAGTTTGTATACAATTTTCAACCTACAAACTTATTTTGGTATTGGAATTTATGACAAAAACTTTGATATACATATGTTTCATGAATATAGGATTATGCTTCAAATGTTTAAATATCATGTTTTTGTATTTGGAAGAAGTTTTGGACAAAACGTATTTTCTAGTCAAAATCCAAGTTTTAGAAAATACAGTTTTTGATTTTTGGTAAAAATGATAAGAGTCAAAAATAGTTCATATTGATTGATATTTGAGCTAAACTTTTTACCACATGTTTATATATCAATGCAAAATGATAAAACTATTTTTGGTGATTTTTATGAGTGTTAAAAGATTTTTTATAATATTTTTTAAAACTATTTCTCTGTCCATTCCAGACTTCATTCAGTCGACTAGTCTTCTGACTAGTCGACTTGGCTAGAAGTCGGTCGACAGGTTCGGTCGACCGAGGTGCACAAATCTGTGCACGTTTGGAAGTCTTTGGACGGTCGACCGTCCCGGTCGACCGGTCTGAGAGCAGAGCTCTCTGTTTGTTTCGGTCGACCGGGCCAGTCGACCGTAGCCTGCAACGGCTATATTCCTTTGTACTAGCGGTCGACCGGGCCGGTCGACCGGACTAGCCGTTTGAACAGTAACGGCTAGTTTTCTGAGCAGATTTATTTTTGTCCTTTTCTCGCTTAAGTGTGTTTAAGTGACATGTTTTGGTTTTAATACATTCTGATTAGCCTTAAAAATGTTTTATCTCTAAACCCTAGCCCTCTCCTATAAATAGGGGTGTTTGGGGAGAGATTGGATTACTAATTATTACAAGAAAAATTCTCAAAAATTTCCAAAAGTTTAAGGCATTCAAAAGATTTGGTTTCTTGGTTTTTGTGCTGAAATTCTCTCTCATTTTCTGAAGTGTTTTCAAGAATTCTCTGATTTCATTTTCTTTTCTCCTTACACAGAAGAGCTTCATTCCTACTCATTATTTCTCTAAGGACCTTTGTAAGGGAAGAGAATTTTGCAAGAGAGAGTTTGTGGTCTTTTGACTACTCAGAGATTGCTTGTACTTGAGATTGTGGAGTTGGGTACTCCGGTGTATTTGTGACATCTTTGTGATAGTGGAAGTGGTTGGAATCCTTCTGGGGAAGGCGGGGAAGTAGAGCTGGGTGCTCGAACCTCGATAACAAATCTTGGTGTTTGCGTTTGGTTTACTTTTCCTTGTTCTTGCTCTACTTTCATTGCTATTACTACTTGCTCTTAATTGTCATTGCTATATTCACTTGCATTGTGGGATTGTTGCTTCATATTTTTTAATTGTGCATTGATTAGCATTATCACCTATTCACCCCCCCTCTAGGTGATTTTCAATTGGTATCAGAGCTTGGACTCTAGGTTTTGGCTTAACATCCATAGAGAGATCCTTAAAATTTGCTAATCAACATTTGCATTCCATTTGTCATCACTAGTAAACATGGCCGATAACATCAAAACCCCTCCTAAATTTGATGGACTCAACTTCCCTATTTGGAAGGTTAGGATGACTATCTTTTTGCAATCCTTAAGTAGCTTAGTGGCTAAATCATTGACCAAACCCTATGTTGCACCCGATAGTAATGAGAGCACATGGACCGACTTCAACTTTAGAGAATATGAGGCTAACTCCAAGGCCCAAAATTCCCTCTTAACCGCCTTGAATGAGGATGACCTTACACGGGTAATTCATTGCCAATCCGCCTATGAGATTTGGCAACACTTATTGGTCACACACGAAGGGACTTCACAAGTCAAGAGAGCTAAGATAGATCTCTTGAGGTCCCAATATGAGTCTTTTAAAATGATTGATGATGAATCTATAGATTGTATGATTACTCGATTTACTAAAATCACCAATGGTCTTTCTTCTTTAGGTGATGAGATTTCCAATGATCAAAAGGTGCGGAAGGTGATTCGGGCTCTTCCTACATCATGGGAGATCAAGGCCACCACTCTAAAAGAATTGAACGACAAGGACGAGATGGACCTCATTAGTCTCATTGGGAACTTAAAGACCCATGAGATGGAAAAGAAAGCAAGAGAAGAGGCCGCTCCACTAAAGAAGAAATCCTTGGCCTTCAAGTCTTCATCCACTCTTGAAGACGATGAAGAAGATGAAGAAGAAGATGAGGAGCTATCACTACTTGTTCGCAATGTGAAGAGAATGTATCGGAGAAACAAGCTCAACTTCTGAAGGAAATTTGAAGGCAAAGAGGAGAGGAAAATCATATGCTACAATTGCCGAAAGCCTGGACACATCATCGCGGATTGCCCGGAGTTCAAGAAGAAGATGACCTCCTCCTTCAAGCCAAAGAAATCGGAAGAAAAGAAAGCGTACAAGGCAACTTGGGATTCGGAAAGCGAGTCCGAGGAAGAGGCGGATGTGGCGAATATGTGTTTCATGGCAAACACTCCAAAGGTAACCCCTCAACCTCTTGATGATGAAGATGAAGAATTAAGTAAGGAAGTTCTAGCTCATGCCTTTGTTGAACTTTCCGAAACTTATGATAATAAGAAGATTGAATGTTATAAATTGCAAAAAGAAGTTGCATTTCTTAAAAATCAACTTGCTATGGTTTCTAAAGAAAAGGATGATATTTCTTCTAATCTTATTTCTATTCAAAATGAGTTTAATGCTTACAAGGTTTCTTGTAAAGGAAAATCTCCTATTGTTGATGAAAAAGAAATTTCTTCTTTAAAAACTAAAATGGTTGATTTTGAAAAAGTTTTGAAAGATTGTGCTTTTAACACTAAGAAACTTGAAGAAAAATTTTCTAAAAAGCACACCTCTCACACTAAAGATTCACATGTTAAGTCTACTCATGCTCACACTACACATAACACTTCTCATGCTAAATCTTTTCATGCTCACAATTCTCATGCTCACAAATCACACACTCACTATGCTTTTAAATATGGTAGAGTGTATAGATGCACATATTGTGGTAAGAATGGGCATTTAGCTAAATTTTGCTATGACCAAGTTAATAGATCAAATAATCTTGTTTGGGTTAATGAAACTAACCTTTTAGGACCCAAGAAAATGTGGGTACCAAAATCAAGTCCTAAATTATTTGATGTAGGTACACACCAAGGCTCCAAGACGTAGGGAGCGGTGGTACCTTGATAGTGGTTGTTCAAGACACATGACGTGGGACATCAATAACTTTACAACCCTATCAAGGTACGAGGAAGGTGGCTCCGTCACCTTCGGGGATGACTCCAAAGGTACTATCATCGGTATAGGTAACATTCAAATTGGTTCATCTCCTACTATAGAAAATGTTGTACTTGTTGATGGTTTGAAACATAATTTGCTTAGTATTAGTCAATTTTGTGATCGTGGACTTAAAGTTGTTTTTGATGATATTTCTTGCAAGATTTTTGATATTAAATCCAATGATTATATTCTTACCGGTTTTCGTGATGATAATGTTTATATTATTGACATGCTTAATGTGGAATGTTCTACTAAATGCTTAAATGCTTTTGATGAAAATTCTTGGCTTTGGCATAGAAGATTAGGACATGCATCTTTTGACCATCTTTCTAGGATTAATTCTAAGAATTTAGTGAAGGGTATACCTTGCTTGAAGTTTGAGAAAGACCGCATTTGTGGTGCGTGCCAACTTGGGAAACAAACCAAGTCTTCCTTCAAACCAATCAAGGATATCATGTCAATTAGGCCTTTAGAATTAATTCATATGGATCTTTTTGGACCTACTAAAACTAAGAGTTTAAATGGTAGTAGATTTGCATTTGTTTTAGTTGATGATTTTTCCCGTTTCACTTGGGTTTTCTTCTTGGAACACAAAGATCAAACTTTCTCTCATTTCAAAATTTTTCGAAAAAGGGTTGAAAAAGAAAAAGGTTTTCCGATTTTGAAAATAAGGAGTGATAGAGGTGGTGAGTTTGTTAACCAACTCTTCATGACTTATTGTGATGAAAAGGGAATTAAGCATGAAATGTCTTGTCCTAGAACTCCACAACAAAATGGAGTTGTAGAAAGGAAAAATAGAACACTTCAAGAGATGGCTAGGACAATGATAAGTGAGTATGACCTCCCTCATTATCTATGGGCCGAGGCCGTAAACACCGCATGCTATATATCAAATCGTATTTATTTATGTAAAAATTCTTCCAAAACATCTTTTGAAATGTATCATTCTAGAAAACCTAATGTTTCATATTTCAAAGTTTTTGGATGCAAGTGTTTTGTTTTGAACACTAAAGATAACTTGGGTAAATTTGATGCTAAGGCTTATGAAGCAATCTTTGTTGGATATTCTACCACTAGTAAAGCTTATAGAGTATTCAATAGATCTTCACTTACCATCGAAGAATCCATGCATGTTAAATTTGAAGAATCTAATGTGTTTATTGAGAATGTTGTAGAGATTGAACCATTAGGTGAAGACATGGAGAGACTATCCTTGAAGGACTCACCCGCTCAAGATGACAAGCAAGGACCAATTGGTGACGTTCAAGAGGATAAAGAGGAAAGCTCACAACCGCTTCCTAAAGCTTGGAGATATGCCACAAATCATCCCAAGGAGCTCATCTTAGGTGATGCATCTAAAGGGGTAACAACTCGCTCCAAACTCCATGACCTATGTGGTATTTTTGCTTTCATTTCTCATTTTGAACCCAAAAGCATCCTCGAAGCTGAGGCGGACTCATATTGGTTGCTAGCCATGCAAGAGGAACTCAATCAATTTGAGCGCAACCAAGTTTGGCACCTTGTTCCTAGGCCCCACGATAGACCAATAATTGGTACTAAGTGGATCTTTAGAAACAAGATGGATGAGTCCGGAAATGTGATTAGGAATAAGGCTAGGTTAGTGGCCCAAGGTTACACTCAAGTTGAAGGAATTGACTTTGAGGAGACCTTTGCACCCGTAGCACGGCTTGAAGCCATACGGATGACACTAGCTTTTGCATCTTTCAAAAATTTTAAACTTTTTCAAATGGATGTGAAAAGTGCATTTTTGAATGGTTTTATAAATGAAGAAGTTTATGTTTCTCAACCTCCCGGTTTTGTTGATCATGTTCATCCCGATTTTGTTTTTAAACTTGATAAAGCTTTGTATGGATTGAAACAAGCTCCAAGAGCTTGGTATGAAAGGCTTTCTAGTTTTCTCATTTCAAATGATTTTATTAAAGGCAAAGTAGATACAACACTATTCACTAAGCATGTTGATAATGATATTTTAATTGTGCAAATTTATGTTGATGATATAATTTTTGGTTCTACTAATGAGTTTTTATGTAAGGAATTTGAAAAGGTTATGCAATGTGAATTTGAAATGTCTTCAATGGGTGAGCTTAATTTCTTTCTTGGACTCCAAATCAAGCAATTGCAAGATGGAAACTTCATATGTCAAGCCAAATACGCAAAGAAACTCGTAAAGAAGTTTGGACTTGAAGACTCAAAGGTTTGCAACACTCCCATGGCAACTACCACCAAGCTTGATAAGGATGACCAAGGTAAAAATGTTGATATTAAATTATATAGAAGCATGATAGGTAGTCTTTTGTATTTGACGGCAAGTAGGCCGGACATCATGTTTAGTGTGTGTCTTTGTGCTAGGTTTCAATCGTGTCCCAAAGAGTCCCATCTTATTGCGGTAAAACGCATTATTCGTTATATTAAGGGAACGATTGGAATGGGTCTATGGTATCCGAAAACTGGAGATTTCTCAATGACGAGTTATTCGGATGCCGACTATGCGGGTTGTAGAGTAGATAGAAAGAGTACTAGTGGGACATGTCAATTTCTTGGTAATTGTCTTGTTTCATGGTCCTCTAGGAAACAAAATTCCGTAGCTCTCTCAACCGCCGAGGCGGAGTATGTTGCCGCGGGGGCTTGTTGTGCACAAGTCCTTTGGATGAAACATACTCTCCTTGATTATGATTTGCATTATAACCATATAAAAATATTTTGTGATAATACTAGTTCTATACATATGACAAAGAATGCAAATCAACATAGTAAGACCAAGCATATTGAGATTAGATATCACTTTCTTAGAGATCATTTTGAGAAAGGAGATATAGATATTGATTATGTTTCTACGGATTTGCAACTTGCCGATATTTTCACTAAACCACTTGATTTTACTAGATTTTCATTCATTTGTGGTGAACTTAATGTTTGTGTTATTGAATAAAATATTTTCTTAACCCTTTTTGATGTATGACAAAACGGGGGAGAATGAGTTTATGTATGGAAATATGAGCTCATATGGTTTTGGTTCCATATGAGTTTATATATGTTTTGAGATTTTCATGAATTCTTGTAATTTGATTTTAAGTGTTTTGCAAGTATTTTTGGTTTTTTGGTTTCATGAGGTTTACTTGCAAATTACAAATTACATGGTTTTTCTTTGTTTAATATAGCATAATTTGAGGGGGAGCTTTCTCCTCCCCAATACATTTGTTTATAGCCTATTTGTTTTGTCATCATCAAAAAGGGGGAGATTGTTGGCCCAAAAGGTTACACTCTCCATTTGTTTAGAGTTTTGATGATAACAAAACAAATAAGTGCTATATGGTACTAATTAGTTTGTTAAGATAAGTTTCAGGTTTGTACCATATTTGAAGGCCATTGCTTAGCTATTGCAAGAATTTCTAGGTTCATGAAGCAAAGAAGGCTTTTAGTACATCAAGGAAGGAATATAGAAGAGAAGGCTCTAGCAAGGCATCACATGGCTCAAGACTTCAAGATTGCTCAAGATAATTTGTTAGATTTGTTTTTAGTTTAGAATTTTATTAAAGAATAGTGAATAGGTTTGAAGCTCTTTCACACACGTTTTTGCGCACATCTTGTTTCCTAACATAATTAGTTTGTATACAATTTTCAACCTACAAACTTATTTTGGTATTGGAATTTATGACAAAAACTTTGATATACATATGTTTCATGAATATAGGATTATGCTTCAAATGTTTAAATATCATGTTTTTGTATTTGGAAGAAGTTTTGGACAAAACGTATTTTCCAGTCAAAATCCAAGTTTTAGAAAATACAGTTTTTGGTTTTTGGTAAAAATGATAAGAGTCAAAAATAGTTCATATTGATTGATATTTGAGCTAAACTTTTTACCACATGTTTATATATCAATGCAAAATGATAAAACTATTTTTGGTGATTTTTATTAGTGTTAAAAGATTTTTCATAATATTTTTTAAAACTATTTCTCTGTCCATTCCAGACTTCATTCAGTCGACTAGTCTTCTAACTAGTCGACTTGGCTAGAAGTCGGTCGACAGGTTCGGTCGACCGACGTGCACAAATCTGTGCACGTTTGGAAGTCTTTGGACGGTCGACCGTCCCGGTCGACCGGTCTGAGAGCAGAGCTCTCTGTTTGTTTCGGTCGACCGGGCCAGTCGACCGTAGCCTGCAACGGCTATATTCCTTTGTACTAGCGGTCGACCGGGCCGGTCGACCGGACTAGCCGTTTGAACAGTAACGGCTAGTTTTCTGAGCAGATTTATTTTTGTCCTTTTCTCACTTAAGTGTGTTTAAGTGACATGTTTTGGTTTTAATACATTCTGATTAGCCTTAAAAATGTTTTATCTCTAAACCCTAGCCCTCTCCTATAAATAGGGGTGTTTGGGGAGAGATTGGATTACTAATTATTACAAGAAAAATTCTCAAAAATTTCCAAAAGTTTAAGGCATTCAAAAGATTTGGTTTCTTGGTTTTTGTGCTGAAATTCTCTCTCATTTTCTGAAGTGTTTTCAAGAATTCTCTGATTTCATTTTCTTTTCTCCTTACACAGAAGAGCTTCATTCCTACTCATTATTTCTCTAAGGACCTTTGTAAGGGAAGAGAATTTTGCAAGAGAGAGTTTGTGGTCTTTTGACTACTCAGAGATTGCTTGTACTTGAGATTGTGGAGTTGGGTACTCCGGTGTATTTGTGACATCTTTGTGATAGTGGAAGTGGTTGGAATCCTTCTTGGGAAGGCGGAGAAGTAGAGCTGGGTGCTCGAACCTCGATAACAAATCTTGGTGTTTGCGTTTGGTTTACTTTTCCTTGTTCTTGCTCTACTTTCATTGCTATTACTACTTGCTCTTAATTGTCATTGCTATATTCACTTGCATTGTGAGATTGTTGCTTCATATTTTTTAATTGTGCATTGATTAGCATTATCACCTATTCACCCCCCTCTAGGTGATTTTCACACCATGGTTTAGAGACTTAGAGATAAACCCTATTAGTTTTGGTAACTATCTCTAACTCCTTATTTATTTTACATGCTTTTACATTGATTTTTAGCATGTTTTGATTTTTCATGTTTATTATGTTAAATGCAATGTTAATTAGACTTGAGATATACATATGTAGTATTTGAGATACACCCATGTTTATATGAACTATTATTTTTGTGTTCTCACGATAGTTTAACTATTGTGTATATCATATCTCTAAAGCACGTGTATTTACGCTAATGATCATGTTGGTTTATGATTTTGCACTTTATGTTTTGATTACATGTTTAGATGAAATTTTTATTAAAACTTGTGTTTATACTTGTACAACTAATGAGCCACATTTGTTTATCATATATTTGTGCTTTATTGCTCATTTGTACCATTGGATGTACTTGTATTACCTAGTTTTGATGATTCTTATATCTTTACTTGTTTTCCCTATTTTTGTACACGTTTTCATAAAAATTTGTTTATCTTCATGTATATGTTAATTTTGTCTAAAACTATTGGATATACATGTTTATCCTAGAGTCACTTGCTTTTCATGCAAATTTTTTTGGACTCATTTATGTTTGAGATATGTATATATACTTTTAGTTTGAATAAAATATACATATACCTTGAAGCGTATTTAGTCTTGATGATTTCTTACTTTTGATAAAAGAAAATTCATATGAGCGTCAATGCCTTATTTTCATGATTTTATTGATTACATAATCTTACACTCTATATTTCGTGTTTACTCATGATTTTTTTTTCATGAGCATATATGTGCCTTATTACTATTTGAGTGTCGATGATCGTGTGATTTTCATGTTTTCATAGGATACTTATTGATTTATTCCTTACTTGAAGAATTTAGTACTATTTTTCAAAATTATTTTTAAACTAGTCTTTATTTTTCATGTGGTAATGATTTTCAAACTATGCTAAAATATTTTCAAATCATGATTTTTGAAAATCCCTACCTTCAAAGGGTGGTTGGATGGGCGACTATGCCTTGTATACCCTTATTGAAAATCTTTTAAATTTGTGCATGAATAGGGTGGTAGGTATGAGTTATATGCATGATCTCCATATCATTTCATTTTTGTATACTCATATGTGTTTTTTATATATGTATGCTTCATACTTCAATTAGTATCAATTTCAATTAGTTTTTTCAATTTCATACATACATATATATGATCTTGTTGTGCTTGTTTTATAATAACTTTACATTCTTAAAGCGCAAATTATATTTATGTTAATCTTGATTTTATTCCAAATGTTAATTGGTATCTTTACAAGCTTATACATTGATTTCAATTGGTATTTATTTGGTATCAAAATGTACTTCATGTTTCACCTTCAATTTGTATCAAAATCTACTATTGGTATCTTAAAAAAAAAATTTACAAGTGGTACCAATCTTGTTTTTGTCAACTGCTATTTGATTTCATTGGTATTATAAGTCATTTTGTTGACTTCAAGAAATTTCAAAATTTTGTTTTAAAAAGTGGTTTTAAAATTTGTTGATATGTTTTGTCTATATACAAGGGGAGCTTAACATCTCCTCTATCAGTAGAATCATATTGAGTGTAGTTTACATATTGAGAAGCTTGACCTCTCTTCTTTATATAGTACATGTGTGTAGGGGGAGCTTAACATCTCCGTTTATACATTGTATACTATAATTTATGTGGGTTAGGGTCTAGTCATCCCTTTTTCATGTAATACATGTATGCAGGGGAGCTAACTTATCGTCTCTCCTCTTCATGAATGTATATCGTATATACATCTTTATTGTTTAATTGTCCTCACCCTTTTGTTGATGAATTGATAAAAATAAGGAGGAGAATTTAGAGAGTTTTATATATGCATGTTTATATCCTTGTTTATGCATATATGTTTTTGCTTACTTTATACATTTCATTGAATATTTATTTGTCTATTGCTATGCATGAGTTAAGGGGAAGCTTCTATGAAGCTTATCTTTAATCCATACATATATAACTCCATGAGTTTTATCATCATCAAAAAGGGGGAGATTATTGACCCAAAGGCCCATCACTCTAGTTTTGATGATGATTAACTCATAGAGTTATAGTACTAATAATCTTGTATTTATATAGTTTCAATTATTGATCAAGATCTTAGTCGGTGCTTAGTTTCAACAAAGGAGTTTTAAAGCTAACACATGTAGATTCAAGAGCTCGCGCGTCAAGATCGCTTCTAGCACTCAATTGGAGTCAAGCTCATTTGGATCGTGTTTGGATCGAGTCGTCTTGAAGATGAAGATCGACAAGAAGACTTCGGTTTGTTTAGTTTTAGTTTGTATTTATATCTTGTGTAAGATAGACTAGTATTGATATGCTCAAGTTCACACACATACACACACACAAGTTCAATACGTTTAGTTTTAAGTTTAACTACTTTTGGATTTCAAGTACACATATATCAGGTTTTAGATTTTAACCAGTTTTAGTTCTACTGATCTACTCTACACCCTTTTAGATTTCTTATCATAACTTTTTATTCTTATATTTAAATAACATTATTTAAATTGTACTTCAAAGATAACTTTCAGGGTTAAATTTCTTATTCAATAATCATTTTCTGATTCAAATGTTAAAGATATCAAATATTGGGTTGAAGTATGTTACTGTTCTGAAAATAGTTTACAGTTTTTTATTTGACACCTTTCTATATTTTATTGATAACATTCTACTCCGAAATGATATTGAGTTGATCCAAATAGCAATAGAATGAAGACCTAAAGATTTATAAATTATTCCTATATACTTATTTCTAAATTCTGAAGTTTTAGATCTGAAAACTGTGCTCAAAGTAGACCAACAGTTTGCCAGATTGGCAGTAACGGCTAATTTTTGGAGACTGATTTTTAACATATTTTTAAAACGTATTTTGTTGAATTTTAAGAGTCAATTTATTCCTTTTAAACCTGGTAAAACTATTCTAAATTTATTGTTCTAAAACCTATATAAAGGGTAATGAGGATGGATTAAAATCACAACAACAATTCCATTGAAAATCAAAGTTTTGAATTTCAAGTGAAAAAGTTTTCTAGTGCCATCTTGCCCATTTTCTTAAGAGTTTCAAAAGAGTTTTTGCACTTTAAAGCTCTATCTTTTATTTTGTTTTTCAAAAGTTGGAAAAATCAAAGAAAAATAGAGTTTTTGGGAAATTGGTTTTGATCCTTATTTTTCTCTTTCTATCTAGTATTTTTTTCGAGTATTTTTCTTTGTGATTTTGATTTTCAAACACCTTATTTTTCTCACACTTGAGCTATCATATCTAATCCTATCTATAGGACTTGTTTTTGTGAGAAATATTGTTTGTGATCTATTGTGATCACCAAGTGTTGTTTGTGGTCTATTGTGATCAGCAAGTTTGTAATCTCTTCTTTTCTTTGCGTTTGTGTTCATCTCTCTTGTGTAAAGGCGATTGTGGTTGTGGTTTGGCTTAGTGCCTATCCCTCTTGTGTGGAGGTGATTGTTGTTTGGCTTTGTGTCTTATCCCTCTTGTGAAGAGGTGATTGTGATTTAGCTTTGTGCCTATCTCTCTTGTGTAGAGGTGATTGAGTTTTGGCTTTGTGTCTTGCCTCTTGAGTAGGGGTGGTTGTGTTGGAGAGAGGAGTTGAATTCTTCAAGTTTTTAATTGCAAATTTCTCGGTGGAGGTTCCCTTTATGGGAGGTCCTGTGTGAACGTAGTGAAAATCATTCTGTGTGAAGGGGGGACATAGAGCAGTGGCTTGAACCTCGAAACATATCTTGGTGTTTGCGTTTGATCCACTATCTATAACTCTATCTCTCTCATATCTTGCATTGCTTTATATTGATCATATTTCATACATACTTGGTATTGTTTGTGTGCCCATACTTGTGTTGGACCAAGAGAGCTTCATATAGCACCTCAACTCTTATTTAGAGGAATCTAGAGAAGATAATCTAGAGCCCTTCACAGGGATTTCGACTATACTCTTTGGTTACACATAGTGTGTTACAATTGAGTTTTAGTTCCACATCATTTGTCATTAGATTAGCTAGTACACCTTTTCACCCCCCTCTAGGTGTATTTTCACAAACTTTATCATATTGATCTTCAAAAGATATGGGTTCACTAATTTCACCATGAGTTGACTATCTCCGGCCATTTCCTCAATGGATTCCTCAAAGTAATACAAAAAATGATTAGTGAAAATAAATTCAAATAGGAAAGATCAGATCTTTACCTTTGAATGAAACTGCAAATAGTCTCCAAGTTGATTTACTCCACCCGAATGAAACTCCCTGTCGAATCTGAAAAGCTCTGATAACACTTGTTGGAATCTCTCGCAGAGGAGAGAGTCACCAGAGAGTAGTTGTCAAACTCAATAACAAAGAAAACAAAGGCAAAAAGCTTGAACAGACAACAAAACGAGGTTCGACTATTTGTCTACGTTCTTGAGGCAAAGGGGGAGAGAGATCTTATTTGAATAATCAAATTACAGGATACATAGTAGGGGCAATACCCCTCTTTATATAGGCAGAGAGTCCTTTAGTTTAAGAAGACCAACAGATCTAAATTCGGATAAAAAAATCAACTTTGAATCAACTTAAGAAACTGTCTATCACATCTTCCAGTCGACCGGGTCCTTCTAACCTATCGGTCGATTTGTCAGTCTATCGTAATTTTAGTAACTCTTGACAGTCGCAGTCCAGCGACCGCCCGGTCGACCTGATGCCTTCTCCTATAGCTGCCTTCTTCTGTGTGGTCGATGGACCATCGATCACAATTCTATGTACATATTTTGTGCATTATCGGTTGACTACCTAGTTCACCGGTCTCTATCTTTAGCTGGGAATAGAGCTTCTTCTTTGCCTTTGAACTCCAACCTCTCTGCATTCTCATCTCCACTGAGTTAAAAAAAACTATATCATCAAGATTTACACTCTCTTCGCACAGTAATTTTAGTTATAAATAGATAACACGTACAGTAACAATTACTGAAAGTAAAAAGGTCAAAAACATCATTTTGTCCATCCATATTAGAATTAAAATGGGTGACATAAGAAAAGAGGAACATGACAAGAGTGCTGATAAAACAAATGATTTGTAACAAGGTCAAAAGTGTAAAGCATGTTACCAATATTAGTAGAGAAATTATCTCCTTTTTATTGGGATGGGGTGTACCCTCCCAATTTTATGAAAAATAAAGGGTGATATAAGCTTGGATAATTTGTCTAGCAAGACTTGACTTTTTAGTTGGACTTGACTAGGATTTGGACTTGGACATGGATAATTTAGAATAGAATCAGAAAAGCTAAAAAATTTACGATAGCTCTACATATAGATTTTGAAAATGTATGCTTAACTTGTACAAGTTTGAGCTGAGCAACTTTCCACGGCTCCATGCATGTTTTCGACAGTATTTTCCAGTGAGCTCAGAACTTTGCAGAACTGACACATTTTCGACAATGTTATCTTTGTTTTTAGCTAACAGTTGAAAATAGCTTTCGACAACTCAAATTTATTTTCGACAGTGTTTTTCAGAGAGTTTTTAGAATTTTACAGAACTGATCCAGACAATTTTTCTTTTGAAAACTTGGTCCTATCGAAAGTGCTTTTGATAGTCAATACATAGCTTTCAAAAATGAACTTTTGATTTTCAAAAATATAGTTGTTTGTGACTTGTCGATAGTTGTTTGTGACTTGTCGAAAGTCCATTACCCACTTTCAATAGCAAGTTGACTTTCTCTTTTGAATTTTAGTAAATGCTTTTTTTTGGCTATAAAACTAATCGTTTGCAGAGATTAGATAAGAGTTTTGATTAAGATTTTCAAGTGTTTCAGTGCAAATCTACTTCCAATCTTTGAGAGAAAAAACAAAATTTTCTAAGCCTTCTCTTCCAAGCTTTCCAAGTTTCTCACACACAAATCTTGAGTTCTCCGTTCCTAATTTATAGCTATAGGAATTGTGCTATTGTGAGAGTTTAAGTGATCAAGTGAAGATCATAATTCTTATTCTTTGTGTTGTTGTATACCTCTAGTGAGAGAGGTTGTTATAAGTGGATCTTATGGGATTGCGGTTGTAGGAGTTGCGGCTCTGAGTGTTGCAGGAGTTGAGCGTCCTTGTTGTTCTTGAGGAGTCATGGTTGTAGGAATTGCAGCTTTAAGTTGATTTTGTGACATCAAGTTGTAAGTGTAATTTTAGTTTCGTGAACTGGTGAATAATGCTTATTTCTCCACAGGAGTTGGAGACAGAGACGTAGATCAAGTGGATCGAACCTCGAGAACAAACCCCTTGTGTTTGTGTAGTTTTCTCTTTCGTACTCTCAAATTGCTTTATCTCTGTTTATACTTGATTATATTTGCATATTATTTAATATTGAGTTTAATTGTTGTAAATTGTCTTAATTTTCGCACAATCGATTACCATCACCTATTCCCTCTCTGGGTGATTTTCAGTTGTAGGAGTTAAGGCTCTGAGTAGATCTAGTGGGATCATTAATTGTAAGCATGATTTCTATTTTGCAAACTGGTCATAGTGAAATTTCTCCACATAAGTTGGAGACATTGACATAGATCAAGTGGAACAAACATCCAGAACATTACCTTATGTTTGCAGAGTTTGCTCATTCTAACTTTATCTTGCTAATTTGTATTTTTTAATCTTGCTAATTGTTTTTAGTTGTATATATTGTTTAAATTATTTTAATTTCTGCATAATTTGATTAGCATCACATATTCAACACACACAAGTACACAACACCACCACCAGACAATCCCCCCCCACCACACATAGTCCGGTGATTTTCAATGTACACTTGAATAATTTTAAAATATAATGGAAGCATTGAAACACAGTAAAGATGTATGCCTATGAAGGTAAAGCAGTGGCAAATTCTAAATTACTTTCTTTGTCCTCTTCTATTATTATGTGAGAGGATTGTTGAAGCTGCGAAGGCTTAATCAGTGTAGAGTTTCCGGCACTTTACTTTACGCATTTACCTATTCAATAGCTATTGTATTTTATTGCTTCTTGTATAAGTGTTACTTTTGTCATTTAAGTTTATAATTCAGAACGGGGAGTTGACATTGCAAGATAAGAATATCTATGTTGATCGTATAATATTGTGGGACCTTGAAGGATTGATTATGATCGTATAACCTTGAAGGCCCATGTCTCCTGCGGTTAATATAAGGGCTAGATCATGGGCCGTTAAGAGCTTCGCTGCCCATCGGTCTCCACTTCGAAGCCCCGCACATGCGACATATTTAATTAAATAAAGGTATGTCCTATTGTAACAAATCGGTGCTATGATACCAATTGTTACTCCCAGAATTGACATTTGCGAAATTTGATAATATGTTGATACTTGAAAAGAAACTGTTGTAAAGTAAACTAGCAATACCTAAAAAAAAGAGTAATAAGAAATAACACGAGGATTTAACATGATTTGGCCTAAACTTGACCTACATATACAGGTAGAGAACTTAAAAGAGTTCTATTAATAAATTTGATACAAAGAGATCTAAACTTCTTCTTGAGCCTACAAGAGTATTTACTTTTCCCTTAAATTCAGACCTAGATTATAAGAGTATACCATCTCTCTATGCACTTTCACCTTGCTCCTCTCTTTCTTAGCTTCCTATGGTGTTCTCTAGCTTATATTTTACAATGTTGGGTTACAACTTTTATTTATAGAATTTTACAATACAACTCTTATTTGGACTATAACATGATCGTGGTCATTGGATGCTAGTTGATCTCTTTAATTGATTAGTCTACAATTTTCCATTATTATATCGCATTTTCCTATCGATTTACGAATGAAATATCATTTCTAACTGTGCTTTGGTCTATTTTGCAGATAATCAAGAGTCTAGGTGGAAAGGAGTAATAAGAGTTTAATTAAACCCATTTTTGGGTAATTAAATCTGGATTTCTTGGAGGCTAAGATAGAGAATTTCTAGAATATACATTGAACCTAGACAATGGTGGGTATCTGACAAAAATCTGGACCAAAATAACCAAATCTGAGCATATCTGGAAGGTCCCCGAAGCAAGGCGAAACTACTCGCCAAAACTAGGGACCTAAGTCACTAGTTCTGCCATGAAAACATGGCAATTGTCGCATTTTCGCGGCCGTCTCATCTTCTAGAAGGTTCTTATGCCAATAAATAGCCCTGCAGAGACCTGAAACGCAAGCAGATGGAGAAATAGGCTATGTTTTCTCTCTTTTAGTGTAGGTTAATGTAGGTATTCTTCTTTTCTTTTCTTTTCTTTCTTCATTTCGTTTATAGATAATGTATTAGAGCTGAGGGATTCAGAGAGAGATTGATGTAATAGATAATGACAATCTATGTAAACGTGTCTCATTTCTTCTCTATTATAATCTTCTCCATCTTCTACATGATGCTTAGCTAAATTTTCTTCTCATGGCAATTTAAGTACTAACCACTAACCATCTAACCACTTACTCGATAATCCACATGAATCTAATCGCCTCTATAAAACCTTGCTCTTACAAGAGCTATTGATGGCTCATGATGATGGATTCTAACATTCTAATATTTCTAGCATCTAACCCGCTAACTTACTAATTTGCTATGTCTTCTTTATTTCATGCTCATCTCTAACCGATTTTGATGATTTAATGTAACTTGTTGTGTGGTATGGATGTGTTATTTAAATGTAGAAGAACAATCTTATAAGCCATGCTTTGTATCGTCTCTTGAAGCCAAGGACTAGTGATGGCCAAGGATCCATGTGAGGTAACTATTACTAAGAGGTTAGCATGGTTAGTGGAGAAATTAGTAGATAGTAGTCATGAGTTTTCTTTTATCTTATTTAAAAAATTAATTTCAAACCCTTTTATCATTTTCTTCATTGTTTTCACCAACTTCTTAGTTCATCTTTGTTTCATCTTCTTTTAGTTTTCAAAACCATTTCTCTTTTATTTTAACATCGTTATTTTCATCGTCTTCTCCACCTATCACTTCTGGATTTATTTTTCTTATTCTTTAACAAAGAAGAACTTGTTAACATACGATGTGAATAAGAACTATTAATGTTTTTATCGCTTCCCGTCCCTGTGGATACGACCTGTTGAGCCAATGCTATAACGGAAGTATCGAGGGAACATTAACACACATATATAATTACTTTGATTTCATAAATATACATTTTCGAGTGTTCATTTTCGCCCGATCAAATTTTGGCGCCGTTGCCAGGGACGGGAATGTTTTAAACTCACATTTTTGTTAATATTTTCTTCTCTATTTTGGTGTGCAGGGCAATTTTTATAGAATTTTTTATATTGCAGAAGTCTACTCTTACTTGCCTCTCCCTGCTCTAGAAAGCAAAAAAGATTGCTTGTAAAACTTTGCCGTGGAAATCAAAGAAAAGCCGCGAAAACGTGACAATTTTGTGGCATTTGTACTTTGTCTTTTGCGGGGACTTTGCAAGTTGTATATATTGTTATATTCTGCTGCCAATTTTTTACTTTGATTGCCTACACACTGTAATAAATTAAAGAACTAAAATATGGTATTTGGACACTTTTAAAACGGTTTAGACATTTGCATTTAGGCACGTGTAAAATTCAATTCCAATATACTGTATTTTGTTCTGTTGTTGTGATCTGGACTGAGGTGTACATATGGCATTGCATATAGCATAGGACAAACACGTGGGTGAATTATTCACTTTGTGTTATCTTCTTGTCAATATTGCACACTTGCACGAATTGAAATTAAGGGCAAAACCCATACAAGATAAGGTGGGGAGTTCATCACCCTTTCTTAACCCAAAAATTACATTCTCACTCACATAACTCAAGCCTTAATAAAAATTGATAGATGTTGGCCCCTAGGCACATCTCGAACTCATTAAGAGATTGATCGAGTGTGAAACTTGTTTGAATCATACTCTTATGAAATCGGTGTCTAAGATTAGAGATTAAGAGGTTACGCCTCGAAGATACTATAGTTTGTGATTGCTAAAATGAAAGAACAATCAAAGAGTTAAGAAATTACAGTGTAGCTTGTGGCTAACGGGTCGTATCCACGAGGAGGAATGTGATGGAAGCTTTTCGGTGTTTCATTTAATAACAAAGAATTGTGCTCGTTTTTTAATTGACAAGAGAATGGAAAGAAGGAGATGATTAAAAGAGAAATTACAACTTTGGAGAAGGCTTTGGAAAAGGTGATTTAAAAAGCTTGAAAATTGTTTGGTTGATTTTAATATAAGAAGGAGAAGATCTGGGCTCACTAATTTTTAACTCCACTATGTACTTATCTCAAGGAAATTTTGGTTGCATTACTTTTATCATAAACCAGAAACCTTTAGTTTCTTTTAATGTCCAAGCATAACAAATAAGATCATTTCATTTAAATCTTAAGCCCTTTCATTACAAATCATTAAGAAGTGAATATTAAACCATCAAGCGCGAAGAAGCAAGTATGAAATAAAAACAGTTCAAAGAGATTTGTGCTTTAAAAGTCTAAGTTTAAATAAAGAAATCCTCAAGTGCTTTCAAGAACGAAGTTTTAACTAAGGTACTTTATGATTCAAAAAAGGTTGCTTTTATGAAAATCAGTCAAGAGAGAGGAGATAGAAGAGGTCCATTAGTGAGCCTAGAAAACGAATTAGCTACTCATTATGAAATGAAAATAAACAAGAGAATGACAAGTAAACTTAAACATACCAAATTCGAGTCAAGTTGATCAAGCAAGTAGAAGCTCCTTTGATTGTCACTTCAAAGACGAATTACACACTCAATTCCACTCTTCTCTCTGGTGTTTGTACTGAACTACAAATTATAAAACAAAAATACAACTTCTATACTATCTAACAAAGAGCCTAAATCCTTAAAGAATAAACAAAAATTATATTCCTAGTCTTCGCTCCTTTCTTCTTTGTTGAAACTAGTATTTCTAGGAAAAACCCAAAGGGGGATCATAGGAAGATTGGGGGAGCAAACTCTCCCCTAACCATTTTAACAGAGCCGCGGATACGCGGCCCCCTGGTGTAGCCGGATGGCCACACCCAATTGGTGGGTGATCCTGCTTTGATGATTCTCCCATATATTCTACTGGTTTTCTCGTTTTGGCTCCAAAATTTGACAAAATAGCCTTTGATTGTTGGCTTCAACTGCTTGATTTGGGAGGATTCTTTTCAACCAGTTTTCAACCTGTCTGATATGCCAAGATTTGCCCTGATTCCTTGATTTCGAATTTATTCTGAAGTAAATCAGAATTTGATGGGCTATTGGGCTTGTTTCTTCTTCCTTTCTTTTAGCAATTGGGCCTACATTTAACAAAGAAGAAGAAGACTTTATTAATAGGATTTATTAGCTAAAAAGTATGGTAAGGTGATAATGCATATGCAATATATGTGACTGATCACACCCCCTGTAGCACCCCGTACCCGGGATACGTACCCAGATACGAGTCCCAAAATTTTTTCGGCTATATTGCTCAATTTTCTTCCTGTATGTGTTTTTAAGTTGTGATTACTTATATTTTTGAGTATCGGAACTGGATTCTCAGACCGAGAGTAAGCCCTGACCCGGACCGGGAAACCGATACCAGCCAGTAGTCTGATTTGACTTTCTGGTAGTCCGATTTGACTGATTTTAGTTTCAGAGACTGTTTTCTAATATTTTAGATTTTTCATGATTTTTTGAAATTTTCTGAAATTTTTCTGCAAAATCTCCAAATTGGTGTCGGTCGGTATCGCTGACTGATTCCCAAATTTTTAGTTTTCAAATAGATTTGAATTTTCAGAAACGGCTTTCACAGTACTTCTAGAATTTCATTTTCTATCTAAAAACATTTTTTTATATTTTTCTAAATTTATCAAAATTTGACCGATTCTGGTGTTGACCGGTATTGTCGGAAGATTCCAGAATTTTTAATTTGAAAAATACATAGAATTTCTCAAATCTGATTTCACCATGTATCTTAGAATAATATTTTCTATTTTTGAGAATTTTTTGGTACGTTTCTGAAACAGTCAAATTTTTGCCTTATTTAAATAATAATATTTTTACCGGCGATTTCTTTTCAAGCTTTTCCCTCCTCACTCTCCTACTTTATGCTACCAGAAATTTTACAAAATAAAATATATAATAATAAAAAATTTTAAACATTTTATTTTCCTTTTTTTTCCAATTTTCTTTCTTTTAATTCTTTTCATTTATTCACCTTGATAACTCCCCCCTAATCGACGGCTTAATCCACGCCCGTTGTCGCCCACCGCCGCCCAACAGCCATGGGCTGCGCATCCCCTATCACCATCCTCTAAGCCATCAACCCATTCCTCTCATCCTCTATTAAACCATTTCATTCTCCATTTCAACACAAAAATCCAAATCAAAATCTAAAGAAAATCAACTTCATCTTCATCTCCTTCAACCACAAAACCCACTCACGCACCAGTTCATGGCCGCCGCCTCCACCTTCACCACCACCACTTCCAGCCACTCCTAAGCCACCCAATCAACTCCCCAACAACTCCTCTTCACACCTGCATCCCCTTCCACCACCAACAACCTCCCACCACCACCAATTTCACCAAAACCCACCTCCATTACCACAACTCCATCTCCAAAATTCACCATCACCACCACCAAATTCTCCATTCTAATCAACCCAACATCATCTCCTCCTCCACCTCTAACTCCCCATCACCTCAAAACATCACCACCACCACTACAACCACCACCACCACCATCTACCACCACCATCAAAACAACAACAACAACCCCACCAAGGCAACCCACCTCTCCCCCAAGCGCGCGCGCCCTGCTCCCCGCCGCCGCCGCCGACCGGACCCTCCCTCCTCCTTCTTTTTCTTTCTTTCTTTCTTTCTTCTTTTCTTTCTTTCTTTCTTTCATTTCAAACTTTCATTCCCTAAATAAACACCCAAATTTCCCTCATTCCAAAAATACCCCTCCCCTCATTCCTTTATTACTTCCCTTTATTTACAACACTACCCCCTTCCATTTTAATTTCTATTTTCCTTTTAAAAACGCCATATTTTCCCTTTTTTTCCTCTCTCTCCTTCTTCCTACAACTTTCTCTCTCCTCTCTCTCCTCTCTCTTTCCCTCTCAAATATTTATATAAATATTTTATATTTAAAATACAATTACGGGCTAGTGGATTCTCGTGCGGATCGCCGATTTCTCGGATCTTTAACCGGTATTTCGCTCTGGTTTCAGGCGAGTGCTTATTACCAAATTAAAAGTAATCACCCTTGTATTTATAACATGATATTAACATGTGAATATTTTAATATGCCTAATACTTGCTATGGTAATTTTTAGTACATGACTCCATGCTATATTTCATACTGATAATTGTCATGCTATATTTGACTCCGATAATTCCCATGCTATATTTGACCCCGGTATTTACCATGCTGTAGTTGACACCGATATTTGCCATGCTACACTTGACCCGTGACATCTGACACCGGCACTCGGTATTTACACCGGTACTCAGTATTTACACCGACACTTGGCATGTTACACTGATATGTTATTCATGACTCTGGCACTTGGTATTTACACCGGCACTCGATATATGGACCCGATACTCGAGATATGACATACTTGACACCTGTACCTGACACATGGTATATGATATGTTTTCATATGATACAAATACCTGGACTTGACATCATGACTCTTGACCGGACATTATCACCCTTGATACTTGTACTATATGACATATTCATGACTATCACTTTTACGGGGACTTGGCATGACTATTATATTATTACCAGATATTTGTTACTCCTGTACTCCTGTATACTTGAACCCCTGAAATAGGGAGGCTCCTGACATTACTCCTGATATTATACTCTTGTTGACCCCCCCCGTAATAGGATAACCATGGATATTGTACATTTGTCAATACCCCCGCGAACATTATTATTTGAGACTCTGTTATATTTAAACAACTTACACCGGGATGGGGGAAATTGATGGGTATTGATATAGCTTCTGTGTTTATAGTGGCCATACATATGTTGTACAACTTCCTGTAGGATTCGACCTGGAGGCCACCAGGCGTTTCTGAGGGGTGTACTGGCACCCCTACCCCCTTGCCTACCTATCCGGGTGTGCTATAATCCCCTAGGTATATCCTGTGGGGAACGGTGACACTCTATTCCTGTTCGGGCATATACTAAGACCTTCGGGCATATAGTAAGTCCCGGTGCCTAGCGGTACATTCCGGCTCAGTACCGGATACTCCTGGACCGTTGTCCCGGGCATGCACGGGACCCATTCAAAACATGGTTCGTCGTTCCCCATCAATTTCCAATAACTTGTCTCGCTTGATTTGTATGCAGAGGTATATGGCACCGGTCATATGCCGAAACATACAAATTGAATGAGTCTTAATAATTATAACTTGATGATTGACTGATAGCTACATGAATTCTATTATTTACCATTTATGTTAGTTACCCCATGCTTGCTAATTTGATTACATAACCTGCTACACTTGCTTTATTTCATGATTCGCTCTTTATTATGATTATTCCATGTTTATTGATCTTGGTACATTATACTTGGCATGATGCACTTACTTTTACTCATACTTGCCACTTGGCTTCTTTATGCACTCGCTGGTTGCCCACTAACAACCCTGGATTTGTATGTTCAGATTTGATAGGTTGGACCGAGGTGGACCCATCAGCTGAGGATCAGGCTTATCTCGAGGAGCAGGCAGATCAGCAGTAGTCCCGTCCAGTCTTTTTCGCTCACGAGATTCTCACTCTTTCAGCTCGTGAGTTTATCTTTTGTATCCTGTACAATCCTACTTTTGTAGTACCTGGTGATGTAATATTATGTCACAATTTGTGATAACTAAAGTACTTATAATATTTTGTATTGGAATGTATAATATCACGTATTTTCGCACTCTGATCCCTGTATTGTGTTGTATTGATGCTTAGCGTACATACGGGATGGTTCTATCGCCCGGCGTATGTACGTCGCAGTGGCGTCTCCGTACTCACCGGGATCGGGGCGTCACAGGTTGGTATCAGAGCCTAGGCTCTCATACCTTCAATACAGTCAGTCTGCAAATTAACGTTTGTTGGCCCAAAGGCCCATCACTCTAGTTTTGATGATGATCAACTCATGTAGTTATGTTTACTAATGATCTTGTGTTTAATTAGTGACAGATTTGTTATCAAGATCTTAGTAGGTGTGGAGCTTCAACAAAGGATTTAAAGACTTATTTTGGAGCTAGCACCGGTTGATTCACGAGCCCATGCATCAAGATCACATCAAGTACTCAAGAAGAGTCGAGCTCGTTGGATTGCATTTGGACCAAGTCAAGATGATGAGAAGACTTCAAGGGAAGACTTCAAGATGAAGACTTGTGTCTAGGTATAAGATTTTATTTTTTATTTTAGTTAAAAATGTAAAGGATAGAGTAGTTGGTGGATTACTCAAGTATTATATACACACACACTCTTGATAGTTTTGTTTTTACAAAAGATTTTTCATTTTGGAAAACACATGTTTGGATTTTGGTTTTCATGTTTACATATCTTTTAACCAAAATCAAGTTTAGAGCTTAATGTCAAAAACTTAGATATTTCATCTTATTTGTGTAGTGGATCATATCCATACACACTATGCTTTAATGAGTTCAAAATATCTAGTTTTTATTTAAAGGAGTTTTGGAAAACAAGATTTTGGAAAATATGTTGGCCCAAAGGCCCATCACTCTAGTTTTGATGATGATCAACTCATGAAGTTATGTTTACTAATGATCTTGTGTTTAAATAGTGACAGATTCATTATCAAGATCTTAGTAGGTGCATAGCTCAACAAAGGATAATATGTCAAGATTTGGAGCTAGCACGGTGTGATCCAAAGAGCTTTTGGATCAAGCTTGGACCAAGTCAAGAAGATGAGAAGCCTTCAAGTGAAGACTTCAAGGAGATGAAGACTTGTGTCTAGGTATAAGATTTTGTTTTTGTTTTAGATAAAATGTTAAGGATAGAATAGTTGGTGGATTGCTCAAGTACATATACACACACACTCTTGATTTAGTTTGTTTTAGAAAAGAATTTTAACCAAAAACCAAACATGTATTCAAGTGAAGATTTCAAGTGTTTTGTTCATTTTTGGTGTTTTCTTTTATACATGTTTTAATTCAAAACCAAGTTTAGAGCTTAATGTCAAAAACTTAGATATTTTATCTTATTTGTGTAGTGGATCATATCCATACACACTATGCTTTAATGAGTTCAAAATATCTAGTTTTTATTTGAAGATGTTTTGGAAAAATAAAGTTTAGAAAACATGTTTTGGAAAATACAGTTTTTATCATGAGCCAAATATTTCCAAGTTACAAAAATAGTCCAATCTTTTATAACATGCCTTGATTTTGTGCAAGCATGTTTGTTTATCAAAGTATATTGGTAAAACTATTTTTGTAGATTTTTATGTATTTTATGGGATTTTATTTGAGCCAAAAAGACTAACTTTTTAATCCCAGAAAACTGTTTCAGGCTTCAGATAAGTCGACTTGCTTCCTTTATAGTCGACTAATCCTGAAGTCGGTCGACCGGCTCGGTCGACCGACGTGCACAGACGTGCACGCCTTTGTGCACTGGAGGACGGCCGACCGTACAGGTCGACTGCTCCAGAGAGCTCTGCTCTCTGGAAAGTTCGGCCGACCGTACGGGTCGACCGACAGAGAGTTCTACTCTCTGTTCCATTGGGTCGGTCGACCCGGGCGGTCGACCGTGGCTCCAACGGTCGAATTTCTGACCGTTGGCGGTCGACCGGGCGGGTCGACGGCAGCTCTGACAGAGCCCCAACGGCTAGTTTTCCAGACTCTATATAAAGGGTCATTTGGGGACTGTTTTCTTTAAGATTTGGAAATAATTTTAGAGTCAGTTTTTCCCACTCTTTTCAGAAGTTTTTCTCCACAAAATAGAGAGCAAATACTTTCAATCAAAAGGGAAGATTTTATCAAGAGTGTTTAAAGTGATTCTTTGAGTTTTCCTCCACCATTCTCTTCCTTGCTTTTCTCACACAAACACTTGAGCATCCATTGATTATTCATTCTATAGGAGTGTTGTAGTGAGAGTGCTTTAGGTGATCAAAGTGTTTAGATCACAAAGATCTTTTCTTTGTTCTTTGAGGAGACGGGCAAGTGTGCTCGTGGTTGTTTAGGGTTCGGGTGCGAACTCTTCTTATTTGAGGTGCGGCCTCGGCGAGCCGATGGGCTTGCGTGTGTACGGGACTAGGGAGTTCGAGGGCTTGTAGGTGTTGCGGCACCGAGGAGAGATCCATTGGGATCTTGCATAGTGGAAATCCTTCGTGTGTCGAAGGCGGGGATGTAGAGCAAGTGTGCTCGAACCTCGAAACATACCCTTGTGTTTGCGATTGCTCACTCTCTCTCTCTCTCTCTCTTTGTCTCTTTTATATCTTGCATACTCTATTGTCTATCTTTATATGCTTGATATATTCATTGTGCTCATATTGTATACTTGCTTGGGTTTGTTGACTAACACTTGTATTTAACCAAGAGAGCCAACGCGGCACCTCAACCCATTCAAGGGGAATCTATAGGAGTTTGTCCAGAGCCCTTCACGGGGAATTCGACAACACTCTTGAGTTATACGTGGTGTTTAGTGTAAAAGATTTAATTAGGTCATAATTGTTTTTAGCTTCCGCATCATTTTGCATTAAGTGACCTTTAGATTAGCCTTCACCTATTCACCCCCCCTCTAGGTGAACCTTCAATTGGTATCAGAGCTTGGTACTCTGATTTGGTCTAACAACCTAGAGTTAAAGATCCTCATTTTTAGCTAATCACGTATTTTGTACACACACCATGGATTTCATGTCACCACCCACCTTTGACATTCTTAACATCCAAATTTGGAAGGTTAAGATGTCTTTGTACCTCAAAGCCCTAGGCATCCATGTTTATCTTGTCACAACTAATAATGCATATTGTTTAAATGGTAAGAATAGTGAGGCTAATACAAAAGCCCTACATGCTTTGAAGAGTACCCTAAATGATGATTACTTATTTAGGGTTGCTAACATTGATTCGGCTTTTGTAGTTTGGAACACCCTCCTCTCCCTTGGCGAAAATGATCAATACTATGCGGGGAGCGATTCGGATGTTGGAAGCAACACCTCCAACAAGTCCTATATGGTCCAAGGGGATAACCCCCTTGAGGTAACTTCCGAATCCGAGGATGAGGATAATAACATGTCATATGAAGAGCTTTCTACATTTTGTCAATTATTGCTTGAAAAATATGACATGATTAAGAAAGATAATAAAAATTTGAAAAAGAAACTTGATTGCATGCATGTAAAACATGATACATTTAGAAGTAACATTGCATGTTTAGAAAAAGAAAATGAAGTTTTGAAAAATGAGAATGTTTCCCTTATGTCTAAATTAAATGATTTATGTGAAGGAAACACTAGTTTGAAAAATAAAATTGCTTTGGTGGAAAAACAAAAAGAAATTGTTTTTCAAGAAAATTCTTGTTTGAAAAGAAAAATGTTTGAAAAAGAAAAAGAAAATGTTTCTAAAAAGATAAAGAAAAATAATTCTATTTCTCACTACTCTTTACATGCTACCATTGATGATAGTGAGATTAAGAACTTGAAAAATAAAATTGATTGTTTAAGCTCTACTTTGAGCACATGTGCATTCAACCATTCTAGGTTGGAGTCTATGTTTTCAAAGAAACAAACTCCACCTTCTCATGCACATCATCCTCATGAATATTCACTTTTTGCATGCCACGATCACACACATACATATATGCATCGTAGAGTGTACAAATGTACACATTGTGGCCGCAAAGGCCATTTAGCAAAGTTTTGTTATGATAAGATTAATTCTATAAATTTTGCTAATAAAAGATTTTGGGTTCCTTACAAGACTAACCCTAAAGGACCCAAAAGAAAATGGGTACCAAAACCCCCACCCCATGTTTTTGATGTAGGTGAGGGATCTCTCAAGACGTGAGAGATTTGGTATCTTGATGGTGGGTGCACTTGAACTAAAAGGACACATATTTGGAGCACCGCTATCAAGGAGGTTTTGGTAGGAAAGACCACCATATTTGGAGCTTTGGAGTTGGTAACAATATCAAAACTCCGATTTTATTTATGTACATGCTAGTTCATTTATAATATTTTGAGCATGTTCTTGTTTTATGATTTATTGTGCTTCATGTGGTATGAACTAGTTTAAATGTAGATTTTATCAAAGCTTGCATGTATACATGTACAAATAGTGAGTTACATTTGATTTGTATATGTTTGCACTTCATGCTCATTTGTACCCACTTTATGCACATGTATAGGCTAGTTTTGATGATTCTTTCATTTATACATGTTTTGCCAATTTTCATGTTTTTACTTCATGTATATGTATTTTAACTCAAATCTAATAAATATACATGTATACCCGTGAGTCTCTTGCCTTCTTGCAAATACATTTGATAGACTCTTTTATGTTTGAGATATGTATGTATATTGTTAGGATTGGATAAATCATACATATACCTAGAAGTTTGTTTGTTTTATTGAAAAATGATTTTTCATGTTTTTGTAAAAATTTGATACATGATCACTTTTGAGCTTCAATGTCTATTTTCATGAAAATGCTATTTACATGACTCTTGTACGCTCACATTTTATTCATTTTGTCATGACCTTGTTTCATGAACATCTTTTTATGAGCTTTATAGATCTTGAGTGTCATATTTATGTATTTGGTATGATTTATGAAATACATATGCTTTGATTTCATGTTTTGAAGAATCTTTAACTAGTTTTTCAAAAATTATTTTAACTAGTTATTGTTCCTCATTTGGTAGTGATTTTCAATGCTAAAATATTTTCAAATCTATTTTTGAAAACCCCTACCATCAATGGGAGGATGGATGGGCGACCATGCTTATGTATGCTCTATATTGAAAGAATCCAATGATACATGTGCATGAGTTGGGTGGTAGTTATATGAGATATATACTTGATTTACATTGTTATTTCAATTGGTATATTTCTTTTCATACATATATATGATCTTAATGTGCTTAACTTTCAATTGGTTCACATTTTTAAAAGCACAAAAGTTTATGATGAAAAATAAAAATTTTTGATCATTATGTTTACTATTGGTATCAATATGTTTCAACTTCATATTTGTTAAATTTTAATTGGTATCAATATGTTTTACAATAATGATTATTTTCAATTTGGTATCTTAAAAATTTGTTTGCTTTACAAGAGCTCTGATACCTTTTAAAAAAAAAAAATTTTTTGTTTAAGAAAAATTAGAAAAATTCAAAATATTTTGATATGTATTTCCTATATGCAAGGAGAGCTTAACATCTCTCTTACATATAGATTCATGTTGAGTATATTATAAATTGAGGAGCTTGACAACTCTTCTTTATATGATATACGTGTGCAGAGGGAGCTTACAATCTCCTCTTATGCATTACATAATATGTGTTATGTGAATTGGGGCTTGTCATCCCTTCTTCATGTAATGCATATGTGTAGGGAAGCTAACTTAGCATCTTCCTCTTCATGAATGTATATCGCATATAAATCTTTATTGATTGATTTTACTTTGCCCCTTCTTGATCTCTTTGTTTTTGACAAAAAGGGGGAGAAAAATTTGTTGATTGTGTTTTTACCCCTTTGTTGATGATTGACAAAAAGGGGGAGAAAGATTTTGAGTTATATGCATACTTGTGTTTAGTTTTCTCATGCATAACACAATAAACAATAGATATACATAATAAGATTTTATGTTTATGCATATATGTTTTGTTTTGCAAATAGGAGAAAAAGAATTTGATATGTTTTATCTCCATACATTTGCATACATATTTATGAGCTTCATTGTCACATATTATTATTTATGTCTATACATGAGTTAAGGGGGAGCTTCTTTGAAGCTTTACTTTAATCCATGCATATATAACTTCATGAGTTTTGTCATCATCAAAAAAGGGGAGATTGTTGGCCCAAAGGCCCATCACTCTAGTTTTGATGATGATCAACTCATGAAGTTATGTTTACTAATGATCTTGTGTTTAAATAGTGACAGATTCATTATCAAGATCTTAGTAGGTGCATAGCTCAACAAAGGATAATATGTCAAGATTTGGAGCTAGCACGGTGTGATCCAAAGAGCTTTTGGATCAAGCTTGGACCAAGTCAAGAAGATGAGAAGCCTTCAAGTGAAGACTTCAAGGAGATAAAGACTTGTGTCTAGGTATAAGATTTTGTTTTTGTTTTAGATAAAATGTTAAGGATAGAATAGTTGGTGGATTGCTCAAGTACATATACACACACACTCTTGATTTAGTTTGTTTTAGAAAAGAATTTTAACCAAAAACCAAACATGTATTCAAGTGAAGATTTCAAGTGTTTTGTTCATTTTTGGTGTTTTCTTTTATACATATTTTAATCCAAAACCAAGTTTAGAGCTTAATGTCAAAAACTTAGATATTTCATCTTATTTGTGTAGTGGATCATATCCATACACACTATGCTTTAATGAGTTCAAAATATCTAGTTTTTATTTGAAGATGTTTTGGAAAAACAAAGTTTAGAAAACATGTTTTGGTAAATACAGTTTTTATCATGAGCCAAATATTTTCAAGTTACAAAAATAGTCCAATCTTTTATAACATGCCTTGATTTTGTGCAAGCATGTTTGTTTATCAAAGTATATTGGTAAAACTATTTTTGTAGATTTTTATGTATTTTATGGGATTTTATTTGAGCCAAAAAGACTAACTTTTTAATCCCAGAAAACTGTTTCAGGCTTCAGATAAGTCGACTTGCTTCCTTTATAGTCGACTAATCCTAAAGTCGGTCGACTGGCTCGGTCGACTGACGTGCACAGACGTGCACGCCTTTGTGCACTAGAGGACGGCCGACCGTACGGGTCGACCGCTCCAGAGAGCTCTGCTCTCTGGAAAGTTCGGCCGACCGTACGGGTCGACCGACAGAGAGTTCTACTCTCTGCTCTAGTGGGTCGGTCGACCCGGGCGGTCGATCATGGCTCCAACGGTCGGATTTCTGACCGTTGGCGGTCGATCGGGCGGGTCGACCGGGAGCTCTGACAGAGCCCCAACGGCTAGTTTTCCAGACTCTATATAAAGGGTTATTTGGGGGCTGTTTTCTTTAAGATTTGGAGATAGTTTTAGAGCCAGTTTTTCTCACTCTTTTCAGAAGTTTTTCTCCACAAAATAGAGAGCAAATACTTCCAATCAAAAGGGAAGATTTTATCAAGAGTGTTTAAAGTGATTTTTTGAGTTTTCCTCCACCATTCTCTTCCTTGCTTTTCTCACACAAACACTTGAGCATCCATTGATTATTCATTCTATAGGAGTGTTGTAGTGAGAGTGCTTTAGGTGATCAAAGTGTTTAGATCACAAAGATCTTTTCTTTGTTCTTTGAGGAGACGGGCAAGTGTGCTCGTGGTTGTTTAGGGTTCGGGTGCGAACTCTTCTTGTTTGAAGTGCGGCCTCGGCGAGCCGGTGGGCTTGCGTGTGTACGGGACTAGGGAGTCCGAGGGCTTGTAGGTGTTGCGGCACCGAGGAGAGATCCATTGGGATCTTGCATAGTGGAAATCCTTCGTGTGTCGAAGGCGGGGATGTAGAGCAAGTGTGCTCGAACCTCGAAACATACCCTTGTGTTTGCGATTGCTTACTCTCTCTCTCTTTGTCTCTTTTATATCTTGCATACTCTATTGTCTATCTTTATATGCTTGATATATTCATTGTGCTCATATTGTATACTTGCTTGGGTTTGTTGACTAACACTTGTATTTAACCAAGAGAGCCAACGCGGCACCTCAACCCATTCAAGGGAAATCTAGAGAAGTTTGTCCAGAGCCCTTCACGGGGAATTCGGCAACACTCTTGAGTTATACGTGGTGTTTAGTGTAAAAGATTTAATTAGGTCATAATTGTTTTTAGCTTCCGCATCATTTTGCATTAAGTGACCTTTAGATTAGCCTTCACCTATTCACCCCCCTCTAGGTGAACCTTCAAAATACAAGTTTTCTATTGAGGCAATATTTTCATATTACAAAAATAGTCCAAATCTTTTATAACTTGCCTTGATTTTGTGCAAGCATGTTTGTTTATCAAAGTATATTGGTAAAACTATTTTTGTAGATTTTTAAGTATTTTATGGGATTTTATTTGAGCCAAAAAGATAAACTTTTTAGTCCCAGATTTCTATTTTCTGGCTTCAGCAAGTCGACTGTATAGTCGACTATATCTGAAGTCGGTCGACCGGCTCAGTCGACCGACGTGCACGGACGCGCACGCCTTGACCTGGCAGATGGCCGGTCTGCCGACCCTGTCGACCGGAACTGAGAGCAGTGCTCTATGTTCTTTTGGGTCGACCGGGCGGTCGACCTGAGGCTCCAACGGTCTGATTTTTGACCGTTGGCGGTCGACCGGGCGGTCGACAGACAGGTCTGACAGACCCCAACGGCTAGTTTTTGACAGCCTATAAATTTGGGGGTTTGGTCATTGTTTTGACACAAGATTTTGGAGAAGTTTTAGAGCCAGTTTTTCCTACTCTTTTCAGAGGTTTTTCTCCACAAAATTAAGGGCAAATATTTCCAATCAAAAGGAAAGTTTTATCAAGTGTGTAAAAGGGAATTTCTTGAGTTTTTCCTCCACCATCTCTTTCCTAGTTTTCTCACACAAACACTTGAGCCATCCATTGCTATTCATCTTATAGGAGTGTTGTAGTGAAATAGTTTTTAGGTGATCAAAGTGTTGTGATCACCAAAGACTTCACTTGTTTCTTTGAGGAGGCGGACGTGTGTGTTCGCATTGTTTCGGGTCCTAGTGTGGACTCGCTTGTTTCGGGTTCGGGTGCGAACTCTTGTTTGAGGTGCGGCCTCGGCGAGCTGGTGGGCTTGCGTGTGTACGGACTAGGGAATCCAAGAGTTGTAGGTGTTGCGGCACCGGGTGATCCATTGGGATCGAGTATAATGGAAATCCTTCGTGTGTCGAAGGCGGGGATGTAGAGCAAGGGTGCTCGAACCTCGAAACAAATCCCTTGTGTTTGCGATTGCTCACTCTCTCTCTCTTTGTCTCTGGTTTATATCTTGCATGCTTCTATTGTGTTTATCATTATATGCTTGATATACATTTGTGCTCATATTGATATATTGCTTGAGTTTGTTTGCTAACACTTGTATTCAACCAAGAGAGCCAACGCGGCACCTCAACCCATTCAAGGGGAATCTAGAGGAGTTTGTCCAGAGCCCTTCACGGGGAATTCGGCAACACTCTTGTGTTATACGTGGTGTTTAGTGTAAAAGTTTAGTTTAGGTCATAATTATTTTTAGCTTCCGCATTATTTGGCATTAAGTGACCATTAGATTAGCCATCACCTATTCACCCCCCTCTAGGTGAACCTTCAACGTTGTGTTAATTTGCGACTGAGTCACACGAATCCTTGTTATACATTCCAATTACAAGTACAAAGTTATCTATTCTTTCCTTGAAATCTATCCCTTAATTTCCGAAATCTCAAGAAGTTCCTTATTTCATCACCTTTTCAGTCAGCTCGAATATGGAGAGGCGGGGGACAAGGAATGGTCTCGGCACTTCCCGTGAAAGTCCGAACGGGGAGAACGACATGATGAGGCTACTCCAGGGGATGATGGATAGCCAGCAGCAGCAGGTAGAGCTCATGCGGCAAGGATTGCTGACTGCGCCTCGGGAATAGAGGCCGGGTACTATTTCAGATTTTCAGAGATTGCAGCCAGCAGAATTTTCAGGCACAGAGAAGCCCCTGGATGCAGAGCAGTGGTTGATAGACATGACCGATCTTCTGAAGGCGGCCAGAATTCCTGCTGAAAACCAGGTGGAAGTGGCTAAGATCCAGCTGAAAGATGTGGCGAGGACTTGGTGGCTAGCCAAGGAGGCGAGGTTGGAGAAGCCTATCTCTTGGAACCAGTTTTCGAAGGGCTTCTATGAGAGGTTTTTCCCTGCAACTGCTCAGAAGGAGATGGAGGAGCAGTTTATTAGGCTGCAGCAGTGGAATCGGTCAGTGGATGAATATGCTGCTGAATTTCTGAGGCTTAGTCGGTTTGCACCATATATGGTGGCCGACAAGGAGAAGAGGGCTAGTAGATTTCAGCAAGGACTGAGGGTGGATATTCAGATGTTGCTTATACCCCACCAGCTGAAGACATACTCTCAAGTTCTTTCTATTGCTCGTGATGTGGAGTAAGGATTGGAGAAGAAGAGGAGAGTTGAGCTGCAGCACAAGCCAATGAAGCGTCAGTTCCAGCAGGTGCACAGGGGGAATCCAGTCAGATCCTCTGGTGCCCCAGCAGCCAAGCAACCATTTCAGCCTTCTTCTCAGCAGCTTGTGTGTGGGTACTGCCAGAAACCCGGACACAATCAGCCGAACTGCCGTATGGCCAATGGACTGTGTTTGGCATGCGGATCTGGCAATCACTCGATGGGGAGTGTTCATTCAAGAAGACCTGGAATGCAGCTCCAGCACCACCAGCACTTCCAGTACGAGCAGCACCACCAGCACCTCCAGCTCGAGCAGCTCACCTAGCACTTTCAGCACCACCGATGAGGAGGAATCCAGGGCCAGTAGGCAGAGGAACTCCACTTCCTCCCTAGCGTCGGACTCTGGGTCAGGCTCAAAGGGGACCCATGACCGGAGTAGGCCGCGGGAGAGGCCAAGCTTTCAACTTGACAGCAGAGGAAGCTGAGGCATCGGGAGAAGTAGTGGCAGGTACAATTTTAGTCCACTCAGTTCCAGTCTTATCACTTTTTGACTCTGGTGCATCGCACTGCTTCATATCCAGTAGATTTATTGCCTTGCACTCTATGCCCATAGTATGTTTGAGTGAACAATAGGAAATTAGTACGGGGAATAGGGTAATCACTACTAACAAGACTTGTAAGGAGTGCCCTGTGAAATTATATGGTAGGAAGTTAGAAGCCGACATGTTCATACTAGAAACTGGAGGGTACGATGTGATCCTAGGCATGACTTGGCTCAGCAAGTATCATGCGGTGATCGACTGTCGGGACAAGAAGGTAATCTTCAGGATTCCACACCAACCGGAGTTCCAGTTCTTTGGAGAATGCAAGCCCCTCAGGAAGGAAGATCAATTAGATTGTGCCATGGCAAAGGACAAGAAGAAGACGATGTCAGTGTGGAATGAGTTCCTGGATGTCTTTAAAGAGATATCAGGACTTCCACCTGACAGAGTTGTGGAGTTCTCTATTGACCTTATTCCAGGAGCGACTCCCATCTCTAAAGCACCGTACCGGATGGCACCAACTGAATTGGCTATATTGAAGGAGCAGCTGCAAGAGTATTCGAGCAAGGGTCTAATTAGACCTAGTACTTCACCCTGGGGGGGCACCAGTGTTGTTGGCAAACAAGAAGGATGGTGGCAAGAGATTATGCATTGATTACAGAGAGTTGAACAAAGTCACCATTAAGAACAAGTACCCTTTGCCGAGAATTGATGATCTTTTTGATCAACTTCATGGAGCCCAAGTGTTCTCGAAGTTAGATTTGCAGTCGGGGTATCATCAGTTGAAGGTGAAGAAGGAAGACATCCAGAAGATGGCATTTAGGACTCGTTATGGTCATTACGCGTTCTTAGTTATGCCTTTTGGAGTTACAAATGCCCCAGCAGTCTTCATGGACTTGATGAATAAAATCTTCTCTCCCTATCTGGATAAATTTGTATTGGTGTTCATTAATGATATTTTGGTCTATTCCAAGAATGAAGAGGAGCATGCAGAGCATCTGAGGATTGTGCTATAGACTCTCCGACTGGAGCAGCTTCATGCCGAACTTAGCAAGTGTGAGTTCTGGCTGGAGGATATAGCCTTCTTGGGCCATATTGTTTCTAAGGAAGGAATCTCGGTGGACCCCAGCAAGATTCAGGCGGTGAAGGACTGGCCGACTCCGAAGTCCGTGACAGAGATCAGGAGCTTCATCGGACTAGCCGGATATTATCGAAGGTTCGTGCAGGACTTCTCGAAGATTGCAGCTCCATTGAACAAGCTTACCAGGAAGGGAGAGAAATACATATGGACTAAGGAGTGTGCGTATGCTTTTGAGGAGTTGAAAAACAAGTTGATTTCAGCTCCAATCTTGAAGATACCCTCAGGGACAGGAGGTATGGTTGTATATTGTGATGCCTCAGGGAAGGGCTTTGGATGTGTATTGATGCAGCATGGACATGTGGTGGCTTATGCATCCAGGCAGTTAAAGCCTCATGAGAAGAACTACCCAACGCATGATTTAGAGTTGGCAGTTGTGATCTTTGCGTTGAAGATATGGAGACATTACCTGCTTGGTGACCGAGTGTTGATTTACACTGATCACAAGAGCCTGAAGTACATTTTCACTCAGAAGGAGTTGAACATGAGGCAGAGGCGATTGCTTGAGTTATGGCAAATTATGATATAAATCTGCAATACCATCCTGGTAAGGTTAATGTTGTGCCAGATGCCCTAAGTAGAAGGCCTGAAGCCAACATGGTTATGTTGCTCACTTAGCAAAAGGAGCTACTCAAGGAGATGAGGCGGCTAGATTTAATGGTGATTCGGAGGACCAGTGGATCCATGCAGTTGATGGCATTTCAGATCCAGCCGACACTGATGGAGGAGATCAGAGAAGCTCAGAAAGAAGATCCCAGGCTGTTGAAGTTCAGAGAGCAAGTGGAAGTGGGGCTGAGATCGGATGTTTGCATACATCCTGACGGTGCACTCTATTTCAGGGGCAGAATTTGTGTGCCTCAGGAGGAGATTAGATAGAAGATATTAGCTGAGGCCCACATCTCAGCTTACTCTATACACCCTGGAGGAACTAAGATGTATCAAGATCTGAAGCAACATTTCTGATGGAATGCGATGAAGAGGGAGATCGCACAATTTGTGGCGAAGTGTCTAGTATGTCAGCAAGTGAAGGCTGAACACCAGAGACCAGCTGGATTACTACAGCCTTTGCCAATACCAGAATGGAAGTGGGAACATGTTACTATGGATTTTGTCACCGCTCTACCCCGTAGTCCAAAGGGGAACAATGCAGTATGGGTAGTTGTTGACCGTCTCACTAAGTCAGCACATTTCATACCATTCAGAGTGGGACAATCTACGGAGTTTCTAGCAGACAAGTACATGAGGGAGATTGTTCGACTGCATGGAGTTCCTATGAGTATCGTGTCAGACAGGGACACAAGGTTTAGATCTCGCTTCTGGGAGAGCCTTCAAGAGAGTCTGGGGACCCGTCTGAAGTTCAGCACATCTTATCATCCGGAGACGGACGGGCAGTCTGAACGGACCATTCAGATCCTAGAAGACATGTTGAGGGCTTGTATGTTAGACTTTAAGGGATCGTGGGAAGACCATCTACATTTGGCAGAGTTTTCCTATAATAATAGTTATCAGGCGAGCATCAAGATGGCTCCATTCGAAGCCCTTTACGGCAGGAGATGCAGATCACCATTATGTTGGGATGAGGTTTGTGAGAGGAGGCATTTGGGACCGGATGTGATAGTACAGGCAGTGGACAAGATCAGGACCATCCAAGAGCACCTTCGTGCAGCAAAGGACAAACAGAAGAGTTGGGCAGATTCCAAGAGAAGACCGTTAGAGTTCCATGTGGGAGAGCATGTGTTTCTGAAGATATCTCCGACCAAGGGAGTGATCAGATTTGTTGCACGTGGGAAGCTGAGTCCGAGGTATATAGGCCCATTTGAGATATTGGAGCGAGTTGGAGAAGTGGCCTACAGATTGGCACTGTCGCCATCACTGGAAGGAGTGCACAATGTGTTTCATGTGTCACAGCTGATAAGATACATCTGGGATGAGAGCCATGTATTAGATTATTCAGAGTTGGAGTTGCAGCCGGATTTATCATATATTGAGCAACCAATGGCTATTGTGGATAGAAGTGTCAAGACCCTGAAGAACCGGACCATCCCGTTGGTGCTTGTTTCGTGGAACAGGCATAGTCCGGGGGAAGCGACTTGGGAGCGGGAAGACGTCATTCGTGACCGTTACCCGCATCTGTTTGAACCTTGAGTGGTAATATTCACTTGTACTCCATCTCTTGTCTTATCAATTATTTATTTACATGTTCACCTCTTATCTTATAGAAATTTCGAGGACGAAATTTTTGTTAGGTGGGTAGATTGTAGCACCCCGTACCCGGGATACGTACCAAGATACGAGTCCCAAAATTTTTTCGGCTATATTGCTCAATTTTCTTCATGTATGTGTTTTTAAGTTGTGATTACTTATATTTTTGAGTATCGGAACAGGATTCTCAGACCGAAAGTAAGCCCTGCCCGGACCGGGAACCGATACCAGCCAGTATCCCGATTAGACTTTCTGGTAGTCCAATTTGACCGATCTTAGTTTCAGAGACTGTTTTCTAATATTTTAGATTTTTCATGATTTTCTGGAATTTTCTAAAATTTTTCTGCAAAATCTCCAAAACCGGTGTCGGTCGGTATCGCTGACTGATTCCCGAATTTTTAGTTTTCAAATGAATTTGAATTTTCAGAAACGGCTTTCACAGTACTTCTTAGAATTTAATTTTCTATCTAAAAACATTTTTTGAGATTTTTCTAAATTTATCAAAATTTGACCGATTCTGATGTCGACTGGTATTGCTGGAAGATTCCAAGATTTTTAATTTGAAAGCTACATCAAATTTCTCAAATCCGATTTCACCATGTATCTTAGAATAATATTTTCTATTTTTGAGAATTTTTCGGTACGTTTCTGAAACAGTCAAATTTTCGCCTTATTTAAATAATAATACTTTTACCGGCGATTTCTTTTCTGGCTTTTCCCTCCTCTACTCTCCTACTTTATGCTACCAGAAATTTTAACAAATAAAATAGATAATAATAAAAAATTTTAAACATTTTATTTTTCCTTTTTTTTCCAATTTTCTTTCTTTTAATTCTTTTCATTTATTCACCTTGATAACTCCCCCCTTAATCGACGGCTTAATCCACGCCCGTTGTCGCCCACCACCGCCCGACAGCCATGGGCTGCGTATCCCCTATCACCATCCTCTAAGCCATCAACCCATTCCTCTCATCCTCTATTAAACCATTTCATTCTCCATTTCAACACAAAAATCCAAATCAAAATCTAAAGAAAATCAACTTCATCTTCATCTCCTTCAACCACAAAACCCACTCACGACCGCCGCCTCCACCTTCACCACCACCGCCTCCGGCCACTCCTAAGCCACCCAATCAACTCCCCAACAACTCCTCTTCACACCTCCATCCCCTTCCACCAACAACAACCTCCCACCACCACCAATTTCACCAAAACCCACCTCCATTACCACAACTCCATCTCCAAAATTCACCATCACCACCACCAAATTCTCCATTCTAATCAACCCAACATCATCTCCTCCTCCACCTCTAACTCCCCATCACCTCAAAACATCATCACCACCACTACAACCACCACCACCACCATCTACCACCACCATCAAAACAACAACAACAACCCCACCAAGGCAACCCACCTCTCCCCCAAGTGCGCGCGCCCTGCTCCCCGCCGCCGCCGCCGCCAGGCCGGCCGGCCACCGCCGGCTGCCGGACCCCCCTCCTTCTTCTTTCTTTTTCTTTCTTTCTTTCTTCTTTTCTTTCTTTCTTTCTTTCATTTCAAACTTTCATTCCCTAAATAAACACCCAAATTTCCCTCATTCCAAAAATACCCCTCCCCTCATTCCTTTATTACTTCCCTTTATTTACAACACTACCCCCTTCCATTTTAATTTCTATTTTCCTTTTAAAAACACCATATTTTCTCTTTTTTTCTCTCTCCTTCTTCCTACAACTTTCTCTCTCCTCTCTCTCATCTCTCTTTCCCTCTCAAATATTTATATAAATATTTTATATTTTAAAATACAATTACGGGCTAGTGGATTCTCGTGCGGGTCGCCGATTTCTCGGATCTTTAACCGGTATTTCGCCCCGGTTTCATGCTAGTGCTTATTACCAAATTAAAAATAATCACCCTTGTATTTATAACATGATATTAACATGTGAATATTTTAATATGCCTAATACTTGCTATGGTAATTTTTAGTACATGACTCCATGCTATATTTCATACTGATAATTGTCATGCTATATTTGACCCCGGTATTTGCCATGCTGTAGTTGACACCGATATTTGCCATGCGACACTTGACCCGTGACATCTGACACCGGCACTCGATATTTACACCGGTACTCAGTATTTACACCGACACTTGGCATGTTACACTGATAAGTTATTCATGACTCTGGCACTTGGTATTTACACCGGCACTCGATATATGGACCCGATACTCGAGATATGACATACTTGACACCTTTACCTGACACATGGTATATGATATGTTTTCATGTGATACAAATACCTGGACTTGACATCATGACTCTTGACCGGACATTACCACCCTTGATACTTGTACTATATGACATATTCATGATTATCACTTTTACGGGGACTTGGCATGACTATTATATTATTACCAGATATTTGGTACTCTTGAACTCCTATACTCCTGTATACTTGAACCCCTGAATAGGGAGGCTTCTGACACTACTCCTGATATTATACTCTTGTTGACCTCCCGTAATAGGATAACCATGGATATTGTACATTTGTGAATACCCCCGCGAACATTATTATTTGAGACTCTTTTATATTTAAACAACTTACACCGGGATGGGGGAAATTGATGGGTATCGATATAGCTTCTGTGTTTATAGTGGCCATACATATGTTGTACAACTTCCTGTAGGATTCGACCTGGAGGCCACCAGGCATTTCTGAGGGGTGTACTGGCACCCCTACCCCCTTACCTGCTTGTCCGGGTGTGCTATAATCCCCTAGGTATATCCTGTGGGGAACGGTGACACTCTATTCCTGTTCGGGCGTATACTAAGACCTTCGGACATATAGTAAGTCCTGGTTCCTAGCGGTACGTTCCGGCTCAGTACCGGATACCCCTGGACCGTTGTCCCGGGCATGCACGGGACCCATTCTAAATATGGTTCGTCGTTCCCCATTAATTTCCATTAACTTGTCTCGCTTGATTTGTATGCAGAGGTATATGGCACCGGTCATATACCGAAACATACAAATTGAACGAGTCTTAATAATTATAACTTGATGATTGACTGATGGCTACATGAATTCTATTATTTACCATTTATGTTAGTTACCCCATGCTTGCTTATTTGATTACATGACCTGCTACACTTGCTTTATTTCATGATTCGCTATTTATTATGATTATTCCATGTTTATTGATCTTGGCACATTATACTTGGTATGATGCACTTACTTTTACTCATACTTGCCACTTGGCTTCTTTATGCACTCGCTGGGTTGCCCACTAACAACCCTGAATTTGTATGTTCAGATTTGATAGGTTGGACCGAGGTGGACCCATCAGCTGAGGATCAGGCTTACCTCGAGGAGCAGGCAGATTAGCAGTAGTTCCGTCCAGTCTTTTTCGCTCACGAGATTCTCACTCTTCCAGCTCGTGAGTTTATCTTTTGTATCCTGTACAATCCTACTTTTGTAGTACCTGGTGAAGTAATATTATATCACAATTTGTGATAACTAAAGTACTTGTAATATTTTGTATTGGAATGTATAATATCACGTATTTTCGCACTCTGATCCCTGTATTGTGTTGTATTGATGCTTAGCGTACATACGGGATGGTTCTATCGCCCTGCATATGTACGTCGCAGTGGCGTCTCCGTACCCACCGGGATCGGGGCGTCACTCCCCCCACACTTATCTTTTGCTCGTCCTCGAGCAAAACATTAGACTAATTCTAATCAATTGTTAGACCACTTTCGCAGGTCATTCGATTGCACTGAGCATATGCAACAAGCCGTTAAACCTCTAGGTTACCCCTAGAGGACGAGTTTTGTCTCGTGAGGGTTTTCAGTGGATTGCACCCACAAAATCCATAAAGAAAGAGAAAAAAGTTAGTATTTTTGAAAAGCATTTTGAAAAGAGAAATTATTTGAAGTATATTTGTGAGAGTCTAAGTAATCTATAAGTTATAGGAATATCAAATTTTTCATTCCTAAGCTTAGTCTTCATTCCAATAACATGTCATCAATTAAAATAAGGAGTCAAATTGTCTTTCTCATCTAGTCTATTACTTTACCCTGAGTCATGTGCACCATCGTGACTGAAGTTTGACTAAGGGTTCTTTAACATTAACTCCTATGCCTTATTTATATTTATTTTTGGTGAAATTTATTCCTCAATTTTATTAGGCTTTCTAATCTGCCCATGTAATGAGCCTTTAGTCGGTGACACCCAAACCGGACAGTTTTAGGGCACTATGTGAGAAAACACCCCTAAGGACTTAAACACTCGAGCAGACAAGGCCACGAAACCAAGGTATTTATAAAATGTACCCCTTTTAGGCGTAAATACTTATGCTTCATGAGGCACAAATACCCAGCTTAATCATAAGATTTATATATATATTTTTTCAAACTTATCTAATTATCTTTTGCATAAATACCAAGGCTTGCTTAGGCCAAAGCACCTAGCTAATCAATAATTAGATTTGTTTATTTATTATTTTTTTCATGTAGTTTTTTTTTTTTTTTATAAGGCATAAGAGTCTTTGTTTTTAAACCCTAAGTGTGTAAGTGTATAAAGTGTGCATATTTCATCAAGGTAATGATCAAGACTAAATTACTTTCACAAATTTTCTTTCTAGCCCTAAAATTCAAACAAGTCATCTTATTTTGACCAAGTGTAAGAAATCCTAATTATGATTTTCCTATTGCTTAAAATTGACTTAATTTCTTACAAAAATATATCAAAATATTGTTCTTACCTTTCAAAAAAAAATTTTTTTTTACATTTTAGATTTTTTTTTTTTTGAAGTTATATTAGTCATGTTAGAACCCTCCCGCACACTTATCTCATGCATTGTCCCCAATGTGTGAAAGAAATGTATACATGCATGAAATAAAATGTAAAAGAGGTGCATATATTATACAAAAATATGTACAACACATCAAGTTTCTCTCACACCTAGATCTTTTTCGGTCTTATCCCTCTAGCTCTCTTCCCGTCATTCCAATGGGTCCTCTTTATAGGACATAGTGGGAGGCCAATTTTTCTGTCATTTTAGCTCTCTTCCTTCCTAGTCTTAACTTCTTTAGGTTTTCCTTCCTCACATTTCTACATTCATTATTCAAAAATTGATCACCACCATACTTCTCAGTTGGAACTTTCTCACTATGAATGCCTAGGAATTCTAACTCAGTTTCATATATCTCCTCAAAGCTTAGGTCAATACTTTCCCCTAGAGATGTGTAATTATTAAAAAGATCCCTAGTTGGTTCATCCAAACACATGAGTTCCTCTTCAAAGAGGCTTTCAAAGAGTATGTCAATCGGAGACTCTTGAATTATATCCTCATGCGATACATTATTGGTTGGCTCATCGAAAGTGAAGATATTCAAATCAAATTTTTCCTTTTTAAAGGGTACTCTAACATTAGAAACTCCGACATATGCCTTCTCATTAAAATAATTGCATTCATTCTTAAATAATTCATTAAGAAACAGTGACTCATCTTCTATATCTTCACTCTATTCATCATAATTATTTTCAACAAAGTTTACCTCAAATGTTTGATCTCTTATCTTACGAGGTTGTTTTTCTAGGTTAAAGACATTGACTTCCTAGTCATGTCCCCAAAAGTTAACCTCATTGACCCATTCCTACAATTGATGATGGCATTGGCAGTAGTAAGGAATGGTCGCCCTAGGATAACGGAGTTTAAGCCCTATGATTAGAGTTAGACACAGGTTGTGTCTCTAGAACTATGAAATCAACAGGGTAAATAAACTCCCCTACCCGGATAAGGACATCATTAATCTCCCCTTTTAGAACTTTCACTGAATGGTCAGCCAGTTGGATAGTGACTCGAGTTGGACTAAGATCGCTCAACCCGAGTTGTTGATAAACTGAGAATGGAAGCAAGTTGATCTTGCCCCCAAGTCAAGAAGTGCACGAGTAATCTCGGCTTGTCCTATTGTGCAGGCAATGGTTGGACTACCTGGATCCTTGTACTTAACAGGGATCGGACCCGATAATAGCTCACTAATGTTAGTAGCTAATAAGATTTTTTTAGGTACATTAGTCTTTCTCTTCTTGGTGCACATGTCCTTAAGAAACTTAGCATAAGATGGGACTTGTTGGATGGCATCAAGAAGTGACACATTTATCTTCACTTGATTAAAATCTCAATTATCTTATTCTTGTGTGGATTTAGCTTATTTTTCAGCCTATTAGGAAATGGTGCTATAGGATGGTGCACATGACTAGTTGACTTCTCTTTTTCAGATTCATCAAATTTAGGAGGAGTGAGATTAGATGAGGTGGATGATGAAATGTGATTGTGTTGACTAAGATTAGGTGGTGTTGACACTTGGTTATTAACTTTCTTTCCTGACCTCAATGTATGAACAACATTACATTGATTCAGAGATTGATCCTCAACCAAATGAGCTTGTTGTGAATTCCTAGGATTCATAATTAGTTGACTGGGCAAGGTATCCTTTTGTCTCTCATGTTGTGGGTTGGCTAACTGGCTCATTTGATCCTCTAGCCTCTGTATTGTTTGCATAAGGGAATCTTGGTTCTTCATGTACCTTTCCATATTTCTCTCAAAATCAGTCATTCTCCTTTCAAGTTGAGGATTCTGAAAGGAAGGTGAAGCTTGGTTGGAAAAATTTTGTTGATAATTTAAAAAATTGTTGAGAAAATTGTGAGGGTGATTGGAAAAGTTGGGTTGATGATTAGAAGAATTATTTGAATGATGGAAGTTGCTTGCATGGTTTGACCATGAGTGGTCATTATTTTGTTAGCTCCATGAGAAATTTGGGTGATTTCTCCAGCCAGGATTGTACGTTGGAGCGTAAGGATCATTGTTCGACCTTGAAAAGGACGCATTCATCGGTTCAGAAAAGTGTTGATGACCTTGAAATATAGGACAATCCTCAAACACATGATTCATGGCCTGATAGTAAGTACAACCCGGAGTTGAAAATTAGTTTGGGCTGACTTGATTGACTGGACTTGGTTCCTTAATTTCTAAAGCTTCCAATCTCCTCGCTAGGTTAGCTAACTTAGCCTCATTAGCTATGGATGATTCAATCAAATGGAGACCTCCTTTTGAAGAGATAGAGTTTGGATTTCTAGAGCTTTCACTAGTAGGTCCCATTGGATGGTCTTTTCAGCTAGATTCTCATATAAATCCCATCCTTCATGCTCATCCTTCTGCAAGAATCCCCCTTGGCACATGCTTTCTAAGAGGGTCTTGGTTGAGTAGTCTAAACCGTCATAAAGAATTTGGCATTGTCGCCATTTCTCTATTCCATGATGAGGACATTAGACAAGGAGGTCTTTGAAGCGTTCAAAGTACCTCCAAAACGGTTCACTAGGTTCTTACTTGAACTGCATGATGTTTTTCCTAATGAGAGCGGTCTTATAAATTGGATAGAATTTTTTCAAGAAGACCTTGATAAAACCATCCCAAGATGTGATAGAGCCGGTCGCAAAGCTGTAGAGCCATTTCTTGGCTAAGTCCTTAAGAGCAAATAGGACAAACTCAACCTAATAGCATCATCTGCAAGGTGTGGGATTTTCATCATTAAGCATACTTCCTCAAATTCTCTTATGAAGAAATAAGCATCGTCGGACTCTAAGCCATGAAACTTAGGGAGTGTATTGATGAACTGTGGCTTAAGCTCAAAGTTGGGTTCACCAACCAAAGGAAGTTGGATGCAGGATGGAAGTGATGTTCTAATAGGATAGAACCTACCCTGCAAAGATGTCGGTCGATCCATAACCGAATCTTGTCTTGTTTCAAACTTGGGTGGTGATGTGTTTCTAGTTAACCTAGATGAATTAAGGTCTCTTGACCACACTTGCATACACAAACATAATCACAAACAAGTTCACAAAGAGTCAAGAAGAGAAAACAACCAAGCCTAGTCTAAGGTAACCTTGACCTAGACAACTCCTAACTAATTGATTATCCACAGGAGGTATAATGTGGACTTTGACCACAAACTAATCAGCCAGGTCAGGGCAAGATTGGTGGGAGGTTATCCATCAAAGACGTTCCTTAATTAAGTAACCACCAACATTCGGGCTTTCGGCCCTTAATCCCCTTCCTATACACTGATTTGGCAGGAGTCAAATTCAAACACCTTCCCTCTTAGGATAATCTCCTAATGAATTTGAGATGTCCCTAAGGCCAACGTCTATCAGATTTTACTTAGGCTTAGGTTGTGCGTGCTTGGAGATGGTTTGTGGGCTAAGGAAGGGTAATGACTTTCCCACCTTATCTTGATTTGGGTTTTACCCTTTGAATTGATTTGTGCAAAGTGTGCAAGATATAGAAAAGTAGCATTCAAAAGAAAATATCACCCAAGAATGTTTCCTAAACTATATGCTATGCATACATACCTTGTCTCCAGCTATCTTCAACAGTAATTGTAAAATAAATGTAATTAGATAAATGCGTAGAATGCAAGTCTAAACGTTTTTAAGCAATTAACAATCATTCAAATTACTGTTGGATAAAAATAGGGATGGTGGATAGCAGAAATAGCAAGAATATAACGTGCAAAAACTTAATTTTTTTTAGTGAGCAATATGTCCTGCAAAAAAGAGTTTTAGTAGTCCAATGAAATTTTCAACTTTTGCAATGTAATTTCTTGAAATTCTGTTCCTACTTTCGAGAGTAGGGGCACAGAATTTACAAGTCTTCTCTTGTAAAGCTTGAATGCTAGATCTGAATCTTGAAGTCCCTGAAATAAGACATCAAACTTGTTAAAAAACAAATACACTGTTCTCTCCCCGGCAACGGCACCAAAAATTGATTGCTAAAATGAAAGAACAATCAAAGAGTTAAGAAATTATCATATAGCTTGTGGCTAACGGGTCGTGTCCACGAGGAGGAATGCGATGAAAGCTTTTCGGTATTTCGTTTAATAACAAAGAATTGTGCTAGTTTTTTAATTGAAAAGAGAATGGAAAGAGGGAGATGATTAAAAGAGAACTTGCAACTTTGGAGAAGGCTTTGGAAAAGGTGATTTAAAAAACTTGAAAATTGTTTGGTTGATTTTAATATAAGAAGGAGAAGATCTGGGCCCACTAATTTTTAACTCAACTATGTACTTATCTCAAGAAAATTTGGGTTGCATCACTTTTATCATAAATCAAAAACCTTTATTTTCTTTTAATGTCCAAGCAAAACAAATAAGATCGTTTCATTTAAATCTTAAGCCCTTTCATTAAAAATCATTAAGAAGTGAATATTAAACCATCAAGCGCGAAGAAGCAAGTATGGAATAAAAACAGTTCAAAGAGATTTGTGCTTTAAAAGTCCAAGTTTAAAATAAAGAAATCCTCATGTGCTTTCAAGAACGAAGTTTTAACTAAGGTACTTTATGATTCAAAAAAGGTTGCTTTTATGAAAATCAGTGAAGAGAGAGGAGATAGAAGAGGTCCATTAGTGAGCCCAGAAAACAAATTAGCTACTCATTATGAAATGAAAAAAAACAAGAGAATGACTAGTAAACTTAAACATACCAAATTCGAGTCAAGTTGATCAAGCAAGTAGAAGCTCCTTTGATTGTCACTTCAAAGACGAATTACACACTCAATTCCACTCTTCTCTCTAGTGTTTGTACTGAACTACTAATTATAAAACAAAAATACAGCTTCTATACTATCTAACAAAGAGCTTAAATTCTTAAAAAATAAACAAAAATTCTAATCCTACTCTTCGCTCCTTTCTTCTCTGTTGAAACTAGTATTTATAGGAAAAACCCAAAGGGGGGATCATAGGAAGATTGGGGGAGCAAACGCTCCCCCAACCTCTTTAATAGAGCCGCGTTTTCGCGGCTAGGGCCACGTTTTCGCGGCCTTGGTGTGGCCAGATGGCCACACCCAATTGGTGGGTGCTCCTGCTTTAATGATTCTCCCATATCTTCTGCTGGTTTTCTCGTTTTGGCTCTAGGATTTGATGAAACAGCCTTTGATTGTTGGTCTCAACCGCTTGATTTGGAAGGATTCTTTTCAACCGGTTTTCAACCTGTCTGATATGCCAAGATTTGCCCTGATTCCTTGATTTCAAATTTATTCTGAATTAAATCAGAATTTGATGGGCTTTTGGGCTTGTTTCTTCTTCCTTTCTTTTAGCAATTGGGCCTACATTTAACAAAGAAGAAGACTTTATTAATAGGATTTATTAGCTAAAAAATATGGTAAGGTAACAATGCATATGCAATATATGTGACTGATCAGTTTGGCATAATTAAGGTCAGTTGCTTACGCACGGATACCTCCCACCGTATTTGGCCCCTACCTGGCCGATTAGCTTATGTTAAGATTCATACAACAAACTCCCTTGGTAATCGACCAGTTAGGAGTCGTTTAGGTCTAGATCAACCCTAGTATAAGCTTGATTTTGATTTTTTTCTTTTTTGTTTGTTGGTTGCTTTTTCTTTTTGTTTATGTTTGTTTGTAATATAGAATTCAACAACAACAATTCTTTCAATCCTCATTTGAGTCGGATAATTCTAACCTGACTTTTATTATATGAACTAATCAAATAGGTTGGATTGGATTTATCCTTTATAATATGAACCAATCAAATAGGCTAGATTGGATTTATCAAACTCAATATGATCCATACCCCCAATCTTATAACCAAAATTTCAAAAATAATTTCAATTCGTCACAGAGTCAATGGGGATTCACCTCTCCCCAGTCAAATTTTTAACCACTTTGTCCACAATTTTCACAATATTTATTCCCTGATTTTGTTGGCCCAAAGACCCATCGCTCTAGTTTTGAAGATGATTAACTCATGTAGTTATAGTTTACTAATAATCCTGTGTTAAATTAGTCTTAGATATTTGATTAAGATCTTAGTATGTAATTAGCTTCAACAAAGGAGTTTTGGGAGCTAACAAATGTAGATTCAAGAGCTCACCGTCAAGATCGCATATTGCACTCAGTTGGAGTCAAGCTCATTGGATCGCGTTTAGATCGAGTCGGTTTGGAGATAAGAAGACTTCAGGTTGTTTCGTTTGTGTTTTAGATCTTGTGTAAAGGTAGATAGTATTGATATGCACAAGTTCACATACACACACACACGTTTCTATATGTTTGGTTTTCATTTAACTAGTTTTGGATTTCATGTCAAAAATATAGATATATATCTTATATGCATATTGGATTCTATCCATATATAATATACTTCAAATATGTTTCAATATCATATTTTTGCATTTATACAAGTTTTGGAGACAACGGTTTTTCATTTCAAAAATCTAAGTATTGAAAATATAGAATTTGTGTTTAAGCCTAATTTCAATATCACAAAAATAGTTCAAATAGTTTGTAATATGTGCTGATTTATAGTCACACATGTTTGGCATTCAAAGATCTTATAAGAACTTACTTTTGTGGAATTTATGTGATTTTATGGGATTTTATTAAAGTTAAAAAGGTCAAGTTTTATTCCCTATAATTTATTTGACCAGGCTTTCTGCCGGTTGACCGGACGGTCGACCGAGTCAGAAGTCGATCGACTGGTCAGTTGACCGATGTGCACAAACGTGCACAGCCAGTTTTGGCTTAAAGTCCAGTCGATCGCCCCGGTCGACCGTCTAGAGAGCTTTGCTCTCTGGATCTGGTCTCGGTCGACCAGACGGTCGATGATTAGTCCTAAGTTTGCATAATTTTCATCACATTCTCATATTTATTTAATAATAAATTTTGTTAATAATACCTTGCTTTCTTGATTCTAGGTCCATGGTGTGCAATGAAGAAGAAGACCCTAAATCACCTTTTAATTGGTGATTAAAGGCCTATTAAAGATAGCCATTGACCTAGAGAGCTGATTCTATCAAAATCAGGGGCTGTAAACCAGAAACCGGGCACGGGACCGACAGGGGACAGACTCGACCGCGCGCGGCACGAAGCGTCGCGCACGCAGCCGTACGGCCGCGGGCCCGGCCAAGTTTTGGGCCAGGGCTTGTCCCCTAGCCCCCTCTTCCCTGGTGGCTATAAATTACCCCCTTAGGTTCCAGAGTTGGGGATTTGCAAAGTTTTAGGAGTAGTTTCATTTTCATTTTGTAGTTTAGGGTAGTGTAGTGTAGTTTTTCTTCTTCTACCCCCCTTGTATTTTTTATTTCTTGTAGATCTTGTATTAGGGAGAGAGAGCGGTACATGCTGGGAAGCAAGAGTGCTTGTAATAGAAGGTGACAATCTATGAAAGGTGCTCTCTTACCTTATCTTTATTTTCTTCTCTCTAATCTCTTTTACATGTGTAGCTACTCTTTTCTGTCATGGCAACTAACTACTAACCACTAACTTGCTAACTTCTTTTATGATAATCCACATGAATCTAATAGCCTCGTTTTGGCCTTGCTCTTGCAAGAGCCATTGATGGCTCATGATGATGGATCTAACACACTAACTTCCTAACCACTAACAAGCTAACATTACTTTACTTCATGCTTGCTCTTATCGAGTTTTGATGATTTAAGTGTAGTTTGCACTTGTTTGTTGAGTTGGGTTGTGATAAGCTACATATGGGTCATGCTTTGAATCGCTCTTGAACCAAGGACTAGTGATGGCCCATGATACATGTGAGGCAACTATCACTAAGAGGTTAGCATGTTGGTGGAGTCATTAGTAGTTAGTAGTCGTGAGTTTTCTTTCTCTTTCACTTGTTTTAGAAATATATCCAAAAATCACAAACATATTCTTTTCTATGTTTCCCACTTCTTTGTGTTTCACGGTATACTTCTCTTTCCATTCTTTTTTTTCTTTCTTTTCATTCTTTAAAACTTTGAAGAACTTTTAACATACACGTGAATCAACCGGTAAAGCTTCTATCGCCTCCCGTCCATGTAGATTCAACTCGTTTTAACCTCTATGCTACAACAGAAGTATCGAGGAAGCCAAAGCACACACACTTTAAATCTTGTTTCAAAACATACACTTTTTTGTGCGCAGTTTTCACTTTATCAAATTTTGGCACCGTTGCTGGGGATGGGAACAGTTTGATTTCACATTTTTGTTAACTTTTCTTCTTTGTTTTTGGAGTGCAGGTTAAAGTTTTAGCATTGCAGAAGTCCACACTTGCTCAAGTGTGGTTGGGTAAATTCTTGTACATTTTTATATTCTCCTGCTGATTTTTGTTTATATTACCTGTACACTGTAAATAATTGTAAGAACTAAAATACAGAAATTGGATGCCATAAAATAGTTTACACATTTGCATCTAGGTACGTGTCAGTTTTTATTCCAATATACTGTATTTTATTCTTATGTTGTTGTGATACTAATAGGAGGTGTACATATTGCATTGCATATAGTTAGGACAAACACTTCAGTGATTTACTCGCTTTTTTGTGTTCATCTTATCAGTATTGCACACTTGCACTAATTTAACTTAAGGGCAAAACCAAATACAGCATAAGGTGGGGAAGTTATTACCCTCCCTCAGCCCAAAAATCACCTCCCCACTCACACAACCCAAGCCTAATAAAAATTCCTAGATGTTGGCCCCTAGGGACATCTCGGACTCATTTAGGAGATTGACCTAAGGGGAAAGTTGTTAGAATTTGACTCTTACTAAATCGGTGTCTAAGGTTGGGGATTGAGAGGCGAAACCTCGAAGAACGATGGTTTGGCATAATTAGGCCGATTAACTCGTGGTCAGCTTCCGACAATATACCCCCCGTTGACAGTCTAACCAGTTAGGAGTCGTCTAGGTCTAAGTCAACCCTAGCATAGGCTTGTTTTCTTTTTCTTTATTGGTTTATTTGTTTGTTGGTTTGTTTTTTTTCTTCTTTTTTGTAAATTGTGATATGGATTTTAACCACAACAATTCTTTCAATCCTAATATGAATCCATATTTCACTCCGACCTCATTTGATTCGGATAACTCCGACCCGGCTATGTACAACATGAACCAACCATTTATGTCGAGTTGGGATTATCCGAATCAATATGACCCATATCCTCAACCATATGACTATAATTTTCAAAATAATTTTAACTCTTCATAGAGTCAATGGGGATTCACCTCCCCCGAGTCAGATTTTCAACCACATTGTCCACAATTTTCACAACATTCATTCCCCAATTCTGCATCATATCCTCCTTTTCCTGAGCCACCTATTGAAGAAAAATCATCATTACAAAGGACTTTAGAAGAAGCAATAGAGGTCCAAAATTAATTTGAAAACAATATGGCCTCATCATGTCCACAAAATTTTCAAAATTTATATAGTTCTTTTCTAGAACCAATCAAAGAAAAATCATTGTGGGAAAAAACTATGAAATTCGTGTAAGAGACCGAGCACATAATGCAAAATACGATTGACTTCTCATGTCCATCAAATGTTCAAGAATCTTACCATTTTCGAAATACAGCTTCAATTTCATCATAACAACCTGAACTTGACCAATATCCAATTCTAGATATTTTGGCAAGTTATCCATTTCCTAAAATTGAACTTGAAGATGAATATGAACCTGAGCTTCAAGTTAGCGATTCGAGTCCATTCCTTAAATCAATATCGACTCATGTAGTGTTACCTATAATAAGTGACGTTCTTGAGCCAGTTTTGATTCCCATACTTCTTAAATTTGACTCGATCATTTCACCCATTCACATTCCTTCCATGGACGTAAATCAAGATTCAACTTCATTACATCCATTTGAACATGCCCAAAATTTTGAGAACCACCTTAAAATTTTAGCAAGTTATCCTTTTCTCGAAATTGAACTTGATCTTGAATGTAATCCTGAACCTCATATTAGTATTCCATTTCACTTTTTGATTCAATAATGACTCCGGTATCTTTACCAGATTTTTTTCTCTATTCCGAAGTCAACATTGAATCCTGCACCAGTACACCGTGAAATAGAATTACCAATCTCTAATGATCACATTTCATTCATGGGGAAAGTGTGTGAATATCAATTCTTTAGTTTGGACCCTGTTTTTAAACCAATTTCGACTCTCATTGTTGACTTTCGACTTGATCTGAGTCAACTTCCCGAGTCGGTGTCGGTTTTTATTCCTGATCCCTTTGAGTCCAAATCCACCATTTTCAAAAATCCCACTTCATTGTTGGACAAGGCTGTTGACAAAAATAACTCAATAATTATTTTTGAAAATTGAAAATTAGATGGGGATTTAAATAAGATCATTCATTCAATCAACATTTTATTGGGTCATATTAAAGAGGTCATTGGCGGGTTCCTATACGATCCACGCTATTTTGATTGGGTAGCAACGCTTGGCCCAATCAGACCATCACCAGAGCCAACCCCTTAAGGTAATCTTCCTTCCCTCTCCATTTGTTTCATCTATTTATACATTCACGATGCATTGAGGACCACGCATGAGATAAGTGTGGGGAAGGGTTTACTAACATAGTTAGTTTTATATTTTCTTTCTTTTACGCTTCTTTTTAATTAAAAAAAATCTTTTATAAAAACTCTTTTCTTTTCTTTTTGCAAAACTTCTTGAAACAAGAAAAATAGTTTTGCTTTATTTTTAAGAAAATTAAGATTATCTTAGGAATTAGGAAGACCTAAAATTATGAAATTTTTAAACCAAGTCAAAATAATAGATCTTGTTTAAATTTTAGGATAAGAAAGTAAGATTGAAAAGATAATTTGATCTTGAAATTTTTGTCTTAGATTTATGCACTTCACACTTACACAATTTTTAGGATTGAAACAAAGACTGAAAATGCCATAAAAATATATTGAAAAAAATGATGAAAATAAAAATCACTTATTGAAGTTGGGTAATTATGCCTCAGGAAGAATGATTATTCACACCTAAAACGGTGGACAAAAAAAATAAATAATCCCCTTTAGTTTTATGGCGTTGTTTACTCGATCCTTAAGTCTGAGGGTTGTTTTCTCGTCTGGTGCCCTAAGACCATCTGGTTTGGGAGTCACCGGCTAAAGGCTCACTACCCGGGTAAATAAGAAAGCCTAAGAAAACTAAGGGAAGAAAAAAATATAAATATATATATAATATAAATAAATGGCATGAAAGTTAGAGTCGATATCCCAAAAATCTTCACAATTCACTAAGTGCATATTTTTTCTAAGAATTTTATGAAAATCAAAGAGTCAATTCAATTTTAAATTCTTACATTTAATTTATAACAAGATTTTTTGCATTCTGACTTAGTTTAAGAAAGAACAATTTCTGGTTAACCTCTGACCTTGGATCACTTATATTTTCACAAACATACTTCAACACTTTTCTCTATTTCAAAAATGCGTTTTCAAAATACTAACATTTGATTTCTTTCTTTATAGATTTTGTGGGTGTAATCCGCTAAAAACCCTCAGGAGACAAAACTCCTCCTCTAGGGGAAACTTAGAGGTTTAATGGCTTGTTGCACATGCTCAGTGCAATTGCGTCACCTGCGAAAGTGGTGTAATAATTTTCTTAGCTTTTTGTTTTGCTCAGGACGAGCAAAAGATAAGTGTGCGGATGTGATTAGTCTCTAATTTTGCATAATTTTCATCACCTTCTCATATTTATTTAATAATAAATTCTGCTAATAATACCTTACTTTCTTGATTCTAGGTCCATGGTGTGCAATGAAAAAGAAGACCCTAAATCACCATTTAATTGGTGATTAAAGGCCTATTAAAGATAGCCATAGAGAGTTGATTCTGTCAAAACCAGGGGCTGCAAATCAGAAACTGGGCATGGGGCCTGACAGGGGACAGACGGGACCACGCGTGGCTGGAAGCGTTGCGCGGCGGCTCTAGTAGGGCCACGAAAACGTGGCCTCGGCCGCGTTTCTGTGGCCGTACAGCCGCGGGCCCGGCCGCATTTTGGGCCAGGGCTTGTCCCCTGGCTCCCCTCTTCCCTGGTGGCTATAAATACCCCCTTGAGTTCCAGAGTTGGGGATATGCAGAGTTTTAGGAGTAGTTTCATTTTCATTTTGTAGTTTAGGGTAGTGTAGTATAGTTTTTCTTCTTCTTCCTCCCTTGTATTTTTCATTTCTTGTAGATCTTGTATTAGGGGGAGAGAGAAAGAGGTACATATTGGGAAGCAAGAGTGCTTGTAATAGAAGGTGACAATCTATGAAAGGTGTTCTCTTACCTTATCTTTGTTTTCTTCTCTCTAATCTCTTTTACATATGTAGCTAGTCTTTTCTCTCATGGTAACTAATTACTAATCACCAACTTGCTAACTTCTTTTATGATAATCTACATGAATCTAATAGCCTCATTTTGGCCTTGCTCTTGCAAGAGCCATTGATGGCTCATGATGATGGATCTAACACTCTGACTTTCTAACCACTAACAAGCTAACATTACTTTACTTCATGCTTGCTCTTATCAGGTTTTGATGATTTAAGTGTAGCTTGCACTTATTTGTTGAGTTGGATTGTGATGAGTTACATATGGGTCATGCTTTAAATCGCTCTTGAACTAAGGACTAGTTGATGGCCCATGATACATGTGAGGCAACTATCACTAAAAGGTTAGCGTGTTGGTAGAGTCATTAGTAGTTAGTAGCCGTGAGTTTTCTTTCTCTTTCACTTGTTTTAGAAATATATCCAAAAATCACAAACATATTCTTTTCTATGTTTCCCACTTCTTTGTGTATCACCGTATACTTCTCTTTTCATTCTTTGTTTTTCTTTCTTTTCATTCTTTAAAACTTTGAAGAACTTTTAACATACACGTGAATCAACCAGTAAAGCTTCTATCGCCTTCCGTCCTTGTGGATTCAACTCATTTTAGCCTCTATGCTATAACGGAATTATCGAGGAAGCCAATGCACACACACTTTAAATCTTAATTTCAAAACATACACTTTTTGTGCGCGATTTTCCCTCGATCAGCCGACCGGCCAGAGAGCTCTGCTCTCTAGATCCAGCCTCGGTTGACCGGACGGTCGATCGATGGCACAATGGTCAGAAATCTAACCGTTGACCGGTCGACCGGGCGGTCGACTGACAGCAGCATCAGGTGTTGTTTTGCCAATGGCTAGTTTTTAGAATGGGTTATAAATACTCATCCCTTTGGACTGTTTTCATAAAGAATTTCAAGAGCAAAATTTTCTATCTTTCCTAGTAATTTAGCAACAAGTTTTCAAAGAGTTTTTGGGTTATAATGATCTATCTTTATTTGTTATAAAGGGGTTGGAAAAATAAAAGAAAAAGAGAAGTCTTTGGGAATTGTTTTTGATCTTCATTCCTATTTTATCTTAGAAGTTTTTCTCAAGTATTTTCTTTGTGATTTTGATTTGCAAACTCTTTATTTTCTCACACTTGAGCTATTATATCTGTCCTATTTATAGGATCCTTGTTTTATGAGAAAAATTAGTTTGTGGTTATTGAGACCACCAAGTGTTGTAAATCTCTTTGCTTGAGATTGTGTTCATCCCTCTAAGTGTAAAGGTGATTGTGTTTGTTGGTATTCCTCTAAGTGTATAGGTGATTGAGGTTGAAGTGTTGGCATTGTGCCTATCCCTCTAGTGTGAAGGTGATTGTGGTTGTTTGACCTAGTGCCTTATCCCTCTTGTGTGAGGTGATAGTGGTTGTGCCTTGCCTCTTGTATAGAGGTTGTGTTGTTGGAGAGAGGAGTTGTGTACTCCTAGTTTATATTTGCTAAATCCTCAATAGAGGTTCCCTATGTGGGAAGTCCTGTGTGGACGCATAGTGTAAATCCTTCTGTGGGAAGAAGGGGACGTAGAGCAGTGGCTCGAATCTCGAAACATGTCTCGGTGTTTGCGATTGATCCACTATCTCTAAACTCTCTCTCTTTTATATCGTGCATTGAATCATATCGTTTATATCATATATATGCTTGGTATTGTTTGTGTGCCTCACTTGTGTTGAACCAAGAGACCTTTATATAGCACCTCAACTCTTATTTAGAGGAATCTAGAGGAGTTAGTCCAGAGCCCTTCACTGGGAATTCAGCTACACTCTTTGGTTATATTAAGTGTGTTGCATTTAGTTTTAATTTTCGCATCATTTGTCATTAGATGAGCCATACACCTATTCAACCCCCTCTAGGTGTATTTTCAGATTTTACTTCCTATATTCCTTTTCCAGGACTACCCATTGAAGAAAAATCTGAGTTAGAAAAAAGTATAGAAGTTGTACAAGCCATGCTTGAGTCCCAACAAAAGAAGCTTAACTCCCCAATTCCACAATATTTTTAAGATTCATACTCATTTCCACCTATTTAAAATGAACAACCATCTGCCCTAAAAATGAGCATGGAATGCTTGCGTGAGTCTGAGCCTCAATCTCAAAACATATTGGACTCACACTCTTCACAAATTTTCAAAACCAAGGTTCCTACACTCCCTTTCTAGAACATCCACATGAAGAAAAATCATATTTAGAAAAGAGTATAGCAATCTTACAAGTGTCAGTGTAATAATTTCAAAAATCTTCTGCCAGTCTATCGATAGGCTGGAAACACAATTAAGTCAATTGTCAACATTTATAAGAATGAGGAAACTCTCTCTTATCAATCTTTGACTAATCCAGATAACTCTAACTCTATCGATTTGACCCAAGACTCTTATTATTTTAAAAACTAAGATTCCTACACTATCTTTCTAGAACAACCACTTGAAGAAAAATCATATCTAGAAAAGAATATAGAAATCTTGCAGGAGTCTGCACAACAATTTCAAAAATCTTCTGCTCAGTCTATCAATAGGTTGGAAACACAATTGAGTCAATTGGTCAACATTTATAGTAATGAGAAAACTCTCTCTTATCAACCTTTGACCAATTTAGATATCTCAACTCTATTGATTTGACCCAGGACTCATGTTATTTTGGAAACCAAGATTCAATTTCAGCATATCCATTTCAAGTTGACCAACACCAAATTCTTGAGAATCAAATTGACATGTTGGTAAGTTATCCTTTTTTTGAAATTAAACTTGAGCATGAATATGATCCTGAATCTCAACTTGGTAATTCAATTCCACTTCTTGATTCAATAATGACTCAGGTATCTTTACCTCACTTCAATCCTTTTCCCAAGTCAACATTGGATCTTGTGTCAATCCATCGTGAAATTAAATCACTAATATTTTATGATCATCATATTAAACTTGACTAATTTCATACTTTTGAACTCATTGATAAATTGGTAGGTTTTCATTTTTATGAAATGAACACAATGAGAGATGTGACCTAGATTCTCAAATTTGTGATCCAGTTTAAATTTCAGAATCAATATTGACTCCTATTTTGCTACCTGATTTGAGCAACATTTTAGAGTCAGTTTTGATTCTCATACCTGTCATTCTTGAACTTGAATCACCTATCTTAGAAAGTCACATTCCGTTGTGGGAAAATGAATGTGGACTAAAATTTCAACTTCTTGATTTGGACTCGATTCCTGAACCAACTTTGACTCTGGAATCTTTACTTGACTTAAGTCAAATTCCTGAGTCAGTAGTAGTTCCTATACTTCCCAGTCCAAATCAATCATTCCATCTTTCTACTCTCCATTTTGGAACAAGGGTATTGATAAAGTTGACTCTGAAACTATTTTGAGAATTTGAAAATTAGATGGGGTAAAATTCTTAATAAAAATCATCCATGTTTACATCATAATAATGGGTTATATTATAGAGATCTCTGGTGGGTTCCTCCAGACTCTATACAAATTGGATTAGGCTGTATTTTGTAGACCATTCAAACCACCACCAGAACCACCACCTTAAGGTGATTTTTCCTTTCCTCTCTATTTGTTGCATGCATACATACATTCACGATGCATTGAGGACAATGCATGAGATAAGTGTGGGGGAGGGTCTACTAAGATAGAGTTTTTAAATTTTCTTTCTTTTTCACTTCTCTTAGGATATTCTTAGAAATTTTTCCTTTCGTATAGGATTTTTCCTTTCTTTAAAAACTTTTTGAAATAAGAGATAAAGTTTTGATCTATTTTTAAGAAAATTATGATGATCTTAGAGATTAAGGAAGCCTTAGTTATGATATCGTAAACCTAGTTGAAATAATGGGTCTTGTTTAAAATTATAGGCTAAGTAAGATAGATTGGAGAGATAATTTTATCTTGAAGTTATTGCCTTAAATAGTATGCACTTCACACTACACATTTTTGGGATGGAAACAAAGACCTAAAATGTCATAAAGTAAAAAATAAAAATATATATAGTATATATGAAGAAAAAACCCACTTATTAAACGGGATAACTATGCCTCAAGAAGCATGATTATTCACGCCTAACAGTAATCATAAGAAACAAATAATCCCCCTTAGTTTTATGGCCTTGTTTACTCGAGTCCTTAAACCCAAGGGATATTTTCCCATCTGATGCCCTAAGACCATCTGGTCTGGGAGTCATCGGTTAAAGGTTCACTACCTGGGTAAATTAGAAAGCCTAAGAAAACTAAGAAAAGAAAAAAAGAAAAATATATATAAATAAATGGCTTGATGGTTAGAGTTGGAATCCCAAAAATCTACACTATCACAAATGCATATTATCTAGGTTTTATGAAGGATAAAATATTCAATACAATTTTGAATTCTTATCTTAATTAATGATAAGATCTTGCATATAGACTAAGTTGAAGGAAGAATAATTTTTGGTGAACTTATAATCTTAGATCACTTATATTTTTGCAAAAATATTTTGAAAACTTGTCTCTCTTTCAAACTGCATTTTGAAAATACTAACTTTTTTCTTTATGAATTTTTGTGGGTGCAATCTACTAAAAACCCTTAAGAGACAAAACTCCTCCTCTAGGGGTAACCTAGAGGTTTAACGGCTTGTTGCACACGCTTAATACAATCGCGTCACCTACGAAAGTGGTGTAATAACAATTGTAATATAGTTTTTTTTTCTTGTATTGCTCGAGACGAGCAAAAATATAAGTGCGTAGGTGTGATTAATCTATAATTTTGCATTATTATATAACATTTTCCTACCGATTTATAAATAAAATATCATTTCTAACTGTGTTTTTATCTATTTTATAGATAATCAAGAGTCTAGGGGGAAAGAAGTAATAAGATCTTAATTAAACCCATTTTTGGGTAATTAAACCCAGAGAGTTTATAGAAGATACATTGACGGGTGTTTGACGAAAATCTAGACCCAAATAACTGAATCTGAGCATATCTAAATGGTCTCCGAAGTGAGGCGAAACCACTCGCCAAAACTAGGGACCTAAGTCCAAGGTTTTGCCATAAAAACGAGACATTTGTCACATTTTCGCGGTAATATTGGCGAGCCATGTGTCAATTTTTGACACATGGCCTCGTCTCATCTTCTAGAGGGTCCTTATGCCTATAAATAGCCCTGCAGAGACCTGAAACGCAAGCAGATGGAGAAATAGGCTATGTTTTCTCTTTTATGTAGGATAGTGTAGGTGTTCTTCTTTTTTTTTCTTTTCTTCTGTATCATTTCATTTTTAGATCATGTATTAGGGCTGAGAGAGAAAGAGAAAGATTGATGTAATAGATGGTGACAATCTTTGTAAAGGTATCTCCTTTCTTCTCCATTATAATCTTCACCATCTTCTACATGATGCTTAGCTAAATTTTCTTCTCATGGCAATCTAAGTACTAACTACAAACTATCTAACCACTTACTCAATAATCCATATGAATCTAATAGCCTCCACAAGTCCTTGCTCTTGCAAGAGCCATTGGTGGCTCATGATGATGGATTCTAACATTCAAACATTTCTAACATCTAACCCACTAACTTGCTAACTTGCAATGTCTTCTTTATTTCATGCTCACCTCTAATCGGTTTTGATGATTTAATAGTAACTTGCAACTTGTTGTGTGATATGGATGTCTTGTTTGAATGTAGAAGAATAATCTTATGAGCCATGCTCTGTATTGTCTCTTCAAGCCAAGGACTAGTGATGGCTAAGGATCCATGTAAGTCAACTGTCACTAAGAAGTTAGCATGGTCAGTGGAGCAATTAGTAGTTAGTAGCACTGAGTTTTCTTTTATCTTATTTTAAGAATCAATTTTAAACCCTTTTATCATTTTCTTCATTATTTTCACCAACTTCTTAGTTTATCTTTGTTTCATCTTCTTTTAGTTTTCAAAATCATTTCTCTTTTACTTTCATATTGCCATTTTCATTGCCTTCTTCACCTATCATTTCTGGATTTATTTTCTTTTTCTTGTTCTCGTTCTTTAACAAAGAAGAATTTGTTAACATACGATGTGAATAAGAACTGTTAATGCTTCTATTGCCTCCCTTCCCTGTGGATTCGACCCGTTGAGCCAATGCTATAACGGAAGTAACAAGGAAACATTAGCACACATATATAATTACACTAATTTCATAAATACACGTTTTCAAGTGCTCGTTTTCATCCGATCATTAATCTAGAAGGATTCTAAACCCTTTAACCTTTAGAAATAAACATTCATTGAATAGAATCTAAACCCTATTCGAATTCCACCAGAAGAGGAAACCTGCATCTAAAAAGGAAACTGATTCACCCTTCAAAAAATACCTCGATTAGTCAACTATCATGTAGATTAGTTAACTAATCTCTTTCATTAGTCGACTTATGATTGGATTAGTTGACTATTGTGTAACGATCCTTCTCTGTATCTACCTTTGTATCTGCCCAGTCGACTATATAGTCGACTAGTCTTGTGCATTAGTCAACTTATACAGATTATAAGTCGACAAATCTGCACTTACTGTGTTTGCTTCTTCTGCTTTAAACAATCATCTTCTCCAACTCGATTGAATCCTCTCGAACCATCACTCCTCCTGAAAATAAGGCAAAATCCTCTCCACCTTGACTTGCTTTTTAAGCCTTTTATAAAACACTTTTGAGATTTGGTTACTATCTTGATTCTTTTCTTGGTTGTAACGTATCATGAAGCCTTCAACTTTTGCCCCTCTCCCCGGGGGCTTTGGCAAATTTACCGCCTTGGCTTGGCCATCTCGCGCCTTTGACTGAATGCACTCTTTGTCCTTTCTGCAGCATTTTGACCCAGTTCACATCCTGTTGCAGTTTTTCTTAAAGCTTCACCTTGCGATATGTTTTCTTCTAAGCTTTTCTCTGAAAGTCCACCTTGAACTGAGTTTTCTTCTTTCAACTTGTATAACCCTTCATACTTCTCTCCTTTCAAGATTAGCCTGTCTCCTTGGCTAACTGTGATAACATCTTGTTGCACTTGGATCCAGCATCCCTCTTCATCGAGCACCCCTATGGATATTAGATTGTGCCATGCCTCCGGGATCTACCAAACTGCCTCCACAGTATGCACCATCCTATCTCTTTCTGTAACATTGACTGTCCCAGTGCCAATGACCTCGCAAGCCGAGCCATCCATCATCTTAACAGTCCCTTTCTCTTTTGCAACTAAGAAGTTCAATAACTCTTTTTTGGGAACATACTGAACTGTACTACCCGAATCAAATATTCAGCGTTACCTTGAGAAGTGTTGGCTTCAACATAAGAAGTAATTAATACTTCGGCATCTAATACACTGCTTGCTATTTCTGCCTCGACAGCTTACCCCTTCTTCTTCAACCACTATTGTCGATACTTACAGTTATTCTTCCAATGATCTTCTATGTGATAAAATTGACACGCCTTTGATTAGCCCGGACCTTTCTTTCCTTCTCCTATTCCTTTCCTACCCATGACACCAAACCCGATCATATCTGGTCTTCTAAATTTGGCCTTTTCCTAGTCTCATTAGATAAGAGAGTTGATGTAACCTCCTCTAAGATGAAAGTTTCTTTACCATAGAGTATGGTGGTAACGATGTGATCACATGATCGTGGAAGCAAACTAAAAATATCAATGCCTTATTCTCCTTGTCGATCTTGATATCAACAGTTAGAAGCTCATTGATGACCTTGTTGAAGAAGTTTAAATGATCCAACATGTTGTCCATTCATTCATGTGTAACCCATATAGTTGTTTCTTGAGATAAAATTTATTGGAGAGGCTTTTTTGTCATATACAATGTTTCTAATATTGATTACAGTCTCGTAGTTATTTCTTCATCCATCATGTTGTACATAACCTCGTCTATGAGACATAGTTTGATCGTGCTAGCCGCCTTTAAATCCATCTCCTTCCAATCCTCATCTGACATACATGCAAGTCTTACTGACTTTCTATGCAGATCTTGTGAAGACCCTGTTGAATCAGCAATCTCTTCACCCTCTTTTGTCATAAACTGAAGTTTTTTTTGCCTTTGAACTTATCGACTTCAAATTTTATCGTAGAACTTCCTATCTTCGATATATCACACTTCGTCAACCTTTAACTCTGATACCAATTATTGTAACAAATCAATGCTATGATACCAACTGTTACTCCTGGGATCGACATTTGTAGAACTTGACAATATGATGGTACTTGCAAAAAGAAAACTGTTGTAAAGTAAACTAACAATTCCTAGACAAAAGAGTAATAAGTGTAGGGTTCACCTAGAGGGGGGGTGAATAGGTGAAGGCTAATCTAAAGATCACTTAATGATGAATGATGCAAATAATGCGGAAGCAAAAAGCAATTATGACCTAATTAAAACTTTTACACTAAACACTATGTATAACACAAGAGTGTTGCCGAATTCCCCGTGAAGGGCTCTGGACAAACTCCTCTAGATTCCCCTTGAATGGGTTGAGGTGCCGCGTTGGCTCTCTTGGTTGAATACAAGTGTTAGCAAACAAACCCAAGCAAGTATATCAATGAGCACACAATATATCAAGCATGTATATGTAAAGACAATAATTGAATGCAAGATATAAACAAGGGATAGAGAGAAAGAGAGCAATCGCAAACACAAGGGATTTGTTTCGAGGTTCGAGCACACTTGCTTTACATTCCCGCCTTCGACACACGAAGGATTTCCACTATGCAAGATCCCACTGGATCTCTCCTCGGTGCCGCAACACCTACAAGCCCTCGGACTCTCTAGTCCCGTACACACCGCAAGCCCACCGGCTCGCCGAGGCCGTACCTCAAACCACCGAGTCCGCACCCGAACTCAAAACAACACGGACACACACGTCCGCCTCCTCAAAGGAACAAGAAAAGATCTCTTGGTGATCTAAACACTTTGATCACCAATAAAAGCTCTCACTACAACACTCCTATAGAATGAATAGCAATGGATAGCTCAAGTGTATGTGTGAGAAAACAAGGATTGAGATGGTGGAAGAAAAACTCAAGAAGTTCTCTTTTACACTCTTGATAAACTCTCCTTTTAATTGGAAGTATTGGCTCTAATTTTGTGGAGAAAAACCTCTGGAATGAATGGGAAAAACTGGCTCTAAGTGTCTCCAAAATCTTCTTGCAAAACAGTCCACAAACCCCCAAATATATAGGCAGTCAAAAACTAGCCGTTGGGGTCTGTCAGAGCGGCCGGTCGACCGGTGCGGTCGACCACCAACGGTCAGAAATCAGACCGTTGGAGCCACGGTCGACCGCCTGGGTCGACCGACCCACTGGAGCTGAGAGTCTAACTCTCTGTCGGTCGACCCGTGCGGTCGGCCAAACTTTCCAGATAGCTCTGCTCTCTGGAGCGGTCGACCGGCACGGTCGGCCGTCCTCCAGTACACAAAGGCGTGCACGTTTGTGCACGTCGGTCGACCGGTCCGGTCGGCCGACTCCAGGATTAGTCGACTTATAAAGGCTACTAGTCGACTTATCCGAAGCCTGAAACATTTTTCTGGGATTAAAAAGTTTGTCTTTTTGGCTCAAATAAAATCCCATAAAATACATAAAAATCTACAAAAATAGTTTTACCAATATACTTTGATATACAAACATGCTTGCACAAAATCAAGGCATGTTATAAAAGATTGGACTATTTTTGTAACTTGGAAATATTTGGCTCATGATAAAAGCTGTATTTTCCAAAACATGTTTTCTAAACTTTGTTTTTCCAAAACATCTTCAAATACAAAAACAAGATATTATAATTCATTTTAAGGCATAGTGTGTATGGATATGATCCACTACACAATCAAGATGAAATATCTATGTTTTTGGTATTAAGCTCTAAATATGGTTTTGGTTAAACATATAACTTTGAATACCAAAAACCAAAACTATGTTTTTCAAAAAGAAAGTATTTTCTAGATCTAAAAATTCTTTTATGAAAAGACAAGTAAGACAAGAGTGTGTGTGTATATGTACTTGAGCAATCCACCAACTATCTATCCTTTACATTTTTAACTAAAACAAAAACAAAATCTTATACCTAGACACAAGTCTTCATCTTCTTGAAGTCTTCACTTGAAGGCTTCTCATCTTCTTGACTTGGTCCAAGCTTGATCCAAAAGCTCCTTGGATCACACCGTGCTATCTCCAAATCTTGACATTTTATCCTTTGTTGAGCTATGCACCTACTAAGATCTTGATAATGAATCTGTCGCTATTTAAACACAAGATCATTAGTAAACATAACTTCATGAATTGATCATCATCAAAACTAGGGTGATAGGCCTTTGGGCCAACAATCTCCCCCTTTTTGATGATGACAAAACTCATGAGGTTATATATGCATGGATTAAAGTAAAGCTTCAAAGAAGCTCCCCCTTAACTCATGCATACAAAATAAATAATAGATATGGCAATGAGGCACATGAATATGTATGCAAGTATGGAGATAAAACATGCAACAAGCATAAATCAAAATCTTTTTCTCCTATTTGCAATACAAAAACATATATGCATAAATAACAAGGAAGACAAATACTTCTCCCCTTAAGCAATGAAAACATGCATATAAACTCAAATACTTCTCCCCCTTTTTGTCACTCATTAACAAAGGGTTCAAAGTAAAATCAAATCAAACAAATTTTTCTCCCCCTTTTTGTCATAAACAAAGAGATCAATAAGGGGTCAAATCAAACATATCAACAAAATATTTTTTTAATTAATTTTTCTTAAACAAAATTTTTAAAGGTATCAGAGCTTTTGTAAAAACAAACAAATTTTTAAGATACCAAATTGAAAGTAATCATTTTTGTAAAACATATTGATACCAATTGACATTTAACAAATATGAAGTTGAAGCATATTGATATCAATAGAAAACATAATGATCAAAAATTTTTATTTTTCATCATAAACTTTGTGCTTTAACAAAAATGTGAACCAATTGAAAGTTAAGCACATGAAAATCATATATATATGTATGAAATGAGTATACCAAGTGAAATTGATACATACATATATAAGAAACAAAATATGAGTATATACAAATAAGTTCATATTGATACCAATTGAAACGATTCAATGATACCAATTGACATAACAATAAGATCAAGTGTATATCTCATAACCTACCACCCTTCATATGCTCAAGATAGAAGATTTTCAATGAAGCATACAAGGCATAATCGCCCATCCATCCTCCCATTGATGGTAGGGGTTCTCAAAAATAGATTTGAAAAATAAGCTTTGTTTAAAAAAAACTCTACCAAATGAAGAACGATAACTAGTTAAAATAATTTTTGAAAAACTAGTTAAAGATCCTTCAAAATCATGAAATCAAAGCATATGTTTTTCATGAATCAAGACTAAATACACAAAGTTTTACACTCAAGATCGATTAAGCTCATAAAAATGTTCATGAATCAAAGTCATGACAAAATAAATAAAGTGTGAGTGTTCAAAGTCATGTAAGTAGCATTATCATGAATATGGTCATTGAAGCTCAATAAAAAGATCACAAGTCACATTTTTAACAAAAACACGAAAAATCATTTTTCATCAAAACACTAATCTTCATGGTATATGTATGATTTATCCAAAGCTAACAATACACATACATATCCCAAACATAAAAGAGTCTATCAAATGTATTTGCATGAAGGCAAGAGACTCACGGGTATACATGTATATTTATTAGATTTGAATTAAAAATACATATACATGAAGTAAAGCATAAAAATTGGTAAAGCATATATAAATGAGAATCATCAAAACTAGCCTATACATATGCATATAGTGGGTACAAATGAGCATGAAGTGCAAACATATGTAAGTCACGTGTAACTCACTATTTGTACATGTATAATATAAGTTTTGATAAAAACTACATCTAAGCATGTTTTTACCTCATGAAGCACAAAAATACATAAAACATGAACATGCTCAAAATAATATGAATGAACAAGCATGAACATGAATAAAAAGGGAGTTTAGAGATTGTTACCAACTCCAAAGCTCCAATCATGGTGGTTATCCCACCAAAACTTCCTTGATAGCGATGCATCCATATATGTGTCCATCAAGTCCAAGTGCATCCACCATCAAGGAACCAAATCTCTCACGTCTTGAGAGATCTCTCACCTACATCAAAAACATGGGGTGGCGGTTTTGGTACTCATTTTTTCTTGGGTCCTTGGGGGTTAGCTTTGTAAGGCACCCAAACATTTTTATTAGCAAAATTTAAATGATGCAACTTGTCATAACAAAATTTTGCTAAATGGCCTTTGCGGCCACAATGTGTACATGTGTACACCTTAGGATGCTTATGTGTATATGTGTGTGGTCATGACGTGCAACATAAGCATGATGAGAATGATGTGCATGAATGTGTGGAGTTTGTTTCTTTGAAAACAAGGACTCCAATTTCTTATGATTAAATGCACAATTGCTCAAAGTTGAGCTCAAGCAATTAATCCTATTTTTCAAAACATTTATTTCATTTTGATCAATAGAAGTGGTGGCATGTAAAGCATGATCAAAAGTCTTTTTCTTTTTAGAAACTTTTTCTTGTTCTTTTTCAAAAATTTTTCTTTTTAAACAAGAGTTTTCTTGAAAAACAACTTCTTTTTGTTTTTCAACCAAATCAATCTTATTTTTCAAAGACATATTCTCTTCACATAAATCATTCAATTTAGACATGAGGGAAACATTTTCATTTTTCAAATCATCTTTTTCTTTTTCTAAACATGCAATCTTAGATTTAAATGAATCTTGTTCTATATGCATGCAATCAATGTTCTTTTTCAAATTTTTATTTTCTTTCTTAATAATGTCATATTTCTCTAATAGTTGTTGACAAAATGAAGCAAGTTCATCATATGACATGTTAATATCCTCATCCTTGGATTCGGAAGTTACCTCAAGGGGGTTATCCCCTTGGACCATGTAGCACACATTGGAGATGTCGCTTCCAACGTCCGAATCACTCCCCGCATAGTGTTGATCTTTTTCACCGAGGGAGATGAGGGTATTCCACACTACAAAAGCCAAATCAATGTTAGCAACCCTAGATAAGTAATCATCATTTAGGGTAGATCTTAAAGCATGTAGGGCTTTTGTATTAGCCTCAATATTCTTACCATTTAAACAATATGCATTATTAGTTGTGGCAAGATAAACATGAATACCTAAGGCTTTAAGGTACAAGGACATCTTCACCTTCCATATATGGATGTTAACAATGTCAAACATGGGTGGTGACATGAAGTCCATGGTATGTGTACAAAAATATTGTGATTAGCCTAAAAATGAGGATCTTTTACTCTAGGTTGTTAGACCAAATCAGAGTACGAAGCTCTGATACCAATTGTAGGGTTCACCTAGAGGGGGGGTGAATAGGTGAAGGCTAATCTAAAGGTCACTTAATGATGAATGATGCAAATAATGCGGAAGCAAAAAGCAATTATGACCTAATTAAAACTTTTACACTAAACACTATGTATAACACAAGAGTGTTGCCGAATTCCCCGTGAAGGGCTCTGGACAAACTCCTCTAGATTCCCCTTGAATGGGTTGAGGTGCCGCGTTGGCTCTCTTGGTTGAATACAAGTGTTAGCAAACAAACCCAAGCAAGTATATCAATGAGCACACAATATATCAAGCATGTATATGTAAAGACAATAATTGAATGCAAGATATAAACAAGGGATAGAGAGAAAGAGAGCAATCGTAAACACAAGAGATATGTTTCGAGGTTCGAGCACACTTGCTCTACATCCCCGCCTTCGACACACGAAGGATTTCCACTATGCAAGATCCCACTGGATCTCTCCTTGGTGCCGCAACACCTACAAGCCCTCGGACTCTCTAGTCCCGTACACACCGCAAGCCCACCGGATCGCCGAGGCCGCACCTCAAACCACCGAGTCCGCACCCGAACTCAAAACAAACGGACACACACGTCCGCCTCCTCAAAGGAACAAGAAAAGATCTCTTGGTGATCTAAACACTTTGATCACCAATAAAAGCTCTCACTACAACACTCCTATAGAATGAATAGCAATGGATAGCTCAAGTGTATGTGTGAGAAAACAAGGATTGATGGTGGAGGAAAAACTCAAGAAGTTCTCTTTTACACTCTTGATAAACTCTCCTTTTAATTGGAAGTATTGACTCTAATTTTGTGGAGAAAAACCTCTGGAATGAATGGGAAAAACTGGCTCTAAGAGTCTCCAAAATCTTCTTGCAAAACAGTCCACAAACCCCCAAATATATAGGCTGTCAAAAACTAGCCGCTGGGGTCTGTCAGAGCGGCCGGTCGACCGGTGCGGTCGACCGCCAACAGTCAGAAATCAGACCGTTGGAGCCACGGTCGACCGCCTGGGTCGACCGACCCACTGGAGCTGAGAGTCTAACTCTCTGTTGGTCGACCCGTGCGGTCGGCCGAACTTTCCAGAGAGCTCTGCTCTCTGCAGCGTTTGACCGGCACGGTCGGCCGTCCTCCAGTACACAAAGGCGTGCACATTTGTGCACGTCGGTCGACCGGTCCGGTCGGCCGACTCCAGGATTAGTCGACTTATAAAGGCTACTAGTCGACTTATCCGAAGCCTGAAACATTTTTCTGGGATTAAAAAGTTTGTCTTTTTGGCTCAAATAAAATCCCATAAAATACATAAAAATCTACAAAAATAGTTTTACCAATATACTTTGATATACAAACATGCTTGCACAAAATCAAGGCATGTTATAAAAGATTGGACTATTTTTGTAACTTAGAAATATTTGGCTCATGATAAAAGCTGTATTTTCCAAAACATGTTTTCTAAACTTTGTTTTTCCAAAACATCTTCAAATACAAAAACAAGATATTATAATTCATTTTAAGGCATAGTGTGTATGGATATGATCCACTACACAATCAAGATGAAATATCTATGTTTTTGGTATTAAGCTCTAAATATGGTTTTGGTTGAAACATATAACTTTGAATACTAAAAACCAAAACTATGTTTTTCAAAAAGAAAGTATTTTCTAAATCTAAAAATTCTTTTATGAAAAGACAAGTAAGACAAGAGTGTGTGTATATGTACTTGAGCAATCCACCAACTATCTATCCTTTACATTTTTAACTAAAACAAAAACAAAATCTTATACCTAGACACAAGTCTTCATCTTCTTGAAGTCTTCACTTGAAGGCTTCTCATCTTCTTGACTTGGTCCAAGCTTGATCCAAAAGCTCCTTGGATCACACCGTGCTAGCTCCAAATCTTGACATTTTATCCTTTGTTGAGCTATGCACCTACTAAGATCTTGATAATGAATCTGTCACTATTTAAACACAAGATCATTAGTAAACATAACTTCATGAGTTGATCATCATCAAAACTAGGGTGATAGGCCTTTGGGCCAACAATAAGAAATAACATGAGAATTTAACGTGGTTCGGGGCAAACATGGCCTGCATCCACGGGAAGAGAACTTGAGAGAACTTTATTAATAAACTTGATATAAAGAGATCTAACATTTCTCTTGAACCCACAAGAGTATTTACCTTTCCCTTGAGTGTAGACCTAGATTACAAGAATATATCTCCTCTCTATGCACCTTCGCTTTGTGATCAATCGCTGATATTACACATTCATTGTCACATTCTCATACTTATTATATAATAAACTCTACTTTTAATCCTAATTATTGTCTAATTTATATGCAGGTCCATTGCTAAAGGAAAGGAAAGAGAAACGAGCTCAAAAGCCCATCAAAATTCTGATTTAATTCAGAATTAATACGAAATCAGAAAATCAGGACAGATCATGGTAAATCAGAGAAGTTGAAAGTCGGTTAAAATAAATCTTCCAAAATCAATTGGTTAAAGCCAAAGATCAAATGTAGTTTCATCAAATCCAGGAGCTGAAACGGGAATCCAGAACTAGATAAAGGAAAATCATTGAATAAGGAGATATACCCCTCCGGGTGTGGCCTCCTGGCCACACCCCGGCCGCGAAAACGCGGCCGACGTCGCGTTTTCGCGGCTTTGTTAGAGAATTTGGGGGAGCGTTTGTTCCCCTATCTTAGTACGCTCCTCACTGGGTTTTTCAGAGACCAGAGTGAGCGATCATGCAGAGATAGATTTTAGGCCTGTTTTTCATTCTTTTTAGTGTAAGTTTTATTTTTCTTTTTATGTAATTTTTAGTTTTATTTATGTAATTCAGAGGAGATCAGAATTTCATAGGAGAATAAGAGTGAAGCTTGTACTGAGAGTGACACCTGTGTAAGTTATTCTTCTCTTCTCTTATTGTTACCACATTGAATCTAAAGTACATTTTTTATGTTCTTCTTTGTTTTTGTATTCTTCTTCTTCTTTTTCACTTCTCTTCTTTTGATACCAATTACTATCCAAGTGAGTCTTATAGCATTAAAAGAGCCTTGCTTTTGCGAGTGCTACTGACAGTTCATGATGATGGATCTTAGTCTCAATCTGTATCATTTCATACTTGTATTATCTTGATGATGTAATGTGGAAGAGGCGAGAATCAACTCTTATAAGCTATGCACTGATTGTCTCCACTTCAAGATAACATCGTCGCCACAGATTCAAGGTAAGTATTTGGTCAGAGGAGGTAAGTATTTCATTTAAGTTTTCTCTCTTTCTTTTAACTTGTAGTTTAGATCACCAACACCATAATCTCCCAACTCTATTATCACTCTTTTCAATTTCTTGGTATATATCTATTTTCTATTTTCTCCACCTTCTCAATCTACCACTTTCTTTCTAACTCAAATTTAACCTATTTTTTCTTTTTTTAAAGAACTAAAAGAAGATCTTTAACCATTGAATGTAACTTAAAAGAAAACTTGCTAAAAAAAACTTCCAGCGCTAGTCCCTCCTTGTGGATCAAGACCCGCATAGCCACTTACTATTGCGGTAGTATTGAGTATTTGCACTCTTTACTCTAAGTTCTGAAATTCTGTATTCTTGGGTACAAGTAAAACCTCAATTAAATTTTGGCGCCGTTGCTGGGGAGAGACGGTAAGTTATTCTCTTTTTAAGTTTACATTATTTGTTAACTTTCTTCTTTATTCTTGGTGCACAGGTTTAATAACAAGAAAATTTTTGGCTGCGGTGGACATATAAGTGGTCCTGGACTCTGCTCAAGAAAGCAGAGCCCAGTAGCCTTCAGATTTGCTACATTCCAGTGGCAATCTAAGTGAACTACAAACCTGTATTTTTACAGGTTGGCTGAATTGAAAAGTTAATTTCTTTAGCTATTTATTTTCTTGTTTGTCTCACTATACATACTTTCCAACCTCAACAGTAAAATGATATTTGTTAAATGCTAAAAATGGTTTAGACTTGCATTTAGGCACGTGTCTAATTCGTTTAAATTTTTTTATTATTGTTGAAGAGTGCTGGAGAAAATGGTACGTATGCATAGCATATAATTTAGGATGAAAGTACACCTAGAGGGGGGTGAATAGGTGTACCGCTAATCTATGAACAATAATGCAGAAATTAAAAACTTAATGCAATACACTTAGTGTAACCAAAGAGTGTAGCCAAATTCCCCGTGAAGGGCTCTGGATTAACTCCTCTGAATTCCTCTGAATAAGAGTTGAGGTGCTATATGAAGCTCTCTTGGTTAAACACAAGTGAGGCACACAAACAATCCAAGCATGTATATGATATGACAATATGAATCAATGCACAATGTAAGAGAGAGAGTTAGAGAAAGTGGATCAAACGCAAACACCGAGATATGTTTCGAGGTTCGAGCACACAGCTCTACGTCCCCGCCTTCACACAAAAGGATTTCCACTAACTCGTCTACACAGGACTTCCTACACAGGGAACCTCCACTGAGGATTTGGGACAATTAAAATCGGGAGTACACAACTCCTTTCTCAACTAATACAACCTCTACTCTTAGAGGCAAGGCACAAAACAAATCACCTCTACACTTAGAGGGATAGGCACTTAGCCACACAAATAATAATCACCTCACACTTGAAGGATTCCAACGCAATCTCCACCTCTCACTAGAGGGAGCCAAATACCACTTCCACTATCACCTCACGCTTGAGGGATAACAACTCAATCACCTCTCACTAAAGGGATGTCACAAAGATGGAAGGTTTACAACTTGGTGACTGATTGACGCTAAACCTGCACACAAAAATAAAGAATTTCAGATTTAGAATGAAGATGTGCAAGTTCTCAATTCTTACCACTATAGCAAGTGGCTATGCGGGTCGTGATCCACAAGGAGGGTTTTGCGATAGAAGCGTTTACGTTTCTTTATTGAAATCCTTATGAAAACAAAATGAAAGTTCTTCTTTGTTTTTAAGAAAGAAAAATTAAAGAAGAGTTAAAGGTTAAGGTTAAAAAGAAAGTGACAGATGAAAAAGGTGGAGAATCAGAAAACGACTATGTACAAATGAGTTGGGAAGAATTGATGAAAGATTTGGGAGATGTGGTGATCTATACTAAAGAAATGAAAGAAAAGAAAGAAGGTTGAAGAAATACTTACCTAATCTGAGTGATGACTTACCTGAAAACCTTTGCATGTTCTACCTTTGTTTAGGAGGCGTTCAACGCATAGATCATAAGCCCGAGCTCAGTCCCCGTTCGCATTATATCATCAAGTCTCGCACAAGCATGAAGTGATACGTCTTGAGGAGGAGAACGTCTTCATGAACTATCGTTGGCACTCATATAACATCGTTATACTTGTGCTTTGGAATTCACTTGTAAACTCAACAAAAACAAATGAGGTAAAGTAGAAGAGGAAGACGAAAACAAAAGAAAATGAAAGTAAAGAAGAACATAAAAATGTTACCTTTTATTGCTTGAAACGATAGAAGAAAGGAGGAGGGTACATCGGTGTCACTCTCAACATAAGCCTCTCTCTCTTACATACATGAATCTTCTTCTTACCTAAGCTTACATTCAAATTACAATTACAAGAAAAGTAAAACCTAAACTACAAGAAATGAAAACTAGGCTAAATCTTATCTCTGCATGGTCGTCCATTTTCAGCACAAAGAATGGCCTTTTATAGGCAAAAAACCCAGTGTGCAGGATCCCGGGGAGATCGGGGAGCAAACGCACCCCCTAACTCCCCAACCTTGCCGCGAAAATGCGGCCCTGTGGCCAGGTGGCCACACCCTGTTGGTGGGTTGCCCTGGTTTCGCCCTCTGACTTTATCTGGAGTTGATTTTTCAGTTTGAGTCCCAAATTCTGACGAAATAGCCTTGGATTCTTGGCTTTAACCGATCGATTCTGAGAGGATTCTTCTCAACTGGTTTTCAACTTCTTGATTTTGCCCTGATTTACTGAGTGCGAATTAATTCTGATTTAATTCAGAATTTTGGTAGGCTTTGGGCTAATTTCTCTTCATCTCCTTAAAGATTGGGCCTGCAAATAAATTAAACAATTTAATTAGGACAATGCAAAGTTTTATTCTAGAATAAGTATGGAAATATGATACTAAATATGCAACATTAGCGACCGATCACACCCCCATACCTATCTTTTGCTCGTCCTCGAGCAAAACAACTAAACTATACTAAGGATTATTAGACCACTTTCGCAGGTCACGCGATTGCACTGAGCATGTGCAACAAGCCGTTAAACCTCTAGGTTTCCCCTAGAGGACGAGTTTTGTCTCGTGAGGGTTTTCAGCGGATTGCACCGACAAAATCCATAAAGAAAGGGTAATAAAGAGTTAGTATTTTCGAAAAGCATTTTGAAAGAGAAAAATATTTGAAATATAATTGTAAGATCTAAGCAATCTATAAGTTATAGGAAAACTGAAATTTTCATTCCTAAACTTAGTCTCTATTCAAAAATTTGTTATCAATTAAAGTAAGGAGTCAAATTATACTTCTCATCTAGTCTATTACTTTACCTTGAGTCATATGCACCTTGTGATCGTGAAACTTTTGACTAAGGGTTCATTAACTCTAACTCTTATGCCTTATATATATATATATATATATATATATATATATATATATATATATATATATATATATATATATATATATATATATATATATATATATATATATATATATATATTTTGTGGTATTATTCCTTAGTTCTATTAGGCTTTCTAATCTGCCCATGTAACGAGCCTTTAATCGATGATTCCCAAACCAAACGGTCTTAGGGCACCGGGTGAGAAAACACCCCTAGGACTTAAGGACTCGAGCAAACAAGGCCACAAAACTAAGAATTTTATTATATGAACCACTTTTAGGCGTGAATACTTATGCTTTATTAGGCACAAATGCCCAGCTTAATCAGAGGATTTTTTTTGTATATTTTCCTTTTCAAACTTATCTAATCATCTTTCGCATAAATACTAAGGCTTGCTTAGGCCAAAGCACCTAGCTAATCAATAATTAGACTTGTTTTTTTTCTTTTTTTTGTTTTTTTATAAGGCATAAGAATCTTTGTTTTTGAACCCTAAGTGTGTAAGTGCATGAAGTGTGCATATTTCATCAAGGTAAAGATCAAGACTAAATTACTTTGACAAATTATCTTCCTAACCCTAAAAATCAAACAAATAATCTTATTTTGACCAAGTATAGGAAATCCTAATTTAGATTTTCCTATTCCTTAAAATTAACTTAATTTCTTACAAAAATATGTCAAAGTATTGTTTCCATTTTCAAAAAGTTTTTAAAAGTAAAGAAAATGTTAATAATTTTTTTAATAAAAAGAAAAATAAAAGTTATGTTAGAACCCTCCCCCACACCTATCTCATGCATTGTCCTCAATGTATGAATTAATGCATAGATGCATGAAAAAGAGGAAAGGGAAGGAAAATGTTACCTTAAGGTGGTCGTTCCGGTGGTGGTCTGATTGGTTCACGAAATGCGGCCCAATCGACTTTTCATTGGGTTCGGAGGAACCCACCAGAAATTTCACTAATATAACCCATTAAAATTGTGTATCCATGAAGGATTTTTATTAAGTATTTGACCCCATCTAATTTTCAAATTCCATAATTGATTTCGGAGTCAAATTTGTCAACCACCTCGTCCCAAAATAGAGTATGAAATGATAGAACGGTTGACTTGGACTCAGGAATTATAGGAACTAATACCGACTCAGGAAGGTGACTTAAGTCAAGTAAAGGTTCAGGAGTCGAGACTGGTTCAAGAAGTGTGTCCAAGTCAAAAAGTTGAAACTCAAGTCCACATTGATTTTCCAACAATGGAATGTGACTTAATATTGGTGATTCATGTTCAGGAATGATAGGTGGGGGAATCAAAACTGACTCTTGTAGGTTCACCTAGAGGGGGGGTGAATAGGTGATGGCTAATCTAATGGTCACTTAATGGTAAATGATGCAAATAATGCAGAAGCTAAAACAAATTATGACTTAATTAAATCTTTTACACTATACACTATGTATAACACAAGAGTGTTGCCGAATTCCCCGTGAAGGGCTCTGGACAAACTCCTCTAGATTCCCCTTGAATGGGTTGAGGTGCCGCGTTGGCTCTCTTGGTTGAATACAAGTGTTAGCAACAATCCCACGCAAGTATATCAATTAAGCACAAGGAATATATCAAGCATATAAAGATAGACAATAATTGAATGCAAGATATAAATAAGAGACACACAGAGAGAGAGAGAGAGAGCAATCGCAAACACAAAGGGTTTGTTTCGAGGTTCGAGCACACTTGCTCTACATCCCCGCCTTCGACACACGAAGGATTTCCACTATGCAAGATCCCAACGGATCTCTCCTCGGTGCCGCAACACCTACAAGCCCTCGGACTCCCTAGTCCCGTACACACCGCAAGCTCACTAGCTCGCTGAGGCCGCACCTCGAACAACAAGTTCACACACGAACTCAAACCACCGCGAGCACACTTGCCCGCCTCCTCAAAGTACAAAGATGAAATCTTTGGTGATCTACAACACTTTGATCACCAATTACAAACTCTCACAACGCAATCCTATGGATAGATAAGGCAATGGATAGCTCAAGTGATTGTGAGAAAGAAAGGATGAAAGCTATGGTGAAAAACTCAAGAACTCTTTTAAACACTCTTTATAAAATCTTCCCTTTAGATAGGAAATATTGGCACTCTATTTTGTGGAGAAAACTTCTGAAAATGACTACGAAAAAACTGGCTCTAAGTCTCCCAAAAATCTTGGCTCAAAACAATGACCAAAGCCCCTTTTATAGAGGTCAGAAAAATATGACCGTTGGGGTCTGTCAGAGCTGCTGGTCGACCGCCCGGTCGACCGCCAACGGTCGAAAATCCGACCGTTGGAGCCTCCGGTCGACCGCCCGGTCGACCCAGAAATCCAGAGAGCAGAACTCTCTGCAGCGGTCGACCGAACCACTGTGCTGCCAGACACGCACAAGTCTGTGCACGTCGGTCGACCGTGGGTCGACCGGACCATGGTGCGGTCGACCACTCGGTCGACCGGACCAGCCTGTCAGCCAGTTCCAGGTCTGAAAAACTGGTTTAAAAATTAATTTTAAAATCTTTTAACACTTATAAAAATTCCATAAACTTTTTTAACATTCTATATTGAAAACCAAACTTGTGATAAAAATTTTCAAGACATATATCAACATATTCATATCATTTCAGCGTCTTGCAAATTTTATCAAAAATCAAAACATGTATTTTTCAAACTTGGTTTTCATAACTTCACAAAATATAAAAACAAGATATTTGATTTCATTTTAAAGCATAGTGTGTATGGATATGATCCACTACACAATCATAATGTTATGTCTATGTTTTTGTCATAAAGCTCTAAACTTGATTTTGGATAAAAGATATGTATTTATGAAAAAACCAAAATCCAAATAGTATTTTGCACAAAGAAAAATCTTTTCTAACTACAAAATCTTTTATGAAAACAATTCTAAATCAAGAGTGTGTGTGCATGGTATACTTGAGCAATCCACCAACTATCTATCCTTTACATTTTATCTAAAACAAAAACAAAATCTTATACCTAGACACAAGTCTTCAACTTCTTGAAGTCTTCACTTGAAGGCTTCTCATCTTCTTGACTTGATCCAAGCTTGATCCAAAAGCTCCTTGGATCACACCGTGCTAGCTCCAAATCTTGATATTTTGTCCTTTGTTGAGCTATGCACCTACTAAGATCTTGATAATGAATCTGTCACTAATTAAACACAAGATCATTAGTAAACATAACTTCATGAGTTGATCATCATCAAAACTAGGGTGATAGGCCTTTGGGCCAACAATCTCCCCCTTTTTGATGATGACAAAACTCATGGAGTTATATATGCATGGATTAAAGTAAAACTTCAAAGAAGCTCCCCCTTAACTCATGCATACCAATGCATACCAAATAAATAATAATATATGACAATGAAGCTCATAAATATGTATGCAAGTGATGGAGATGAAACAAAATAAATCTTTTTCTCCTATTTGCAAAACAAAACATATATGCATAAATAACAAGGAAGACAAATACTACTCCCCCTTAAGCAATGAAAACATGCATATATATACTCAAATACTTCTCCCCCTTTTTGTCAATCATCAACAAAGGGTTCAAAGTAAAATCAAATCAAAACAATCAATAAAAATTTATATGCGATATACATTCATGAAGAGGAAGACGCTAAGTTAGCTTCCCTACACATATGCATTACATGAAGAAGGGATGACAAGCCCTAACTCACATAACACATATTATGTAATGCATAAGAGGAGATGTGAAGCTCCCCCTACACACGTATATCATATAAAGAAGAGTTATCAAGCTCCTCAATTTATAATATACTCAACATGAATCCATATGTAAGAGAGATGTTAAGCTCTCTTTGCATATAGGAAATACAAATCAAACATTTTGAATTTTTCTTTAAAAATTTTGAACTTACTTAATAAAACACATTTTGAGATATCAAATCAACATATTTTTTTTATTTATTTTGATATCAATAGTAAACATATGAAAAAAAATTTTATTTTTCATCATAAACTTATTTTTCATCATAAACTTTGTGCTTTTAAAAATGTGAGCCAATTGATTGTAAGTTAAGCACATGGAAATCATATATATGTATGAGAAATGAGTATACCAAGTGAAATTGAAACATACATATATATAAAAAAACAAAATATGAGTATATACAAAATAAGTTCATATTGATACCAATTGAAACGATTCAATGATACCAATTGACATAACAATAAAATCAAGTGTATATCTCATAACCTACCACCCTTCATATGCACAAGGTAAAAGATTTTCAATGAAGCATACAAGGCATAATCGCCCATCCATCCTCCCATAGATGGTAGGGGTTTTCAAAAGATAGATTTGAAAATAAGCTTAGTTTGAAAAACTCTACCAAATGAAGAATTTGCACTAGAAGAATGTTTTTCATGAAACTCAAGTAAATCACATGGCACTAAAAACACTCTAATATCCATGAAGTCCATAAAATTTTCAAAAGAGGTGAGTGTACTAGTGTTATGTGGAACATGGTATCATGAAAATGTCAATAAAGCTCAATATTTCTTTAAATGAAAATCATCACAAATTTTTATTAAAAAATATATTTCAAGAATATGTATGTTTTGACAACACAATAAGTATACATACATATCTCTTAAACACAATTGAGTCCATATAAATAGATTTGCATTAAAGGCAAATGACTCAAGAGGTATACATGTATATCTTAAAGTTTGGCAAAATACACATATACATGAAATGATAACACATGATCATAAATCAAATCCAAAAGGTGGGAATATAAGTTTAAAAATGTATGTATCATCAAAACCAAGCAATACAAGCACATTTCATGGGTTCAAATAAGCATTATGCACAAATATAGATAGATTTATTTGTGGCCCACAACATGTTCAAGTATAAATCCTAGTGTTGATAAAACTAACATATAAACTAATATTCAAATCATGAAGCATCAAATCTTTGAGAAAAATAGAATCATGTGTCAATCTTAAGAATTATTTGAAGAATAAATAACTAGTATAAATTGTTTTTGAAAAACTAGTTAAAGATCCTTCAAATATATCAAATCTTATGTTTTTCATAATCATAACTAGATACATAAAAATTTAAGCACTCATGATCTATAAAGCTCAAAATAATTTTTAATAACAGTGAGTGTTAAACGATCATGTAAATAGCATTTTTATGAAAATAGTCAATGAAGCTCAAGGAGATCAAAAGTCACATTTTTAACAAAAATACGAAAAATCATTTTTAATCAAAACACTAGTCTTCATGGTATATGTATGATTAATCCAATCCTAACAATACACATACATATCCCAAATCTAAAAGAGTCGATTAAATATGTTTGCATGAAGGCAAGAGACTCACGGGTATACATGTATATTTATTAGATTTGAATTAAAAATACGTATACATGAAGTAAAGCATAAAAATAGGTATAACAAGTATAAATGAATGAATCATCAAAACTAGACTATGCATATGCAAATAGTGGGTACAAATGAGCATGAAGTTCAATCATATATGAGTCAATTGTAATTCACTAATTGTATATGTATACATGCACGTTTTGATAAAATCTTCATTTAAACATGTAAATACCACATGAAGCACATAAAAATATGAACATGCTATATGATATATGAAATTAAAAGCATGTGCATAAAAGTAGGAGTTTAGAAATTGTTACCAACTCCAAAGCACCAAATATGGTGGTTGTCCCACCAAAGCTCCTTGATAGCGATGCATCCAAAAGTATGTCCATCAAGTCTATTGCATCCACTACCAAGGCACCAATCCTCTCACGTCTTGTGAGAGCCCTCACCTACATCACAAGCAAATGGTGGGGGTTTTGGTACCCATATTTTCTTGGGTCCTTTGGGGTTAGACTTGTAAGGAACCCAAAATCTTTTATAATTAGCAAAATTTAGAGAATTAATATTGTCATAACAAAACTTTGCTAAATGGCCTTTGCGGCCACAATGTGTACATATGTACACCTTAGTATGCTTAAGTGTAGGAGTGTGATCATGTTGTGCAACATAAGCAAATGCATGGTTATGATGTGCATGAACATGTGGAGTTTATTTCTTTGAAAAAAAAGACTCCAATTTAGTATGATTGAATGCACATGTGCTCAAATTAGATCTCAAATTATCTATTTTATTTTTCAACATATTTATCTCATTAGTTGTGGCATGAAAAGCATGATGAGATAAAGAATCATTTTTCTTTTTCTTTTGTGAAACAAAATCTTTTTCTTTTTCACAAATTTTTCTTTTCAAAGATTTATTTTCTTGAAAAACAACTTCTCTTTGTTTTTCCACCAAATCAATCTTATTTTTCAAAGTAGTGTTCCCTTCACATAAATCATTCAATTTTGACATGAGGGAAACATTTTCATTTTTCAAATCATTGTTTTCTTTTTCTAAGCATGCCATTTTATTTTCTAAAGAATCTTTTTTATTAAGCATGGCATCAAAATTCTTTTTCAAATTATTGTTATCTTTTTCTAAACATGCAATGTTAGATTTAAATGTATCATGTTCTACATGCATGCAAGCAATATTCTTTTTCAAATTTTTATTTTCTTTCTTAATCATGTCATACTTTTTAAGCAGTAGATGACAAAATGTAGTAAGCTCATCATATGACATGTCATCATCATCGGATTAGGAATTTACCTCAAGGGGGTTATCCCCTTAGACCATGTAGCACTTGTTGGAGGTGTCGCTTCCAACATCCGAGTCACTCCCCGCATAGTATAGATCTTTTTCGCCGAGGGAGGTGATGATGTTCCATACTACAAAAGCCGATTCAACATTAGAAACCCTAGATAAATAATCATCATTTAGGGTTGACTTGATAGCATGAAGGGCTTTTGCATTAGCCTCAAAATTCTTACCATCTAAAGAATATGCATTATTAGTAGTGGCAAGATATACATGAATGCCTAAGGCCTTGAGGTACAATGACATCTTAACCTTCCAAATTTGGATGTTAAGAATGTCAAAGGTGGGTGGTGACATAAAGTCCATGGTGTGTGTACAAAATCTTGTGATTAGCCTAAAATGAGGATCTTTAACTCTAGGTGGTTAGACCCAAATCAGAGTACCAAGCTCTGATACCAATTGTAGGTTCACCTAGAGGGGGGGTGAATAGGTGATGGCTAATCTAATGGTCACTTAATGGTAAATGATGCAAATAATGCGAAAGCTAAAACAAATTATGACTTAATTAAATCTTTTACACTATACACTATGTATAACACAAGAGTGTTGCCGAATTCCCCGTGAAGGGCTCTGGACAAACTCCTCTAGATTCCCCTTGAATGGGTTGAGGTGCCGCGTTGGCTCTCTTGGTTGAATACAAGTGTTAGCAACAATCCCACGCAAGTATATCAATTAAGCACAAGAAATATATCAAGCATATAAAGATAGACAATAATTGAATGCAAGATATAAATAAGAGACAAAGAGAGAGAGAGCAATCGCAAACACAAAGGGTTTGTTTCAAGGTTCGAGCACACTTGCTCTACATCCCCGCCTTCGACACACGAAGGATTTCCACTATGCAAGAACCCAATGGATCTCTCCTCGGTGCCGCAACACCTACAAGCCCTCGGACTCCCTAGTCCCGTACACACCGCAAGCTCACTAGCTCGCCGAGGCCACACCTCGAACAACAAGTTCACACACGAACTCAAACCACCGCGAGCACACTTGCCCGCCTCCTCAAAGTACAAAGATGAAATCTTTGGTGATCTACAACACTTAGATCACCAATTACAAACTCTCACAACACAATCCTATGGATAGATAAGGCAATGGATAGCTCAAGTGATTGTGAGAAAGAAAGGATGAAAGTTATGGTGAAAAACTCAAGAACTCTTTTAAACACTCTTTATAAAATCTTCCCTTTAGATAGGAAATATTGGCACTCTATTTTGTGGAGAAAACTTCTGAAAATGACTAGGAAAAAATTGGCTCTAAGTCTCCCAAAAATCTTGGCTCAAAACAATGACCAAACCCCCTTTTATAGAGGTCAGAAAAATATGACCGTTGGGGTCTGTCAGAGCTGCCGGTCGACCGCCCGGTCGACCACCAACGGTCGAAAATCTGACCGTTGGAGCCTCCGGTCGACCGCCCGGTCGACCCAGAAATCCAGAGAGCAGAACTCTCTGCAGCGGTCGACCGTCCGGTCGACCGGACCACTGTGCTGCCAGATACGCACAAGTCTGCGCACGTCGGTCGACCGTGGGTCGACTGGACCATGGTGCGGTCGACCGCTCGGTCGACCGGACCAGCCTGTCAGCCAGTTCCAGGTCTGAAAAACTGGTTTAAAAATTAATTTTAAAATCTTTTAACACTTATAAAAATTCCATAAACTTGTTTTAACATTCTATATTGAAAACCAAACTTGTGATAAAAATTTTCAAGACATATATCAACATATTCATATCATTTCAGCGTCTTGCAAATTTTATCAAAAATCAAAACATGTATTTTTCAAACTTGGTTTTCATAACTTCACAAAATATAAAAACAAGATATTTGATTTCATTTTAAAGCATAGTGTGTATGGATATGATCCACTACACAATCATAATGTTATATCTATGTTTTTGTCATAAAACTCTAAACTTGATTTTGGATAAAAGATATGTATATATGAAAAAACCAAAATCCAAATAGTATTTTGTCACAAAGAAAAATCTTTTCTAACTACAAAATCTTTTATGAAAACAATTCTAAATCAAGAGTGTGTGTGCATGGTATACTTGAGCAATCCACCAACTATCTATCATTTACATTTTATCTAAAACAAAAACAAAATCTTATACCTAGACACAAGTCTTCAACTTCTTGAAGTCTTCACTTGAAGGCTTCTCATCTTCTTGACTTGGTCCAAGCTTGATCCAAAAGCTCCTTGGATCACACCGTGCTAGCTCCAAATCTTGATATTTTGTCCTTTGTTGAGCTATGCACCTACTAAGATCTTGATAATGAATCTGTCACTAATTAAACACAAGATCATTAGTAAACATAACTTCATGAGTTGATCATCATCAAAACTAGGGTGATAGGCCTTTGGGCCAACAACTCTAACATATTACTCAAGTTTGGTAACAAAATAGGAGTCAAGATTGATTCAGAAAGTTGAACTGGATCACATATTTGAAAATATCTAGGTCACATATCTCATTGAGTTCAATATCAAAAAAATGAGAACTTGCCAATTTGTCAATAGGATCTTCAAAAGTGTATAATTGGTCAAGTTCAATATGATCCTCAAAGATGGGTGATTCAATTTCATTATGAATTGGTACAGGATCCAATGTTGACTCGGGGAAAAGATTAAAATCCGGTGAATATACCGGAGTCATTATTGAATCAGGAAGTAAAATTGAATCACTAAGTTGAGATTCATGATCATATTCATTTTCAAGTTCGATTTCAGGAAAAGGATGACTTGCCAAACTGTCAATATTCTTTTCAAAATTTAGAGTTTGGGCAAGTTCAAATGATTGTTCTGAAATGGAACCTTGATTTTCAAAACAACCTGACTCATCGGCTCTAACAGAATGGTTAGTGACATCAGAACTGGTCAAACGGTGAGAACGTAGAGATTCGACCATCATATCTATGTCACGATTTCGAGCATTTTGAGCATGAGTCATGGCTTCAAGTATCTTTTCATAGTTGATGGATTCATTGTTTTGATGAAAAGATGAAGTGTTGTCTTGGAAGTGGTAGTGAAATTGTGAGTCCATCAGATTTTGTGATTGTTGTTTGGACTCACGCATACTCCTTTCCAAAATTGATGGTTTTCTATTTTGGACTGGTGGAACTGAGTATGACTCTTGGGGATATTGTGGACTAGGTGGATAAGGGGGACAAGTTAGTTGAAAATTATGCTCGGGGGAGGTGAATCCCAACAGACTCGGTGAAGCGTTGAAATTATTATGGAAATTATAGTTATTAGATTGGGGGCATGGGTTATTTTGATTCGGATAAGACCAATCCGGCACACTAGATTGGTTAAAGTCATGATATGCCGGGTTGGTAATATCCGAAAATGAACTCGGTGTGTAATATGGATTATTATTAAAGTTGAAAAAATTATTATTATAAGCCATATCACACAAAAGAATACAAAAAAGAAAGAAAAAAACAAACAAATAAGCAAACAAATAAAAAGAGAAAATTCTAACTATGTTAGGGTAGACCTATGACCTAGAGGACTCCTAACTGATTAGACTGTCCACGGGAAGTCTAATGCAGATTTTGACCACAAGCTAATCAGCCAGGTCAGGGCAAGGTTGGTGGGAGGTTTTCCGTCAAATACGTTCCTTAATTAAATAACCACAAACCTTCGGGCTTTTGGCCCTTAATCCCTTTCCTAGACACTGATTTGGCAAGAGTCAAATTCCAACACCTTTTCCCCTTAGGATAATCTCCTAATTGAGTCCGAGATGTCCCTAGGGCCAACGTCTACTCATTTTTAGTTAGGCTTGGGTTAGTGAGTGCTTGGAATCTAATTTTTGGGCTAAGAAAGGGTGATTAAATCCCCACCTTATCTTGTTATGGGTTAGTGCCCTTAAGATAAGTTTGTGCAAGTGTACAAGATATGTAAATAAGATTCACTCAAAGCAATGAAAATCAACTAAGAGATGAGTCCTATTCTACATGCAATGCGAACGTACCTTGCTCCAGCACTCTTCAACAGTAAAATAAAAGAATAGAAAAGACACGTGCCTAAAATGCAAACGTCTTATCAATTTTTTTATTGTTTTCAACAAGTATTTTACTGTTGGTTTATTAGCAGGCTAATGTGATGGCATATAAGAAATAAAGTTGCAGAAAACTAAAATTTTGCAATGCAAGCCGCCCTGCAAAAACAAAAGTTAGTAGTGAACTCTTCCTTGCCGCGGAAACGCGGCAAAAGCCGAGAAAACGCGGCAATTCAGAGGGTACTTGGTCTCTGTTTTCTGGAACAGAGGCCCAAGACCACTTATATGTTTCTGCAATCCCTTTTTTTTCTGCTTTGCTTGCCCTATAACCTGCAACAGAGAAGAAAATTCGTTTTAGTTCTAAAAAAATTTCAATAAAAAGTCAGATTTCAATAAAAACGTTACCCTCCCCGGTAACGGCGCCAAAATTTGATTGAGGCTAAACCTGCACACAAAAATAAATAATTTCAGATTTAGAATGAAGATGTGCAAGTTCTTAATTCTTACCGCTATAGCAAGTGGCTATGCGGGTCGTGATCCACAAGGAGGGTTTTGCGATAGAAGCGTTTACGTTTTTTTATTGAAATCCTTATGAAAACAAAACGAAAGTTCTTCTTTGTTTTTAAGAAAGAAAAATTAAAGAAGAGTTAAAGGTTAAGGTTAAAAAGAAAGTGACAGATGAAGAAGGTGGAGAATCAGAAAGCGACTATGTACAAATGAGTTGGGAAAGAATTGATGAAAGATTTGGGAGATGTGGTGATCTATACTAAAGAAATGAAAGAAAAAAAAGAAGGTTGAAGAAATACTTACCTAATCTGAGTGATGACTTACCTGGAAACCTTTGCATGTTCTACCTTTGTTTAGGAGGCGTTCAACGCATAGATCATAAGCCCGAGCTCAGTCCCCGTTCGCATTATATCATCAAGTCTCGCACAAGCATGAAGTGATACGTCTTGAGGAGGAGAACGTCTTCATGAACTATCGTTGGCACTCACATAACATCGTTATACTTGTGCTTTGGAATTCACTTGTAAACTCAACAAAAACAAACGAGGTAAAGTAGAAGAGGAAGACGAAAACAAAAGAAAATGAAAGTAAAGAAGAACATAAAAATGTTACCTTTTATTGCTTGAAACGATGGAAGAAAGGAGGAGGGTACATCGGTGTCACTCTCAACATAAGCCTCTCTCTCTTACTTACATGAATCTTCTTCTTACCTAAGCTTACATTCAAATTACAATTACAAGAAAAGAAAAACCTAAACTACAAGAAATGAAAACTAGGCTAAATCTTATCTCTGCATGGTCGTCCATTTTCAGCACAAAGAATGGCCTTTTATAGGCAAAAAACCCAGTGTGCAGGATCCCGGGGAGATTTGGGGAGCAAACGCTCCCCTAACTCCCCAACCTTGCCGCGGAAATGCGGCTAGGGCCGCGTTTTCGCGGCCAGGGTGTGGCCAGGTGGCCACACCCTGTTGGTGGGTTGCCCTGGTTTCGCCCTCTGACTTTATCTGGAGTTGGTTTTTCAGTTTAAGTCCTGAATTCTGACGAAATGGCCTTGGATTCTTGGCTTTAACCGATCGATTCTGAGAGGATTCTTCTCAACCAGTTTTCAACCTCTTGATTTTGCCCTGATTTACTGAGTGTGAATTAATTCTGATTTAATTCAAAATTTTGGCGGGCTTTGGGCTCATTTCTCTTCGTCTCCTTAAAGATTGGGCCTGCAAATAAATTAAACAATTTAATTAGGACAATGCAAAGTTTTATTCTAGAATAAATATGGAAATATGATACTAAATATGCAACATTAGCGACCAATCAGTGATCTCGAAGACCACAAACCAATTTTTTCACTAAAACAAAGATCCTATAGATAGGATTGAAGATAAGCTCAAGTGTGAGAAATCAAGGTGTTTGGAAATCAAATAACAAAGAAACATACTTGAAAAAACAACTAGAATAGATGTAAAATGAAGAACAAAATAAATATCCCAAATCTCTATTTTTCTTTGATTTTTCCAACCCTTGAAAACAAATAAAGATGAATCTTTTTGCCTTAAAAACTCTTTTGAAAACTTGTATTAAAACACTTGTAAATGAGAGAAATTTTGCTCTTAAAATTTTTGTTGAAAACTAACTTCAAATGGGGTATTTATAGCTCCATTAGAAATCTGCCCGTTGGCAGCTGAAAAGGACCAGAATGCCCTTCCGGTCGACCGGCTAACGGTCACATTTTTGACCGTTGAACCCTCCGATCGACCGCCCGGTCGACCGTGCCAGATTTAGAGAGCAACTGCTCTCTGGCCGGTCGACCGCCCGATCGACCGAGCCAAAGTGAACGGTTGACCGTCCGGTCGACCGGCCCCACCCGAGAGTGGGGTGACTTCAGTCGGTCGACCGCACGGTCGACAGGCCAAATCACTTGGCCTTTGGTGCATGTCTTGTGCACATCGGTCGACCGATCCGGTCGACCGACCACTAGTCCGGTTGACCGTCCCGGTCGACCGCCAAAGCCTGGTAGGGAAATTTTATGATTTAAAAATTAGTCTTTTTAACTTCAATTAAATCCCATAAAATCACATAAATTCCACAAAAATCGGTTCTTATATTATCTTTGAAATACAAACATGTGTGATAAAAATTCAACACATATTTCAAACTTTTTGAACCATTTTTGTGACTTGGAAAATTTGCCTTAAACCAAATCTGTATTTTCTAAAACTTAGATTTTTGAAATAGAATTCCGATTTTTCCAAAACACGTGTAAATACAAAAACATGATATTTAAACAACTTTGAAACATATAATTTATGGATAGAATCAAATATACATGAAAGGTATTATATCTATGTTTTTGACATTAAATCTAAAAATAAATTTTGTCTAAATACAAAACTCCAAACACATGAATAGTGTATCAAAATAAGTTTTTCTAAATAGATAAAGCATAGATGTATATAGATCAAATCTAATATACATTAAACCATGTAAACTTGTTTTGATTCTATCTATTCATGAAAACTAAGATCGATTAAACCGAAAACCAAAACCAATAAACATGAAACTTAAAACAAGTGTGTGTGTTGTGAACTTGAGCATGCCACACTATCTAATCTTTACAATGGATCTAAACTAAATCTTAACTAAACAAACCGAAGCCTTCTTGTAAAACGCCGTCTCTAAGTTGACTCGATCCAAACGCAATCCAACAAGCTTGACTCCAACGAGTGCTAGATGTGAACTTTGACGCTCGAGCTCTTGAATCACCAGGTGAAAGCTCCAAAACACCTTTGTTGAAGCTAATCACGTACTAATATCTTGGTTAAATATCTAAAACTAAATATCACATGATTATTAGTAAACTATAACTACATGAGTTAATCATCATCAAAACTAGAGTGGAAGGCCTCTAGGCCAATAATCTCCCCCTTTTTGATGATGACAAAACTCATGGAGTAATATATGCATGGATTAAGGTTAAGCTTCAAAGAAGCTCCCCCTTAACTCATGCATAGCAATAAACAATAAGATATGCAATGAATGTTAAACATGAATATGCATAAACATGCATAAAATAATGAAATAAGTATGCTCTTGATACCAAATTTTTAAAATAAATTACTTCTCCCCTTTTTAAAATAAACATGTTCTTAAATACCAATTGCAAATATAAACTTAAAATAAACATGTTCTTTAAATAATTGCTCTTGATACCAATAAACATTTCAATTGAAAGATAATCAATAAAAGCTCTTGATACCAATTGAAAGATAATCAATAAAAGCTCTTGATACCAACAATAAAAATTTTAATAAAAGTTCTTGATACCAACAAAACAAAACAACAAAATATGTTCTATCCATGCTCTTGATACCAATATCAACAAAACATAAAACAAATATTTTTAATATAAATTTAAATAAACATACATATATACTAAAATACTTCTCCCCTTTTTGTCAATCATCAACAAAGGGGTTAAAAGTAAACAATAAAATAATGTTCTCTCCTTTTTTGTCCGAAACAAAAAAATCAATAAGAGGTGAAATCAAATCAAAATATTATGATACCAATTGAAAAAATATTTCAATTTAGTGTAACATGATACCAATTGAAAATAAATAAAACATTTTGAAGAAACCAACCAAAAAATTTTAATATCAATTGAAATATGTAAACATATAGGTAACCTTTGATACCAATTGTAAAAGTTAGTACCAATTGAAAATATTTTACACTTTTGATGCCAATTTGAAAAACATACACTAATCTTTTTGGTTAAACACTAAACTCATTTTACAATAGAGATACCAAATAGAGAATAATATCAATTTAATGTGTTTGATACTAATATTGAAAATGAAACATATACCAATTAAAAATAATGAAAATATATACCAATTGAAAATAATTTTCATTAGGAGCGTATGATACCAAATAAAAAAATCAATATCATTTTTCAATCATTTTTCAACATAAAGTTGAGAGTAAAATACCAAAGGTAAACAAAACCAATTAAAAGGTGAAATATGAATTTTCTCCCCCTTTATGAAATACCAAATAAAATGATGCATAAGCTTGATAAGATATCAATTGAAAAATAATCAATTAAAATAAAATTGTCATTTAAGGAATCAAGCTTAGCATAACCAAAATTTGTGCTCAAAGATATAGAGATATAATAAGCACAAATAAAATACATATATATGTATGGAAAAATGAATACAAATCGAAATTGATACTATTTGAAGTTTAAGCATACATATATAAAAAAAATTATATGAGTATACAAAAAGAATGTCAATAGTGATACCAATTGAAAAGATACAATGATATCAATTGAAAATAAAATAAGATCAAGTGTATAACTCATACTTCCTACCACCCATTTCATGCATATATTTTAAATAAATTTTCAATAATGAGCATACAAGGCATGGTCGCCCAACCAGCCGCCCTTGGAAAGGTAGGGGTTTTCAAAATAAGTTTGAAAATAATATAACACGTTTGAAAACTCTACCAAATGAAGAATACCACACCTAGTTATATGATAAAATTGTAAACTAGTATGAAATCCTTCAAGTAAGGAATAAAACAAAAATATATTTCATAAAATATGAAAATCACTAAACCAATGTCATTCAAAATCTATATAGTACATATAATACTCATGAAAACAAAATCGTGAGAAAACATCAAATAATGTGAGTGTATAAAGTTTTGTGAAAGATATAATCATGGAAATAGGCAATCAAGCTTAATGTGAAATTTCTTAAAAACATGAAACACAAGAAAATCTAATTTTTCATCAATATAATTTAACCTTCAAGGCATATATATGTTTTATTTAAACTAAAGCATACATACATATCCAAACATAAACGAGTCCACAAAAGTATATACATGAAGGCAAGTGGCTCAAGGATGTATATGTATAACTAATAGTTTAGACAAAATAGACATATACATGAAGTTTAACATAAACATGAAAAACATGTCAAAAATATGGAATACAAGTCAAAATGTATGAATCATCAAAACTAGACTATACTAGTACATCTAATGAGTACAAATGAGCATTCAAGCACAAACATATAATAATCTATTTGTAGCTCACTAGTTATACAAGTATATATCCAAGTTTTAATGAAAACTAACATCTAAACATGTAATCAAAACATTAAGCATAGAAATCAAAACAAAACTTATATTATCATTATGTAAATGCACATGCATTAGATCTATGATATACACAATAGCTAAACTAAAGTGAGAACACGAAATATAAATCCATATAAACATAGGTGTCTTAAATACTAATTATGTATATCACTAATCTAAATATCATGACTTTTAACATACTAATCATGAAACATCAAAACATGCTAAAAATGAATAATATGAAAAGCATGCAAACATAAATGGGAGTTAAAGATCGTTACCAAAAATTATGATAGTACATCTCTATATCTCCAAACCAAGGTGGTCCTCCCACCAAACTCCTCTTGAAAGTGATGCATCTAAATTTGTCACCATTAAGCTCGGAACGCATCCACCTCAAGGCACCATCACTCTCACGTCATGTGAGAGCCTACACCTACATCAAATAAAATAAGAGTGGTCTTTGGTACCCATACTCTTTTGGGTCCATGGGGGTTAGCTCCTTTCCTAACCCAAACAAATTTTTTGCTAAATTTACATCATGTATCTTATCAAACAAAATTTAGCAAGGTGGCCCTTACGTTCACATTGTGTATAAGTGTACACATGAGCATACAAAGTGTAATGAGTGTGAACGTGAGGTGCATGTGTATGTCGTGTATGGTGTGCATGTATAAATGGAACTTGTTCCTTGCGAAACATAGATTCCAACCATGTATGGTTTATGGCACAATGGCTCAAAGTGGAGCCCAAACATTCAACACTTTTCTTCAAAATATTTATATCATTTTTAATACTAGAAGATAAAGTGTAGCATGCAAAAGGTGAGCTAGATGATTAAGTTACACTAGCATGACAAACATAAGAATCTAAATCATTTTTCAAAGAAATATTTTTATTTGAAATAATTTCCAATTTCTTTGAAATTGAAGCAATTTTTATTTTCAAAGAATCATTCTCTTTTATAACAAAATCAAGTTTTAAAGATAAAGCCTCATTTTTCTTTAAAACATTTTCATAATCATTTTTACTTTTTAAAATCTTGTTTTCATTTAGGGCAAGATCAAGCTTAGATTTCAATGAATCCCTTTCATTAGAAATCTCATCTCTTTCCTGCAAAACCAAATCAAGTTTTGAACACAAATTCTTATTTTCTTCTTTTAGTCGGAAACTCTTCTTTTTCAAAAGATTATAATTTTCAAGCAATTTTTCACAAACAATGGAGAGTTCTTCATTCAAAGCATTGGCTTCAATATAATCATTACTAGAAGAACTAGAACTATCTAGTTGAATATCCGAAAGTACCTCGAGGGAGTCATTCCCTTGGACAATGAACCAATGATGTTCGGATTCTTCTCCGCTAGATTTCCCCTTCTTATTGATTTACTTTTGTAACTTGGGAGCAAAATGTTCCACACTGCAAAGGGGAAATCACAATGAGAAACCATATTTAAATATTCTTTACTAAAAGATGCTCTAAGTGCCTTTAGAGCTAGTGCATTGGCCTTTATATGCTTGCTATCACTAAGGTAGGATTCCTTGGTAATGGCAAGGTGAACTTTATAACTTATGGCTTTTAAATGGCAACTCATCATAACCTTCCATATATCAATTTTAGAGATATCAAATATGGGAGGGATATCCATGAGTGCAAACAATATGTGTGCAAATGCAAATGATAGATTAGCAAATCAAGATCACACTCCTAGGTGGTTAAACCTAATATCAGGAGCGTAGGCTCTGATACCAATTAAAAGTATACCTAGAGGGGGGTGAATAGGTGTACGGCTAATCTATGAATAATAATGCGGATATTAAAAACTTAACGCGACACACTTAGTGTAACCAAAGAGTGTGGCAGAATTCCTAGTGAAGGGCTCTGGATTAACTCCTCTGAATTCCTCTGAATAAGAGTTGAGGTGCTATATGAAGCTCTCTTGGTTAAATACAAGTGAGGCACACAAACAAAATAAGCATGTATATGATATGACAAAATGAATCAATGCACAAATAAGAGAGAGTTAGAGAAAGTGGATCAAACGCAAACACCAAGATATGTTTCGAGGTTCGAGCACACAGCTCTACGTCCCTGCCTTCACACAAAAGGATTTTCACTAACTCGTCCACACTGGACTTTCCACACAGGGAACCTCCACTGAGGATTTGGGGCAATTAGAATCGGGAGTACACAACTCCTCTCTCAACCAATACAACCTCTACTCTTAGAGGCAAGGCACAAAACAAATCACCTCTATACTTAGAGGGATAGGCACTTAGCCACACAAACAACAATCACATCACACTTGAGGGATTCCAACATAATCTCCATCTCTCACTAGAGGAAACCAAATACCACTTCCACTATCACCTCCCACTTGAGGGATAACAACTCAATCACCTCTCACTAGAGGGATATCACAAAGATGGAAGGTTTACAACTTAGTGATCTCAAAGACCACAAACCAATTTTCTCACTAAAATGAAGATCCTATAGATAGGATAGAAGATAAGTTCAAGTGTAAGAAATCAAGGTGTTTGGAAATAAAATAACAAAGAAAAATACTTGGGAAAGCAACTAGAATAGATGTAGAATGAAGAACAAAACAAATATCCCAAATCTCTATTTTTCTTTGATTTTTCCAACCCTTGAAAACAAATAAAGATGAATCTTTTTGCCTTAAAAACTCTTTTGAAAACTTGTATTAAAACACTTGTAAATGAGAGAAATTTTGCTCTTAAAATTCTTGTTGAAAACTAACTTCAAATGTGGTATTTATAGCCCATTAGAAATCTGCCCGTAGGCAGCTGGAAAGGGCCAGAATGCCCTTCCGGTCGACCGGCCGGTTGACCGGCCAACCGTCACATTTTTCACCGTTGAGCCCTCCGGTCGACCGCCCAGTTGACCGTGCCAGATCCAGAGAGCAACCGGTCGACTGCCCGATCGACCGAGCCAAAGTGAACAGTCGACCGCACGGTCGACTGGCCAAATCACTTGGCCTTTGTGCACGTCTTGTGCACATCGGTCGACCGGTCCGGTCGACCGACCACTGGTCCGGTCGACCGTCCCGGTCGACCGCCAGAGCCTGGCAGGGAAAATTTTAGGATTTAAAAACTAGTTTTTTAACTTCAATTAAATCCCATAAAATCAAATAAATTTCACAAAAATCAGTTCTGGTATTATCTTTGAAATACAAACATGTGTGATAAAAATTCAACACATATTTCAAACTTTTTGAACCATTTTTGTGACTTGGAAAATTTGCCTTAAACCAAATTCTTTATTTTCCAAAACATCGATTTTTGAAATAGAAATCCAATTTTTCCAAAACACATGTAAATACGAAAACATAATATTTAAACAACTTTGAAGCATATAGTATATGGATAGAATCCAATATACATGAAAGGTATTATATCTATGTTTTTGACATTAAATCTAAAAATAAGTTTTGTCTAAATACAAAACTCCAAACACATGAATAGTGTATCAAAATAAGTTTTTCTAAATAGATAAAGTATAGATGTATATAGATCAAATCTAATATACATTAAACCATGTAAACTTATTTTGATTCTATCTATTCAGGAAAACCAAGATCGGTTAAACCGAAAATCAAAACCAATAAACATGAAACTTAAAACAAGTGTGTGTGTGTGTGTGTGTGTGTGTGTGTGTGTGTGTGTGTGTGTGTTGTGAACTTGAGCTTACCACACTATCTAATCTTTACAATGGATCTAAACTAAATCTTAACTAAACAAACCGAAGCCTTCTTATAGAACGTCGTCTCCAAGTTGACTCAATCCAAATGCGATCCAACAAGCTTGACTCCAACGAGTGCTAGATGTGAACTTTGACGCTCGAGCTCTTGAATCACCATGTGAAAGCTCCAAAACACCTTTGTTGAAGCTAATCACCTACTAATATCTTGGTTAAATATCTGAACTAAATATCACAAGATTATTAGTAAACTATAACTACATGAGTTAATCATCATCAAAACTAAAGTGGAAGGCCTCTGGGCCAACATAGGAAACATTCTCGAGTGATTATTTGCTTGTTGAATGTTACTTTTCTATATCCTGCACACTTTGTACAATTAATCTTAAGAGCTTGTCCTATAAACAGATAAGGTGGGGAAGTCATTACCCTCCCTTAGCTCACAAACAATCTCCTCACTCACTAACCCAAGCCTAACTAAAATTGAGTAGACGTTGGCCCTAGAGACATCCGGACTCAATAGGAGTGACCTAAGGGGAAAGTTGATTAGAATTTGACTCTTACCAAATCAGTGTCAAAGGTTAGGGATTGAGGGGCGAACCCTGAAGGTTAGGCTTTGGCATAATTAGGCCTGTTGCTTAGGCACGAATACCTCCCATTATTCTTGCCCCTACCTAGCCAATTAACTTGTGGTCAGATTCGACAATTTACCCTTGTGGACAGTCTAACTAGTTAGAAGTCGTCTAGGTCTAAGGTTTACCCTAACTTAGATTAGATTTTTTTCTTTTTGTTTGTTTATTTGTTTTTTCTCCTTTTTTGATTTTGATAATTCTTGTGTGATATGACTTATACCAACATTTTTTTTTCAATTTTAATGGTAATCCATATTTCACCCCATTTGACTCAGATAATTCTAACCAGATATTTTATAATATGAATAAACCAAATACACCGGGTTGAACTTATTCGAATCAATACAACCATGCCCCCAATCTTATGACCATAATTTCTAAAATAATTCTAACTCTTCACAAAGTCAATAGGGATTCACCTCCCCTAAGTCCAATTTTTAACCAACTTGTCCTCCTTATCCACCTTGTACACAATTTTTACAATATTCATTCCCCGATTTTACTTCCTATACTCCTTTTCTAGACAAACCCATTGAAGAAAAATCTGAGTTAGAAAAGAGTATAGAAGCCATGCAGGAGGCCGAACGAAAATTTCAGGCCTCCCCAATTCCACAATATTTCCAAGATTCATACTCATTTCCACCAGTTCAAAATAGAAAACCATCAATCTTGGAAAATGAGTATGCGTGAGTTCGAGCAACAATCACAAAATCTGATGGACTCACGATTTCACCACAAATTTCAAAACAAAACTTTATCTTTTCAAGTTCAATCGCAGCAATACGATGAACCAATCGACTATGAAAAGCTGCTTGAAGCCATGACTAAGGCTCAAATCACTCATAATCATGACATAGAAATAATGGTTAAAACTCTCCATTCTCACCCTTTGACCATTCATAATGTAGCTAACTATTCTGTTAGAGCCAAATAATCATGTTGTTTTAGAAAACAAGATTCCATTTCAGCATACCCATTTGAACTTGTCCAAACTCGAAATTTTGAAAACCACATTGACATTTTGGCAAGTTATCCCTTTCCTGAAATTGAACTTGAGAATGAATATGATCCTGAACTTCAACTTTGTAATTCAATTCTACTTCCTGATTCAATAAGGACTCCGATGTTTTCAGCTGATTTTAATCCTTTTTCAGAGTCCACATTGGATCTTGTGCCTATCCATCGGAAAATTGAATCACCAATCTTTTATAATCATCATATTGAACTTGACCAATTTCATACTTTTAAAAGTCCTATTGACAAATTGGCAAGTTCTCATTTTTATGAAATTAAACTCCATGAAGAATGTGACCTTGAGTCTCAAATTTGTGATCCAGTTCAAATTTCTGAATCAATATTGACTCCTATTTTGCTACCTATTTTGAGCAATATTTTAGAGTCAGTTTTGATTCACATACTTGTCATTCTTGAACTTGAATCACCAATCTTAGAAAGTCACATTCCATTATGGGAAATGAATGTGGACTTGAGTTTCAACTTCTTGATTTGGACCCACTTTCTGAACAAATTTTGACTCCTGAACCTTTACTTGACTTCAGTCATTTTCCAGAGTCGATTGTAGTCCATGCCCTTCCTGATTCCTGATCAATCATTCCATCTTTTCATACTCTATTTTGGGACAGAGGTGTTGATAATAATGACTCTGCAATTAGTTTTAAATTTTAAAAATTAGATGGGATAAAATTCTTAATAAAATTCATTCATATATACATCATTTTAGTGGGTTATATTAGAGAGGTTTCTGATGGGTTCCTCCGAACTCCACGCAAATTAGATTTGGCCATATTTCATAGACCAACCAGACCACCACTGGAACCACCACCTTAAGGTAATATTTTCCTTCCCTTTCTTTTTTTCATGTATCTACGTATTAATTCATACATTGAGGACAATGCATGAGATAGGTGTGGAGGAGGGCTCTAACATAACTTAGGTTTTTTTTTATTATTAAAAAAAATTATTATTAACATTTTCTTTACTTTTAAAATTTTTTGAAAATAGAAACAATATTTTGACATATTTTTTATAAGAAATTAAGTCAATTTTAAGGAATAGGAGAATCATAATTAGGAGTTCTTATACTTGGTCAAAATAAGATGACTTGTTTGATTTTCAGGGTTAGGAAGAAAATTGGTGAAAGTAATTTAGTCTTGATCTTTACCTTGATAATATATGCATGTTTTTTACACTTACACACTTTGGGTTCAAAAACAAAGATTCTTATGCCTAATTTAAAAAGAAAAAAAGAAAAGGAAATATATATATATAAATCCTCTAATTAAGATGGGTATTTGTGCCTTATAAAGCATAAGTATTCACACCTAAAGGCGGTTCATATAATAAAATTCTTAGTTTTATGGCCTTGTTTGGTCGAGTCCTTAAGTCCTTGGGGTGTCTTCTCACCCGGTGCCCTAAGACCGTTTGGCTTGTGAGTCGCCGATTAAAGGCGCGTTATATGGACAGATTAGAAAGCCTAATAGAACTAAGAAATAATACCATAATAAATAAATAAATAAATAAGGCATAAGAGTTAGAGTTAAAGAACTCTTAGTCAAAATTTCACGGTCATGAAGGTGCATATGACTTAGGGTAAAGTAATGACTAGATGAGAAGTACAATTTGATTCCTTACTTTGATTGATAACAAATTTTTGAATAGAGACTAAGTTTAGGAATGAAAAATTCAGTGTTTTTATAACTTATAGATTACTTAATTCTTACAATAATATTTCAAATATTTTTCTCTTTAAAAATGTGTTTTCAAAATACTAACATTTTTCTCTTTCTTTATGGATTTTGTGGTGCAATCCACTGAAAACTCTCACGAGATAAAACTCGTCCTCTAGGGGAAACCTAAAGCTTTAACGGCTTGTTACACGTGCTCAGTGCAATCGCGTGACCTGCGAAAGTGGTCTAATAATTTTTGGCTTAGTTTTATTATTTTGCTCGAGGACGAGCAAAAGATAGGTATGGGGGTGTGATCGGTCGCTGATATTGCACATTCATTTCACATTCTCTTTCTTATTATATAATAAACTCTGCTTTTAATCTTAATTATTGTATAATTTATATGCAGGCCCATTGCTAAAGGAAAGGAAAGAGAAATGAGCCCAAAAGCCCATCAAAATTCTGATTTAATTCAGAATTAATTTGAAATTAGAAAATTAGGACAAATTATGGCAAATCAGAGAAGTTGAAAATTGATTAAATAAATCTTTCAAAATCAATTGGTTAAATCCAAAGATCAAAGGCAGTTTTCAAATCCAGGAGCTGAAATGGGAAATCCAGAACCAGATAAAGGAAAATCACTGAATAAGGAGCTGTACCCCCTGGGTGTGGCCACGCTTTGTTAGAGAAGTTAGGGGAGTATTTGCTCCCACTATCTTCGTATGCTCCTCCCTGTTGGGTTTGCCTATAAATACTGGGTTTTTCGAAGACCAGAGTGAGCAACCATGCAGAGATAGATTTTAGGCTAGTTTTTCATTCTTTTTAGTGTAGGTTTTTTCTTTTTATGTAATTTTCAGTTTTATTTATGTAATTCAGAGGAGATCAGAGTTTCATAGGAGAACGAGAGTGAAACTTGTACTGAGTGTGACACTGGTATAACTTGTTCTTCTCTTTTCTTATTGTTACCACATTGAATCTAAAGTACATTTTTTATATTATTCTTTGTTTTTGTGTTCTTTTTTTCTTTTCTACTTCTCTTCTTTTGGTACCACTTACTATCCAAGTAAGTCTTATAGCATCGAAAGAGCCTTACTTTTGCGAGTGCCACTGATAGCTCATGACGATGGATCTTAGTCTCAGTCTGTATCATTTCATACTTGTATTTTCTTGATGATGTAATGTGGAAGAGACGAGAATCAACTATTATGGGCTATGCGTTGAATGCCTCCAGTTCAAAGTAACATCTTCAAGGTAAGTATTTGGTCAGAGGAGGTATGTATTTCTTTCAGGTTTTCTCTCTTTCTTTTAACTTGTAGTTTAGATCACCAACATCACAATCTCCCAACTCTATTATCACTCTTTTCAATTTCTTTGTATATATCTATTTTCTATTTTCTCCACCTTCTCAGTCTACTACTTTCTTCCTAACTCAACTTTAACCTATTTTTCCTTTTCTTTTAAATAATTAAAAGAAGATCTTTAACTATTGAATGTAACTTAAAAGAGAACTTACTAAAAAAACTTCCATCGCTTGTCTCTCCTTATGAATCACGACCGACATACTCACTTGCTATTGCGGTAGTATTGAGTACTTGTACTCTTTACTCTAAGTTCTGAAATTCTATATTCTTGGGCACAGGTAAAACCTCAATCACTTTGCTCCTCACTTTTTTGGCTTCCTATGGTATTCTCCACCATTTTCGATATCTTATTATGCTAGATTACAACCTTTATTTATAGAATTTTATAATGCAATTCTTATTTAGACTATGAGATGAGCTTGGCCATTGGATTATTAAAAAATCTTGATCAATCCTATTATGAGTTGATCTCCTTGATCTGGAAGGATTCTAGACCTTTTAATTTTTAAAACAAACCTTCATTGAGTAAAATCAGAAGCATATTCGAATTCCGCCATAAAAGAAAACATGTGCCTGAAAAGGAAAAGTGATTCACGCTTTAGAAAAACGCCTCGATTAGTTGACTTATCATGTAGATTATTCGACTAATCCCTTCCGTTAGTTGACTTATGATTGAATTAATTGAGTACTGTGTAACGATCCTTCTCTGTATATGCCTCTTTATCTGTCCAGTCGACTATATAATCAACTGGTCTTGTGTATCAGTCGACTTATACAGATTATAAATCGACTAATCCGCACCCACTGGGTGTGCTTTTTCTACTTTAAGCTATCATTTACTCCAACTCAATTGGATCATCTTGGACCATCATCTTCTCTCGAAAATAAGGCAAAATCATAACACAATCACTGGGGCGCTTGATTATACAGTTGAATCTCGGTGTGCAGTGGTTAACTAGCGGGGGGAGGGAGGGAGGGGGGGGGGGGGGGGGGGGGGGGGGGGGCAAAAACCTTGAAGCCCCTAAAGAAAGTAAAATTCAATATATATAGCAGTGATGATTTAGGAATCTTGTTGTCTTAGAATTTAGTCTTTGGTATGATAGTGCATGCATGTACGTGTTATGCATAGAATTTTTAGCTATTCGTATTGTCTATTGCTCTCTGGTTGTATGGTTGCAGATTATTTTTATTAGAATGAAATTAGTAATGGGCTCTTGGCAAGACCTACTTACCGTAGAATTTATATAATTTAGTGTTCAAGATGACAAGAAACTTTGGCGTCCACTTTTGTGAAATAAGGGTCTTCAGTAAAATCAGCAGCTGTCAAAAGGCAGTAATGAAAAGTATGAAATTAGAGGTGGAGAAAAAGAGGAGAGATAAAATTAGACCAAGTCAATCCAGCTTCTATTTTACTGGATTTTGCATTAATGTGCAGCCTTTGTTAGGCATTTTACAAGAGTAAAATGATATAACCATAGAATCATGTAATGAAATTGTCACTACGTGATTGTCAGTAAACAGAATATCATAATAATCTGGGGATCTGGCACTATTTGTGTTGTCTGCGTTTTTCTTATATTTTTGTTAACATTTTTTTTTTCTTGATTTCTTTAGTATCTACTGTAACTTGTGGGTTTTACCCCTTTCTCATTTTATCTCGTCTTTCTTAATATGAAAACAATATATTTCTGATTGAATCCAAACTCCAATCATCTGAGAAAATTACAATTTTGTAAATAAACACCCCAGGTACTGCGATAAATAAAAACAAATGCTAAAGGCCCCTAATTATTCACTGCTTTCTTAATCACAGTAAATTGCATCAAGAATTAAACATGGGCATTTAATTGGAAATGATCTGCCATGATCCATGTCGAACATCTTACGTACCTGAGAAACAAAAGGTCAGATGTTTAGAGATGATTAGTGATATTAATCCAACAAAGGAGAGCTGAATGAAGGATTCATCTAACTGGCGCAAAACATGAGAATGCTGTCATTTTATTGCTGCTGTTTAGAGTTGCCTTGCTGATTTATTTAAAAACTTAGAAGTTAAACAAACTTCATAGCAAGATAGGGGTATTTTGTTGAGTTCTATGGTCTCAAAAACTTCAAATACAAGAATTTTTAATCAAGTCATGAAGATCCACGACCTTTTGATGTGGCTTGTATAAGCTTTTTACTCAGTGTTGTCTTGTCCTGCATTGTATGTTCGAGATTTTAGCCATTCATTTAGATGTCTACTCATAGTGCTCATCTGTAGAGCAACGGGTAGAGGTGAAAATGGACGTGTTCATGACTCTCATTGCACATATTCAATAAAAGTTTTTCTATAAGAATATGAATTTTAACTTTTTCTTATAGAAAATTTTCTATCAGACAAGTCCAATAAGGATCGGGAGAAAATGGGTGATCTAAAATTGTATGATAATCAGAAAATGTTGCATGCTTTTAGACAGACATAATATATTTACTCTGTTGATTTGGATATCTGTAAGGACCTAAATTTGAAAGTTCTGTCACTCATGGTTTTTCTTCTTGTTATTCGTTATGGGTGGAGACATGACTGAGCCTCGCTATGATTGGGATTCAATTCTAGACCTCTTGCATGATGGCAATAGTATTTATTTTGTCTAGAGGAACATCACATTGCCCTGGAGAACGGCTCCCCCCTCTTGTTTACATAGCTTAAAATAATTAAGGTAGCTTTAGTACATTTGTACAATTTAATGATTCTGATTCTATCTTCTTTTTTTTTTTTTTTTTTTTGGATAGTCAGAAGTATTACAAAGCTAAAAACGAAGAAAAAACAAACTATAACAGAAAGATACAAGGCGATCAAGTAATCCCCTCTTCGAGGATTAATTTCACGCGGAATTTCCATGTCATAATCAGTCAAGTCTTCAAGCGATCCATCAAAATCAGAAAGTGCAGGTAGGAGCGAAAAGGATGATGAAGAACTACTCATCTTCTTCTTCTTTTCCAACTTGTTCTCAGATTAGCAATTGCAGACCGATGGCATCTCAATGGATCCACAATCTCCTTTTTTTTTACTTTTCTTCTTCAAAAACTTCTTGAGTGGGACGACATGCTCCAGGTCATCATTATCCGGAGTTGAATCACAGGAGCCCTGAGCTAACATCGCTCTGAAGGTGTCCATATTAGCAGCATTGGGTTGCGGTGTCGTTGCTGAAATAACCGTTGTATCTTCGTTAATGGGGGTGTTGGGCCTCAGATAGACCAGCACTCATTTGTGCTTATCTTTTGCCGTACCATGAACATTTGCTCCTCTTAGGGCCTGTGTTCGGCCCCCAAATGTAGATTTTTGAAAACTGACAATGTCCAAGATCTGGTGGGAAAAAGCGGGCCTACTGTTTTGGGCTCAGAATGAATTCATCATGGCCTGTTTGGAATGCATAAATGGGCCAGTGGAATTGAGAAAAGCCCACGATCCATTCACCCCCCACCCCAGGTAATGTTACTGCTCATCTTTGGGTTTCAAGCAGCAGTAAAAATCAGCCGTCATAGATTACCCACAAGAGGAAAACTTAAAGCGCGTTTGTCCTTGGTCGACATTGGAATTAGTCATTCATTTCTTTCAAGTGTGAGTCGTTTGCTAGAATTCATGTTGATTTCCTTGTCTTGTCACATCAATCATTGATGTCCTTTCTTGTCAAGAAATAATAGTGTGTGTTTTATCAAATTCTTATTTCAAATTATTAATTCATTTTAAATCTCAATACTATTTTTATTATTGACAATATTATTTTTATCATTCTCAATATTATTTTTATAATTTTCAATTCTATTTTTATTATTTTCAATATTATTTTTTCCATTCAACTTGACTTTCTTAATTTTTCATGTCTGGCCAAAAAACAATCACAAAAACTAGATGAAAGTAACATTTACCATCATAATTACCTTTAATTGTAAGAATTATTACCATGTTGATTTCATCTTCTATCACTTTAGCTTGTAATGATTGACCGATGAAAATTCCTAAAAATGGGAGCCCCCCATCCCAAAACACGCACACAAACACACAAAAGGAGAGGAAAAAATTAAACAAATGCAAAGAAAGAGAAATAAAAGAAAATTAACTGCATGGGCCCTAGTTTTCTTCTGGCATTTGAAAACAGTAGTTTTTTTATCAGTTTCAGCAACTTTTCAGAAGTCTTGTGTTGCAGTACATACTGTCCAATTCCAGGCAGAAAAAAAAAATATTCTCTCCCAGTTTCTAGCTGATCTCTACTAGTAGTGATTTTCACAAATTCCCCTGAAACTCCGCTTGATTATTCTGAGCTCGTAAAATTGTCTAGTCCCACTAGTCTGTATCACAGTTATTATCATTATATCAGTGGAGCCAGAAGGTTATTAGGTCTTGTCATTTTGTGGTCCAGTTCTTATTGGATGAACTTGTTCATTGCTCAAATTTGGTTAAGTTTAGCATTGCTTTGAACAACTTGTCATTCTTTTGCTTATCTCAAGTGTGCCATTGGCCAAATGTATTTTTCTTTTTTTGTCCTTCCTTTCTTGTTATATAAAGTTCTTGGTTGTGGCTAAATCTGGTATTATGTTACTTAATTTTGGAGTTGTATCCATAATTGTTGGCCTTAACATACTTCGTATTCCATCATTTGCACGTGTCTTGATTGCTCCACTGACAAACACTTCCCTTTGTAACGTCTCTGTAGAGAACTCTCTCTTGTAACGTAAGAATTCTTCATTGTTTCTAAATCTGGTTTTCTATGTTTTCATAGTCAAGTATTCTGAACATTTCCCTTTAGTTATTGCCTTGCTGGCATTACGGAGTTCTCCCTAAATTTCACCATTTTCTCCTATGTTGGTTAGAGAATCATGTTTCATGTCATTCTCATCTAAACTCTTCCTGTTCTGCTCTATGTGTGTGTAGATGACAGGTGATACCTGATTGATATTTAGGATTATGACAATTCTTTCTATTTGTCCATAGTGGGTTTTGGCACTAAGAGAGGGTAGATGGCAGGTCATAGCCATAAAACTTAGTTCAAACTTTCATGGAGCATTTGCCTCATATATATTCTATTTCGATGGGAAAAGGCTTAGACGGTGATGACAGCATATTCTATATTGTGTCAATGCTAGATTCTGACAGGGAGAAATTGTGATCATTCCTTCTATAAATTAACATGTAATTGGAGTTGTGCAGGGTTTTAGAAATTGTTGCATGAGTTACACCACTCAATGACTGTCCTAATCGGTTGAGTTAAGATATTGATGAAACATATAATTGTTGTGAGATGTTTTTTTTTTATACAATTCCCTACTAGCATTAGAAGAATTTTATTCATAACAATGCAATAAGAAAAGATAAAATTAAAAAATTGCGAATTCATATTATTGGAATGTCAAATAAATGTATGATTATTAATCACTTTCTTATTTCAAAGCCCTCTTGATGACTAAATAAGCCCAATAAACACCTAGCAATTTCTCAAAGAATGCACACAAATACTCAAGGGTCTCCCCAAGGGTTTAAAATAATACCTAATGACTGCTCAATTGGTTTTAGAATAATCCAAAGAGGGCCAAAGAGGTTAGTATTCTCTGGGCAGAGGTACAAACAAACTCAATCCTAGACGATCTAAATAATTTAATTATTTCATATAATATAATATACTTGTAATTAATCTCTTATGTACTTTGAGTGATTCACATACAGAGGCACGAAGTCAAGTAAACTTTGTTGACGAATTACTTGCACATAGCTCTTGACAAACTCAATAATAGCAACCAAACAATCTAGACAAATGCTTATATAAAATATTCCAATAAAAGTTTCAGATTTGACCACTCAACAATCACGTACGTATGTCAAGTATGAAGATCCTAAAATAAGTTATATACTGAAATTTGCCCATTATTGACAACAAATATAAGTTCAAGGTCTAGTAGAAAGTCAGTTCAGAATTGTTTTTCATTGAAAATTGATTCGGGGGAAAACTTTACAAAAGAAAGATTCGAGGAGCGAAATTACAAGTAATTAAAAGAAAATTACAGGTAGATCTCCTCTGAGATTTCTGAAAAAATGTGCCGATAGGAATCTGATCAGCGCGCGATCACTTTATCCTTTTGACGATACAATCGATCAGGTGATCAAACTGCCTCATAGTAAGATTCTCTTCTCGCTTGGTTCGGGGAATCGGAGAATTGAAAGCAGAAGATCAGTAGAGCCCTTTTACTAACAGTTTTGCTCTTTTCTCTTTCCAAGCCAATCTCCTCTCTGTCCGTCCTACAGTCCATGTGGCTAGTAAGGGACTATTTATAGCAAATGTGGGGTGTAACTGCCTCTTTTTCAGCAAAGCTGAATCAGTCTTTAGCTTTGCTCGAGGCTCGTAAATGACCTTGCTGCAAAGCTCCTAGCGAGCTTGTGGCGAAGCTAGAGGGTTCGTGCGAACGCCTTCTTGCCGTTGTGGCTTAATTGTCTTCACTTAATGTGGGCCGAAGTGGGCGGGTGTAACCGCCCACTTAAAGTGGCATTAATCCTACTAAATTAGTGGGGTTCACCTATTAATCCCTTATGGGTTTTTGAAACGGTCAATTTGATGACCTGGCAGAGCTCACTGCAGAGTTAAATCATGCGAAGCTAAGACTTGACTTATAACTTCAGGCGAAGTTACTTTTAGTGCCTCGTGCGAAGCTAAAACTCAGCCCATAGCGAAGATATGACTCAGCCCATGGCGGAGCTAAACCAGCTAGGGATAAGGCTTCTAGCGCGAAGCTCCTGGATCAGCCTCTGGCGGGACTAAATGGAAAGCTTCAGGCGAAGCTTATAGTTAGCCTCAAGTGAGACTACCAATCAAGCTTAGGCGAAGCTGTTAGTTCCATGCGGAGTTATGAAGCTTACCTTGGGCTCATGCCAGGCTAAGTATTGAGGTAACTTAGCGTCTTAAGCCTGCTTAGGTCTCTCCAAAGGCAACTTTGGCATACTATCTGCTTTACTGAATCAGTAATGTCCATGTTGCTGCCTTGTCTCTGGTCATCAGCTTGTCTTCGACTTATCTTTTGTAGATATCGATAAGGTAGACGTCGTACAGACCGGTTAAAGATGAATGCAGGAATTCTGTCTTTTTAGAGTGTCAACAAGACCCCCCTTCAAAGTTTTCGTAAATCTGCAATGAAATGGTTCAGATTTTGAAATACATTGAATTGCTTTGATTGATAGTATGTGAATGTAAACGTCGCCTTGGTGGTTGAGTTCAACTTCGCCTTTAGCCCCAGTTTCGGGTTGGAATAGGTTCGCCAAGGAATTATAACAATCCGCTTCCGTGTAGCTTCGTGCTTCTGGGTAGCTTCGTCTTTGAGCTTCCTGAAGTAGCTTCGCTTCAAACCGGGTTGGAATACTGATTAGTCTCTAATTTTGCATAATTTGTATCACGTCTTCACATTAATTTCATATTAAATTCTGCTAATAAATCTTTGCTTGCTTGATTCTAGGTCCATGGTGTCCAAATGAAGAAGAAGACCCTAAATCACCATTTAATTGGTGATTAAAGGCCTATTAAGATAGCCATTGACCTAGGAGGCTGAATTCGTCAAAACGAGGGGCTGCAAAACTAAAACCAGGCTCAGGAACTGACAGGGGACAGACAAGACTGCGCGCGGCTCGAAGCGCCGCGCGCGTGACCACTTGATGGCCGCGGAAACGCGGCTTTGGCCGCGTTTCCGCGGCCATACGGCCGCACGGCGCGCGCCGCTTCGGGCCAGGGTTTGTCCCCTGGCCCCCCTCTTCCTTGGTGGCTATAAATACCCTCCTGGGGTTTCCAGAGCGAGATATACAGAGTTTTAGGAGTAGTTTCATTTCCATTTTGTAGTTTAGGTAGTGTAGTGTAGTTTTTCTTCTTCTCCCTCTTTGTATTTTCTATTTTGTAGATCTTGTAATAGGGAGAGAGAGTGGTTCATACTTGGAATGCAAGAGTGCTTGTAATAGAAGGTGACAATCTATGAAAGGTACTCTCTTTACCTCTCTATGTTTTCTTCTCTCTAATCTCTTTTACATGTGTAGCTAACTTTTCTCTCATGGCAACTAACTACTAACCACCAACTTGCTAACTTCTTTTATGATAATCCACATGAATCTAATAGCCTCATTTTGGCCTTGCTCTTGCAAGAGCCATTGATGGCTCATGATGATGGATCTAACTCTAGCTTCCTAACCACTAACAAGCTAACATTACTTTACTCCATGCTTGCTTTTCTATAGTATTGATGGTTTAAGTGTAGCTTGAACTTGTTTGTTGAGTTGGGTTGTGAAGAGTTACATATGGGTCATGTTTTGTAAAGCTCTTGAACCAAGGACTAGTGATTGCCAAGGATACATGTAAGGCAACTATCACTAAGATGTTAGCATGTTGGTGGAGTCATTAGTAATTAGTAGCCATATGTTTTCTTTCTTTTTCACTTATTTTAGACATACAAACAAAACCACAAAAATCATTCTTTTCTATGTTTCCCACTTCTTCGTATTTCACCGTATCTCTCTTTTCATTCTTTACTTTCTTTTCTTTTGATTCTTTAAAACTTTGAAGAATCTTTAACAAACACGTGAATTAACCGATAAAGCTTCTATCGCCTCCCATCCTTGTGGATTCGACTCGTTTTAGCCTTTATGCTATAACGGAAGTATCGAGGAAGCCAAAGCACACACACTTTAAATCTTAACTTTAAAACATACACTTTTTGTGCGCGATTTTTCCCCCGATTAAATTTTGGCACCGTTGCCGGGGATGGGAACAGTTTAATTTCACAAGTTTGTTAACTTTTTTCTTTGTTTTTTGGTGTGCAGGTTAAATTTTAGCATTGCAGAAGTCCACACTTGCTCAAGTGTGGTCGGGTAACTTCTTGTACATTCATATACTCTGCTGCTATTTTTTGTTTTTATTACTTGTACACTATAAATAATTTTAAGAAGTAAAATACAAAAATTGGATGCTTTAAAACGGTTTAGACATTTGCATCTAGGCACGTGTCAATTTTTTATTCCAATATACTGTATTTTATTCTTATGTTGTTGTGATACTGATAGGAGGTGTACATATTGCATTGCATATAGTATAGGACAAACACTTCAGTGATTACTCACTTTTTTGTGTTCATGCTTATCTATATTACACACTTGCACAAATTTAACTTAAGGACAAAACCCAAAACAACATAAGGTGGGGAAGTCATTACCCTCCCTTAGCCCAAAAATCACCTCCCCACTCACACAACCCAAGCCTTAATAAAATTTGCTAGATGTTGGCCCCTAGGGACATCTCGGACTCATTTAGGAGATTGACCTAAGGGGGAAGTTGTTAGAAGTTGACTCTTGTCAAATCGGTGTCTAAGGTTGGGGATTGAGAGGAAACCTCAAAGAACAGTGGTTTGGCATAATTAGGCCCGTTGCTCCGACACGGATACCTCCCACTGATCTTGCCCCTACCTGGCCGATTAACTCGTGGTCAGCGTCTGACAATATACCCCCCGTGGATAGTCTAACCAGTTAGGAGTCGTCTAGGTCTAAGTCAACCCTAGCATAGACTTGTTTTCTTTTTCTTTTTCTTTGTTGTTTGTTTGTTTGTTTTTCTTTTTTTTGTAAATTGTGATATGGATTTTAATAACAACGATTCTTTCAATTATAATATGAATCCATATTTCACCCCGACCTCATTTGACTCGGATAACTCTGACCCGGCAATGTACAATATGAACCAACCATATATGCCGGATTGGGATTATCCGAATCAATATGACCCATATCCCCAACCATATGACCATAATTTTCAAAATAATTTCAACTCTTCACAGAGTTCATGGGGATTCACCTACCCCGAGTCAAATTTTCAACCATCTTGTCCACAATTTCCACAATATTCATTCCCTAATTTTGATTCATATACTCCTTTTTCTGAACCACCAATTGAAGAAAAATCATCATTGGAAAGGAGTATGGAAGAGTCCCTACAACAAATGCAAAATTTGCTCAATTCACAATCCTTCCCATATCAAACTCCACATACTCCTTTTCTAGAGCATCCAATTGAAGAAGAATCTAAACTAGAAAAGCGTTTGGAAGACTTTTGTGAAATAATACAAAACATGTTGGACTCATCCTCTCAACCAAATTTTCAAGAGTCCTACTCATCTTTTCCACTCTCACCTATTCAAAATGACAAACTTCAATACTGGACTTGAGTATGGAACCCTTGCGTGAGTCCGAGCAGCAACCGCAAAATCCGATGGACTCACAAATCAACCATAATTTTCAAAATCAACTTCCATACTCATATTTTCAAGAACCAATTACAAAGAGTATGGAAGACATGATTCCGAATTCAAATTCTATTACACGGCCTATCAGTAGGTTAGATTCACTTTTGAGCGAATTGATCAATGAGAGCGAGGAAAGCCTTCCTTGTCAACCTTTGACCGATTCTTATATCCCTAACTCTACTGATTGGACCCATGAATCATGTCATTTTGGAAATCCAGCTTCAATTTCAGAACATGCATTTGCACTTGACCACGCTCCAAGTTATGAAAATCACCTGGACATTCTGGCAAGTTATCTTTTTCCTGAAATTGAAACCGAACCTGACTGTGATCCTGAACCTCATGTTAGTAATTCCATTTCGCTTTTTAATTCAATAATGACTCCGGTATCTTTACCAGATTTTTTCTCTATTCCAGAGTCAACATTGAATCCTGTACCAGTACACCGTGAAATGAAATCACCAATCTCTCATGATCACACTTCATTCATGGGGAAAGTGTGTGAACATCACTTCTTTGGTTTGGACCCTATTTTTGAACCAATTTCGACTCTCATTGTTAACTCTCGACTTGATCTGAGTCAACTTCCCGAGTGGGTATCGGTTTTTGTTCCTTTTCCATTTGAGTCCAAACCAATCATCTCTCAAAATCACACTTCATTGTTGGACAAGAATGTTAAAAAAATGACTCTATAATTATTTTTGAAAATTTGAAATTAGATGGGGATAACTTTTTAAATAAGATCATTCATTCAATCAAAATTTTATTGGGTCATATTAGAGAGGTCCTTGGTGGGTTTCTGAATGATCCACGATATCTCGATTGGGTCGCAACGCTTGGCCTAATCCGACTACCACCAGAGCCACCCCCTTGAGGTAATTTTCCTTCTCTCCCATTATTTCATGTATTTACACATTCACGATGCATTGAGGACAATGCGTGAGATAAGTGTGGGGGAGGGTTTACTAACGTAGTTAGTTTTATATTTTCTTTCTTTTACACTTCTTTTTAATTTAAAAAAAATCTTTTATATAACAACTTTTCTTTTCTTTTTTCAAAACTTTTTGAAACAAGAGAAATAGTTTTTGATTTATTTTTAAGAAAATTAAGATTATCTTAGGAATTAGGAAGGCCTAAAATTATGAAATTTTAAACCGAGTCAAAATAATGGATCTTGTTTAAATTTTAGGATAAGAAAATAAGATTGAAAAGATAATTTGATCTTGAATTTTTTGCTTTAGAATTATGCACTTCATACTTACACAATTTTTGGGATTGAAGCAAAGACTAGAAATGCCATAAAAATATTAAAAAAATTTATTATAATAAAAATCACTTATTGAAGTTGGGCAATTATGCCTCAGGAAGCATGATTATTCACACCTAAAACGGTGGACAAAAAAATAATCTCCTTTAGTTTTGTGGCCTTATTTACTCTAGTCTTTAGGTCCGAGGGATGTTTTCTCATTTGGTGCCCTAAGACCATCACGTTTGGGAGTCACCGGCTAAAGGCTCATTACCCGGGTAAATAAGAAAGCCTAAGAAAACTAAGGGAAGGAAAAAAATAGAAAAAAATAATAATATATACTAAATAAATGGCATGAAAGTTTGAGTTGATATCCCAAAAATCTTCACAATTCACAAAGTGCATATTTTTTTAAGAGTTTTATGAAAGATCAAAGAGTCAATTCAATTTTAAATTCTTACATTTAATTTATAACAAGATTTTTTTGTATTTTGACTTAGTTTAAGAAAGAACAATTTCTGGTTAACCTATGACCTTAGATCACTTATATTTTCGCAAAAATATTTCAACACTTTTCTCTATTTCAAAATGTGTTTTCAAAATACTAACATTTGATTTCTTTCTTTATGGATTTTGTGGGTGTAATCCGCTGAAAACCCTCAGGAGACAAAACTCCTCCTCTAGGGGAAACTTAGAGGGTTAACGGCTTGTTGCACATGCTCAGTGCAATCGCGTCACCTGTGAAAGTAGTGTAATAAATCCTTAGTTTTTTGTTTTGCTCGGGATGAGCAAAAGATAAGTGTGGGGGTGTGATTAATCTCTAATTTTGCATAATTTGTATCACATCTTCACATTAATTTCATATTAAATTCTGCTAATAAAGTTTTGCTTACTTGATTCTAGGTTCATCGTGTCCAAATGAAGAAGAAGACCCTAAATCACCGTTTAATTGGTGATTAAAGGCCTATTAAGATAGCCATTGACCTAGGAGGCTGAATTCGTCAAAACCAGGGGCTGCAAAATCAAAACTAGGCTCAGGAACTGACAGGGGACAGACAAGACTGCGCGCGCCGCGACTGCGCGCGGCTCGAAGCGCCACGCGCGCGACCACTTGATGGCCGCGCGGCGCGCGCCGCTTCGGGCCAGGGTTTGTCCCCTGGCCCCCCTCTTCCCTGGTAGCTATAAATACCCTCCTGGGGTTTTCAGAGCGAGATATACAGAGTTTTAGGAGTAGTTTCATTTCCATTTTATAGTTTAGGTAGTGTAGTGTAGTTTTTCTTCTTCTCCCTCTTTGTATTTTTCATTTTGTAGATCTTGTAATATGGAAAGAGAGTGGTTCATACTTGGAATGCAAGAGTGCTTATAATAGAAGGTGACAAACTATGAAAGGTGCTCTCTTTACCTCTCTATGTTTTCTTCTCTCAAATCTCTTTTACATGTGTAGCTAACTTTTCTCTCATGGCAACTAACTACTAACCACCAACTTGCTAACTTCTTTTATGATAATCCACATGAATCTAATAGCCTCATTTTGGCTTGCTCTTGCAAGAGCCATTGATGGCTCATGATGATGGATCTAACTCTAACTTCCTAACCACTAACAAGCTAACATTACTTTACTTCATGCTTACTTTTCTATAGTATTGATGGTTTAAGTGTAGCTTGAACTTGTTTGTTGAGTTGGGTTGTGAAGAGTTACATATGGGTCATGTTTTGTAAAGCTCTTGAACCAAGGACTAGTGATTACCAAGGATACATGTGAGGCAGCTATCACTAAGAGGTTAGCATGTTGGTGGAGTAATTAGTAGTTAGTAGCCATGGGTTTTCTTTCTTTTTTACTTATTTTAGACATACAAATAAAACTACAAAAATCATTCTTTTTTATGTTTCCCACTTCTTCATATTTCACCGTATCTCTCTTTTCATTCTTTGCTTTCTATTCTTTTGATTCTTTAAAACTTTGAAGAATCTTTAACAAACACGTGAATTAACCGATAAAGCTTCTATCGCCTCCCATCCTTGTGGATTCGACTCGTTTTAGCCTCTATGCTATAACGGAAGTATCGAGGAAGCCAAAGCACACACACTTTAAATCTTAACTTCAAAACATATACTTTTTGTGCGCAGTTTTTCCCCCGATCAAATACGAGCATTAGCCTCGCGCTCGTTGTGATTGAGCGACGTTCCATTTCGAGGCTAACCGCTTTTGCGAGTTACGAGAGAAATTGCTCCCTTATTCAAGGTTTGAATAGCTTCCCTTGCATTTACGAGGGAGATTATTCCCTTTTCCGAAGTTCAAATAACTTCATGTGTATTCCCGAGGGAGATTATTCCCTTTCTCAAGGTCAAGCATTTGAATGCTTTAGCTTCGCCCGTGCTCCCAAGCTTGAAGTGGTAGCGGCGTAGTCAGCTAATGAGGCCTATAAATAGGACTCTTATAATCCTTCTTAGAGAAACATACTCCACTCTTTCTAGGAGGTTAGTTTATGACCCCTCCTCATTAAGGAGACTGAGGTCCCTGGACTAGTGGGGACTCTCACTCTGATTATTATCCGATCAAGATCTTGTGAGCCTCAGCCATTCAGTGACTTTAGGGAGTTTACCTCCCTTAATTTTTTGAGCTTTACCAGCTATCTCAGGAATTAAATTCCCTTGGTCTCTGTATTTGGCTGACTTTCGGAAAAGGATTCCAGCCCTATTTTTAAGCTTCCCGGCGAAGCTAGCATTCTTGCCTGATCAGGCAAAGGATCTTTCCACGCGAAGTTCCTGCCTTGATCTGTTAAATCTGCCATATAGGCGAGGTTTAGGACTTGGCCTCTTCAAGGTTGAGCCAGTCTTGCCATATAGGTGGGGTTAAGACTGCGCCCTTCCGGGCCAGTCTAACCTAGCCATATAGGCAAGGCTAGGACTTGGTCCTTTTTGAAGCTTCTCCAACCTAACTACCTGGGGCGGAGCTAAAACTTGGCTTATGCTAAGCTGGTCTAACGTTACCGTGCAAGCGAGGCTATCCTCTGCTTAGCTGAAATCCATCTTCAGGGCATAACAGGGCCGGATCTGGATAGCTTCGCCCAAAGAATAATAACTTTGACTTAGCATTTCGTCCCTTTTCCCTTTTTTTTATTTAATACTAACTTGTTTCCTGTTTGCATTGCAGTGTACTGTGCTCACCATTCTTTTGTCCTGATGAAAGAGAACAAAAACTTGCCCCTTGATTTTCAAGTTGAAGCTTTGATCATAGGCAGGAGGAACATACTGGAGCAGCTGATGTGCGTTCCAAGAAGAAGCTGGCAGTCGCTTATCCGAGATGATCCACTTCGGGAAGGGGCTGGTAGTCGCTTATCTGAGATGATCCACTTCGGGAAGGCAGACGTCACCAGTAAGGTCTCAGATCCTTCCTTTGCCAATTTTGATTACGGAAGATCTAGCTTTCTGCTGGCAACCAATTCCTTACCAATTTTGATCAAAAAAGATCCAACTCCTTGATGGCAAAATCTGCCATTAAGCAAAGGATTACGGTCTTGTGAAGGAGGAAGACCTTTCGTGTCCAATTGGTCGGTGGGCTTGGGATGGCTTATCACCCTGAAAGTATATAGGACAACTTGTACGCCTTTGGAGCAATGATTCTGTTGTACACCCTGAAAGTAGATAGGACAACTTTTTCGCCTTCAGAGCAATGATTTATTGTATGAAAGACAATCTTAATGTATTACCAATGTATCTTTTCTTTAAAATCAATAAGAAAATAATTTCTTTTTACTGATTTATTTTGCTCCCCTTCTTTTCACTTTGAACTTCGAAAGCAACTGGAATGGACTGGCTTAGGTAAACCTTTTCCTGAGGAGGAAAGAAAAGCTCTTAGCGAAGTTAAGCTTCCAGCGAAGCTGAAGACAGATTTTTAGCTAAGTCAGGAATGAGCTTCCAGCGGAGCTAGCACAAAATTTTCATGAAGTTAAAGATGAGCTCTTAGCGGAGCTAAAGATGAGCTTTTAGCGGAGTTAATCAAGCGTTGCGTGAAGTCAAACGCTGAACTCGTAGCGGAGCTACCCCTTGGTGGAGCTGAAGCAAGGCTTCTCAGGGAAGGCGCTTAGGCGCCATTTCAAATTAATTTGAAACGACGTCCTACGCTCCTTTTGAGGAGGCGAAGTGAGACAATTTTATGTCTATAAAATCCCGATGGGCTGAAAGAGAGAATTAACTTCTTTTAAAATACTTCAAATTTTTAGAGAGTGAATCTCTTTCTTCTTCTTCTCCTTCATTCCAATTTTTAGAACTCCTTAGTTCTTCATGGCTTCCAAATGACGAGCAAGCAAAGAGGCAGCGACCTCTGCTACGGAGGCACCCTCTCCTCCTCCGATCATCGAACGCGCTATCACGGGTAGTGTGTTTTCCCTTTTATCATGAGATTTTCATCTCTTTTCGAAGCCAATTTCTGGCTATTTCATGATAAATCTAGAGTGATCTATCGTGATCCAATGATCTCAGGGAGTTCTACTCCCTTAATTTGACTTTGTCGAATTTTTAGGGGATTTAATTCCCCTTAATTTCTCAACTTGAAATTTAGAACCCAATGATTTCTTCTCCCAGCTTCTATGCGAAGCTAGCCCTTAGGGAGATTCACATTCTGTCAAATGACAGGATGCGAAGCTAGCTCTAGAGGTGTAGCTGGAAAGAGGACTTTAAAGTCCTTTGAACATTTTTAGGCACAAGTGCTTTCCAACAAAGTTAGCCCTTGGGGCTTTTCTGCATTCTGTTCAGCGACAGAAACCGAAGCTAAGCTTCTGGATCGAAGCTAACACTTAGAGATTTTCTGCAATCTGCCTTTGTGCAGGATGTGAAGCTGAGCCTCAGGGCGAAGCTAATGCTAGGCTAGCTTCGCTCGGGGAGCGAAGCTATACCTTAGCAATTTTCTTTTTGCTTTAACTTTCCTTTCTTTGGCTAATGGACTAATATAGTTTCTTCTTGCTTTGCAGTGCACTATACTCCGGGATCTTTGAACAGCCTCTTTGGAACAGCCAGAGAACTGGATGGCAATGTTAGCCTGTAATTTCAAGGGCAAGCCTCATTATTCAGTGAGCGGAGCGCTCCTAGCCGGGACGCCCTAATCCACGCCGGAGATCAGCCATAAGGAGCATCTTAACTACTGCTCTCCTCGAGGATTGTGATCGAAAAATATACCAGAAGCCCGGCTTCATGTTTGGGGACGCAGCGTCTGACACCGATCATCAGCTGCTGGCTGGGGAAGGGCAGTGGATCTTCAATCTGGATGGCGAGAAGTATTACCTCCTGTCTAGTAAGCGTCATTTCCCGCTGTCTTTCTTCCAATGCGTGAAGAGGCCTCGGAAGATGAAATGGCAGGTTACCCGGACCACTGACTCAGTCCAATGTGGGTATCTTGATAGCTAGTTCTCCTGGCTATTCAAGGGCAGGTCCTCCTCACTGCATATTGTGTCTTCACCCTGAAAACGTTCTCCAAGACATCCCTGTAGGGAAAAATCCTGTTATGGCTCAAACCTTTGGAAATCAATTCTTTAGAGTCCACGGTAACTATCCGGCGACCGATTTCAGGACTCTAGGCTGGATTCATCCTCACAAGGCCTGGTGGAGGGACCTGACTCTATACATTTTGGCCTATTTTGAAGAGGATTTAAGGAGGCTGATAGTTTATGAGGCTGTCAGAGCAACCTGCTATGGTATTCAGATGAGCGTAGCGAATTTCTACGCCATCTTTGAATTATACTGCCCTGCTAAGCGACTTTCTTTACCCCTGTAGGCGAACTGGGCATGACTTTGCATGAGATGTAGGAAGTCTATGCTCTGCTAATGGGATCTCTCCCTTATAAAGAATACTTCTCATCTGAGGCGGAATAGGCACTTCTGGAGAAACAGGAGCCCGCTCTGTTCGAGACTTACCGAGAATTAATGTGTCATTTTTACATCTGCTAGAGTATGCATGGGAATCATAAGGGAGCTTCAAGCAGTTCAAAAGTTAAGAGAATTATCTGTTCCCCAACCTGGAAGATGCTCCTGAAGCGGCTTACTGGGAGATTACGGATGAAGATATCTTCTAGAGGATGAAAGAGCATGCCCAGGGAGATGTTATTCTGGAAGAGGATGATGGCATCTATGAGAAGGGTGAGATTCTCAGGAGATTTCATCATCAGGTTGGTCACCCAATGTCCCATAAGGCACTTTTGGCGGGATTTTTATCAGCTTGGTTTAAGAGATGTGTGGTGTTATCTCCCTCTAACAATGTCATCCTTCCCACCGTCTTACTGCCGGCTGTTCATCTAGTACATGGTCGCTCTTTGGGGTTTCTTCTGGCGATGGTGTGTTGTATCTCTAGCGGGGTCAGAGGCTTCTGCAGGCCACCAACGACGAAAAGGGGGAAGGGTACGATTTTGCCCCATGACGGACCTGTTGGCCCAGAGGCCTTCCACTCTAGTTTTGATGATGATTAACTCATGTAGTTATAGTTTACTAATAATCTTGTGATGTTTAGTTTCAGATACTTAAGTAAGATAGTAGTAGGTGATTAGCTTCAATAAATGTGCTTTGGAGCTTTCATATGGTGATTCAAGAGCCCGAGCGTCAAAGTTCATATCTAGCACTCAGTTGGAGTCAAGCTCGGTGGATCACGTTTGGATCGAGTCGACTTGGAGACGGAGCTCTACAAGAAGACTTCGGTACAGTGTTTAGTTTATAGTTTAGATCCATTGTTAAAGATTAGATAGTGTGGTATGCTCAAGTTCACAACACACACACTTATTTAAGTTTCATGTTTTGGTTTTCAATTTTTAGTTTAACCGATCTTGGTTTTCATGAATAGATAGAATCAACAAGTTTACCTGATTTAATGTATATTAGATTTGTTTTATATACATGTATGCTTCAACTATTTAAACAAACTTAATTTGATAGTCTATTTCATGAGTTTGGAGTTTTGGTATTTTAAACAAAACTTATTTTCAGATTAATGTCAAAAACATTGATATATATATCTTTCATGTATATTGGATTATATACATATACTATATGCTTAAAAGTTGTTTCAATATCATGTTTTTGAATTTGGATGAGTTTTGAACAAAACGATTTTTCAATTCAAAAATTCAAGTTTTGAAAAATACGGATTTTGGTTTTCGGCAAAATTTTCATAACACAAAAATGGTTCAAATAAGTTGAAATATGTGTTGAATTTTTTCACACATGTTTGTATTTCAAATATAATATAAGAACCTATTTTTTTGGATTTTTAGAAATTTTATGAGATTTATTTGATAAATAAAAACCCAAGTTTTAAATCCCTTAGTCAGTTCTGCTAGGCTCTGCCGGTCGACCGGGCCGGTCGACCGGACCCAGAGTCGGTCAACCGGACCGGTCGACCGACGTGCACAAGGACGTGCACGCAGGCCAGCCCCTTGGACCATCGACTGAACGGTCGACGGACTGAAGGCAACCCACTTTCGGGTTGTCCCGGTCGACTGGGCGGTCGACCGGCCAGAGAGCCGTTGCTCTCTGGTTCTGGGCGCGGTCGACCGGCGGCTCAACGGTCACTTTTTTGACCATTGGCCGGTCGATCGGAAGGTCAATTTTGACCTTGTCAGCTACAAATGGGCAGAATTCTTTTGGGGGTTATATATACCCCATTTGAAGTGGGTTTTTATAAGATTTCTAAGAGCAAAATTTCTCCCATTTACAAGTATTTTAACACAGGTTTTCAAAAGAGTTTTTAGAGCCAAAAGGATTCATCTTTATTTGTTTTAAAGGGTTGAAAAAATCAAAGAAAAATTGGATATTTAGGATATTGCTTCTGATCTTCATTTCAAACTTATTCTAGTTGTTTTCCCAAGTATTTTTCTTTGTGTTTTTGTTTCCAAACTTTTTATTTTCACACTTGAGCTTATCATTCTATCCTATCTATTAGGATCTTTGTTTTGTGGAAAATTAGTTTGTGGTTGTGGAAACCACCAAGTTGTAAACTTCCTTCATTGTGATATCCCTCTAGTGAGAGGAGATTGATTTGGTATCCCTCTATTGTGAGGTGATTGTGGAAGTTGTGGTTGGCTCCCTCTAGTGAGAGGTGGAGATTGTGTTTTGCTTCCTCTAGTGAGAGGTGGAGTTTGTATTGGAATCCCTCAAGTAAGAGGTGATTGATTTATATTGGCTAAGTGCCTACCCCTCTTGTGTAAGATAGTTTTTGTGTTGATTGTGCCTTGCCTTTGTGAGAGGTTGTATTGGTTGAGAGAGGAGTTGTGTGCTCCAGATTGTATTTGCCCCGAATCCTCCTTGGAGGTTCCCTGTGTGGGAGTCCTGTGTGGACAAGTTAGTGAAAATCCTTCTGTGTGAAGGCGGGGACGTAGAGCTGTGTGCTCGAAACATATCCGTGTGTAAGAGATTGATCCACTTTCATGCATCATGGAAAATGGTGATTCCTTTTCCTCTGACGAAGAAGAAGCCACTGAACATGCCAACATTTATTTCATGGCTCAAGAAGAAGATGAGGTACAATATACTGAACTCTTAGATGCATTTCATGAATTATACAATGATCTTAAGAATGAAAAGATAAAGAATAAAGTATTGTCAAAGGAAAATGAAAAACTTATCATAAAAAATTCATATTATGTTTCTCAAATTTCTTCTATAAATTCTCAAAAAGATGATTTTGAAAAAGTGATATCATCATTGAAAAAGGATAGTGAGAATTTTATAAAAAAAAAATGTTATACTTAAAACGGAAACTTTGTCTTTAAATGAAAGAATTACTGTTTTAAATAAAGACATATCATGTTTCAAAATGAAGAATGAAGAGATTTTGAAAAATGTGACTAAATTTAATCAAGGAAAAGAAAAGTTAAATGATTTGTTATCATATCAAAAGATGTCACATAATCATTATGGTCTTGGATTCTTAAATCAAAGTGAAAAATCTACACATGTCAGTGATTAGTCTACAATTATGCATTATTATATCTCATTCCCCACTGATTTATGAATAAAATATCGGTCTAAACCGTGTTTTGGTCTCTCTTGCAGGTAAATCAAGAGTTTAAGGGCAAAAGAGTAATAAGAACTTAATTAAACCCCTTTTAGGGTAATTAAATCCGCATTACTTGGAGGCCAAGCAAGGGATCATCTAGAAGATACGTCGAACCTAGACTCTTGCACACGTCAGACGAATATTCGGGCGAAATTATCAGAATTGGGATATACCAGGATTATTCTCGAAGCGACGGGGACTTCCTACCAAAAACCAGGGACCTAAGTCCCTGGTATTGCCGCGGATCCGCGACAATTGTCGTGTTTTCGCGGCAATTGGGTGGAGCCACGCGTCGATTTTCAACGCGTGGCCCCGTCTCGTCTTCTAGAAGGCTCATATGCCTATATAAACCCCTGCAGAGGCCCTGAACGAGGCAGTTTTCATTTTTAGGAGTAGTTTTTAATTATTTTTCTATGTTTTAGTGTAGTGTAGGTAGGTGCTCTTCATTTCATTTCTCTTGTATTTTGTCTTCTTTTTAGACTTGTAGTAGGGCTTGAGAGAGAGATAGAGAGGGATTGATGTAATAGATGGTGACAATCTATGTAAAGGTGCCTTCTTTCTTCTCTATTGTAATCTTCTCCATCTTCTACATGATGCTTTGCTAATTTTTCTTCTTCTCATGACAATCTAACTACTAACCACTAACCATCTAACCACTTACTTGATAATCCACATGAATCTAATAGCCTCTATAAGGACTTACTCTTGCAAGAGCCATTGATGGCTCATGATGATGGGTTCTAACATCTAACTTGCTAACTTGGTAACCAAGCTAACTCTCTCTTATTTCATGCTTGCTTCTAATGGTTTGATGATCTAATATTTGTATTAGCTTGCTCTTGATGCAAGTTTGAATGTGATGAACCATCTTATTTGCCATGTTTTGTATCGTCTCTTGAAGCCAAGGATTAGTGATGGCCAAGGATCCATGTGAGGCAACTATCACAAAGAGGTTAGCATGGTTAGTGGATCGCTTAGTAGTTAGTAGCCATGAGTTTTCTTTTATCTTATTTTAAAAAGCAATTCTTTTTATCATTTTCATCGTTGTTTTCACCACCTTCTTTGTTCAACATTATTTCATCTTCTTTTCTATTTTGTTTTCCAAACCACTTGTGTTTTGTTTTCTTCGCCGTTTTCATTGCCTTCTCCACCTACCACATGCATGATTTCCTTTTCTTTTCTTTTCTTTTCTTTTTCTAATTCTTTTAACAAAGAAGAACTGTTAACATAAAACGTGAATAGAGACTGTTAATGCTTATATCACCTCCGTCCCTGTGGATTCGACCCGTTGAGCCAATGCTATAACAGAAGTATCGAGGGAACATTAGCACATACGAGCTTTTACATTGATTTCATAATACACACTTTTTTAGTGCTAGTTCCGCCCCGAACAACTTTTTGGCGCCGTTGCCGGGGAATGGAAATAGTTTTGATTTCACGATTTTGTTAACATTGTCTTCTCTGTTTTGGTGTGCAGGATACTCTTTACAGGAAATTAACATTGCAGAACAAATATTAGCTTTGCATCTCCCTGCTCTAGAAAGCAGGGACCCAGCTTCTAAAGAAAAGCCGTACAAACGCGACATTTGCCGCGCCAACGCGGCTATTTTGTAAACAATGTGTATCTTGTTATGCTGGAATGTGTGAATTGTAATAGCTAGTGGATCTGTACTATTACTTTCTTGCTTTGATTGACTACACACTACAATAAACTAAAGAACTAAAATACGGTATTTGGACGCTTTTAAAACGGTTTAGACATTTGCATTTAGGCACGTGTCAATTCAATTCCAATATACTGTATTTTGTTCTGTTGTTGTGATCTGGATTGAGTTGTACATATAGCATTGCATATAGCATAGGACAAACATATGGGTGATTTATCGGTTTGTGTTATATTCTTATCTATATTGCAAACTTGCACGAATTGAACTTAAAAGTATAACCCAATACAAGATAAGGTAGGGATTTTATCACCCTTCCTTAGCCTAAAAATCACCTCCCCACTCACACAACCCAAGCCCTAATAAAAATTGATAGACGTTGGCCCCTAGGGACATCTCGGACTCATTAAGAGATTGACCGAGGGTGGAACTTATTTTGAATCTTACTCTTGTGAAATCGGTGTCCAAGGTTGGGGATTAAGAGGTTATACCTCGAAGATACCGTGGTTTGGCGTAATTAAGGCCCTTGCTTACGCACGGATACCTCCCACCTTATTTTGTCCCTACCTGGCCGATTAGCTTGTGGTCAGATTCAAGCAACAACCTCCCCCGGATAATCGACCAGTTAGGAGTCGTCTAGGTTTAGGTCAACCTTAATATAGGCTTGGTTTTGATTTTGTCTTTTCTTTTTGTTTGTTGTTTGATTTTTCCTTTTTGTTTGTGATTGTTTGTGAAATAGAATTCAACAATAACAATCCTTTCAATCCTAATATGAATTCATATTTCACACCAACACCATTCGTTTCGGATAATTCCAACCCGGCCTTTTACAATATGAACCAACCAAATACACCGGGTTGGACTTATCCGAATCAATACAACCCATACCCATAATCTTATGACTGTAATTTCCAAAATAATCTGAACTCTTCACAGAGTCCATGGGGATTCACCCCCCCCGAGTTAAATTTTCAACCTCCTTGTCCATCATATCCACCTTGTCCACAAATTTCACAATATCCATTTCCCAATTTTGCTTCCTATACTCCTTTTCTAGAACCACCAATTGAAGAGAAATCTGAATTAGAAAAGAGTATAGAAGCCAACCTACAAGAGGCCGAGCGACAATTTCAGAAAATAATGGCCTCTTCAATTCCACAATATTTTCAAGAGTCTTACTCAGTTCCACCTCCTCATAATGAACAACCATCTGCCGTAGAAACGAGTAAGGAACTCTTGCGTGAGTCCGAGCCACAATCTAAAAATCTGATGGACTCATAACTTCACCAAAATTTTCAAAATAAATCTTCATCTTTTCAAGCCCAATCACAACAAAATGATGAACCAATCAACTATGAAAAGATGCTTGAAATCATAACTCAAGCTCAAATGGCTCATAATCATGACATAGATATGATGATCAAAAGTCTTCTTTCTCATCCTTTGACCATTCCTGATGCACTAACCATTCTGTCAGAGCCAAGAGTCATGTTGTTTTGAAAACCAAGATTCAATTTTAGCACACCCATCTGAACTTGTCCAAACTTCAAATAGTAAAGATCCCATTGACATTTTGGCAAGTTATCCTTTTCCCGAAATTGAACTTGAACATGAATATGATCATGAACTTTCACTTGGTAATTCAATTTTACTTCCTGATTCAATATTGACTGAGGTGTTTTTATCTGAATTCAGGCCTTTTCTCGAGTCAGTATTGGATCCTGTACCAGTCCATTATGAAATTGAATCTCCAATCTTTTATGATCATCATATTGAACTTGACCAATTTCATACTTTTGAAAGTCTCATTGATAAATTGGCAAGTTCTCATTTTTGTGGAATTGAACTAAATGAGGAATGTGACTTTGATCCTCAAATTTGTGATTCAGTTCAAATTCCTGAATCAATATTGACTCCTGTTTTGTTACCCAATTTGAGCAACATTTTAGAGTCAGTTTTGATTTCCATACCTGTCATTCTTGAACTGAAATCACCAACCTTAGAAAGTCACATTCCATCATGGGGAAATGAATGTAGACTTGAGTTTCAACTTCTTGATTTGGACCCACTTCCTGAACCGATCTCGGCTCCCGAACCTTTACTTGACTTAAGTCTTTTTTCTGAGTCGGTATTAGTTCCTATATTTCCTGAGTCCAAATCAATCATTCCATTCTGGGACAAGGGTCTTGATAAATTTGACTCTGAAATTATTTTGAAATTTTAAAAATTAGATAGGGTAAAATTCTTAATAAAAGTCATAAATATATACATCATTCTAGTGGGTTGTATTATAGAGGTCTCTGGTGGGTTCCTCCGGATTTCACGCACATTGGATTGGGCCGCATTTCGTGGACCAATCAAACCACCACCTTGAGGTGATTTTTCCTTTCCTCTCTATTTTGTTTCATGCATACATACATCACGATGCATTGAGAACAATGCATGAGATAAGTGTGGGGGAGGGTTTACTAACATAGAGTTTTTAGATTTTCTTTCTTTTACACTTCTTTTAGGATACTTTTAGAAATCTTCTCTTTTGTATAGGAATTTTCTCTTTCTTTAAAAACTTTTTGAAATAAGAGACAAAGTTTTGATCTATTTTAAGAAAATTAAGATGATCTTAGAAATTAGGAAAGCCTTAATTATGACATCTTAAACCCAGTCAAAATAATGGATCTTATTTAAAATTATAGGTTAAGTATGATAGATTGGGGAGATAATTTTATCTTGAATTTTTTGCCTTAGATAGTATGCACTTTACACTTACACAATTTTTGAGATGAAAACAAAGACCTAAAATGCTATAAAACAAAAATAAATAAAAAGAAAAATATATATAAATGAAAAAAATCACTTATTAAGATGGATAACTATGCCTCAAGAAGCATATTTGCTCACGCCTAACGGTGGTCAAAAGAAACAAATAATCTCCCCTAGTTTTGTGGCCTTGTTACTCGAGTCCTTAAACTCGAGGGATGTTTTCTCATCTGATGCCCTAAAACCGTCTGGTCTGGGAGTCATCGGTTATAGGCTTACGACATGGGTGAACTAGAAAGCCTAAGAAAACTAAGGGAAGAAAAAAGAAAATATGTATATATATATATATATATATATATATATATATATATATATATATATATATATATATATGAATATAAATAAATGGCTTGATGGTTGGAGTTGAAATCCCAGAAATCTCCACTATCACAAAGTGCATATTATCTAGGTTCTATGAAGGATAAAATACTCAATCTAATTTTGAATTCTTACCTTAATTGAAGACAAGATCTTACATAGAGACTAAGTTTAAGGAAGAATAATTTTGGTGGACTTATGATCTTAGATCGCTTATAATTTTGCAAAAATATTTCATAAACTCGTCTCTCTTTCAAAATGTGTTTTCAAAATACTAACATTTGTCTTCTTTCTTTATGGATTTTGTGGGTACAATCTGCTGAAAACCCTCAGGAGACAACACTCCTCCTCTAGGGGTAACCTAGAGGTTTAACGGCTTGTTGCACACGCTCAGTGCAATCGCGTCACCTACGAAAGTAGTGTAATAACATTTGTAGTATAGTTTTTCTTTTCTTGTTTTGCTCGGGACGAGTAAAAGATAAGTGTGGGGGTGTAATTAGTCTACAATTATGCATTATTATATCGCATTCCCCACCGATTTATGAATAAAATGTCGGTCTAAACCGTGTTTTTGTCTCTCTTGCAGGTAAATCAAGAGTTTAAGGGCAAAGGAGTAATAAGAGCTTAATTAAACCCCTTTTAGGATAATTAAATCTGCATTACTTGGAGGCCAAGCAAGGGATCATCTAGAAGATACGTCGAACCTAGACTCCTACGCACGTCAGACGAATATTCGGGTGAAATTACATGAATTGGGATATACCAGGATTATTCTCGAAGCAATGGGGACTTCCTGCCAAAAACCTGGGACTTCTGCCAAAAACCAGGGACCTAAGTCCCTGGTATTGCCGCGGATCCGCGGCAATTACCGCGCTGTCTCGTCTTTCAGAAGGCTCCTATGCCTATATAAACCCCTGCAAAGGCCCTGAACGAGGCAGTTTTCATTTTTAGGAGTAGTTTTTGATTTTTTTTCTATGTTTTAGTGTAGTGTAGGTAGGTGCTCTTCATTTCATTTCTCTTGTATTTTCTCTTCTTTTTAGATCTTGTAGTAGGGCTGAGAGATTGAGAGAGAGATAGAGAGGGATTAATGTAATAGATGGTGACAATCTATGTAAAGGTGCCTCTTTTCTTCTCTATTGTAATCTTCTCCATCTTTTACATGATGCTTTGCTAACTTTTCTTCTTCTCATGGCAATCTAACTACTAACCACTAACCATCTAACCACTTACTTGATAATCCACATGAATCTAATAGCCTCTATAAGGCCTTGCTCTTGCAAGAGCCATTGATGGCTCATGATGATGGGTTCTAACATCTAACTTGCTAACCAAGATAACTCTCTCTTATTTCATGCTTGCTTCTAATGGTTTGATGATCTAATGTTTGTATTAGCTTGCTCTTGATGCAAGTTTGAATGTGATGAACCATCTTATTTGCCATGCTTTGTATCGTCTCTTGAAGCCAAGGATTAGTGATGGCCAAGGATCCATGTGAGGCAACTATCACTAAGAGGTTAGCATGGTTAGTGGATCGCTTAGTAGTTAGTAGCCATGAGTTTTATTTTATCTTGTTTTAAAAAGCAATTCTTTTTATCATTTTCATCGTTGTTTTCACCACCTTCTTTGTTCAACATTATTTCATCTTCTTTTCTATTTTGTTTTCCAAACCACTTTTGTTTTGTTTTCTTCGCTGTTTTCATCGCCTTTTCCACCTACCACATGCTTGATTTCCTTTCCTTTTCTTTTCTTTTCTTTTTTAATTCTTTTAACAAAGAAGAACTGTTAACATAAGACGTGAATAGAGACTGTTAATGCTTCTATCGCCTCCCGTCCCTATGGATTCGACCCCTTGAGCCAATGATATAACGGAAGTATCGAGGGAACATTAGCACATACGAGCTTTTACATTGATTTCATAATCCACACGCAACCGCGCAGATGTTTATCCAGCTCCGCTGAAGAGCTTTCTTCTGACTTCGCCAGATGCTCCTTCCAGCTCTGCTGTGAGTTCAGCGGGGCAGCTCCGCTGCGGGTCTGTTATGGTCAACTTTGACCAATTAAGTCTCCAGATGAGATCAAATCTATTCAAGGTCAAATCTAATCGAGATCAAATCTGAGATCAAATTTGGCAGTTGTTTACCATAATCTCTTGACTCTCCTAAAACAAGTAAGAAGATCATGGGAGATCTTTCAGTTATTTGGAAAGATTCAAAACGGATTAGGAGATCAATATTACCTGCTATTCCTAGCTTCACAAAAGCTGATTCTAACCTCGCGGCAAGGCTAATTTCCAGATTTAAACAGATTGACTCAATCTGTTTCCAGACTTTCAAAGGGACAATTATACCCCTGCTCTCCCTATAAATAGCCCACAAGAGTTTACGAAGATACACATACAGAGAGGAAGAGGCTGAAAGAAGGAGAAGAGACGGCTAAACAGAGATCTATTCTCTTACTTTCAAGATTTCAGAGAACTACTTCTCTAATTAGAGTGCTAATACCCTAAGATCCTCCTCCCTCTCAAGGAATTTCCAGAACTAGGCGAGAAGGAATTCCCAAGCGGAGGCAGTTTGATAAGTAACAAGACGGTTCTACCAACCTTCTGTTCTCCAATTCCCCGAACCAGGCGAGAAGGGAATCCCGTCAGGCAGCAGACTGACCGTCTCATCGATCGCATCGTCAAAGGGACAAAGTGGTCGCGCGCTGACCAGACTCCTATCACCACACTTCTCCAGAATCCCAGAGGAGATCTACTTGTAATCTTTTTATTGCAAAAGAATTACTTGTAATTTAGCTCCTCAACCCCTTTTTATAAGTTTCCCCCTTAGCAAAATCAATGAAAAACAAGATGGCGACTCCGCTGGGGACTGAATTCACCACTGTTGAGAATCAAGTGTCGTAATGCGACGAACAGACCTTCAGGTCTACTTCTGAATTCAAGGAAGCCAGTGTGGCCAGAGCCCCTCTGGCTAAATCTTCGAAGCAAGTCTCTGTGAAGACAGATAAGGCTCCCTGCGAGCCTACCACGGTCCTCTGGCGCTACAAGAAAGCAGGCCTACAATGCAAGGGTCAGAATCTTCAGCCTGTTACCTTCGAAAACCTAGTCGTTCACTTCAACCAAGGAAAATTCGAAGAGCTCCTCTCTGGGGGTGGTTCAATGCTCCATGCACGAAAGCACAAAAAGATCTCGATGGCTAAGGTTTCGGAACAGAAACCGGAGGCAGAATCCTTCCAACTCCTCTCAGCCTCGTATGTGGCAAGTCAGGTTCCCTGCGATCCTAAGTCTCCTTTTTCAAAGCAGAAGTGGAGGCCAAAGCAGAAAGCTCCATACGAAGCTTCAGGTATAGTTATGCCACAAGTTCATCTATCCCGCGAAGACAAAGGCAAGATGCCTGCCAGCTTCGTTGACACTACTAGCCGCGAAGTTACAACGGCGACTTTACCTTCGCCTAATTCTGGAGCAGTAACTCCTAACGCTAGCCTCGTTCTTATAAACGAAGCTACTGATGGTGTGGCACGCACAGTACCTCGGGGTACACATGAAGTTCCTGGCAGTCAGGCTAGAGCACCCAGCGGTGCTAACCTCCTTCGCAACAAGGAAGCGAATAGAGCACCACAGCGTGCTTCGCCCCCCGGTTCCTCGAATGTCAAGCTCGCTCTTCACAGCAGAGCTAAGAGATCGCCTTTAGGTGTTAACAGCGGTGCTTATGCAGCTTCAACACTCAAGGACATTCCCAAAGTTCTTAGCCGCGAAGCTAGAGCTAAAGCACTATCTAGTGCTAATCTCTTTAGCAGCAAGGCAGCGGATAAAGCACCATAGTGTGCTTCGCTCTCCAGTTTTTCAAGTACTAAGCTCGCTCTTCACAGCGAAGCTAAGGGATCGTCCTTAAGTGTTGATAGCGGTGCTTATGTAGCTTCAGCACCCAAGGGCATTTCCAAAGCTTTAGCCGCGAAGCTAGGCTAAAGCACAATTTAGTGCTAATTACCTCTGCAGTGATGAAAAGAGGACATTGTCCTATCCGCGACCCAATAGAGCCTCTGTGCTAAATCGTTTAAGCCTGGCTGGGTCTGACTTGCGAGAATTCTTGACAAGCAAACGGAAGTCGGGACCTTTCCGAACTTCTCCCTCCTGTTGTCAACAAGTGGGATGTCAGTTGGTGATAGTCCACTCAGTCCATTGCCGGCTAGGACCAATCCCCGCCACTCCTGCAGGCCGACAATCAGTTTTTCACCGACTGTCGGTGCAAGCTCCAGAAAACATCACAAAAGGAGGGTATTGCAAGATCTGCCCTATGCATCCATTAATATGATCAGAAGGGGACTAGAGCTGCGTAAGGGCAGACGAGTGTCGCATGCTACTCCCTCTAGTTCCCCAGATCCGAATTATAGCCCAGGCCTTGGCGAAGTCTTGGTACATGAAGAAGGTGTCTTCAGAAACACCAGATCTAGGGTTGCAATATCCTACAGTTATGAACAGCCATCTTCCTTAACTGCAGTAACTCATCAGAACCAATGAAAGGATTAGTCCAATGGTCTGATGAGGATGACAAAGACAATGGGTATGCCTCTTCGGCAACAGTCAGCTCGGTATGAACGGATAGAGTATCAGTGAATATGGCTAATAACGGTAATGATGACCTTCGTCGACTGTTGGAAGCTCAGGAGCAAACTTTCAAGACCTAGCAATAAGCTTTTAACAACATTCAACAGATGCTCGCTCAACTTCTCAGTAACCGGAATAACAATGATACTGAGAGTAACCAAAATGAGAAAGAACATTATAGCAATGAGCAACTAAAGATTGAAGAATGTCTTTCATGGACGGCTTTTCAGGGTATAATCAGATTAAGATGTATCCTGAGGACGAGAAGCATACTTTGTTCCGGACGCCATTGGGGTATACTGTTATACCGTGATGTCCTTCGGGTTAAAGAACGCAGGAGCAACTTATCAGCGGGCAATGAGTATGATTTTCCACGATCATCTCCAAAAAACGGTAGAATGTTATGTCGATGACATTTCTGTCAAAAGCCGCAATAAGACTGATCACCTTCACGACTTGAGAACGATGTTCGACAAAATGCGGGCTCATCAGCTGAAAATGAATCCGACAAAATCCTTCTTGGGGGTTTCGAGTGGCAAATTCCTTAGATTTATTGTTACATCAAAAGGAATTCATCTTTACCCAGAAAAAGTCAAAGCCATTCAGAGCATGCATCCATCTAGGAATCTCAAAGAACTTAGAGGCTTATAAGGTAGACTGGCTTATATCAGAAGATTCATCGCAATCTCTCGGGCCACTGTCAATCGTTCACCCGACTCATGAAAAGGTTGTTTCCTTTGTATGGGATCAAGCTTGTCAGGAAGCTTATAAGGATATCAAGAGATATCTCATAAAACCTCCAGTCTTAGTAGCTCCCACATCAGGGAAACCGTTCTTGCTTTATGTATGGACCATTCTCTTAGTGCCCTGCTTGCTCAAAAAGACGACAATGGTCACGAACAGGCTATTTATTATCTGAGCAAGACTCTGATAGGGGCGAAATCTCGCTATAATCCTATTGAGAAGGAGTGCTTAGCTCTTATCTTTGCCGTTCAGAAGACACGACATTATTTGGTCGGCCAAACCATACATGTCGTTTCCAGAGTGAATCCTTTGCGTCTTCTCATAACGAAACCAGGATCATTGAATTCAAGATTAGCTAAGTGGGCGCTTCTTTTGTCTCAATACGACATGCTCTTTATCCCTCAAAAGGCGGTTAAAGGCCAAACACTTGCAGAGTTCTTGGTTGTTCATCCAGTTCTAGAAAGCTCAAAACTTCATGAAGACATTCCAGATAAAGCTTTTGAATCTAATACAACTTCAGAGGATGAAGTTTGGCAGATGTTCTTTGATGAAGTATCACGAATAGGTCCTAAAGGCAGGATCATTACTGGCATGGGGTTGTGTTTATCTCTCCACAAAATCATGTCCTTCCTAGAGCATTTTCTCTGACGGAATCATGCTCCAACAATGTGACAGAATACAATGCTCTACTTATTAGTCTTCAGCTCGCCCACGAAATGAGGGTACGCTACCTTGAAGCTTACAGCGATTCAAAACTTATTATCAATCAGGTTAAAGACGAATATGAGGTCCGTCACGAGGATTTGGTACCTTATTATCACACAGTCATCGAAATGGCTAATCTGTTTAATGGCTTTTACATCGGGCATGTGTCTCGATCTCAGAATATTAAGGTGGATGCTCTGGCTGCATTAGCAACAACACTAGCCTTACCAGTCGACACTGAGTATCACCTTACAGTGGCGACTCTACACCTTGTCTGCTCTAAACATATATTAAGAACCAGAGAGGTCTATAATATCTCGACGGATCATGAACCGAGAGATTGACGATTTTCTTTCATCGACTATGCTCTGCATAGTTTACGGCCGAACGACCCTAAAGAAGCAGCATCTATCAGGTGAAGGTCTCTCCGCTTTTACTATGACCCAACTCTGAAGACACTTTACCGTCGTTCATATGACGGTATCCTACTCCGTTGCCTTTCTAATTCAGAGGCACTAGAAGTGCTCAAAGAAGCACATGATGGCATATGTGGAGCTCATCAGCCAGGTTCAAAACTCAAGGATAGACTGCACAGGCTTGGATATTATTGGCCAACCATGACAGTCGACGCCATCCAGTATACACAAAGGTATAAAGCATGCCAAATTCATGCAGACTTCATACATCAGTCTCCAGAGTTGCTCCATGCTTCATGGCCATTTGAAGCATAGGGAATCGATATCGTAGGGCCAATCACCCCCTCTTCAACAAAAGGTCACCGGTTTATCTTAGCAATAACCGACTACTTTTCGAGGTGGGCAGAAGCTATAGCACTGGTTGAAGTCAAAACTTCTAACGTGGTTAATTTCATCAAACACCATGTCATCTATCGATTTGGTGTCCCAAGGCGGATCGTCCATGATAACGGTTCCCAATTTGTAAGCCAGGTATTCTATCAGTTCTGTGATAAATACCGAATTCAGAATGTGACTTCAACTGCTTATTGATTGGGAAAGAGTAATGTAGAGTTATTACACAAGTATTCAATTAAAGAAGAAAGGTTTAGAGTTAACCTTGGTGCTTGTTTACTCCACAAATGTATTCAAAGATCAATATACCCTTTCCAATCTCCGCTATAGTAATGGCTATACCGGGTCGATTCTCCGGGAGAGCTAGCGATAGAAGCGTTACGGTATGGAGTGAAGAAATGAAAAACGAAATGTCTTCTATGTATTTACACAAATGCAAGAAGCAACATGAAAAGAAGTGATGTATTTGTGCATTATGGAAAAAGAAATCAAAAGAACTTGGATGAAGTGTGGTACAAAGAAAGAAAAGCTAGTAAAGAAAGTGTTGGAAAACTTTGGATAAGAAAATACATGGCTAGCTAACTTTACCTCATTGCTAACTTACTAAACTCAATGGTGATGCTATATCGCCTCATGTTGATTCATTGGCAATAGGAATAACTTGCTTGTTTGTTCAAGTGTTTTACCGTTATGGAGATGAGTGTTCTCTTGTTCTTAGCTTGAAGCCTCATATGAATTCATTGGCTCTCTAGATAGATGTTCAATGATGAACTCTAGGATAGGTACTCAAAGATGCTAAGTTCGAAGAATCAACATTCATTCAAACATTCAAGACATAACAACAAATTAGCTTGAAGTAGAGAAGTTGTTCTTACAAGTAGCATATGTAGGTGATCCATCTCCATGTTCCATCAAAGGCACTTGTTCTAGACAAGGCTCTAAATGAGGCACACATGAGTCATATGGAGTATGAACAAGCAATTGCCAAGGGAAAGCAACTCTACTTCCTTGGTAAGTAAAAGAAATATCATAATGCAAGTATAAAGATAAGCATCATTCAAAGAGATAGAAGTTAGCTAGGTAAGTTCTTAGCTAGCCATGCAATAGAGATTTAGCTATCCATTACACTAGAAATAAAGCAACTATTCATGATGTAAAGCAATAGAACTAAAGCAAATGAAATAGCACTAGAATGAAAGCAAGAAATTAAAGCAAAGTAAAGTAAAGCATACTAGAGATTGCAAAGAGATGAATGGAGCTCTTTTGATAAATTCTTGCTTACAAGAATGTCACTTTCTTGATACAAGCTTTCAAACAGCACTCTCTCTCTCACTTTGTCAAAATCTCTAGGAGGAAGAAGATGAAGACTAAAAACCTAGGAGAATAACAAAATACAAGAATTTTCCCTATTTTCTTCTCTCTCTTCTCTGTTGCACTCACGCAGACTCTGGTCCTCTATTTATAGCCCTCAGTGAGAAGCCTCTAGAGCCCAGATCGTTGGAGAAAAATCCGGGGCTCAACGGCCCAGATCCTGCCACGCGCGCGCGGCAAGGCGCGGCCGTTTGGAAACGGTTGGCTAACAACTTTCTGTTGTGAAGTTGTTACAAGTTTGTTAGCCACGTGGCTTTCTAGAACGTTGAGTTGGCGCGTGGATCTCCTTTGATTCTGAATTCAAACTTGGGCTCTTTGGGCTTTGGATTAAATCTCTTTAATTATTGCTAATTAAAGAGATTTTGGGCTTTTTCTCTTTTAAGTTGTGGACCTACAAAAATAGAGAGAAAAGGATTAAAAATCATATTTTTATATACAATATGCATGGTATGGAAGCGGTAAAATATGCAAATATGTATAATAATCACACCCCCATACCTAGCTTTTGCTCGTCCTCGAGCAAAACAAGAAAAGAAAAAGAAAGAAAAAAGAAAATCCTAACTAGTTTATTACACCACTTTCGTAGGTGACACGATTGCACTGAGCATGTGCAACAAGCCGTTAAACCTCTAGGTTACCCTAGAGGAGGAGTGTTGTCTCCTGAGGGTTTTCAGCGGATTGCACCCACAAAATCCATAAAGAAAAATAAAAGGGTTAGTGAAATTTTTGATCCATGTTTTAAAGATTCTAACTTGATCTTTAGGTTTCAGGTTACTCTAAACTTTTCATTCCTCTTATAAGTGTCTAATTGGAGTTTTGTTTTCAGCTTAGGTTAAGATTTTAGGGAAAAGTTCAAAAACCGGATTTTGCATCAATCCTAGGATATATACATCTATAAATATGAAGGATCTTTCTTAGACTAAGTTTATTTATTTACTTTTGTATATAATATTTTTTTTCTTCTTTTTTTTATTTTATTTATGTTTATTTATTTACATTTCCTTAGCATCCTTAGGCTTTCTAGTTTACCCTTGTAGTGAGCCTTTAACCGATGACTCCCAAACCAGATGGTCTTAGGGCACCAGATGAGAAAACATCCCTCGGGTTTAAGGTCTCGAGTAAAAAAGGCCACGAAGGAATTTAAGGACTTAACCACCTTTAGGCGTGATCGGCAATGCTTCTTGAGGTACGGCTAACCAGCTTAGTCAGTGGCTAAGTATTTATTATTTATTTATGTACATCTTTTTTTTTCTTTTATTTATTTTTAATTTTTTTTTATTATATATATGTGTAAATAAAATCACGAAGTCTTTGATTAATCCTTCAATATGTTTAATGTTTATATCTAAAGAAAGAATTAAAATCTAGTAATTTTTCTAATCCTTTATTACTTAACCTAAAAATCTAACAAAACTCCTCTTTTCAACTTATAATTAGAAATCTTAATTTAGAGCTTCCTTAATCCCTAAATTTCAAGTTTGATTCTTTAAACATGGATCAAGAATTTCCTTTTTATATATATATATATATATATATATATATATATATTTTTTATTTTTCTAAAAGAAAATAAAATCTAACAAGAAAGTAGAAAATCTATAAAGAAAGGTAAAAAAGAGAAAACCTAAAAAGAAACTAAAAATCCTAAAAATAAAAATAAAAGGCCTAAAAAGAAAATGAAAAATCCTATGTTAGCATCTACCCCCCCATACCTATCTCATGCATTGTCCCCAATGTATGCAAGATAAGAATATGCATGAAAATAGGTAAAGGATAAAAATCATCCCCTCTGTCTCTTTGGACCAGCGGTGGTGCTTGGTCCAGCAGACTGTGATCGTCTCAATGCCGCCTCTATACTGTCCAAACGAGAGGAATTCTCCTCGACCTTCTTCCTCAGACGAACTTGCCCTCTAAAGATCTTCTTCATGCCCTTCCAGACGGCGGACATGAAGGCTCGTGATTTTGTGGGGGGATCCTGTGTCCAGAATTGGGGCTCATCTACCTCCTCTAAGCTCTCCTCCGAAGAGGACTCCACAGGAATATCCTCAGGTTGGGCCCTAGGTGTCCAGAGGGCGTGTAAGCAACCAGTGTATGAGCTAGTGGGTCTCTCTGCTACAACATACACTCGAGGAAAGGAGTCAAATACATCGTCTGGTATGAAGTTTCTACACAGACGGGTAATCAAGACTGGATGGGAATACTTTGCACCCCGAGTGCGGGAGGAATTATCAAGTATGGCATGGAAGATGGCCCTATTCAAACAAACCGTGTGTCTATGAGTCATTAAATCATGGATGATTTGTAACACGGGTCTGTTGAAAGTCGTGGTATGATCAAGTCCAAAAATATTGCGTTGGAGCCAACGTCCAATGCAATGTACATTTCTAAACGTGGATTGGGCTTTGAGCCCACGGTCCTGCTCTGTGCAGCGGACCCCCCATGATGGGCATGTAATCAACCAGTGGCAAGGGGTCAGTATGATGGGGATGAATGGGGACATCGGTGATTTCAGCAATGAGTGGAATGGTGACAAAGATGTCACCTAATGGCATATGAACTGTGAATTGTTGTGTGTTATGATTAACAGATGCATGATCCAATGTGTTGTAAAATGTGGTGACCAATTCAGGGCAATAGTAAGCATCATTGTCATTGTTATCATAAACTAAGGAATACCAATTCCACGCACGTATTAGATCTACAAATATATGCCCATATCCCCCTTGATCATTCAAAAGTGTAGAGAAATCCCTTTCCACAAACAAACTAGGGGCCATAAATAACAGTAAAAATTAGAGCAAAGGAACCAAGGGACAAGAGATCAAACCACCCCCGGATTTCGTGGGGGGAAATCGAAAGACAGGTGTGCAGAAGGCACCAGAGACAGCTTCGGGAAGAATGGGTCTGTTTCTGTCTCCAGGGAAAAAAAATCAGTCAACCTGAACTCTTCCGGCGCTCCTGAGGTGTCAGAACGGCGGCGGAGCTGCGGCAGGGCGCGGCGGATTAGATGAAACTAGGGAGTAGAATTTCGGTGGAGGTCGGCTGTTGAAGGAATATTTCAGATCTGAGTGGATGTTCTCGTTTGAGGGAGGAAGATAAGTGAAAAAGAGTATTTATAGGAGGGGAAAAATGGTTTCCAAATTTAACCCTAGGTCAAAGATGTATGTACAACCCTAGGAAAAGGAATTTGGAAATGAATGGAATCCTAGGGAAGAGAGAATCCTAGGAATTTGAAACTCTTTGAAGCACAAAAATCCCTAATTTTTTTTATTTATTTATTTTTTATTTATTATTTACAAAAAGTGTAAAAGAAAATTATTTACAAGTGTGGTCCCAAAATGATATTCAGGAAAATACACGGGAAACTGTACAGATGGAATTTGTCACAAATAAACTGGGTCACAAAGACCCAATTCATGAACTTCGTGTGACACAGAATCGGTGGTAAGAAATGGCTTTAGACGTTGTCCGTTCACAGTGAATATGTTGCCATTATTCGGGTCAAGAATCTCGATCGCACCGTGGGAAAAAACTTTGTGAACAATGAATGGCCCTGACCACCTGGTTCTCAATTTACCAGGGAAAAGGTGGAGTCTTGAATTGTATAACAGAACCTTTTATCCTACGACAAAAACCTTTCGGTGAATGGATTTATCGTGAAAAAGCTTGGTTCTGTGTTTAGTGATCCGAGCATTGTCATATACCTCGTTTCTCAGCTCTTCAAGCTCAGATAACTGCAACTTCCGTAGAACACCGGCTTTATCCAAATCCAAGTTCAGCTGCTTTAAAGCCCACATAGCTCGGTGTTCTAATTCAACAGGCAAGTGACAAGGTTTCCCAAATACAACTCGATATGGAGACATACCGAGGACAGTCTTGTAAGCGGTCCTGTATGCCCACAAGGCATCAGTGAGTTTGATGGACCAATCCTTACGGTTCTGTCCTACAGTTTTCTCCAAAATGAGTTTTATCTGTCTATTCGTGACTTCAACTTGCCCGTTGGTTTGAGGATGATAAGCCGTGGACAATTTGTGAGTAATAGAGTATTTTCGCATCAAAGCTTCAAAAGCCCTATTGCAGAAATGACTCCCATTATCGCTTATTATCGCACGGGGGGCTCCGAAGCGAGAGATGATGTTTTCTCTTAAAAACTTAATGACAACATGGGTGTCATTCGTCCGTGTTGGAATTGCTTCAGCCCACTTGAAAACATAATTTACGGCTACCAAAATGTATTGGTTACCGTAGGACAGAGGAAAGGGTCCCATAAAATCGATGCCCCAGAGGTCGAAAATTTCGACTTCCAAGATGGGTGTGAGGGGCATCATGTCTTTTTGTGTGATACGACCCGTCATTTGACACTTATCACAGAGCTTGCAGAAATTATATGCATCCTTAAAGAGAGTGGGCCAGTAGAATCCACTCTGAAGCACTTTCTCAGCAATTTTCCGTGGACTAAAATGTCCACTGCAAGCTAATTTGTGACAGAATGTCAAAACGCTCTGATGTTCATCCTCAGGAAGGCATCTACGTATGATTTGGTCAGGACAGTATTTGAATAAATATGGTTCATCCCAAAAGAAGAACCGCATTTGGCGCAGAAAACGGTATTTTTCTTGTCCTGACCAATGAGAAGGTATTCGCCTGGTAGCAAGGTAGTTCACTATATCAGCATACCAGGGCTCTCCACATATCTCAAAAATATGCTCGTCAGGAAAATCATCGTTAATCGGTATCTCTCTTTAGGTGCATTTGGGATTCTCGACAAATGATCTGCTACCACGTTCTCAACGCCCTTTTTATCTTTAATTTCCAAATCAAACTCTTGCAAAAGAAGTATCCATCGAATCAATCTTGCCTTAGCATCCTTCTTTTGCATCAAGTATTTTAGGGCGGAGTGATCAGTGAAAATAATAGTTCTGGACCCTAGCAGATATTGATGAAATTTCTCCAACGCAAAGACAACCGCTAAAAATTCCTTTTCAGTAGTTGTGTAGTTGAGTTGGGCATCATTCAGCGTTCTGCTAGCATAATAGATTACGTGTTGCCTATTATCAATACGCTGCCCTAAAACAGCGCCTATAGCAAAGTCAGAGGCATCACACATAATCTCAAAAGGCTTGGTCCAATCTGGTGCAGATATGATCGGTGCAGAGACAAGTCTACTTTTAAGCTCCTTCCATGATTTTTGACATCCTCATCAAATATGAAGGGTACATCCTTTCCTAAGAGATTTGTCAAGGGTCTTGCAATATTGCTAAACCCTTGAATAAATCGCCTATAGAAACCGGCGTGCCCTAAAAATGATCTAATGTCTTTTAAGCATGTCGGTTCAGTGAGCTTCGTTACGACTTCCACTTTGGACTTGTCTACCTCGATTCCTATTCTTGATACCTTGTGCCCAAGTACGATTCCTTGCTTGACCATAAAATGACACTTTTCCCAATTAAGTGTCAAGTTTTTCTCCATACAACGTTGTAAAACTAGCTTCAGATGGTACAAGCATTGCTCAAAGGAATCCCCATAGATCGAAAAATCATCCATAAAAATTTTCAAAAATTTCTCCACCATGTCCGAAAAGAGGCTCAACATGCAACGTTGAAACGTTGCAGGAGCATTGCAAAGACCGAAGGGCATCCTTCGGTAAGCAAATGTTCCAAAGGGACAGGTGAAGGTAGTCTTATCTTGGTCCTCGGGAGCAATTGGGATCTGATTATATCCTGAATATCCATCCAGGAAACAATAGTACTCGTGTCCCGCCAATCTCTCCAGCATTTGATCGATGAATGGAAGAGGAAAGGGGTCTTTACGTGTGGCGGTGTTCAACTTCCTATAATCAATACAAACTCGAATCTTCGTTGGAAGACGTGTTTGTATCAATTCTTTATTCTCATTCTCCACCACAGTAAATCCAGCTTTCTTAGGCACAGCGTGAACTGGACTTACCCATTGACTATCAGATATGGGATAGATAATCCCATTGTCTAATAGTTTCAATATCTCAGATCTAACAGCTTCTCGCATAATAGGGTTAAGTCTACGCTGTGGGTCTCGTTTAGGCTTAGCATCTTCCGTCAAGTGAATCCTATGTTGGACAATGGCAGGACTAATCCCCTTGATATCAGCCATGGTCCAACCAATGGCCTCTCTATTTTTCCTTAACACAGTCAGAAGGTCCTCTTCTTGTTGTTCAGTAAGATTGGATGCGATGATTATAGGAAAAGATTCCTTCTCATCCAAGTACTTGTACTTGAGATGATCGGGAAGAGCCTTAAGCTCAGAAGAAGGTACCGGATCTATCACAGGTTGCTCATGGTGCAAGGGGAGAATAGGGGTGGAATTAATGGTCCGTTTAACATTTGATCCAACAATCTGATCCAGGTTGAAGTCATCCGACTCCAACTCAAACTCCTCTTCAGACTCATACTCAATTTCCTCCACATGTTCACTGGTCAATCCCTCAATCAAGTTCACTTCAAAAGAATCATTGTCCACATCCCTTTGCTGCTTCCCCAGATGGAAGACATTCACCTCTTTCGTCATATCTCCGAACGTTAACCGCATTGATCCATTTCGGCAGTTGATTATTGTGTTCACGGTGGCTAAGAAAGGACGTCCGAGAATGACAGGTGTTTACGCTCTGTGATTTTGTACGGGCTGTGTTTCAAGAACAACAAAGTCTACGGGGTAAATGAATTCCCCGACCCGTATCAAAACATCTGTAATTTCCCCCTTGGGAATCTTTACAGAGCGGTCAGCCAATTGAATAGTCATCTGGGTAGGACGAAGGTTGCCTAACCCTAACTGCTGATAGACGGAAAAGGGGAGAAGATTGATGCTCGCGCCCAAGTCAAGCAAAGCCCTATTTATGGTGGTCTGCCCTATGATACAAGAAATAGTAGGGCTCCCTGGATCTTTGTACTTCACAGGGATAGGACCATTGAGCAGTTCACTTATGTTGGAAGCCAAAAAGACTTTTTTAGGGACATTTGCTTTTCTCTTTTTAGTACACATTTCTTTCAGAAACTTGGCGTAGGATGGGACTTGTTGAATGGCATCTAAGAGAGGGACATTGATTTGTACTTGGTTGAATATCTCTCTTATCTTCTCCATGTGAGCATTCATCTTATGATTTGTGAGCCTATTTGGGAATGGGACAACAGGCTTATATGTTTGCTCATCAACTTTCTGTTTTCCTTTAGACTGGGAAGTGGATGGTTGTGTGCTTGATGAAGGATTATCTTGCAAAGGCTGGATTGGAACAGAAAGTGGTGGCATTGGTACAAATTTGGGAGACTGATTTGAAATCTTGTTATCTACATGCTTTCCAGATCTAAGGATTTGAATGGCTTGGCATTGGCTGGGTCCCAAGTCTTCAACTTCGTGCAGAGGAAAATGGGCTTTGGGATTGGGCACAGGTTGGCTAGGTAGCATTCCTTTTTGTCTTTCAGTCAAAGAGTTAGCCAGCTGCCCTATTTGAATTTGCAATTTGTTCATGTCCTGCTGCTGATTGTTCATCATTGAAGCTTGGTTCTTAGATAAGGTCTCTATCATTTTCTCCAAATTAGAAATTCTTTTGTCTGAAGGATTGGGTGGTAGATGCTGAAACTGGGGCTGAAAGTTTCCTTGGTATGGCACAGGATTTTGATATGACTGGAATCTGGGTGGACTCTGGTATGAATGAACATTTGGTGAGTTCTGGTGGTAAGTCGGTAGATGAGACTGAGCAGGGTATTGTTGTGGGAATGGTTGTCTCGGCTGCTCAGGGCCAGACTGACTCCAAGAGAAATTCGGATGGTTTCGCCATCCCGGATTATAGGTTTTGGAGTAAGGATTGTAAGCGGGTCTGGTGTACGCGGCATTCGTACTCTCCTGAAACATTTGAGTTTGATAAACTGGACACTCCTCAAACAGATGATCTGATCATGGCAGTAGGTGCAACCCGGATTAACAACAGGTGATGGGTTGACCTGATTCACAGCAGAGTTTTCCCTGGACTCTAGCAACTCAATCCTCTTCATCAACTGTGTGATCTTAGCTTCTGCAGCTATTGAGGATCCTATGGAATGTAAACCAGTTCTGGAATTTGTGGGTGTAGGTTTCTCAGTACATGATTCCCACTGGACTGTCTTTTCAGCTAATGCCTCAAAAAGATCCCAACCCTGATCTTCATCCTTCTTTAAGAATTCTCCTTGACACATGGTTTCAAGGAGCGTCTTAGTCTGATAATCAAGCCCATCATAGATAATCTGGCACTGGCGCCATTTTTCTATACCGTGATGGGGACACAGGGCTACTAGGTCTTTGAAGCGCTCAAAATACTTCCAAAACGGTTCATTGGCTTCTTGTTTGAATTGCATTATATTCTTCCTCATAAGGGCTGTCTTATGGATAGGATAAAACTTTTTAAGAAAGACCTTAACGAAATCATCCCAAGAAGAAATTGAGCTAACTGGGAGATTATAAAGCCACTTCTTAGCGATATCCTTAAGTGCAAAAGGTATAAACCTAAGTCTGACAGCATCCTCGGTTAACTGGGAAATTCTCATCATAAGGCATACTTCTTCAAACTCTCGGATGAAGAAGTACGCATCCTCAGATTCAAGGCCATGGAATCGTGGAAGTGTGTTTATGAACTGGGGCTTCAACTCAAAGTTATTTCCATTTGTGTTTGGGAGGAGAATGCACGATGGAAGTGATGTGCGAATCGGATAGAACTTGTCTTGCAACGAAACGTTGGTGGTCATGATTGTGTCGAGTGGTGGTGTATGTGGCAGTGTAGAAGTTCTTACAAGCCTAGCAGAATTCGGATATCGATACCACTCTTGCATACAATTACACAATCAACGTGCACCTTTCACACAGGCGGAAAATGAAAAAATAACAATCAAGAAAAAAGAAAAAAAAATCAATCCAAGCTTTCTAGGTTTCCTGGATCTAGACGACTCCTAACTTTAGATCGTCCACAGGAGGTTCGGTGTAGACTTTGACTATAAGCAAATCAGCCAGGGAAGGGTAAGGTTGGTGGGAGGTTTTCCGTCAGAGACGTTCCTTAATTAAGTAACCAGCAACCTTCGGGCTTTCGGCCCTCAACCCCTTTCCTAGACACTGATTTTACAAAAGTCACTTTCCAACACTTTTCCCCCTTAGGATAATCTCCTAAGTGAGTTCGGATGTCCCTAGGGCCAACGTCTAGCAATTTTTATTTAGAAGCTTAGGATTGTGAGTGCGTGGGAAAATGATTTGTGGGCTAAGGAAAGGGTGATAAAATCCCCACCTTATCTTTCTTATGGGTTATGCCCTTAAAGTTGATTTGTGCAAGTGTACAATATAACAAACAAGGTTCACTCAAAGCGTAATTAAATCAAGCAAAGAGTGATTCCTAGTCTATATGCTATGCTTACGTACCTTGCCTCCAGCACTCTTCAACAGTAAAAGTAAAGGAATTGAAAGACACGTGCCTAGAATGCAAATGTCTAAACAATTTTTTAACTTTTCAACTAATTTTTTTACTGTTGATTATTAGCAGGTAATAGGTGAAGAAAATAAGATTTTATGTATTGCAGCAGCAGTATTTTGCAGAGAAGCAAGCCCTGCAGAAAAGTGGTCAGTAGTCAACTCCTCCTTGCCGCAGAACTGCGGCTTTTGCTGTGGGAATGCGGCAAGTCAGAGGGCAACTGGTCTCTGCTTTCGAGAGCAGAGGCCCAGAGCCGCTTATATGTATTCTGCAATGCAAATTTTCCTGTTTTCTTCACCTGTAACCTGTAACAGAGAAGAAGATTCGTTTAGTTCTTCACTTTTAACCAAAAACCGTTGCTCTCCCCGGCAACGGCGCCAAAAATTTGATTGGGAAAGAGTAATGTAGAGTTATTACACAAGTATTCAATTAAAGAAGAAAGGTTTAGAGTTAACCTTGGTGCTTGTTTACTCCACAAATGTATTCAAAGATCAATATACCCTTTCCAATCTCCGCTATAGCAATGGCTATACCGGGTCGATTCTCCGGGAGAGCTAGCGATAGAAGCGTTACGGTATGGAGTGAAGAAATGAAAAACGAAATGTCTTCTATGTATTTACACAAATGCAAGAAGCAACATGAAAAGAAGTGATGTATTTGTGCATTATGGAAAAAGAAATCAAAAGAACTTGGATGAAGTGTGTTGCAAAGAAAGAAAAGCTAGTAAAGAAAGTGTTGGAAAACTTTGGATAAGAAAATACATGGCTAGCTAACTTTACCTCATTGCTAACTTACTAAACTCAATGGTGATGCTATATTGCCTCATGTTGATTCATTGGCAATAGGAATAACTTGCTTGTTTGTTCAAGTGTTTTACCGTTATGGAGATGAGTGTTCTCTTGTTCTTAGCTTGAAGCCTTATATGAATTCATTGGCTCTCTAGATAGATGTTCAATGATGAACTCTAGGATAGGTACTCAAAGATGCTAAGTTCGAAGAATCAACATTCATTCAAACATTCAAGACATAACAACAAATTAGCTTGAAGTAGAGAAGTTATTCTTACAAGTAGCATATGTAGGTGATCCATCTCCATGTTCCATCAAAGGCACTTGTTCTAGACAAGGCTCTAAATGAGGCACACATGAGTCATATGGAGTATGAACAAGCAATTGCCAAGGGAAAGCAACTCTACTTCCTTGGTAAGTAAAAGAAATATCACAATGCAAGTATAAAGATAAGCATCATCCAAAGAGATAGAAGTTAGCTAGGTAAGTTCTTAGCTAGCCATGCAATAGAGATTTAGCTATCCATTACACTAGAAATAAAGCAACTATTCATGATGTAAAGCAATAGAACTAAAGCAAATGAAATAGCACTAGAATGAAAGCAAGAAATTAAAGCAAAGTAAAGTAAAGCATACTAGAGATTGCAAAGAGATGAATGGAGCTCTTTTGATAAATCCTTGCTTACAAGAATGTCACTTTCTTGATACAAGCTTTCAAACAGCACTCTCTCTCTCTCACTTTGTCAAAATCTCTAGGAGGAAGAAGATGAAGACTAAAAACCTAGGAGAATAACAAAATACAAGAATTTCTCCTATTTTCTTCTCTCTCTTCTCTGTTGCACTCACGCAGACTCTGGTCCTCTATTTATAGCCCTCAGTGAGAAGCCTCTAGAGCTCAGATCGTTGGAGAAAAATCTGGGGCTCAACGGCCCAGATCCTGCCGCGCGCGCGCGGCAAGGCGCGGCCATTTGGAAACGGTTGGCTAACAACTTTCTGTTGTGAAGTTGTTACAAGTTTGTTAGCCACGTGGCTTTCTAGAACGTTGAGTTGGCGCGTGGATCTCCTTTGATTCTGAATTCAAACTTGGGCTCTTTTGGGCTTTGGATTAAATCTCTTTAATTATTGCTAATTAAAGAGATTTTGGGCTTTTTCTCTTTTAAGTTGTGGACCTGCAAAAATAGAGAGAAAAGGATTAAAAATCACATTTTTATATACAATATGCATGGTATGGAAGCGGTAAAATATGCAAATATGTATAACAATCACTTATAATCCCAGCTCTAATGGCTTGGTGGAAGCATTCAACACGACAATCATTAAGTTACTCAAAAAGTTCGTTTCCTCGAATAAGCGAGATTAGAATGAGAAGCTTAGTGAATGTCTTTGGGCCTACCAAACCACGGTTCGGACCCCCACAGGCAATACGCCTTTTCCCCTGGTGTATGAGTGCGAAGCAGTCATATCATTAGAAATCTAGATGCCATCATTACCAGTCGCTCTGATCACTAAGATCACATCAGAGGACAATGTTCGGTTGCGTCTTCAAGAGCTCGAAGCCCTAGATGAGAAACGGTTACAAGCTCAGCAACACATTGAGTTGTATCAAGCTCGGATCTCAAAAGCCTTCAATAAGAAGGTCAAATAAAGAGTCTTTCAGAAAGGAGATTTGGTTTTAGCCGTCAGATGACCGATGATCAAGACGCACAAGATCAAAGGTAAATTTCAGCCCAAATGGGAAGGACCGTTTGAAATAGAAACAGTCTATTCAAATGGAGTATATCACCTTATGACTTCAGATGGTGATTTACTCATGATGCCGATCAACGGCAGGTTCTTAAAGAAATATTATCCTTGATAAGGATCCATCTCATGATCAAGTTAACATTACACCTCTGATCAAGACCTTCAAATTCGAGATATGCAGAAGGAGCGCCCCTCTCTTTCTCTAAACGAGATCATACGACCGTAAACCAGTATAGAGCCGATCGTACACTGGTTGTCTCAAAGAAGAATCAAGGTTACAAAAATAGTAATCAAATAATCTGACACCTCTAACGGTTAAGGATAAAGGAAAATGTTGGCTTTTAAGCCCAACATAAGTCCTTGACAACTCATCATGCTGAGGGGAATAGCATGGCTAGCCCAACTCAAACGGTAGTTGGTAAAGGCATATCAAATCCGTTGACAGCTGAAGATTTGCTAAAAATTCTAAGGGACCTGTTCCCATTTGATTCCCTTACAAAAATCACTTACCAATTTTCATCCATGGAATGGTAAGACCACATATAAAGAACGTCAAATCCCCACGAAGTTCTTTTTGTCACGTTAACAATCACCTCTGACATATGATCTTTTATGGGATTCATTTTCTAGCTCCCCAGCGAGTTTCTGAGTACCACTCAGTCTTTAGTGGACTTTTCTTTTTGTCAATTTAACATTACACCTCTGACAAATTGCATTACGAATACCCACGAAGTTCTTTTTGTCATGTTAACATTACACCTCTGACATATGATCTTTTATGGGATTCACTTCCTAGCTCCCCAGCGAGTTTCTGAGTCCCACTCAGTCTTTAGTGGACTTTTCTTTTTGTCAAGTTAACATTACACCTCTGACAAATTGCTTTACGAATTCTCATGAAGTAATTTTTTGTTATGTTAACATTACACCTCTGACATATGATCTTTTATGAGATTCACTTTCTAGCTCCCCAGCGAGTTTCTGAGTCCCACTCTGTCTTTAGTGAACTTTTATTTTTGTCAAGTTAACATTACACCTCTGACAAATTGTTTTACGAATTCCCACGAAGTTCTTTTTTGTCACATTAACATTACACCTCTGACATATGATCTTTTATGGGATTCACTTCCTAGCTCCCCAGCGAGATTCTGAGTCCCACTCAGTTTTTAGTGGACTTTTCATTTTGTCAAGTTAACATTACACCTCTGACAAATTGCTTTACGAATTCTCACTAAGTTCTTTTTGTCATGTTAACATTACACCTCTGACATATGATCTTTTATGGGATTCACTTCCTAGCCCCCAGCGAGTTTCTGAGTCCCACTCAGTCTTTAGTGGACTTTTCTTTTTATCAAGTTAACATTGCACCTCTGACAAATTGCTTTACGAATTCCCACGAAGTTCTTTTTGTCACATTAACATTACACCTCTGACATATGATCTTTTATAGGATTCATTTCCTAGCTCCCCAGCGAGTTTCTGAGTCCCACTCAGTCTTTAGTGGACTTTTCTTTTTGTCAAGTTAACATTACACCTCTGACAAATTGCTTTACGAATTCCCATGAAGTTCTTTTTGTCACGTTAACATTACACCTCTGACATATGATCTTTTAGGATTCACTTCCTAGCTCCCCAGCGAGTTTCTAAGTCCCACTCAGTCTTTAGTGGACTTTTCTTTTTGTCAAGTTAACATTGCACCTCTGACAAAATGCTTTACGAATTCCCATGAAGTTCTTTTTGTCACGTTAACATTACACCTCTGACATATGATCTTTTATGGGATTCATTTCCTAGCTCCCCAGCGAGTTTCTGAGTCCCACTCAGTCTTTAGTGGACTTTTCTTTTTGTCAAATTAACATTATACCTTTGACAAATTGCTTTATGAATTCCCATGAAGTTCTTTTTGTCACGTTAACATTACACCTCTAATATATGATCTTTTATGGTCACTTCCTAGCTCCCAATGAGTTTCTGAGTCCCACCAGTCTTTAGTGGACTTTTCTTTTTATCAAGTTAACATTACACCTCTGACAAATTGCTTTCTAAATTCTCACGAAGTTCTTTTTGTCACGTTAACATTACACCTCTGATATATGATCTTTTATGGGATTCACTTCCTAGCTCCCCAACGAGTTTCTGAGTCCCACTCAGTCTTTAGTGAACTTTTCTTTTTGTCAAGTTAACATTACACCTCTGACAAATTGTTTTACGAATTCCCACGAAGTTCTTTTTGTCACGTTAACATTACACCTCTGACATATGATCTTTTATGAGATTCACTTCCTAGCTCCCAGCGAGTTTCTGAGTCCCACTCAGTCTTTTTGTGGACTTTTCTTTTTGTCAAGTTAACATTACACCTCTTACAAATTGCTTTACGAATTCCCACAAAGTTCTTTTTGTCACGTTAACATTACACCTCTGACATATGATCTTTTATGGGATTCACTTCCTAACTCCCCAGTGAGTTTCTGAGTCCCACTCAGTCTTTTGTGGACTTTTCTTTTTGTCAAGTTAACATTACACCTCTGACAAATTGCTTTACGAATTCCCACGAAGTTCTTTTTGTCACGTTAACATTACACCTCTGACATATGATCTTTTTTGGGATTCACTTCCTAGCTCCCTGGCAAGTTTCTGAGTCCCACTCAGTCTTTAGTGGACTTTTCTGGTTGTCATGTTAACAATATACATCTGACAATTCCTTCCAAATCTCATACAAATTTTAAGCTTAGTGGCTTCTCAATCGGTTACGTCCCTACAACCTCTGAACTGACAGATAGCCAAGTCTCATCTTTTAGTCTAGTAAGGACTATTTTCTCAAAAGTGTGACTGACTCTCTCAGCTTATCACTGCTAATTGGATTAGTTATATCATTATTCTATTTCCTGTTGAGGACTGCAATACAACTTGAAAGCAGGCATTGAAAATTCAAAAGATAAAATAAGTTGGAAATGCAATAAGGGAGTCAAATAAAATCACTTTTTATTGATTTCAAAAGAGGGATACATGATGCACAGATTACAAGCTACGACGGCGCTTCATAAGACTTGATCCGTTCTTCAAGAATGGCCAGCCTAGTCTCCTCTCTTCAGCAACCCTGATAAGCACCTGCGACCTCAACTCAGCCTCATTAAAGCTCGCCATTTGGGATAAGCGAGCCTCAATTTCAGCCAAAGTTGCCCTCTGTGCTAGCTCCTACCGCAGGACTTCATCATTTTGAGCCTTAAGCCTTTCATGCCGAGCAATCTCTTCAAAGACACACCGGTTCAGCCTTGGACAAAAGAAGATTAGCCTTCCTGATCATTTCCTTGGCCTTTTCAATTTTATCCTCAGCGTCAAGAAGAGAACTGCTAGAAGCGTCTATGGCATCCCCGAGCTCTACTTTTCTTGTCTCCAAGGATTTCAAGTCAGAAGAAATTGCCTTAGCGGCTTCTTGAGCGGCGAGATGAGCTTCATGCATTTGAGCAGTAAGGTGCGCAAGCTGTTCGTTAACTGAAGACTCCAGATCTGAATGGCTAAGACAGTGCCATTCGTCCACATCCCTCTTGAGTCTGTCCACTAGAAGCTCCAATGTGGCGGCCTGGTTATCCCCTCCAACGTCTCGGATGTTGTCAATGCTTCGGGAGAGGACCACCTTTAAAGTAGAAAATGAGGTAGTCGAGCCCTTCAAGACCAAAGCAATGGAACGCTTTAAGCCCTTATAAAAGCTGTCGACTAACTCAGTCACGAATTCGTTCTCGGCCTCAACTATGCCCGGTGAACGAGCAACTTCTGAAGACAAAGCTTCCACCGGTTTCACTGACATTACTATGGAAGGAATAATAGAAGCACTGGCTGGAAAAATATGAGGGATCGTCGGTGATCTCGGAGGAGTCCTCATTGAAGCCAGTACACTAGCCACAACCGAAGTAGGCTAGTGACTATTTCTGGGAGAGCTGGCTCGACCACCAGTGTTGAAAAAGTAGGACTGGTAATCACCTTCAGCTCCGCGCTAGGCAAGATAGGCGGCACTGACGAAACCAATAGCATTTCACTTACCAAGGTGGATGGAGGTAAGATTAGCTCCATAACCAGTGTCCCCTCAGCCTCTCCTCTTCCGGTCGACTCAAGATGATAAGTAGGCAGGTCATGATACAAGACATCTAACTCAGCAGTGTCCACCGTGGTTGAAGTACTTGCTTCACCCCTGACCCCTTCACGAAGACTGGCTGGTTCCCTCAAAGACGATTTACCCAAAAGTGGAACACCTGTATCATGATCAGACTTTATTTAAGCAAGGCATAATAAATAGCAGGGGTCAAAAGGTTAAGGCATTACCAAAGGACGATGTCGCCTCAATCTCCTTGGCAGCAGTTTCTTTCCAAACCTCCTCAATGGCTGCATCAGTCCCCTCAGGCTCCATTGGGAAATCTTTGGCAGAATCAACCCGAACGGCCGGCCCACCTTCACTCGCTGAACCCTCTGTGGTCCACCCAAAAGAACTGGAAGTTAGGGGACTTCCTTTTGAGGTCCCAACACCTGAAGGACCTACATCGACCGCATCGCCTCCAGATTCTTTCGGGACGGCGAAATAGCTAGCCTCGTCACCTTCTCTATAAGTGAACAAGGGATCATAATGCTCCCCCTGTTCTCTCGCAGACCCAGCTCTCGAGTGTCTCACCGCCTCAGTTCCTGAGTTATGAAGTAAATAGTGAGCTGTATGGAACACATAAGAAGTATATTACAAGAACGGAGCTTATCTTACTCGGGTCCGGGACAGCTTTACCAATGGTCTACTTAGGAGCCAACAGCTTAATGACTAATGGGGCAGGAGGAGAATGTACTACAGATGATTCGCCCTCTACAATAACAGTAGGAGCGTAATGACGAGGCTTCTTCACTACCCTCTTCCTGCGAGATCTGCCTTCCCGCTTTCGCTTGAAGTGCACGTCAGAATCTTCTTCCTCCACTTCTTCCGCATCAACATGTTCCACGGGGGCCATGCCTTCCCCACCAGAAGCGGCTGCTGGAGTTTCAGCGCCTGTATCCCTTTGAAAGCGGGGACTTCCTGCATCCGAGGCTTCGCTATCATCAACAGCAATGAATTCCTCGAGGCCTGGAACGCGGACCCTCTTACCCTCGCTCTTCTCAGTGACCTTCCGCTTCAACCGCTGAGAGATCAACTTCACACCAAAGGAATTAATAGAAAACCTAGTTGGCGTGGAGTTCGAAGTTCTATATCACTAGTAGAATCCCAGGGTTGTCAGAAGGTTCGGAGTCCTTAGCGGCATACACAGTCGCGCCTCAGTACAGCCAACAATGTAGAACCGCCAGGCACGAGCTCCATCGATGAGGCTCCCCATAAAGGCCAGACTGTTGTTCGGATTGCCTACATACAGTTGGTCATACCCAAACTGACGGGCAAACCAACTCGGAACATAGGGCTCCAGGTAACAAGTGTCCCCGCTTCTATACAACAAGTGGGATGGTCGGATGCTAACCAGCCATTCAAAGACTCCCCGACTCAATGACGTCCGCCCTTCCCCTACATCCTTGAATTCTTTTCACCATAGCATGTATCACGAATGCAGGGAAAGAACCGAAAAAGGCTGTAGACATTATGACGGTACAGCAGTTTGTGGACCCCAGCCACATAAGTCCGTGGCCACGAACACCCCTCGAATCGACGAAGAAGCGCCATTCGAACACTTTCTGGGGGCTCCTTACCAGCCTGGATCATGGAGGGGCAGTGAAGGGCAAGCTATGCCATCAAATAAGTATATGGTAAACCAATTCTGGGGTTTGGTCCGTCGCGAGGCAAGATAGTCCCTTTTGTTGGCCCAAAGGCCCTTCACTCTAGTTTTGATGATGATCAACTCATGTAGTTATGTTTACTAATGATCTTGTGTTTAATTAGTGACAGATTTGTTATCAAGATCTTAGTAGGTGTGGAGCTTCAACAAAGGTTTTAAGACAACTTTTGGAGCTAGCACCAGTTGATTCATGAGCCTATGCATCAAGAACACATCAAGTACTCAAGAGGAGTCGAGCTCGTTGGATTGCATTTGGACCAAGTCAAGATGATGAGAAGACTTCAAGGGAAGACTTCAAGATCAAGACTTGTGTCTAGGTATAAGATTTTTGTTTTTAGATAAAATGTAAAGGATAGAATAGTTGATGGATTGCTCAAGTATATATCACACACACACTCTTGATTTAGTTGTCTTTTCATAAAAGAATTTTCATATTTAGAAAAGACTTTCATTTTGAAAAAAAAAATAATACCTTTTGGTTTTTGGAATTTCTTATATGCATATCTTTTATCCAAAACCAAGTTTAAAGCTTAATGTCAAAAACATAGATATTTCACCATGTTTGTGTAGTGGATCATATCCATGCACACTATGCTTTAAAAGTTGTTTAAATATCTTGTTTTTGTATTTGGAGAAGTTTGGAAAACATGTTTTAGAAAAATACAAGTTTTCTATTGAGCCAATATTTCCATATTACAAAAATAGTCCAAATCTTTTATAACATGCCTTGATTTTGTGCAAGCATGTTTGTTTATCAAAGTATATTGGTAAAACTATTTTTGTAGATTTTTAAGTATTTTATGGGATTTTATTTGAGCCAAAAAGACAAACTTTTTAATCCCAGATTTCTGTTTTCTGGCTTCAGCAAGTCGACTGTATAGTCGACTATACCTGAAGTCGGTCGACCGGCTCGGTCGACCGACGTGCACGGACGTGTACGCCTTGACTTGGCAGATGGCCGGTCTGCCGACACTGTCGACCGGAACTGAGAGCAGTGCTCTCTGTTCTTTTGGGTCGACCGGGCGGTCCACCGGAGGCTCCAACAGTCGGATTCTTGACCGTTGGCGGTCGACCGGGCGGTCGACCGACAGGTCTGACAGACCCCAACGGTTAGTTTTTGACAGCCTATAAATTTGGGGGTTTGGTCATTGTTTTTCAACAAGATTTTGGAGAAGTTTTAGAGCCAGTTTTTCCTACTCTTTTCAGAGGTTTTTCTCCACAAATTTGAGAGCAAATATTTCCTATCAAAAGGGGAGTTTTATTAAGAGTGTTTAAAAGAGATTCTTGAGTTTTCCTCCACTATTCTCTTTCTTATTTTTCTCACACAAACACTTGAGCATCCATTGAGCTATTCATTCTATAGGAGTGTTTTCGTGAGAGGATTTTAGGTGATCAAGTGTTTAGATCACCAAGAGATCTTTTCTTTGCTTCCTTGAGAAGGCGGACGTGTGTGTTCACAATTGTTTCAGGTCCTAGTGTGGACTCGGTTGTTTCGGGTTCGGGTGCGAACTCCTTGTTAGAGGTGCGGCCTCGGCGAGCCGGTGGGCTTGCGGTGTGTACGGGCTAGAGAGTCCGAGAGTTGTAGGTGTTGCGGCACCAGGTGATCCATTGGGATCGAGTATAGTGGAAATCCTTCGTGTGTCGAAAGCGGGGATGTAGAGCAAGTGTGCTCGAACCTCGAAACAAATCCCTTGTGTTTGCGATTGCTCACTCTCTCTCTCTATCTCTTGTTTATATCTTGCATGTTTTTATTGTGCTTATCCTTACATGCTTGATATTCATATTGTGCTTAATTGATATACATGCTTGGTTTGTTTGCTAACACTTGTATCAACCAAGAGAGCCAACGCGGCACCTGATTAGTCTCTAATTTTGCATAATTGTCATCACATTCTCACATTTATTTAATAATAAATTCTGCTAATAATACCTTGCTTGCTTGATCTTAGGTCAATGGTGTTCAAATGAAGAAGAAGACCCAAATCACCATTTATTTGGTGATTAAAGGGGTATTAAAATAGCTATTGACCTAAAAAGCTGGTTCTGTCAAAACCAGGGGCGCCAAACCAGAAACCGGCAACTTTATCCGACAGGGCGACAACCAGACAACGCACGACAGGCGGCGCCGCGCGCGCCGCAAAGGTATTGCCGCGGAAACGCGGCTTTTGCCGCGTTTCCGCGGCAATACGGCGGAGCCACGCGCGCCGTTTGCGGTCACTTCTTGTCCCCTGCGTCCCCCGTTCCTCTGAAGCTATAAATACCCCCTGGGGTTCTTGACTGAGGAGAATGCAGAGTAGAGGCAAGTTTAGGAGTAGTTTTGATTTCCATGTTGTAATTTAGTTTAGGTTAGGTTAGTTTCTCTTCTTCTTCCTCATTGTATATTTCCATTTTTTAGATCTTGTATTAGGAGAAGGAGTGATTCATGAGTGGAATGTAAGAGTACTTGTAGTAGAAGGTGACAAGCTATGAAGGTGCTCTCTTTACCTCTCTTTGTTTTCTATCTAACTTCTTTTACATGTGTAACTAGTTTTTCCCTCATGGCTCTAACTACTAACCATCTAACTAGTCTTACTTCTTTATGATAATCCACATGAATCTAATAGCCTCACTTTGGCCTTGCTCTTGCAAGAGCCATTGATGGCTCATGATGATGGATCTAACACTCTAACTTCCTAACCGCTAACAAGCTAACATTACTTTACTTCATGCTTGCTCTTATGGGTTTGGATGATCTAAGTGTAGCTTGTACTTGTTATGTTGTGTTGGGTTGTAAAGAGTTACATATGGGCCATGCTTTGAATCGCTCTTGAACCAAGGACTAGTGATGGCCAATGATACGTGTGAGGCAACTATCACTAAGAGGTTAGCGTGTTGGTGGAGTCATTAGTAGTTAGTGCCGTGAGCTTTCTTTATTTTCCACTTATTTTAGAAATACAACAAAAATCACAAAGACATTCTTTTCAATGTTTCTCACTTCTTCGTATTTCACCGTAACTCTCTTTTCTTTTCTTTTCATTTTTTTAAAACTTTGAAGAAACTTTAACAAACACGTGAATCAGCCGGTAAAGCTTCTATCGCCTCCCGTCCTTGTGGATACGACCCGTATAGCCACTTTGCTACTACGGAAGAATCGCAAAAGCAGTAACTTCGACCCACATTTCCATCTTTTATTTTAGTACTTGCTTTTTACGCGATCAAATTTTGGCGCCGTTTAACCTATGACCTTGGATCACTTATATTTTCACAAAAATACTTTAAAATTTTTCTCTATTTCAAAATGAGTTTTCAAAAATACTAACTTTTGTTTTCTTTCTTTATGGATTTTGTGGGTGTAATCCGCTGAAAACCCTCAGGAGACCAAACTCCTCCTCTAAAGGGAACTTAGAGGTTTAACGGCTTGTTGCACATGCTCAGTGCAATCGCGTCACCTGCGAAAGTGGTGTAATAATTTCCTTAGGTTTTTTGTTTTGCTCGGGACGAGCAAAAGATAAGTGTGGGGGTGTGATTAGTCTCTAATTTTGCATAATTGTCATCACATTCTCACATTTATTTAATAATAAATTCTGCTAATAATACCTTGCTTGCTTGATCTTAGGTCAATGGTGTTCAAATGAAGAAGAAGACCCAAATCACCATTTATTTGGTGATTAAAGGGGTATTAAAATAGCTATTGACCTAAAAAGCTGGTTCTGTCAAAACCAGGGGCGCCAAACCAGAAACCGGCAACTTTATCCGACAGGGCGACAACCAGACAACGCACGACAGGCGGCGCCGCGCGCGCCGCAAAGGTATTGCCGCGGAAACGCGGCTTTTGCCGCGTTTCCGCGGCAATACGGCGGAGCCACGCGCGCCGTTTGCGGTCACTTCTTGTCCCCTGCGTCCCCCGTTCCTCTGAAGCTATAAATACCCCCCTGGGGTTCTTGACTGAGGAGAATGCAGAGTAGAGGCAAGTTTAGGAGTAGTTTTGATTTCCATGTTGTAATTTAGTTTAGGTTAGGTTAGTTTCTCTTCTTCTTCCTCATTGTATATTTCCATTTTTTAGATCTTGTATTAGGAGAAGGAGTGATTCATGAGTGGAATGTAAGAGTACTTGTAGTAGAAGGTGACAAGCTATGAAAGGTGCTCTCTTTACCTCTCTTTGTTTTCTATCTAACTTCTTTTACATGTGTAACTAGTTTTTCCCTCATGGCTCTAACTACTAACCATCTAACTAGTCTTACTTCTTTATGATAATCCACATGAATCTAATAGCCTCACTTTGGCCTTGCTCTTGCAAGAGCCATTGATGGCTCATGATGATGAATCTAACACTCTAACTTCCTAACTGCTAACAAGCTAACATTACTTTACTTCATGCTTGCTCTTATGGGTTTGGATGATCTAAGTGTAGCTTGTACTTGTTATGTTGTGTTGGGTTGTAAAGAGTTACATATGGGCCATGCTTTGAATCGCTCTTGAACCAAGGACTAGTGATGGCCAATGATACGTGTGAGGCAACTATCACTAAGAGGTTAGCGTGTTGGTGGAGTCATTAGTAGTTAGTGCCGTGAGCTTTCTTTATTTTCCACTTATTTTAGAAATACAACAAAAATCACAAAGACATTCTTTTCAATGTTTCTCACTTCTTCGTATTTCACCGTAACTCTCTTTTCTTTTCTTTTCATTTTTTTAAAACTTTGAAGAAACTTTAACAAACACGTGAATCAGCCGGTAAAGCTTCTATCGCCTCCCGTCCTTGTGGATACGACCCGTATAGCCACTTTGCTACTACGGAAGAATCGCAAAAGCAGTAACTTCGACCCACATTTCCATCTTTTATTTTAGTACTTGCTTTTTACGCAATCAGCACCTCAACACATTCAAGGGGAATCTAGAGGAGTTTGTCCAGAGCCTTTCACGGGGAATTCGGCAACACTCTTGTGTTATACGTGGTGTTTAGTGTAAGAGTTTAGTTTAGGTCATAATTGTTTTTAGCTTCCGCATTATTTGGCATTAAGTGACCATTAGATTAGCCATCACCTATTCACCCCCCCTCTAGGTGATTTACAATTGATATCAGAGCCAAGTGCTCTGATTTTAGGTCTTACAACCTAGAGTAAAAGATCCTCATTTTAGGCTAATCACGATATTTGTAAACACACCATGGACTTCATGTCACCACCCATGTTTGACATTCTTAACATTCATATATGGAAGGTGAAGATGTCCTTGTACCTCAAAGCCCTAGGTTATCATGTTTATCTTACCATCACTAATAATGATTATTGTTTATATGGTAAGAATATTGAGGCTAATGCAAAAGCCCTTAATGCTTTAAAGCCTACCCTAGATGATGTTTATTTATCTAGAGTTTCTAACTTTGATTCGGCTTTTGTAGTTTGGGATACCCTCATCTCCCTTGGCGAAAATGATCAATACTATGCGGGGAGCGACTCGGATGTTGGAAGCGACCCTTCCAATGTGTGCTACATGGTCCAAGGGGATAACCCCCTTGAGGTAACTACCGAATCCGAGGATGAGGACATGTCATATGATGAGCTTACCACTTTTTGTCAACAATTACTTGAGAAATATGACATGATTAAGAAAGAAAATAAAAATTTGAAAAAGAAATTTGATTGCATGCATATAGAACAAGATTCATTTAGAAACAAGATTGCATGCTTAGAAAAAGAAAAGGAAGATTTGAAAAATGAGAATGTTTCCTTATTTTCTAAATTGAATGATTTGTGTGAAGGAAACAATACTTTGAAAAATAAAATTGATTTGGTGGAAAAACAAAAAGAAGTTGTTTTTCAAGAAAACTCTTGTTTAAAAAGAAAAATTTGTGAAAAAGAAAAAGATTTTGTTTCGAAAAAGAAAAAGAAAAATGATTCTTTATCTCATCATGCCTTACATGCCACCACAAATGAGATAAATGTTTTGAAAAATAAAATGGATTGTTTGAGTTCAACTTTGAACTCTTGTGCATTCAACCATTCTAGATTGGAGTCTTTGTTTTCAAAGAAACAAACTCCACACATTCATGCGCATCATCCTCATCGTGCATATCCTTATATTGCACGCCATGATCACACTCCTACACATAAGCATCCTAAGGTGTACACATATACACATTGTGACCGCAAAGGCCATTTAGCAAAGTTTTGTTTTGACAAGTTGCATCATTTTAATTTTGCTAATAATAAAAATGTTTGGGTGCCTTACAAAGCTAACCCCAAGGACCCAAAAGAAAATGGGTACCAAAACCCCCACCGTGTGTTTTTGATGTAGGTGAGGGCTCTCACACGACGTGAGAGGGATGGTGCCTTGATGGTGGGTGCACTTGAACTAAAAGGTCACATATTTGGAGCACCGCTATCAAGAGAGTTTTGGTGGGATGACCACCATGATTGGAGCTTTGGAGTTGGTAACAATCTCTAAACTCCCATTTTATTTATGTTCATGCTTGTTCATTCATGATATTTTTAGCATGATCATATTTTATTTGTTTTAAGTGCTTCATGTGGTAAATGAAAATCACCTAGAGGGGGGGTGAATAGGTGATGATGCTAATCAAAGGGCAATTTAAAAAATTAAAGCTACAACAATCACCAAGCAAGAGTCACAAGATGAATGCAAGCAAGTATGACAATGAATATGATGAGCAAGTAATAAGTGCAAGCAAAGTAGAGTAAGGAATGCAAGAATGTAAACCAATCGCAAACACAAGGATATGTTATCGAGGTTCGAGCACCCAGCTCTACTCCCCGCCTTCCCCAGAAGGATTCTAGCTACTTCTACTATCACAAAGATCTCAATTACAATGGAGTACCCAACTCCACAATCTCAGTACAAGTAATTTCCTTGGTAGTCAAAAGACCACAAACTCTCTCTTTCAAATATCTCTTCCCTTACAAAGGTCCTTAGAGAATATTGAGTAGGAATGAAGCTCTTTTGTGTGTAAGGAAAAGAAATTGAAATCAGAGAAAAACTTTTGAAAACCCTTCAGAAATTGAGAGAATTTAGCTCAAAAACCAAGAACTTTGAAAGCCTTAAACTTTTGAATTTTTAGCAATAATTGTTGTTGTTAACTAATCTCTCCCCAAACACCCCTATTTATAGGAGAGGGCTAGGGTTTAGGGATAAAACATATTTACTGATGTTTAGGAGGTAATTAGATCAAAATATATCCTTAAACGAATTTTTTAAACACAAAAGACAAAAATAAACAGCTCTTAAAAATCTGCCCGTTACTGTTCAAACGGCTACATCGGTCGACCGGGCCGATCGACCGGTAGTACAAAATTCCGACCGTTACAGGTTATCGGTCGACCGACCCGGTCGACTGATACAAACTGTGACTCAAAAATAAATATCGGTCGACTGCCCCGGTCGACCGACAGACATGCACACGGATACGTGCATTCTGCCAGGACCTCGGTCGACTGGTCCGGTCGACCGGACCAGCCTGACACAGACTCGGTCGACTGTCGGTAGACTGCCGGTCGACCGGATCAGGTCAGAAAACAAAATAAAGACAGAATTTTGAGAAGAAAAATATTTTTAACAAAACTATTTTAAACAGGAATTCAGTATGTAACATAAAAAGAAATTTGTAGAAGAAAGATTTTGTACTAAAATATTTTTGTATATTTTATAGGAAATAAACTAAGAAATAGTATATGCGCAAAAACGTGTGTGATTGAGCTTCAAACCTAATCTCTATTCTTTAACAAGCTATAAAACTAAAAATACAAAACCTAAGGACCTCTGAGCAATCTTCACGTCTTTGAGCCATCCAATGCCTTGCTAGTGCCTTCTCTTCTATGATCCTTCCTTGATGAGCAAATTGCCTTCCTTGCTTTGTGGAACTTAGAAGTTCTTGCAACAACTAAGCGAATGGTCTCTAAACATGGTACAAGACCTGAAACTCATCTTAGCAAACTTGTTAGTACCAAATAGCACTAATTTGGTTTGTCATCATCAAAACACAAAACAATTGGAGAGTGTAACCTCTTGGGCCAACAATCTCCCCCTTTTTGATGATGACAAAACAAATAGGCTATTAACAAAAATATAGGGTAGGAGAAAACTCCCCCTCAAATTATGCTATACATAAAACACAAGAATATGCTCTAGATACCAATAATTGAAATGATGCACCAATTATTGAAACCAATTAAAACAAATATATAAAACACAATATATAAAACACAAAAATTGCTCTTGATACCAAAATACCAAAAACAACTAAAACACAAGAATTTATTTAAAACACAAAAATTCATAAAACATATAAATTCATATGGAACCAAGACAAATATATAAAACACAATATATAAAACACAAAAATTGCTCTTGATACCAAAAATACCAAAAACAACTAAAACACAAGAATTTATTTAAAACACAAAAATTCATAAAACATATAAATTCATATGGAACCAAGACCAAATGAACTTATTTTTGTCCATGTAAACTTATTCTCCCCCTTTTTGTCATACATCAAAAAGGGTTATGAAAAACATGTTTATTCAATAATACAAACATTAAGTTCTCCACAAATAAACGAAAATCTAGCAAAATCAAGAGGTTTAGTGAAAATATCGGCTAGTTGTAAATCCGTGGAAACATAATCAATATCTATATCACCTTTCTCAAAATGATCTCTAAGAAAGTGATATCTAATCTCAATGTGCTTGGTCTTACTATGTTGATTTGCATTTTTGGTCATGTGTATAGTACTAGTATTATCACAAAATATTTTTATATGATCAAAGTGCAAATCAAAATCAAGGAGAGTATGTTTCATCCAAAGGACTTGTGCACAACAAGCCCCCGCGGCAACATACTCCGCCTCGGCGGTTGAGAGAGCTACGGAATTTTGTTTCCTAGAGGACCATGAAACAAGACAATTACCAAGAAATTGACATGTTCCACTAGTACTCTTTCTATCTACTCTACAACCCGCATAGTCGGCATCCGAATAACTAGTCATTGAAAAATCTATAGTTTTCGGATACCAAAGACCCATTCCAATAGTGCCCTTAATATAACGAATAATGCGTTTTACCGCAATAAGATGAGACTCTTTAGGACACGATTGAAATCTAGCACAAAGACACACACTAAACATGATATCCGGCCTACTTGCCGTCAAATATAAAAGACTTCCTATCATGCTTCTATATAATTTAATATCAACATTTTTACCTTGTTCGTCCTTATCAAGCTTGGTTGTAGTTGCCATTGGAGTGTTGCAAGCCTTTGATCCTTCAAGTCCAAACTTCTTTACTAGCTCCTTTGCGTACTTGGCTTGGTTAATGAAGGTTCCGTCTTGCAATTGCTTGATTTGGAGTCCAAGGAAGAAATTGAGCTCACCCATGGAAGACATTTCAAATTCTAGTTGCATTACTTTCTCAAAATCCTTGCATAAAAGCTCATTAGTAGATCCAAAAATTATATCATCAACATAAATTTGCACAATTAAAATATCATTATTAACATGCTTAGTAAAAAGAGTTGTGTCTACTTTGCCTTTAATAAAATCATTTGAAATGAGAAAACTAGAAAGTCTTTCATACCAAGCTCTTGGAGCTTGTTTCAATCCATACAAAGCTTTATCAAGTTTAAAAACAAAATCGGGATGAACATGATCAATAAAACCGGGAGGTTGAGCAACATAAACTTCTTCATTAATAAAACCATTCAAAAATGCACTTTTCACATCCATTTGAAAAAGTTTAAAATTTTTAAAACATGCAAAAGCTAGTGTCATCCGTATGGTTTCAAGCCGTGCTACGGGTGCAAAGGTCTCCTCAAAGTCAATTCCCTCAACTTGAGTGTAACCTTGGGCCACTAACCTAGCTTTATTCCTAATGACATTTCCGGACTCATCCATCTTGTTTCTAAAGATCCACTTAGTACCAATTATTGGTCTATCGTGGGGCTTAGGAACAAGGTGCCAAACTTGGTTGCGCTCAAATTGATTGAGTTCCTCTTGCATGGCAAGCAACCAATATGGGTCCGTCTCGGCTTCGAGAATGCCTTTGGGTTCAAAATGAGAAATGAAAGCAAAGTTACCACATAGGTCATGGAGTTTGGAGCGCGTTGTGACTCCTTTAGATGCATCACCCAAGATGAGCTCCTTAGGATGATTTGTAGCGTATCTCCAAGCTTTAGGAAGCGATTGAGTGCTTTCCTCCTTATCCTCTTGAACTTCACCAATAGGGTCTAGCTTTTCTTCTTGAGCGGGTGAGTCCTTCAAGGATAGTCTCTCCATGTCTTCACCTAATGGTTCAATCTCTACAACATTCTCAACAACCACATTAGATTCTTCAAATTTAACATGCATGGATTCTTCTATGGTAAGAGAAGATCTAATGAAAACTCTATATGCTTTGCTAGTAGAGGAATATCCAACAAAGATAGCCTCATAAGCCTTAGCATCAAATTTACCCAAATTATCCTTAGTATTTAAAACAAAACACTTGCATCCAAAAACTTTGAAATATGCAACATTAGGTTTTCTAGAATGATACATTTCAAAAGAAGTTTTTGAAGAATTTTTGCATAAATAAATACGATTCGATATATAGCATGCGGTGTTTACGGCCTCGGCCCATAAATATTTAGGGAGGTCGTACTCACTTATCATTGTCCTAGCCATCTCTTGAAGTGTTCTATTTTTCCTTTCTACAACTCCATTTTGTTGTGGAGTTCTAGGACAAGACGTTTCATGCTTAATTCCCTTTTCATCACAATAAGTCATGAAGAGTTGGTTAACAAACTCACCACCTCTATCACTCCTTATTCTCAAAATCGAAAAACCCTTTTCTTTTTCAACTCTTTTTCGAAAGATTTTAAAATGAGAAAAAGTTTGATCTTTATTTTGTAAAAAGAAAACCCAAGTAAAACGGGAGAAATCATCAACTAAAACAAATGCAAATCTACTTCCATTTAAACTCTTAGTTTTAGTTGGTCCAAAAAGATCCATATGAATTAATTCTAAAGGCCTAGTTGACATGATATCCTTGATTGGTTTAAAGGAAGACTTGGTTTGTTTCCCAAGTTGGCACGCACCACAAATGCGGTCTTTCTCAAAATTCAAGCAAGGTATACCCTTCACTAATTCCTTTGAATTAATCCTAGAAATATGATCAAAAGATGCATGTCCTAATCTTCTATGCCAAAGCCAAGAATTTTCATCAAAAGCATTCAAGCATATAGTAGAACAATCTAAATTAAGCATGTCAATAATATAAACATTATTATCACGAAAACCGGTGTGAATACAAACATCGGATTTAACATCAAAAATCTTGCAAGAAGTATCATCAAAAACAACTTTAAGTCCATGGTGACAAAGTTGGCTAATGCTAAGCAAATTATGTTTCAAACCATCAACTAAAACAACATTCTCAATAATAGGAGATGCACCAATTTGAATGTTACCTATACCGATGATAGTTCCTTTGGAGTCATCCCCGAAGGTGACGGTGCCACCTTCCATGTACCTTGATAGGGTTGTGAAGTTGTTGATGTCCCATGTCATGTGTCTTGAACAACCACTATCAAGGTACCACCGCTCCCTACGTCTTGGAGCTTTGGTGTGTACCTACATCAAACAATTTAAGACTTGATTTTGGTACCCACATTTTCTTGGGTCCTCTAGGGTTAGTGTCATGAACCCAAACAAGATTATTTGTTCTATTTAGTTGATCATAGCAAAACTTAGCTAAATGTCCATTTTTGCCACAATATGTGCATCTATACACTCTACCATATTTAAAAGCATAATGAGTGTGTGATTTGTGAGCATGGGCATTGTGAGCATGAACATGAGACGTGTTAGGTGTAGTGTGAGCATGAGGAATCTTAGCATGAGATGTGTGCTTTTTAGAAAATTTTTCTTCAAGTTTCTTAGTATTAAAGGCACAATCTTTTAAAACTTTTTCAAAATCATTCATTTTTTATTTAAAAGAAGAAATTTCTTTTTCATCAATAATAGGAGATTTTGCCTTACAAGTACTCTTGTAGGCACAAAATTCTTTTTGCATGGAAATGAAATTAGAAGAAATATCATCTTTTTCTTTAGAAACAATGGCAAGTTGATTCTTAAGAAAAGCAACTTCTTTTTGTAATTTTAAACATTCAAGTTTCTTGTTATCATAAGTTTCAGAAAGTTCTACAAATGCATGTACAAGAACTTCCTTACTTACATCATCATCTTCATCATCAAGGGATTGAGAGGTTACCTTGGGTGTGTTTGCCATGAAACACATGTTAGCTTGATCCACCTCCTCTTCGGACTCGCTTTCCGAATCCCATGTAGCTTTGTAGGCTTTCTTTTCCTCCGGCTTCTTTGGCTTAAAGGAGGAAGTCATTTTCTTCTTGAACTCCGGACAATCCGCCATGATATGTCCGGGTTTGCGGCAATTATAGCATATGATCTTCCGCTCCTCTTTGCCTTCGAATTTTCTCCGGAAGTTGAACTTGTTCTTTCGGTACAACCTCTTGACATTCCGCACAAGTAGAGTTAGCTCCTCATCTTCTTCTTCGTCATCTTCATCGTCATCATTGGTGGATGAAGTCTTGAAGGCTATGGATTTCTTCTTTGAAGTAGTGGCTTCTTCTCTTGCCTTCTTCTCCATCTCATGGGTCTTTAGGTTCCCAATGAGACTAATGATGTCCATCTCGTCCTTGTCGTTCAACTCCTTTAAAGTGGTGGCCTTGATCTCCCATGAAGAAGGAAGAGCCCGTATCACTTTGCGCACCTTTTGATCGTTGGAGATGACGTCACCTAATGAAGAAAGACCATTTGTAATTTTAGTGAAACGAGTAATCATACAATCAATGGATTCATCATCTAGCATTTTAAATGATTCATATTGAGACCTCAAGAGATCTATCTTAGCTCTCTTGACTTGTGAAGTCCCTTCATGTGTGACCAATAAGTGTTGCCAAATCTCATTGGCGGATTGGCAATGAATTACCCGTGTAAGGTCATCCTCATTCAAGGCGGTTAATAGGGAGTTTTGGGCTTTGGAGTTAGCCTCATATTCTCTAAAGTTGAAGTCAGTCCAAGTGCTCTCATCACCATCGGGTGCTACATAGGGTTTAGTCAAGGACTTGGCCACTAAGCTACCCAAAGATTGCAAAAATATAGTCATCCTAACCTTCCAAATTGGGAAATTTAGGCCATCAAATTTAGGTGGGGTTTTAATGTTGTCGGCCATGTTTACTAGTGATGAATGAATGAAATGAAAATGTTGATTAGCAATATTTTAAGGATCTCTCTATGGATGTTAAGCCAAACCTAGAGTCCAAGCTCTGATACCAATTGAAAATCACCTAGAGGGGGGGTGAATAGGTGATGATGCTAATCAAAGGGCAATTTAAAAATTAAAGCTACAACAATCACCAAGCAAGAGTCACAAGATGAATGCAAGCAAGTATGACAATGAATATGATGAGCAAGTAATAAGTGCAAGCAAAGTAGAGTAAGGAATGCAAGAATGTAAACCAATCGCAAACACAAGGATATGTTATCGAGGTTCGAGCACCCAGCTCTACTCCCCGCCTTCCCCAGAAGGATTCTAGCTACTTCCACTATCACAAAGAACTCAATTACAATGGAGTACCCAACTCCACAATCTCAGTACAAGTAATTTCCTTGGTAGTCAAAAGACCACAAACTCTCTCTTTCAAATATCTCTTCCCTTACAAAGGTCCTTAGAGAATATTGAATAGGAATGAAGCTCTTTTGTGTGTAAGGAAAAGAAATTGAAATCAGAGAAAAACTTTTGAAAACCCTTCAGAAATTGAGAGAATTTAGCTCAAAAACCAAGAACTTTGAAAGCCTTAAACTTTTGAATTTTTAGCAATAATTGTTGTTGTTAACCAATCTCTCCCCAAACACCCCTATTTATAGGAGAGGGCTAGGGTTTAGGGATAAAACATATTTACTGATGTTTAGGAGGTAATTAGATCAAAATATATCCTTAAACGAATTTTTTAAACACAAAAGACAAAAATAAATAGCTCTTAAAAATCTGCCCGTTACTGTTCAAACGGCTACATCGGTCGACCGGGCCAGTCGACCGGTAGTACAAAATTCCGACCGTTACAGGTTATCGGTCGACCGACCCGGTCGACTGATACAAACTGTGACTCAAAAATAAATATCGGTCGACTGCCCCGGTCGACCGACAGACATGCACACGGATACGTGCATTCTGCCAGGACCTCGGTCGACTGGTCCGGTCGACCGGACCAGCCTGACACAGACTCGGTCGACTGTCGGTAGACTGCCGGTCGACCGGATCAGGTCAGAAAACAAAATAAAGACAGAATTTTGAGAAGAAAAATATTTTTAACAAAACTATTTTAAACAGGAATTCAGTATGTAACATAAAAAGAAATTTGTAGAAGAAAGATTTTGTACTAAATATTTTTGTATATTTTATAGGAAATAAACTAAGAAATAGTATATGCGCAAAAACGTGTGTGATTGAGCTTCAAACCTAATCTCTATTCTTTAACAAGCTATAAAACTAAAAATACAAAACCTAAGGACCTCTGAGCAATCTTCACGTCTTTGAGCCATCCAATGCCTTGCTAGTGCCTTCTCTTCTATGATCCTTCCTTGATGAGCAAATTGCCTTCCTTGCTTTGTGGAACTTAGAAGTTCTTGCAATAGCTAAGCGAATGGTCTCTAAACATGGTACAAGACCTGAAACTCATCTTAACAAACTTGTTAGTACCAAATAGCACTAATTTGGTTTGTCATCATCAAAACACAAAACAATTGGAGAGTGTAACCTCTTGGGCCAACAGTAAAAACATGCTTAGATGTAGTTTTTATCAAAACTTGTATTATATATGTACAAATAGTGAGTTACACTTGACTTATATATGTTTGCACTTCATGCTCAGTTGTACCTACTATATGCACATGTATAGCCTAGTTTTGATGATTCTCTAATTTATACATGCTTTGCCAAATTTTATGATTTTACTTCATGTATATGTATCTTTAATTCAAATCTATTAAATATACATGTATACCCGTGAGTCTCTTGCCTTCATACAAACATCATTAATAGACTCTTTTATGTTTGGGATATGTACGTGTATTGTTAGGATTGGATAAATCATACATATAACTAGAAGTGTGTTTTGTTTTAATGAAAAATGAATTTTCATATTTGATAAAAAAAAAAATGATACTTACACTTTTTGAGCTTCAATGTCTATTTTCATGAAAATGCTACTTACATGATTTTTTTTTAAACACTCACACTTTATTTATTTTGTCATGACTTTGTTTCATGAACATATTTTTTTTGAGCTTCATAGATCGAGTGTCAATTCTTGTATTTGGTATGATTCATGAAAAATATATGCTTTGATTTCTTGTATTTGAAGGATCTTAACTAGTTTTTCAAAAATTATTTTAACTAGTTATTGTTCTTCATTTGGTAGTGATTTTCAATACTAAAATATTTTCAAATCTATTTTTGAAAACTCTATCCTTTATGGGAGGATGGTTGGGCGATTATGCTTAAGTATGCTTTATAGTGAAAATCATTTTTATCTTGAACATATAAAGGGTGGTATAGGTTATACATGATTTACATTGTTATTTTCAATTGGTAACATTGAATCGTTTCAATTGGTATCAATTTGAACTTCTTTGTATATACTCATATTTTGTTTCTTATATATGTATGTATCAATTTCACTTGGTATACTCATTTTTCATACATATATATGAGTTATTTGTGCTTAAGTTAAAATTGATTTACATGTTTAAAGCACAAAGTTGTTTATGATAAGAAAATAAAAAAAAATTTAAAAAAATTCTCAAGATTTGTTTTATTGAGAAAATTCAAAATTTTGTTTTATGAGAAAAATCAAAATTTTTTGATTTATATTGCCTATATGCAAGGAGAGCTTAACATCTCTTCTACATATAGATTCATGTTGAGTGTATTGTATATTGAGGAATTTGATAACTCTTCTTTATATGGTACACGTGTGTAGGGGAAGCTTCACATCTCCTCTTATGCATTACATATTATACGTTATGTGAATTAGGGCTTGTCATCCCTCTTTCATGTAATGTATATGTGTAAGGAAGTTACTTAACCGTCTTCCTCTTCATGAATGTATATCGCATATAACCTTTTATTGATATGTTTGTTTACACCCCTTATTGGTTTCTTTGTTTATGACACAAAGGGGGAGAAAGATTTGATGATTTTGTTTTTTACCTTAACCCCTTTGTTGATGATTGACAAAAAGGGGAGAGGTATTGAAGTATTTGGTATATATGCATGTTTCTATAAAAGAATTAGGTTTATGCATATATGTTTTGTTTTGCAAATAGGAGAAAAAGATTTTGTGATTTTGTTTTATGCTTAATTAGCATGTTTACTCCTACATTTGCATACATGTTTATGTGCTCATTGCATATTTATTTTGTTTATGTGTTATGCATGAGTTAAGGGGGAGATTCTTTGGAGCTTTACTTTAATCCATGCATATATAACTTCATGAGTTTTGTTATCATCAGAAAGGGGGAGATTGTTGGCCCAAAGGCCCTTCACTCTAGTTTTGATGATGATCAACTCATGTAGTTATGTTTACTAATGATCTTGTGTTTAATTAGCGACAGATTTGTTATCAAGATCTTAGTAGGTGTGGAGCTTCAACAAAGGATTTTAAGACAAGTTTTGGAGCTAGCACCGGTTGATTCACGAGCCTATGCATCAAGAACACATCAAGTACTCAAGAGGAGTCGAGCTCGTTGGATTGCATTTGGACCAAGTCAAGACGATGAGAAGACTTCAAGAGAAGACTTCAAGATCAAGACTTGTGTCTAGATATAAGATTTTTGTTTTTAGATAAAATGTAAAGGATAGAATAGTTGGTGGATTGCTCAAGTATATATCACACACACACACACACTCTTGATTTAGTTGTCTTTTCAATAAAGAATTTTCAGATTTAGAAAAGACTTTCATTTTGAAAAAAAATAATACCTTTTAGTTTTTGGAATTTCTTATATACATATCTTTTATCCAAAACCAAGTTTAAAGCTTAATGTCAAAAACATAGATATTTCACCATGTTTGTGTAGTGGATCATATTCATGCACACTATGCTTTAAAAGTTGTTTAAATATCTTGTTTTTGTATTTGGAGAAGTTTGGAAAACATGTTTTAGAAAAATACAAGTTTTCTATTGAGCCAATATTTCCATATTACAAAAATAGTCCAAATCTTTTATAACATGCCTTGATTTTGTGCAAACATGTTTGTTTATCAAAGTATATTGGTAAAACTATTTTTGTAGATTTTTAAGTATTTTATGGGATTTTATTTGAGCCAAAAAGACAAACTTTTTAATCCCTGATTTCTGTTTTCTGGCTTCAGCAAGTCGACTGTATAGTCGACTATACCTGAAGTCGGTCGACCGACGTGCACGGACATGCACGCCTTGACCTGGCAGATGGCCGGTCTGCCGACACTGTCGACCGGAACTGAGAGCAGTGCTCTCTGTTCTTTTGGGTCGACCGGGCGGTCGACCGGAGGCTCCAACAGTCGGATTTTTGACCGTTGGTGGTCGACCGGGCGGTCGACCGACAGGTCTGACAGACCCCAACGACTAGTTTTTGACAGCCTATAAATTGGGGGTTTGGTCATTGTTTTTCAACAAGATTTTGGAGAAGTTTTAGAGCCAGTTTTTCCTACTCTTTTCAGAGGTTTTTCTCCACAAATTTGTGAGCAAATATTTCCTATCAAAAAGGGGAGTTTTATTAAGAGTGTTTAAAAGAGATTCTTGAGTTTTCCTCCACCATTCTCTTCCTTGTTTTTCTCACACAAACACTTGAGCATCCATTGAGCTATTTATTCTATAGGAGTGTTTTTGTGAGAGGATTTTAGGTGATCAAGTGTTTAGATCACCAAGAGATCTTTTCTTTGTTTCCTTGAGAAGGCGGACGTGTGTGTTCGCAATTGTTTCGGATCCTAGTGTGGACTCGGTTGTTTCGGGTTCGTGTGCAAACTCCTTATTTGAGGGCGGCCTCGGCGAGCCGGTGGGCTTGCTGTGTGTATGGGCTAGAGAGTCCGAGAGTTGTAGGTGTTGCGGCACCAGGTGATCCATTGGGATCGAGTATAGTGGAAATCCTTCGTGTGTCGAAGGCGGGGATGTAGAGCAAGTGTGCTCGAATCTCGAAACAAATCCCTTGTGTTTGCGATTGCTCACTCTCTCTCTATCTCTTATTTATATCTTGCATGTTTTTATTGTGCTTATTCTTACATGCTTGATATTCATATTGTGCTTAATTGATATACATGCTTGGTTTGTTTGCTAACACTTGTATCAACCAAGAGAGCCAACGCGGCACCTCAACCCATTCAAGGGGAATCTAGAGGAGTTTGTCCAGAGCCCTTCACGGGAAATTCGGCAACACTCTTGTGTTATACGTGGTGTTTAGTGTAAGAGTTTAGTTTAGGTCATAATTGTTTTTAGCTTCCTCATTATTTGGCATTAAGTGACCATTAGATTAGCCATCACCTTTTTACCCCCCCTCTAGGTGATTTACACCTTTTTTCCGCTTCGTGGTTGGTGGCCTACAGAAAGCCTCCCTCAATGCACGAAGGCGTCTTTGAATACAGCACACCGTGGCTTGAAGAAGTCCAAGAGAATGACCATGGATTAGACGAACAGCAGGTAATAAGACAGTCGGATGAATGACATCACCAGACGAAGATGACACCACGCATCTCTTCAACCAAACTGTTAAAAAGCCAGCTAGAAGTGCCTTCAGCGACGTCGGTCGATGAGCCTGGTGATGGAAACTTCGAAGAATATCACCTTTCTCATAGGGCCCATCATCTTCTTCCAAAATCAAATCCCCTTGGAAGTGCTCTTGCATCCTACGAAAGATGTCTTCATCTGCGACTCCACAGTGAGCTGCTTCGGGAGTACCTTCCAAGTCAGGGAACAAATAATTTCCCCAGCTCTTCAAACTGCATGAAGCTCCCTTATGGCTCCCATGCATGCTTGAGCAAATGTAAAGGTGGCACATCAACTCCCGGTAAGTCTCAAATAAGGCGGGCTCCTATTTCTCCAGAAGTGCCAATTCTGCCTCGCACGGGAAATATTCTTCATTTGGGAGAGACCCTAAAGGCAGAGCAGAGACTTCCCATATCTCGTGCAGAGCCATGTCCAATTTGCCAACAGGGGCGAAGAAGGTCCCCGTAGCCGGGCAATACAACTCAAAAATGGCATAGAAGTTCGCTACGCTCATCTGAATGCCCTAAAAGGTCGCCCTCACGGCCTCGTAGAGTCCCAGCCTCTCTAGATCTTCCTCAAAATGGACAAGGACATATAGAGTCAAGCCCTCCACCATGCTTTGGGGGGATGAATCCACCCCGGGGTCCTGAAATCAGTTGCTGGATAATTGCCATAAACCTTAAAAAATTGATTCCCAAAAGTCTGAGCCACCACGGGATTTTCTCCCACTGAAATGTCTGAAAGTACGTTCCCAGGGTGGAGACTCAATATACAGCGAGGAGGACCCGCCCTCGTATAACTAGGGGATGGAGCTATCAACTTCCCCACGTGAACGGAGTCAGTAGTCCGAGTTACTTGCCACTGCATCTTCCGAGCCCTCGTCACACAAAATGAAGAACAAGGAAAATCAATCCCTGAGGCAGGTGATAAAGCTAAATTAAGGGAGATAAACTCTCTAAAGTCACTAGTCCATTGGTGAAGTTCTCTAGATGACCGAGACTCACCAGTTCTTGGCTGGTTAATGACCAGAGTGGGCACCCCCACTATTTCAGAGATCTGAGTATCCTTCTCTAAACAACCAGGAGATGTCATGAATGGACTGTTTCCTTGAAGAGGACTTCAAGTGTCCTATTTATAGGCCTCATGGCCTGATCACACTGCCGCTACTTCAAGCTTAGAAGCGCGAGCGAATTTAAGGCATTCAAGCACTGAGCCTTGAGAAAGGGAATAGTCTCCCTCGAAAATGCGCGCAGAAGCAATGATCTTCCTCGTTAATGCAAGAGAGGTTATTTTAACCTCAAGAAAAAGGAGCAATCCTTCTTGTAACTAGCCGAAAGGCAGTTAACCTCGGGAAAGGAATGCCGTTCCAAAACTGATTTGAAGCGAAGTTACTCCGAGAGGCCCAGACGCGAAGCTGCCCAGAATCGCGAATCTACATGATTCCTCGGCGAACTTATTCCAATCCGGAAGCAGGATTGAAAGCGAAGCTGAACTCAACCACTATGGCGACGTTCGTACTTCACATACCATCAATCAAAGCAATTCAAAGTATTTCGAAGTCTGAACCATTCCATTGTAGACTTACGAAAACTTTGGAGGGGGTCTTGTTGACACCTAAAAAAGACAAGATTCCTGACTGGCCTGAACAATTTTAAACTTGTCGACATTTACAAAAGACAAGTGGTAGACAAGCTGACGACCAGTTTTTTACGTATCTCCGAGGGACAAATTAGCAACCTGGACTCTACTAATCCAGTGAAGCAGACAGTAAGCCCAGATTGTCTTTGAAGAGACCTAAGCAGGCCTAAGATGCTAAGTTGGCTCAACACTTAGCATCGCATTAGCCTAAGAGGATAGCATCACCTGAGAGGCTAAGTTTGTCTGACTTCGCCTTGGAGCTGTTCAAAGCTCTATCAGTGAGCTAACTTACAGCTTCACTTGTAGTGCTCAGTTAACTCCGTAGAGAGTTAGCTTCTCTCGAAGCCACACGCAATCGCGTAGAAGGATGGTCGTAGCTTCGCCATAGATGTTTATCCAGCTCCGCTGAAGAGCTTTCTTCTGACTTCGCCAGATGCTCCTCCAACTCCGCTGTGAGCTCGACGCGGCAGCTCCGCTGCGGGTCTGTTATGGTCAACTTTAGCCAATTAAGTCTCCAGATGAGATCAAATCTATTCAAGGTCAAATGTAATCGAGATTAAACCTGAGATCAAATTTGGCAATTGTTTACCATTATCTCTTGACTCTCCTAAAACAAGTAAGAAGATCAGGGGAGATCTTTTAGTTATTTAGAAAGAATCAAAATGGATCAGGAGATCAACAGTACCTGCTATTCCTAGCTTCATAGAAACTGATTCTAGCCTCGCGGCAAGGCTAATTTTCAGATTTAAACAGATTGACTCAATCTGTTTTCAAACTTTCAAGGGACAATTATACCCCCTGCTCTCCCTATAAATAGCCCATCAGAGTATATGAAGACACACACAGAGAGAGGCTGAAAGAAGGAGAAGAGATGGCTAAACAGAGATCTATTCTCTTACTTTCAAGAATTCAGAGAACTACTTCTCTAATCAGGGTGCTAATACCCTAAGATCCTCCTCCCTCTCAAGGAATTTTCAGAACCAAGCGAGAAGGAATTCCCAGATGGAGGTAATTTGAGAAGTAATAAGAGGGTTCTACCAACCTTCTATTCTCGATTCCCCAAACCAGGCGAGAAGGGAATCCCGTCAGGCAGCAGACTGACCGTCTGATCGATCGCATCGTCAAAGGGACAAAGTGGTAGCGCGCTGACCAGACTCCTATCGGCACACTTCTCCAGAATCTCAGAGGAGATCTACTTGTAATCTTTTTATTGCAAAAGAATTACTTGTAATTTAGCTCCTCAACCCCTTTTTGTAAGTTTTTCCCCTTTGCAAAATCAATGGGAAACAAGGGCATGTGTAGAGAGCTATTGACGACAAATTCAAGCAATTCGACACTCGCAGGATAATCAAAAGTAACATTGTCATTAATCACCCATTCATCATCATCCTCAGAGGGATTATTACATTGAGGATTATTGGTACATGCTACAATTAGTTCACCGACCAAAGTAGCTGGCATGTCTCCTTCGGACTCTTAATCTATCTCGTTGCCACTGTCATTGTTGTCTGGCAACGGTTCTTTTGATGCTTTACCGACTTCCTGATATAGCAAGGCATCAGTAAAGTAATTTTTTACCCCCTTGAATGGTTGTTTCTCAGCGAACACCGTTTATACCGTTGCATGATCTTCCACATACTTGAAGCATTGGTACGGAGTAGAAGGCACGATCCAGTTAACATGGATCCAAGGTTGTCCTAGCAACAAATTGTATGACGTGTCAGCGTCAATGACATAACATGTCACTTCTGATTTCAGGTTTCTGATTCGGCAACGGAGTCAAATCTTTTCAAGTGGGTGACTACTCCCTGCGTTAAAATCGTAGATCATAGTAGTGGTTGCAGACAACCGATACAGCGGTATACCAAGAAAGTAGAGGAGCCTTTTGGGAATAATGTTGAGTGTGGACCCTGGATCAACCTGTACTCTTTCAATGCATGTCGATCCGATGTATCCAGTATAGTACAAAGGTTGATCGTGTTTGTTATCCTTGAGGAGCATATCCTCAGCTGTGAAAGTAATAGTAGGAACTTTCGACTGTACATGATGATATTTAGAATACGAGGGTTATGTGTCATCTCCAGGGATTTCTGGCACATATGTCAGAAATGATTCTGAATTAGCCAGTGCATCCCTGAGTGCCTTTCTTGTCTCTTTCGAGAGGCGAAGCAGCTCGTGTATGGTGATACGAGCTAGGATATTAGCCAGATGGGCCAGTATGTCAAAGTGAAAAGGTACGTTAAGTCTCGGTCCTAAAGGTTTCTTTAGGATATGGTCAAACCGGACTTCTTTCTGCTTCTCTTTTCTCGAGGTCGGTACTGGAGCTAGAATGGGTACTTGTACTGAAGTCGTTTGCTGTTGTGTCTCGTCAGTAATTTTCTCATGTTGTTTCAAGTATGATTTTCCTGATCGAGTACCCCGTTAGCTGAGGTACATCAGCCTGTGCTGTGCAAGCGTGCCTTTCACCTTCAGAATCGCTAAGAGAAGCAGTTGTCATATTGCCGTCATCCGGCAAGACAGAGATAATGTTGCAGGATTTGCCCTTTGACTTAGATTTCTTCGAATCCCATTGTTCGTCTTGGGCGAGGTCTGGGTGTATCCGCATGATTTTCCTTATTTTTAATGTCAAGGAATGAGACCCTTAATCTCTTGATATTTAGCTGAAGGATCGTTTATCTCCAGCCATGCTTCAGGGATTAGAAAAGACCCACTAGGAACTGTAACTTTGAGGTCTTGCCGAACTCAATGGTCACCATGTTTGCAGTGATTTTCTTTTGTTCCGACTTTAGAGTTAGAACCACGGCATCGACCAAAGCCTGGATTTTGTCCTTGAGGACAAAGCATTCGTTAGTAGGATGATGTATCATCCTATGAAAAAGACAATAATTGGGATCATTTGTGCGTCCCACTTCATTAGGGCGTCGAGCCTCTAGTAGCTTCAATTTATTCCCTTTTTGGAGTAGGTGGAATATTGTGACCACCGCTCGTCTTTGAAGGAGTATTATTTCAGAGGAAACTTAAACTCCTGATTATTGTTGCCGCTCTTCTTGGTCTTTGGAGGAACATCTCCTGACAACTCGACGGACATAATCTCTTTCTCTTGGCTTGGGAAGACTGTCCCATGTCGTCGTGCCCTTTATTACCCCATTTGCCTCGAGGGGTAGATGGTTCAAACTTTTTAGCCGACTTTTCGGCTATCTCAGCTTGTTCAACTAGTTCTTTTCAGGTATGGGCTTTGACAGCTTCAATACGAATCTCCACTTGGTCCAGGAAGTTATGCCTACATGTCTGGAAGAGCATGAGCAATGGCATCCCTGCTGGGCACATCAGAGATAAGTTTCTAAACTACTCAATTTAGTCAAGACAGATTCTCCTTTCCTCTATACGGTGAAGAGGAGTTTATCCATGGTTACCTCGGTGTCATCCTCGTAAAAACGAGAAAGGAATCGAGTCTCTAAGTCAATTCAGGAATTGACAGAGCTTGGAGGAAGGCTTCAGAACCAGTCAAATGCTACCCCCTTCAGGGTGCCAATGAACAGTCTAGCCATGATAGCATCGTTATCTATAACGTTACTGATCTGAAACCGAAAGTAATAGATATGCTGGTTTGGCGAGCTTTTACCATCATACGTATGTGACATAGGTGGTTTAAACTTTAGAGGATATGGTACCGAGTCCTATTCGAGTGGATAAGGACGAGTCATACCTGCCTTCTTCAGTTCATCCCTCTGAGTTAGGGATGCGATCTGAGCTTGGATACCTTTAAGAACTTCAGCATTGATGGAAGAACTTTCCTTCGACTTCTCGGTCTTAGGTTGCTCAACGTCATTATGCTCTTCCTCATTATGATTACTCCAAGCGTCATTATTATTTCAGTTGGTGAGGAGTTGAGCGAGTATTTGTTGAATGTTGTCCAAGGCTTCTTGTTGGGCCTTAGAGGAGCTTCCAATCGTTGACGAAGGTCATCATTACCATTATCGGCCATATGCACTGACTCTCTGTCTGTTCGCACCGAGCTGACTGTTGCTGAAGAGGCATACCCACTATCTTTCCCCTCATCATCAGACCATTGGAATAACCTTTTAAGTGATTCTGGTGATATCACTCCAGTCAAAGAGGATGGCTGCTCATAATTGTAGGGTATTGCTATCCTAGATCTGGTATTTTAGAGCACACCTTCCTTCTCCTGCCAAGACTTGGCCTAAGCCAGGCTATAGTCCGGGTCTGGAGAACTGAACGAAGAGGAGTTAGCACCACGTGGCGCTCTTTGATTAGTATCTAATTTCTTGTAGATCTTGTATTAGGGAGAGAGAGTGGTACATGTTGGGAAGCAAGAGTGCTTGTAATAGAAGGTGACAATCTATGAAAGGTGCTCTCTTACCCTCTCTATGTTTTCTTCTCTCCAATCTCTTTTACATGTGTAGCCAATCTTTTCTCTCATGGCACTAACTACTAACCACCAACTAGTTTAATTTCTTTTATGATAATCCACATGAATCTAATAGCCTCGTTTTGGCCTTGCTCTTGCAAGAGCCATTGATGGCTAATGATGATGGATCTAACACTCTAACTTCCTAACTACTAACAAGCTAACATTACTTTACTCCATGCTTACTCTTCTATAGTATTGATGGTTTAAGTGTAGCTTGCACTTGTTTGTTGAGTTGGGTTGTGATGAGTTACATATGGGTCATACTTTAAATAGCTCTTGAACCAAAGACTAGTGATGGCCAATGATACATGTGAGGCAACTATCACTAAGAGGTTAGCATGTTGGTGGAGTCATTAGTAGTTAGTAGCCACGGGTTTTCTTTCTTTTTCACTTTATTTTAGAAATATATTAAAAATCACAAACATATTCTTTTCTATGTTTCCCACTCCTTTGTGTTTCACCGTACTTCTCTTTTCATTCTTTGTTTTCTTTTCTTTTCATTCTTTCAAACTTTGAAGAACTTTTAACAAACACGTGAATCAACCGGTAAAGCTTCTATCGCCTCTCATCCTTGTGGATTCAACTCATTTTAACCTCTATGCTATAACGGAAGTATCGAGGAAGCCAAAGCACACACACTTTAAATCTTCATTTCAAAACATACACTTTTTGTGCGCGGTTTTCCCTCGATCAAATTTTGGCGCCGTTGCCGGGGATGGGAACGGTTTGATATCACAAGTTTACTAACTTTTCTTCTTTGTTTTTTGGTGTGCAGGTTAAAGTTTTAGCATTGCAGAAGTCCACACTTGCTCAAGTGTGGTTGGATAATTCTTGTATATTTTTATATTCTGCTGCTAATTTTTTTTATATTACCTGTGCACTGTAAATAATTGTAAGAAGTAAAATACAGAAATTGGATGCTTTAAAACGGTTTAGACATTTGCATCTAGGCACGTGTCAATTTTCATTCCAATATACTGTATTTTATTCTTGTGTTGTTGTGATATTGATAGGAGGTGTGTGATTGATATACAATTTTGCATATTTTATCACATCATTTTCATGCATATTGCAAATAGAAATATGATTTTTAATGTTCTTCTCTCTATTTTTTGCAGGTCCACATCTGAAATAAGAAAAGGCCCAAAATCTCTTTAATTAGTAATAATTAAAGGGAATTAATTCAAAACCCAAAAGAGAGCCCAAGTTAGAACCCAGGATCTGGAGAATTCTACGCACCAGCTCACACTTCCAGAAGGTCCACGTGGATAACAAACTCATAACAAACTCACAACAGAAAGTTGTTGGCCAACGGCCTTGAAACGGCCGCAAGCTGCCGCAGATCTGCGGCAGATCTGGGGCCGTTGAGCCCCAGATTTCTGCCACCTGTCCAGGTTCTAGATCCTTCTCTCTGAGGCCTATAAATACAGCACTAGGGTCTGCACGAGCTCAACAGAGGAGGAAAGTAGAGGAGGAGAGAGGAGAGATTAGAGATTAGATGTTTGTATTTTGTAGGATTTTTCTCTAGGATTTTTGTAGTGCTCTAGATCTTCTTCCTCCCTAGAAATTCTGTAAAGAGAGAGTTTGTAAGAGAGAGAAAGCTTGTGTATACCAAGGTGTGACAACTTGTGAAGTAAGGATTGATCCATTCTCTTCTCTCTTCTCTTGCATTTTCTAGTTTACTTGCTTTCTTTAATTCTAGCTTTACTTTACTTGCACTTTAATTCATGCTTTGCTTTTCTTTTCTTATGGCTAAGTAGCTAACTTTTCTAACATGAACTAGCTAACCACTAACCTTGCTAACTACTAACTCATGGGTGATTGCTATCTTTAATCTTGCAAGTGGTATGGTCTTCTCTTCTCCGATGGGTTACTTTCATTGCTTGGCAAGTTCTTGTTGTAATTCCATATGATTCATGTGTGCCTCATTTAGAGCCTTGTCTTTAGAACAAGTGCCTTGATGGAACATGGAGATGGATCACCAAACACATGCTATTTGTTGTACAACTTCTTTACTTCACTTAATGAATGTTGTATCTTCTTCCTTAGCATCCCTTGAGTGTCGCTCTTTTGATTCCATTATTGAAAGTCTATCTTGTAGGCCAGTGACATCTATGAGTCTACAAGACAAGTCCAAGAGTGATCACCCGTCATTCAAGTGGGAAAGTAATTAGACCAACACGCAAGACAAATCTTTGCCGATGAATCAACATGAGGCACACATTCACCATCATGGAGTTTAGTAAGTTTTTAGCAAGGTAGTAAGGTTAGCTAGTCATGGTTTTCTCCATCTTCAAATCTTTTACAAGTTTTCTTTTCTTTTTAGTGTTAATCCAAAAGCCAATCTTGTTTTGATTTCTTTTCATTTTCCATCATGAACATATCCACCGATTCTTTCATTTTCTTTTTCCATGTTTTATTCATTCTTTTAAGACAAAGAAGAATCTTCGTTTTCTTTCTTCACTACGAACCGTAAAGCTTCCATCGCAAGCTCTCCCTGAGGATCGACTCGGTATAGCCCATGCTATAACGGAGATTGGAAAGGATACATTAATCATATAAATACATTGTGGAGTGATCAAAGCACTTGAGGTTGATTCTAAACCTTCTCTCTTTCATTTAATATCTGTGCAAATACTTCACACAAAATCACACTATCCTTTCCTCCAATCAAATTTTTGGCGCCGTTGCCGGGGAGAGCAACGGTTTTTGATTTAAAAGTGAAGAACTAAACGAATTTTCTTCTCTGTTGCAGGTTACAGGTGAAGAAACAAGAAAATTTGCATTGCAGTGATATATAAGTGGCTCTGGGCCTCTGCTCTTGAAAGCAGAGACCAGTAGCCCTCTGAATTGCCGCAATTTCACGGCAAAAGCCGCAGTTCTGCGGCAAGGAGGAGTTAACTACTGACCTAATTTCTGCAGGGTTGCTTGCTCTGTAAAATACATCTTCTGCAATACTTAAATTCTTGTATGCTTCACCATACTCCTGTTAATAATAATCAACAGTAAAAAATTTGTTGCAAAGTTAAAAATTGATTAGACATTTGCATTCTAGGCACGTGTCTTTTCAATACATTTACTTTTACTATTGAAGAGTGCTGGAGGCAAGGTACGTGCGCATTGCATATTGACTAGGACTCACTTCTTTTTTGATTTTTATAGCTTTGAGTGAACCTTGTTTGTTTAATCGTACACTTGCACAAAATTGACTTTAAGGGCATACCCAGTAAATAAGATAAGGTGGGGATTTCATCACCCTTTCCTTAGCCCAAAACCACTATCCCAGCACTCACTAACCCAAGCCTAATTTAATAAAAAAGTAGACGTTGGCCCTAGGGACATCTCGGACTCATTTAGGAGATTATCCTAAGGGGGAAAAGTGTTGGAAATTGACTCTTGTAAAATCAGTGTCTAGGAAAGGGATTGAGGGCCGAAAGCCCGAAGGTTGGTGGTTATTTAATTAAGGAACGTCTCTGACGGAAAACCTCCCAACAACCTTGCCCTGACCTGGCTGATTAGCTTGTGGTCAAAGTCTACACTAAACCTCCCGTGGACGGTCTAATCAGTTAGGAGTCGTCTAGGTCATAGGTCTACCCTAACTTAGGTTAGAATTTTTTTCTTTTTTTTTGTTTGTTTAATTGTTTGTTTCTTTTTGTTTGTATTTCATTGTGTGATATGGCTTATAATAACAATTTTCCAACTTCAATAATAATCCATATTACACACCGATTTCATTTTCGGATATTACCAACCCGGCATACCATAACTTTGACCAACCTAGTGTGCCGGATTGGTCTTATCCGAATCAATATGACCCATACCCCCCATCTAATAACTATAATTTCCATAATAATTTCAACTCTTCACCGAGTCAGTGGGGATTCACTTACCCCGAGCATAATTTCCAACCACCTTGTCCTCCTTCTCCACCCAGTCCACAATATTTTCAAGATACATACTCAATTCCACCAATCCAAAATAAAGCACCATCAATTTTGGAAATGAGTATGCGTGAGTCCAAACACAAATCCCAAAATCTGATGGACTCACAATTTCACTATCACTTCCAAGACAACACTTCATCTTTTCATCAAAACAATGAACTCATCAATTATGGAAAGATGCTTGAAGCCATGACTCATGCTCAAAATGCTAGAAATCGTGACATAGATATGATGGTCAAATCTCTACGTTCTCACCGTTTTGTTGGCCCAAGAGGTTACACTCTCCAATTGTTTTGTGTTTTGATGATGACAAACCAAATTAGAGCTATTTGGTACTAACAAGTTTGTTAAGATGAGTTTCAGGTTTTGTACCATGTTTAGAGACCATTTGCTTAGCTATTGCAAGAACTTCTAAGTTCCACCAAGCAAGGAAGGCAAATTGCACATCAAGGAAGGATCATAGAAGAGAAGGCACTAGCAAGGCATTGGATGGCTCATAGACTTGAAGATAGCTCAAGAAGTCTTCATGTAATTTGTTTTTCAGTTTATAGTATGTTAAAGAATAGTGGATAGGTTTGAAGCTCTATCACACACGTTTTTGCGCACATGCTCATTCCAAAATAATTTCTCATAAATTATACAAAAATATTTTGCATACAAGTTTTTGCCTACAAATACATCTTTATGTTTAATTCTATTTCCTGTTCAAAAGTATTTTTGTTAAAATCAAAATCCTCTTTGTTTTCTTTCTTAAAATCGATTTTTGACCTGATCCGGTCGACCGGGACAGTCGACCGAGTCTGTGTCAGTCTGGTCCGGTCGACCGGACCAGTCGACCGCAGTCCTGGCAGAGGCACGTATCAGTGTGCACGTCTGCCGGTCGACCGGGGCGGTCGACCGAGATATTGTTTTTGCTCACAGGTTTTCTCAGTCGACCGGGTCGGTCGACCGCTGGCCTATAACGGTCAAATTTTTGAACTACCGGTCGACCGGCCCAGTCGACCGATCTGACCGTTTGAACAGTAACGGGCAGATTTTTAAGAGCTGTTTATTTTTGTCTTTTGTGTTTAAAAATTCGTTTAAAGATATATTTTGATCTAATTACCTCCTAAACATCAGTAATTATGTTTTATCCCTAAACCCTAGCCCTCTCCTATAAATAGGGGTGTTTGGGGAGAAATTGGTTACAACAATTATTGCTAAAAATTCAAAAGTTTAAGGCTTTCAAAGTTCTTGGTTTTTGTGCTAAATTCTCTCAATTTTCTGAAGGGTTTTTAAAAGTTTTTCTCTGATTTCAAATTCTTTTCCTTACACACAAAAGAGCTTCAATTCTACTCATTATTCTCTAAGGACCTTTGTAAGGGAAGAGATTTTTGAAAGAGAGAGTTTGTGGTCTTGTGACTACTCAGATATTCTTGTGATTGTAATTGAGGAGTTGGGTACTCCGGTTGTAATTGTTCTTTGTGATAGTGGAAGTAGCTAGAATCCTTCTGGGGAAGGCGGGGAGTAGAGCTGGGTGCTCGAACCTCGATAACATATCCTTGTGTTTGCGATTGGTTTACATTCTTGCAATTCTTACTCTACTTTGATTGCACTTATTACTTGCTCATCATATTCATTGTCATACTTACTTGCTTGCATTCATCTTGTGATTCTTGTTTGTAATTGTTGTAGCTTTAAATTTTTATTTGCCCTTTGATTAGCATTGTCACCTATTCACCCCCCCCTCTAAGTGACTTTTCAATTGGTATCAGAGCTTGGACTCTAGGTTTGGCTTAACATCCATAGAGAGATCCTTAAAATTTTACTAATCAACATTTTCATTCATTCATTCATCACTAGTAAACATGGCCGACAACATTAAATCCCCACCTAAATTTGATGGCCTCAATTTCCCAATTTGGAAGGTTAGGATGACTATATTTTTGCAATCTTTGGGTAGCTTAGTAGCCAAGTCCTTGACCAAACTCTATGAAGCACCCGATGGTGATGAGAGCACTTGGACCGACCTTGACTTTAAACTATATGAGGCTAACTCCAAGGCCCAAAACTCCCTATTGACCGCCTTGAATGAGGATGACCTTACACGGGTAATTCATTGCCAATCCGCCTATGAGATTTGGCAACACTTATTGGTCACACACGAGGGGACTTCACAAGTCAAGAGAGCTAAGATAGATCTCTTGAGGTCCCAATATGAGTCATTTAAAATGCTTGATGATAAGTCTATTGATAGTATGGCTACAAGGTTTACTAAAATCACTAATGGTTTTTCTTCCTTAGGTGATGACATCTCCAACGATCAAAAGGTGCGGAAAGTAATTCGGGCTCTTCCTTCATCATGGGAGATCAAGGCCACCACCTTGAAGGAGTTGAACGACAAGGACGAGATGGACCTCATTAGTCTCATTGGGAACCTAAAGACCTATGAGATGGAGAAGAAGGCAAGAGAAGAGGCCACTACTTCAAAGAAGAAATCCATAGCCTTCAAGACTTCATCCACCAATGATGACGATGAAGATGACGAAGAAGAAGATGAGGAGCTAACTTTACTTGTGCGGAATGTCAAGAGGTTGTACCGAAAGAACAAGTTCAACTTCCGGAGAAAATTCGAAGGCAAAGAGGAGCGGAAGATCATATGCTACAATTGCCGCAAATCCGGACATATCATGGCGGATTGTCCGGAGTTCAAGAAGAAAATGACTTCCTCCTTCAAGCCAAAGAAACCGGAGGAAAAGAAAGCTTACAAAGCTACGTGGGATTCGGAAAGCGAGTCCGAAGAGGAGGTGGATCAAGCTAATATGTGTTTCATGGCAAACACACCCAAGGTAACCCCTCAATCCCTTGATGATGAAGATGATGATGTAAGTAAGGAAGTTCTAGTGCATGCTTTTGTAGAACTTTCTGAAACTTATGATAACAAGAAACTTGAATGCATAAAATTACAAAAAGAAGTTGCTAATCTTAAGAATCAACTTGCCATTATTTCTAAAGAAAAAGATGATATTTCTTCTAATTTCATTTCCATGCAAAAAGAATTTTGTGCCTACAAGAGTACTTGTAAGGCAAAATCTTCTATTATTGATGAAAAAGAAATTTCCTCTTTTAAATCCAAAATGAATGATTTTGAAAAAGTTTTAAATGATTGTGCTTTCAATACTAAGAAACTTGAGAACATGTTTTCTAAAAAGCACACTTCACATGCTAAAATTTCACAAGATAAAAATTCTCATGCTAGCACCTCTCATGCTCATGCTCACAATGCTCATGCTCACAAATCACACACCCATTATGCTTTTAAATATGGTAGAGTATATAGATGCACATATTGTGGTAAAAATGGACATTTAGCTAAGTTTTGCTATGATTAACTAAATAGAACAAATAATCTTGTTTGGGTTCATGACACTAACCCTAGAGGACCCAAGAAAATGTGGGTACCAAAATCAAGTCTTAAATTGTTTGATGTAGGTACACACCAAAGCTCCAAGACGTAGGGAGCGGTGGTACCTTGATAGTGGTTGTTCAAGACACATGACATGGGACATCAACAACTTCACAACCCTATCAAGGTACATGGAAGGTGGCACCGTCACCTTCGGGGATGACTCCAAAGGAACTATCATCGGTATAGGTAACATTCAAATTGGTGCATCTCCTATTATTGAGAATGTTGTTTTAGTAGATGGTTTAAAATATAATTTGCTTAGCATTAGTCAACTTTGTGATCGTGGACTTAAAGTTGTTTTTGATGATACTTCTTGTAAGATTTGTGATGTTAAATCCGATATTTGTATTCTCACCGGTTTTCGTGATAATAATGTTTATATTATTGACATGCTTAATTTAGATTGTTCTACTAAATGCTTGAATGCTTTTGATGAAAATTCTAGGCTTTGGCATAGAAGACTAGGACATGCATCTTTTGACCATATTTCTAGGATTAATTCAAAGGAATTGGTGAAGGGTATACCTTACTTGAATTTTGAGAAAGACCGCATTTGTGGTGCGTGCCAACTTGGGAAACAAACCAAGTCTTCCTTTAAACCAATCAAGGATATCATGTCAACTAGGCCTTTAGAATTAATTCATATGGATCTTTTTGGACCAACTAAAACTAAAAGTTTAAATGGAAGTAGATTTGCATTTGTTTTGGTTGATGATTTCTCCCGTTTTACTTGGGTTTTCTTTTTACAAAATAAAGATCAAACTTTTTCTCATTTTAAGATTTTTCGAAAAAGAGTTGAAAAAGAAAAGGGTTTTCCGATTTTGAGAATAAGGAGTGATAGAGGTGGTGAGTTTGTTAACCAACTCTTCATGACTTATTGTGATGAAAAGGGAATTAAGCATGAAATGTCTTGTCCTAGAACTCCACAACAAAATGGAGTAGTAGAAAGGAAAAATAGAACACTTCAAGAGATGGCTAGGACAATGATAAGTGAATATGACCTCCCTCAATATTTATGGGCCGAGGCCATAAACACCGCATGCTATATATCGAATCGTATTTATTTGTGCAAAAATTCTTTAAAAACATCATTTGAAATGTATCATTCTAGAAAACCAAATGTTGCATATTTTAAAGTTTTTGGATGCAAGTGTTTTGTTTTGAATACTAAGGATAATTTGGGTAAATTTGATGCTAAGGCTTATGAGGCTATCTTTGTTGGATATTCCTCTACTAGCAAAGCATATAGAGTTTTCATTAGATCTTCTCAAACCATTGAAGAATCCATGCATGTTAAGTTTGAAGAATCTAATGTGTTTGTTGAGAATGTTGTAGAGTTTGAACCATTAGGTGAAGACATGGAGAGACTATCCTTGAAGGACTCACCCGCTCAAGAAGAAAAGCTAGATCCTATTGGTGAAGTTCAAGAGGATAAGGAGGAAAGCACTCAACCGCTTCCTAAAGCTTGGAGATACGCTACAAATCATCCTAAGGAGCTCATCTTGGGCGATGCATCTAAAGGAGTCACTACGCGCTCCAAACTCCATGACCTATGTGGTAACTTTGCTTTCATTTCTCATTTTGAACCCAAAGGCATTCTCGAAGCCGAGACGGACCCATATTGGTTGCTTGCCATGCAAGAGGAACTCAATCAATTTGAGCGCAACCAAGTTTGGCACCTTGTTCCTAAGCCCCACGATAGACCAATAATTGGTACTAAGTGGATCTTTAGAAACAAGATGGATGAGTCCGGAAATGTCATTAGGAATAAAGCTAGGTTAGTGGCCCAAGGTTACACTCAAGTTGAGGGAATTGACTTTGAGGAGACCTTTGCACCCGTAGCACGGCTTGAAGCCATACGGATGACACTAGCTTTTGCATGTTTTAAAAATTTTAAACTTTTTCAAATGGATGTAAAAAGTGCATTTTTAAATGGTTTTATTAATGAAGAAGTTTATGTTTCTCAACCTCCCGATTTTGTTGATCATGTTCATCCCGATTTTGTTTTTAAACTTGATAAAGCTTTGTATGGATTGAAACAAGCTCCAAGAGCTTGGTATGAAAGGCTTTCTAGTTTTCTCATTTCAAATGATTTTATTAAAGGCAAAGTGGACACAACTCTTTTTACTAAGCATGTTGATAATGATATTTTAATTGTGCAAATTTATATTGATGATATAATTTTTGGATCTACTAATGAGCTTTTATGCAAGGATTTTGAGAAAGTCATGCAACTTGAATTTGAAATGTCTTCAATGGGTGAGCTCAATATCTTCCTTGGACTCCAAATCAAGCAATTGCAAGACGGAACCTTCATTAACCAAGCCAAGTACGCAAAGGAGCTAGTAAAGAAGTTTGGGCTTGAAGGATCAAAGGCTTGCAACACTCCAATGGCAAGTACAACCAAGCTTGATAAGGACGAACAAGGTAAAAATGTTGATATTAAATTATATAGAAGCATGATAGGAAGTCTTTTATATTTGACGGCAAGTAGGCCGGATATCATGTTTAGTGTGTGTCTTTGTGCTAGATTTCAATCGTGTCCTAAAGAGTCTCATCTTATTGCGGTAAAACGCATTATTCGTTATATTAAGGGCACTATTGGAATGGGTCTTTGGTATCCGAAAACTAGAGATTTTTCAATGACTAGCTATTCGGATGCCGACTATGCGGGTTGTAGAGTAGATAGAAAGAGTACTAGTGGGACATGTCAATTTCTTGGTAATTGTCTTGTTTCATGGTCCTCTAGGAAACAAAATTCCGTAGCTCTCTCAACCGCCGAGGCGGAGTATGTTGCCGCGGGGGCTTGTTGTGCACAAGTCCTTTGGATGAAACATACTCTCCTTGATTTTGATTTGCACTTTGATCATATAAAAATATTTTGTGATAATACTAGTACTATACACATGACCAAAAATGCAAATCAACATAGTAAGACCAAGCACATTGAGATTAGATATCACTTTCTTAGAGATCATTTTGAGAAAGGTGATATAGATATTGATTATGTTTCCACGGATTTACAACTAGCCGATATTTTCACTAAACCTCTTGATTTTGCTAGATTTTCGTTTATTTGTGGAGAACTTAATGTTTGTATTATTGAATAGACATGTTTTTCATAACCCTTTTTGATGTATGACAAAAAGGGGGAGAATAAGTTTACATGACAAAAATAAGTTCATTTGGTCTTGGTTCCATATGAATTTATATGCTTTAAATTTTAAAGATTTGTTTTATGAGTTTTATGTTTATGTATGTATGAGTTTTTGAATTCATGTATTTTGAGAATTCTTGTGTTTTTTAGTTTTGTGTTTTAGTTGTTTTGGTATTTTTGGTATCAAGAGCAATTTTTGTGTTTTATATTAGTTTCAATAATTGGTGCATCATTTCAATTATTGGTATCTAGAGCATATTCTTGTGTTTTATGTATAGCATAATTTGAGGGGGAGTTTTCTCCTCCCTACATTTTTGTCAATAGCCTATTTGTTTTGTCATCATCAAAAAGGGGGAGATTGTTGGCCCAAGAGGTTACACTCTCTAATTGTTTTGTGTTTTGATGATGACAAACCAAATTAGAGCTATTTGGTACTAATAAGTTTGTTAAGATGAGTTTCAGGTTTTGTACCATGTTTAGAGACCATTTGCTTAGCTATTGCAAGAACTTCTAAGTTCCACCAAGTAAGGAAGGCAAATTGCACATCAAGGAAGGATCATAGAAGAGAAGGCACTAGCAAGGCATTGGATGGCTCATAGACTTGAAGATAGCTCAAGAAGTCTTCATGTAATTTGTTTTTCAGTTTATAGTATGTTAAAGAATAGTGGATAGGTTTGAAGCTCTATCACACACGTTTTTGCGCACATGCTCATTCCAAAATAATTTCTCATAAATTATACAAAAATATTTTGCATACAAGTTTTTGCCTACAAATACATCTTTATGTTTAATTCTATTTCCTGTTCAAAAGTATTTTTGTTAAAATCAAAATCCTCTTTGTTTTCTTTCTTAAAATCGATTTTTGACCTGATCCGGTCGACCGGGACAGTCGACCGAGTCTGTGTCAGTCTGGTCCGGTCGACCGGACCAGTTGACCGCAGTCCTGGCAGAGGCATGTATCAGTGTGCACGTCTGCCGGTCGACCGGGGCGGTCGACCGAGATATTGTTTTTGCTCACAGGTTTTCTCAGTCGACCGGGTCGGTCGACCGCTAGCCTATAACGGTCAAATTTTTGAACTACCGGTCGACCGGCCCAGTTGACAGATCTGACCGTTTGAACAGTAACGGGCAGATTTTTAAGAGCTGTTTATTTTTGTCTTTTGTGTTTAAAAATTCGTTTAAAGATATATTTTGATCTAATTACCTCCTAAACATCAGTAATTATGTTTTATCCCTAAACCCTAGCCCTCTCCTATAAATAGGGGTGTTTGGGGAGAAATTGGTTACAACAATTATTGCTAAAAATTCAAAAGTTTAAGGCTTTCAAAGTTCTTGGTTTTTGTGCTAAATTCTCTCAATTTTCTGAAGGGTTTTCAAAAGTTTTTCTCTGATTTCAAATTCTTTTCCTTACACATAAAAGAGCTTCAATTCTACTCATTATTCTCTAAGGACCTTTGTAAGGGAAGAGATTTTTGAAAGAGAGAGTTTGTGGTCTTGTGACTACTCAGATATTCTTGTGATTATAATTGAGGAGTTGGGTACTCCGGTTGTAATTGTTCTTTGTGATAGTGGAAGTAGCTAGAATCCTTCTGGGGAAGGCGGGGAGTAGAGCTGGGTGCTCGAACCTCGATAACATATCCTTGTGTTTGCGATTGGTTTACATTCTTGCAATTCTTACTCTACTTTGATTGCACTTATTACTTGCTCATCATATTCATTGCCATACTTGCTTGCATTCATCTTGTGATTCTTGTTTGTAATTGTTGTAGCTTTAAATTTTTATTTGCTCTTTGATTAGCATTGTCACCTATTCACCCCCCCTCTAAGTGACTTTTCACGTTTGACCAGATCTGGTGTCACTAGCCACTCTGTTAAAGCCGATGAGTCATGTAGTTTTGGAAATCAAGATTCTATTTCAGCCCGCTCATCTGAACTTGCCCAAACTTCAAATCCCATTGACATTTTGGCAAGTTTTCCTTTTCCTGAAATAGAACTTGACAATGAATATGATCTTGAACCCCAACTTAGTGATTCAATTCTTTTTCCTGATTCAATAATAACTCCGGTATCTTTACCTGACTTCAATCTTTTCCCGGAGTCGACATTGGATCCTGCCCCAATTCATAATGAAGTTGAATCACCCATCTTTGAGGATCATATTGAAGTTGACCAATTATACACTTCTGAAGATACTATTGACAAATTGGCAAGTTTTCCATTTTTTGATATTGAACTCAATGAGATATGTGACTTAGATTCTCACAATCTCTTTACTTCTGAAGACCTATTCGCTGACAACATCATGTGTCTGGATAAGTCAACTCAGGGTCAGTTAACTGATTGCACATTTCCGGATGTTGACCTTAGTTTTGAAGAATTGGATGGCGATGAGCTAGAATTCCTTCATATTGGAAGTAAAGAGATATCACCCATATTAGGTCACATTCCATTGTTGGAAAATACATGTGGACTGGAGTTTCAACTTCTTACTTGGACCCAATTCATGAACTCATTTCGACTCCTGAACCTTTACTTGACTTAAGTCACCTTCCTGAGTTGGTATTAGTTCCTATCCTTCCTGAGTCCAAGTCAACCGTTCTATCATTTCATACTCCATTCTGGGACAAGGTGGTTGACAAATTTGACTCCGAAATTAGTTATTGAATATGGAAATTAGATGGGGTTAAATACTTAATAAAGATCCTTCATGGATTTATCTTTTTAGTGGGTTGTATTCATGATATTTCTGGTGGGTTCCTCCAAACCCAAAGTAAAGTTGATTGGGCCATGTTTCGTGGACCAATCAGACCGCCACCGGAACCACCACCTTGAGGTAATTTTTTCCTTCCCTCTCTATTTGTTTCATCCATACATATATCACGATGCATTGAGGACAATACATGAAATAAGTGTGGGGGAGGGTTTACTAACATAGAGTTTTTAGATTTTCTTTCTTTTACACTTCTTTTAGAAAAAATAAATAAATAAATAAATAAATAAATAAATAACTTTTTGAAATGAGAGACAAATGTTTTGATCTATTTTTAAGAAAATTAAGATGATCTTAGAAATTAAGAAAGCCTTAATTATGACATCTTAAACCTAGTTGAAATAATGGATATTGTTTAAAATTATAGGCTAAAGTAAGAAAAATTGGGGAGATATTTTTATCTTGAATTTTTTGCCTTAGATAATATGCACTTCACACTTACACATTTTTGGGATGGAAACAAAGACCAAAAAGGCCATAAAAATATAAAAAAAGAAATATATATAAATAAAACATCACTTATTAAGCTGGATAATTGTGCCTCAAGAAGCATGGTTATTCACGCCTAACGGTGATTAAAAGAATAATCCCCCTTAGTTTTGTGGCCTTTTTCACTCGAGTCCTTAAACCTGAGGGATATTTTCTCATCTGGTACCCTAAGACCTACTGGTTTGCGAGTCATCGGTTATAGGCTCGCTACATGGGTGAACTAGAAAGCCTAAACTAAGGGAAGAAGAAAAATAAAAAAAAGAAAATAATAATAAATAAATGGTTTGATGGTTAGAGTTGAAATCCCAGAACTCTTCACTATCACAATGTGCATACTATCTAGGTTTTATGAAAGATAAAGTATTCAATCCAATTTTGAATTCTTACCTTAATTGAAGACAAGATCTTGCATAGAGACTAAGTTTAAGGAAGAATAATTATAGGTGGACTTATGACCTTAGATCACTTATATTTTTGCAAAAATAGTTCGAAAACATGTCTCTCTTTCAAAATGAATTTTCAAAATACTAACATTTGTTTTCTTTCTTTATGGATTTTGTGGGTGTAATCCGCTGAAAACCCTCAGGAGACAACACTCCTCCTCTAGGGTAATCTAGAGGTTTAACGGCTTGTTGCACGTGCTCAGTGCAATCGTGTCACCTACGAAAGTGGTGTAATAAAATTGGTAGTATAGTTTTTCTTTTTGATTTGCTCGGGACGAGCAAAAGAATAAGTGTGGGGGTGTGATTGATATACAATTTTGCATATTTTACCACATCATTTTCATGCATATTGCAAATAAAAATATGATTATTAATGTTCTTCTCTCTATTTTTTGCAGGTCCACATCTGAAATAAGAAAAGGCCCAAAATCTCTTTAATTAGTAATAATTAAAGGGAATTAATTCAAAGCCCAAAAGAGAGCCCAAGTTAGAACCCAGGATCTGGAGAATTCTACGCACCAGCTCACACTTCCAGAAGGTCCACGTGGATAACAAACTCATAACAAACTCACAACAGAAAGTTGTTGGCCAACGGCCTTGAAACGGCCGCAAGCTGCCGCAGATCTGCGGCAGATCTTGGGCCGTTGAGCCCCAGATTTCTGCCACCTGTCCAGGTTCTAGATCCTTCTCTCTGAGGCCTATAAATACAGCACCAGGGTCTGCACGAGCTCAACAGAGGAGGAAAGTAGAGGAGGAGAGAGGAGAGATTAGAGATTAGATGTTTGTATTTTGTAGGATTTTTCTCTAGGATTTTTGTAGTGCTCTAGATCTTCTTCCTCCCTAGAAATTCTGTAAAGAGAGAGTTTGTAAGAGAGAGAAAGCTTGTGTATACCAAGGTGTGACAACTTGTGAAGTAAGGATTGATCCATTCTCTTCTCTCTTCTCTTGCATTTTCTAGTTTACTTGCTTTCTTTAATTCTAGCTTTACTTTACTTGCACTTTAATTCATGCTTTGCTTTTCTTTTCTTATGGCTAGTAGCTAACTTTTCTAACATGAACTAGCTAACCACTAACCTTGCTAACTACTAACTCATGGGTGATTTCTATCTTTAATCTTGCAAGTGGTATGGTCTTCTCTTCTCCGATGGGTTACTTTCATTGCTTGGCAAGTTCTTGTTGTAATTCCATATGATTCATGTGTGCCTCATTTAGAGCCTTGTCTTTAGAACAAGTGCCTTGATGGAACATGGAGATGGATCACCAAACATATGCTATTTGTTGTACAACTTCTTTACTTCACTTAATGAATGTTGTATCTTCTTCCTTAGCATCCCTTGAGTGTCGCTCTTTTGATTCTATTATTGAAAGTCTATCTTGTAGGCCAGTGACATCTATGAGTCTACAAGACAAGTCCAAGAGTGATCACCCGTCATTCAAGTGGGAAAGTAATTAGACCAACACGCAAGACAAATCTTTGCCGATGAATCAACATGAGGCACACATTCACCATCACGGAGTTTAGTAAGTTTTTAGCAAGGTAATAAGGTTAGCTAGTCATGGTTTTCTTCATCTTCAAATCTTTTACAAGTTTTCTTTTCTTTTTAGTGTTAATCCAAAAGCCAATCTTGTTTTGATTTCTTTTCATTTTCCATCATGAACATATCCATCGATTCTTTCATTTTCTTTTTCCATGTTTTATTCATTCTTTTAAGACAAAGAAGAATCTTCGTTTTCTTTCTTCACTACGAACCGTAAAGCTTCCATCGCAAGCTCTCCCTGAGGATCGACTCGGTATAACCCATGCTATAACGGAGATTGGAAAGGATACATTAATCATATAAATACATTGTGGAGTGATCAAAGCACTTGAGGTTGATTCTAAACCTTCTCTCTTTCATTTAATATCTGTGCAAATACTTCACACAAAATCACACTATCTTGCATAGGTGTTGCGGCACCGAGGAGAGATCCATTGGGATCTTGCATAGTGGAAATCCTTCGTGTGTCGAAGGCGGGGATGTAGAGCAAGTGTGCTCGAACCTCGAAACATACCTTTGTGTTTGCGATTGCCTTTTCTCTCTCTCTCCCTTACTTTATATCTTGCATTCAATTATTGTCTATCTTTATATGCATGATATACTTGTGTGCTTAAATTGATATACTTGCTTGGGTTTGTTTGCTAACACTTGTATTCAACCAAGAGAGCCAACGCGGCACCTCAACCCATTCAAGGGGAATCTAGAGGAGTTTGTCCAGAGCCCTTCACGGGGAATTCGGCAACACTCTTTGGTTATACGTGGTGTTTAGTGTAAAAGATTTAATTAGGTCATAATTGTTTTAGCTTCCGCATTATTAGGCATTAAGTGACCATTAGATTAGCCTTCACCTATTCACCCCCCCTCTAGGTGAACCTTCAATTGGTATCAGAGTTTGGTACTCTGATTTGGGTCTAACAACCTAAAGTTAAAGATCCTCCATTTTAGGCTAATCACAAGATTTGTACACACACCTATGGAGTTCATGTCACCACCCACCTTTGACATTCTTAACATCCAAATTTGGAAGGTTAAGATGACTTTGTACCTCAAGGCCTTAGGCATTCATGTATATCTTGCCATATCTAATGATTCATATTGTTCAAATGGTAAGAATTTTGAGGCTAATGCAAAAGCCCTTCATGCTATCAAGTCAACCCTAAATGATGATTATTTATCTAGGGTATCTAACATTGATTCGGCTTTTGTAGCTTGGAACATCATCACCTCCCTCGACGAAAAAGATCTATATTATGCTGGGAGCGATTCGGACGTTGGAAGCGACATCTCCAACGTGTGCTACATGGTCCAAGGGGATAACCCCCTTGAGGTAAACTCCGAATCCGATGATGAAGACATGTCATATGATGAGCTTACTACCTTTTGTCATCTTGTGCTTGAAAAATATGACATGCTTAAAAAGAAGAATAATAATTTGAAAAAGAACATTGCTTGCATGCATGTATAACATGATACATTTAGATCTAACATTGCATGTTTAGAAAAGGATAACAAAAATTTGAAAAAGAATTTTGATGCCATGCTTAATGAAAAAGATTCATTAGAAAATAAAATGGCATGCTTGGAAAAAGAAAATAAAGATTTGAAAAATGAGAATGTTTCCTTGCTTGCAAAATTGAATGATTTATGTGAAGGAAACACTATTTTGAAAAATAAAGTTGATTTGGTGGAAAAACAAAAGGAAGTTGTTTTTCAAGAAAACAAGTCTTTGAAAAGAAAAATTTGTGAAAAAGAAAAGGATTTTGTTTCACAAAAGAAAAAGAAAAATGATTCTTTATCTCATCATGCTTTTCATGCCACCACTAATGAGATTAAAGATTTGAAAAATAAAATGGATGGTTTGAGTTCATCTTTGAACTCTTGTGTTTTTAATCATTCTAGGTTGGAGTCAATGTTTTCAAAGAAACAAACTCCACACATTCATGCACATCATAACCATGCATTTGCTTATGTTGCACAACATGATCACACTCCTACACATAAGCATACTAAGGTGTACGTACGTACACATTGTGGCCGTAAAGGCCATTTAGCAAAATATTGTTATGATAGATTAGATCATTTTAATTTTGCTAAGAATAAGATTTTTTGGGTGCCTTACAACAAGACTAACCCCAAAGGACCCAAGAAAATATGGGTACCAAAACTCCCACCATTTGCTTTTGATGTAGGTGAGGGCTCTCACAAGACGTGAGAGGATTGGTGCCTTGGTAATGAATGCACTTGGACATGATGGACATACTTTTGGGATGCATCACTATCAAGGAGCTTTGGTGGAAAGACCACCATTTTTGGAGCTTTGGAGTTGGTATCAATCTCTAAACTCTTACTTTTTATGTTCATGCTTGTTCATTTATAATATTCATAGCATGTTCATGTTTTATGATTTGTGTGCTTCATGTGGTATTTACATGCTTAGATGTAGAATGTGTCAAACTTGCATTTATACATATATGAATAGTGAACTACAATTGACTCATATATATTTGAACTTCATGCTCATTTGTATCCACTATATGCATATGTATAGACTAGTTTTGATGATTCTCTTTTATACATGTTTTGCCTATTTTATGCTTTACTTCATGTATATGTATTTTTAATTCAAATCTAATAAATATACATGTATACACGTGAGTCTCTTGCTTTCATGCAAATACATTTAATAGACTCTTTTATATTTGGGATATGTATGTGTATTGTTAGGAATGGATAAATCATACATATACCTTGAAGTTTATTTTAAGATGAAAAATAAAAAAAAAATTGATTTATTTTTAATAAAAAAAATTTTCATGTCTTGTCTAAAAATGAGATTCATGTTTGATTGAGCTTCAATGTCTATTTTCATGAAAATGCTATTTACATAACCTTTGAACACTCATCTTTTACTTTTCAAGATAATTTTGAGCTTTATGGACTATGAGTGATTAAACTTTGATGTATTTAGTATGATTCATGAAATACATATGCTTTGATTTCATGTTTTTGAAAGATCTTTAACTAGTTTTATAAAAATTATTTTAACTAGTTAATTGTTCTTCATTTGGTAGAGTTTTTCAAACAAAGCTTATTTTTTAAATCTATTTTTGAAAACCCCTACCATTCATGGGCGGATGGCTGGGCGATTATGCTCAAGTATGCTTAATAGTGAAAATCATTTTAATCTTGAACATGATTGGGAGGAATAGGTTATGAGTTATACACTTGATCTTATTGTTATGTCAATTGGTATCATTGAATCGTTTCAATTGGTATCAATATGAATTTTTTTTGTATATACTCATATTTTGTTTCTTACATATGTATGTATCAATTTCACTTGGTATACTCATTTTTCATACATATATTGATTTTCATGTGCTTAACTTTCAATTGGTTCACATTTTAAAGCACAAAGTTTTTGATGAAAAATAAAAATATTTTGATCATTATGTTTACCATTGATATCAAAATGCTTCAACTTCATATTTGTTAAATTTCAATTGGTATCAATATGTTTTATAATAATGATTATTTTCAATTTGGTATCTTAAAAATTTGTTTGTTTTACAAGAGCTCTGATACCTTTAAAAATTTTGTTTGATAAGAGAAATTTAAAATTTTTGATTTGTATTTCCTATATGCAAGGGGAGCTTAACATCTCTTCTACATATAGATTCATGTTGAGTATATTATAAATTGAGAAACTTGACAACTCTTCTTTATATGATATACATGTGTAGGGGGAGCTTCACATCTCCTCTTATGCATTACATAATATGTGTTATGTGAGTTAGGGCTTGTCATCCCTTCTTCATGTAATGCATATGTGTAAGGAAGCTAACTTAGTGTCTTCCTCTTCATGAATGTATATCTCATATAAACCTTTATTGATTGATTTGTATTAACCCCTTCTTGATCCTTTTGTTTTTGACAAAAAGGGGGAGAAAAATTTGTTGGTTGTGTTTTTACCCCTTTGTTGATGATTGACAAAAAGGGGGAGAAAGATTTTGGGTTTATATGCATGGTTGAGTAAGATTTATGTTTATGCATATATATTTTTGTATTGCAAATAGGAGAAAAAGATTTTGATTTATGATTGTTGCATGTTTTATCTCCATACTTGCATACATATTCATGTGCCTCATTGCCATATCTATTATTTATTTTGTATGCATGAGTTAAGGGGGAGCTTCTTTGAAGCTTTACTTTAATCCATGCATATATAACTTCATGAGTTTTGTCATCATCAAAAAAGGGGAGATTGTTGGCCCAAGGCCTATCACCCTAGTTTTGATGATGATCAACTCATGAAGTTATGTTTACTAATAATCTTGTGTTTAATTAGTGACAGATTCATTATCAAGATCTTAGTAGGTGCATAGCTCAACAAAGGATAAAATGTCAAGATTTGGAGCTAGCACGGTGTGATCCAAGGAGCTTTTGGATCAAGCTTGTACCAAGTCAAGAAGATGAGAAGCCTTCAAGTGAAGACTTCAAGAAGATGAAGATTTGTGTCTAGGTATAAGATTTTGTTTTTGTTTTAGTTAAAAATGTAAAGGATAGAGTAGTTGGTGGATTGCTCAAGTACATATACACACACACTCTTGATAGAATTGTTTTCATAAAAGATTTTTTAGTTTAGAAAAGATTTTTCATTTTGGAAAAATACAAGTTTGGTTTTTGGTATTTCTCATATACATATCTTTAAACCAAAACCAAGTTTAGAGAATGACAAAAACATAGATATTTCATTATGATTGTGTAGTGGATCATATCCATACACACTATGCCTTAAAAGTATATCTTGTTTTTGTATTTGATGAAGATTTGGAAAAACATGTTTTGGAAAAATATTGTTTTGGAAAAACAGTTTTTATCATGAGCCAAATATTTCCAACTTACAAAAATAGTCCAATCTTTTATAACATGCCTTGATTTTGTGCAAGCATGTTTGTATATCAAAGTATATTGGTTAAACTATTTTTGTAGATTTTTAAGTATTTTATGGGATTTTATTTGAGCCAAAAAGACTAACTTTTTAATCCCAGAAAACTGTTTCAGGCTTCGTATAAGTCGACTTGCTTCCTTTATAGTCGACTAATACTGAAGTCGGCCGACCGGACCGGTCGACCGACGTGCACAGATGTGCACGCCTTTATGCACTGGAGGACGGCCGACCGTACGAGTCGACCGCTCCAGAGAGCAGAGCTCTCTAGAAAGTTCGGCCGACCGTACGGGTCGACCGACAGAGAGTTAGACTCTCAGCTCCAGTAGGTCGGTCGACCCAGGCGGTCGACCGTGGCTCCAACGGTCTGATTTCTGACCGTTGGCGGTCGACCGCACGGGTCGACCGGCAGCTCTGACAGACCCCAACGGCTATATTTTTCTGGCGTATAAATTTGGGGGTTTGGTCATTGTTTTAAGCCAAGATTTCAGGAGAGCTTTGAGCCAGTTTTTCCCATCTTTTTAAAAGAGTTTTCTCCACATATTTGAGTGCAAATATTTCCTATCTAAAGGGAAGATTTTATCAAGAGTGTAAAAGTGATTCCTTGAGTTTTCCTCCACCATCTCTTTCCTTGTTTTCTCACACCAACACTTGAGCATCCATTGATTATTCATTCTATAGGAGTGTTGTAGTGAAAGTGCTTTAGGTGATCAAAGTGTTGTGATCACCAAAGATCTTTTCTTTGTTCTTTGAGGAGATGGGCAAGTGTGCTCGTGGTTGTTTAGGGTTCGGGTGCGAACTCTTCTTGTTTGAGGTGCGGCCTCAGCGAGCCGGTGGGCTTGCGTGTGTACGGGACTAGGGAGTCCGAGGGCTTGTAGGTGTTGCGGCACCGAGGAGAGATCCATTGGGATCTTGCATAGTGGAAATCCTTCGTGTGTCGAAGGCGGGGATGTAGAGCAAGTGTGCTCGAACCTCGAAACATACCTTTGTGTTTGCGATTGCCTTTTCTCTCTCTCCCTTACTTTATATCTTGCATTCAATTATTGTCTATCTTTATATGCATGATATACTTGTGTGCTTAAATTGATATACTTGCTTGGGTTTGTTTGCTAATACTTGTATTCAACCAAGAGAGCCAACGCGGCACCTCAACCCATTCAAGGGGAATCTAGAGGAGTTTGTCCAGAGCCCTTCACGGGGAATTCGGCAACACTCTTTGGTTATACGTGGTGTTTAGTGTAAAAGATTTAATTAGGTCATAATTGTTTTAGCTTCCGCATTATTAGGCATTAAGTGACCATTAGATTAGCCTTCACCTATTCACCCCCCCTCTAGGTGAACCTTCAAGTTAGAGTCGATATCCTAAAAATCTTCACAGTCCACAAAGTGCATATTTTCTAAGAATTTTATGAAAGATCAAAGAGTCAATTCAATTTTAAATTCTTACATTTAATTTATAACAAGATTTTTTTTGCATTTTGACTTAGTTTAAGAAGAGCAATTTCTGATTAACCTATGACCATAGATCACTTATATTTTCACAAAAATATTTCAATACTTTTCTCTATTTCAAAATGTGTTTTCAAAATACTAACATTTGATTTCTTTCTTTATGGATTTTGTGGGTGTAATCCGCTGAAAACCCTCAGGAGACAAAACTCCTCCTCTAAGGGAAACTTAGAAGTTTAACGGCTTGTTGCACATGCTCAGTGCAATCGCATCACCTGCAAAAGTGGTGTAATAATTTTCTTATTTTTGTTTTGCTCGGGACGAGCAAAAAGATAAGTGTGGGGGTGTGATTAGTATCTAATTTTGCATAATTTATACCTCATCTTCACATTTATTTGATAATAAATTCTGCTAATAATATCTTGCTTGCTTGATCCTAGGTTCATGGTGTGCAAATGAAGAAGAAGATCTAAATCACCATTTAATTGGTGATTAAAAGCATATTATTATAGCCATTGACCTAGAGGAGCTGATTCGTCAAAACCAGGGGCCAGAAACCAGAAACCGGGAGCCGAATCTGACAGGGGACCAAAAGGACCGCGCGCGGCTCGAAGCGCCGCGCGCGGCCACCAAGGGGCCGTGGAAACGCGGCCCAAGCCGCGTTTCTGCGGCCATACGGCCGCGGCACGCGCGCCGCTTTGGGCCAGGGTCTGTCCCCTAGCCCCCCTCTTACCTGGTGCCTATAAATACCCCCCTGGGGCTTTCAGAAGGAGATATGCAAGGTTTAGGGTAGTTCTCATTTTTCATTTTGTAGTTTAGGGTAGTTTATTGTAGTTTATCTCCTTCTTCCTCCCTTGTATTTTCCATTTATTTTAGATCTTGTAATAGGGAGAGAGAGTGGTACATGCTTGGAATGCAAGAGTGCTTGTAATAGAAGGTGACAATATATGAAAGGTGCTCTCTTTACCTCTCTATGTTTTCTTCTCTCCAATCTCTTTTACATGTGTAGCTAATCTTCTCTTTCATGGCACTAACTACTACCCACCAACTAGTTTAATTTCTTTTATCATAATCACATGAATCTAATAGCCTCGTTTTGGCCTTACTCTTGCAAGAGCCATTGATGGCTCAGATGATGGATCTAACACTCTAACTTCCTAACCACTAACAAGCTAACATTACTTTACTCCATGTTTACTCTTCTATAGTATTGATGGTTTAAGTGTAGCTTGCACTTGTTTGTTGAGTTGGGTTGTGATGAGTTACAGATGGGTCATACTTTGAATAGCTCTTGAACCAAGGACTAGTGATGGCCAATGATACATGTGAGGCAACTATCACTAAGAGGTTAGCATGTTAGTGGAGTTATTAGTAGTTAGTAGCCATGAGTTTTCTTTCTTTTTCACTTTGTTTTAGAAATATATTCAAAAATCACAAACATATTCTTTTCTATGTTTCCCACTCCTTTGTGTTTCACCGTACTTCTCTTTTCATTCTTTGTTTTCTCTTCTTTTCATTCTTTCAAACTTTGAAGAACTTTTAACAAACACGTGAATCAACCGGTAAAGTTTCTATCGCCTCTCATCCTTGTGGATTCGACTCGTTTTAGCCTCTATGCTATAACGGAAGTATCGAGGAAGCTAAAGCGCACGCACTTTAAATCTTCATTTCAAAACATACACTTTTTGTGCGCGGTTTTCCACCGATCACTCTTCTGCCCCTATGCGATTCACATCCCCTTCCTATCATGTTGACGGATGCAGATAGCAGATCTGGTAGATTTCATGATTTTCTCCTTTTGTGATGCTTTGCAAGAGCTCGTACCGATAGTCAATTAAAAACTGACTGTCAGTTTGGAAGGGTGGCGGGCGCTGGTCCTAGTCAGCAATGGACTAAATGGACCGTTACCAACTGACATCCCACTTGTTCACAACAAGAGGGAGAAGTATGGAGTAGTTCTAACTTCCGCTTGTTAGTTAGAAACTCTCATAGATCAGTGTTAACCGAGCTTAAACGATCCACCGCGGAGACCCGAGCGGATCGCGCACTGGTCTGTTCAGGTGATTTGGAAATCACCTTTTTACTTAAAGCTCTATTTGTAGGGGCGAATTTAGCACCAGAAGGCTTTGGAAGCGAAGCACGGGACGATGCCTCATTCTTTGCATGACCTCATAGGCAATTAGCACTACATAGTGCTTCAGTTCCAGCTTCACGGCTGAGAACTCTGGTAGCACCCTTAGGCATTGAAGCTGCATAAGCACCACTATCAGCACCCAGCGATGATCCCTTAACTTCGCTCCGAAGAGCGGACTTAACACTTGAAGATTTTGAGAGCGAAGTCATTAAGCTTTTAGCACGCTATGGTGCTTTATTCTCGGCCTTGTAGCGAAGGTGGCTAGCACTGCTGAATGCTTCAGTTCCAGTCTTGCGGCTGAGAACTTTACTAGTACCTTTAGGTACTGGCCTTGCGTTAGCTACGCCATCAGTAACTTCGCCTGTGAGAGCGAAGTTGATAGTATGGGTCACTGCTCTTAGATTAGGCGAAGGCAGAGATACCATTTTAGCCTCACGGCTAATAGTTTCGGGAATGGTGCCAAACTGTATAGGATTTTGCCTTTGTCTTCACGTGATAGGCAAAGTTACGCTGGAACTTCACCTGAAGCTTCACACGGAGCTTTCTACTTCGGCCTCCACATCTGCTTGGGAAGCGAAGTTTTAGGTTCGCAGGAAACCTGGCTAGCCTTGCGTGAGGCACTTTTAGCCTCAGTTGAGGCTGAGAGGAGTTGGGACAAGCCTCGTCCAGCTGCTCGCCCGGCTAAGACTGGCTTCTACTCTAAAGCCATGGCCATAAAGATCTTTCTATGCTTCTGAGTGCGGAGCACTGGACTACCCTCAAAGAGCAATTCTTCAAATTTTTCTTGGTCGAAATGAATGACCAATTTTTTGAAAGCCTCAAGACTCTGATCGTTGCATTACGACAGTGTCTCCTTATTATGCCAGAAGGCCGATTTCCCCAGCGGAGTCACCATCTTGTTTTCCATTGAAAATTGATTCAGGGGAAAACTTTACAAAAGAAGGATTCGATGAGCGAAATTACAAGTAATTAAAAGGAAATTACAGGTAAATCTCCTCTGAGATTTCTGAGGAAATGTGCCGGTAGGAATCTGATCAGCGTGCGATCACTTTATCCCTTTGACAATGCAATCGATTAGGTGATCAAACTGCCTCCTAGTAAGATTCTCTTCTCGCTTGGTTCGGGGAATCGGAGAATTGAAAGCAGAAGATCAGTAGAGCCCTTTTGCTAAGAGTTTTGCTCTTTTCTCTTTCTAAGCTAATCTCCTCTCTGTCCGTCCTCCCGTCCCTATGGCTAGTAAGGGACTATTTATAGCAAATGTGAGGTGTAACCGCCCCCTTGAATTCAGCAAACCTAAATCAGTCTTTAGCTTCGCGCGAGACTCACAAATGATCTTGTCGCGAAGCTCCTAGCGAGCTTCTAGTGAAGCTAGAGGGTTCGTGTGAACGCCTTCTAGCCGTTATGGCTTAATTATCTCCACTTAATATGGGACGAAGTGGGCGGGTGTAACCGCCCATTTAAAGTGGCGTTAATTCTACTAAATTAGTAGGGTTCACTCATTAATCCCTTGTGAAATTTTGAAACGGTCAATTTGATGACCTGGCAGATCTCATTGCGGAGCTAGATCATGCGAAGCTAAGACTTGGCTCATAACTTCAGGTGAAGTTACTTTCAGTGCCTCGTGCAAAGCTAAAATTCAGCCCATAGCGGAGCTATGACTCAGCCCATGGAGGAGCAAAACTAGCTAGGGAAGGCTTCTGACGCGAAGCTCCTGAATCAGCCTCTGGTAGGGCTAAATGGGAAGCTTCAGGCGGGGCTAATAGTTAGCCTCAAAGTGAGGCTACCAACCAAGCTTAGGCTAAACTGTTAGTTCCATGCAGAGCTATGAAGCTTACCTTGGGCTCATGCTAGGCTAAGTATTGAGCTAACTTAGCGTCTTAGGCCTGCCTAGGTCTCTCAAAAGGCAACTTTGGCATACTATCTGCTTTACTGGATCAGTAATGTCCGTGTCGCTGCCTTGTCTCTAGTCATCAGCTTGTCTTCGACTTATCTTTTGTAGATGTCGACAAGTTAGACGTCGTTCAGGCTGGTTGAAGATGAATGCGGGAGTTCTGTCTTTTTCGAGTGTCAACAAGAATTTCTTAAGCTTTGTATATGGGATTTAAATAGCAAAAGGACACTCAAAAGTCTCTTCAGCAGGCTCACGCTTCAATATGATTTGAAATAATATTCTTAATTCATAAAATTTAGCAAGAAATATGTAAAACATGTCCCTTCAGACCATAAAATAAATTTTAAATAAACACAATCCAAATGATAACATGATTATGAAGGTTGCATAAAAGAACTGGTAGAAGTGAACCTAATTCTAAAATTTTTAGATTCAAACCTAGGAAGCACACAAAGCTTTAAGATTTTAAAATCTCTAAAGATTACTAGATTTAAAAATTAAAATGGTTTCTTAAAATACTGACAGGGGTTGTAGAGAAGCTAAAGGAATTTTTTTTATATATCATCCGATATCAAATTAGGCAAGAAATTTTCAACTCTAAAGATTATAAGAATCACTTCTGCCCTATCTCAACCAAGGGGTTTAGATTTTTCCCTTTTCTTATAGGCTTTTCACGTTTAAATCACTTTTTTCTCTCTTTCAGGGTCTGTTTGGTTTGCTGCAAGTGCGAGGAAAAGGTGCAAGGGGAAAGTGGGATGAGAAATGTAAAAGTGTTAAGAAATTAGAATTGGTGCAAGTTTTACAGTGTTTGGTTGTAAAGTGAAAGTGTAAGTGAGAAAGTATATTGTGTTTTACGGTGTTTGATTAGTAATGTAAAAGTGTAAGTGGAAAAGTTGACTATAAAATTAAATGTTTGGTGATTTAAATAATAACAATATTATAAATTAAATATACTATTAAAAATGAAATACTAATTATTAAATGACTTTTTGAGCTGTAATAGGACCACAAGTGGGATTTACATGACCATAAAATTAACAGTTTTGAGTTATAACTTATTACAAGTGAGACTTATATGACCACAAAATTAACTGTACCACACCGCAAGTGAAAAATGATAGTGTAAAAGAGAAAAGAAAAGCGTATGTCATGCCCCGCTTCTCAAAATATGAGAAAACGGAGTCAAGACGAGAGTTGGCAACGTATATACGTGAGGAGAATACCCCACGTATACACGTTAAGCCTAATGTAACCTGAACAAGTTATATTAATGAATTATGGAAGCAATGAAGTCACTGCTATAGAACATATAAATTTTTAACACATGATATCACTATTCTATGAGTAATCAATAGATAAATTGAGTCCAAACGATACAGAGAATCAACAAGAATAAACAGGGAAGACATGAAATAATACCCAAATTGGATGATCGAGTAAATAGATTTCTAGGCTTCTCGTAACACGTGTGATCCTCTCCAAATCCTGATCAGTAATAAAATAATCATAGACCTGAATATGCAAATCAAGGGGAGTCAAAAAACTCCCAATGAGTTTATAAAATAAGGAAAAGTATGCATATATTTATATGTATGTGCATATAGTGATACTATTATGAATACAACGATATACAATACATAGCGTAACTATAATCCAGACAATCTGTAATAAATCATATGTCAAGTCAGGTCACATGTACAGTCAGTGTTTATCATGTCATGAAAATATCATGTTAACACATTCAATTTATAGTATATTATGAACAGTTTATTATTATTAATTATGTCAGTGAACATTAATTGTCACATGCAGTAAATGCATCACATACTACGCTTACTACACATATCAATCGAGGCCCTATGTTATTAAAACTGATAGAAAGAGACATTGTCCATGCTTTAAATGAGTTTTGTACATACTCGGAACCACAGCCCAATTACTTGGCGCTGAACCAGGTCTTACTGCTAAATAGTCAATACAATAACAATATGAACAATACGGGATGTCAGTCATCCCCTGAAATACAGACGTTGTCTCTCCTATCAATTTCTTCAATCCCGGTGTAAGTTATCTATTACATTATTATTTAGATTTCTTAAATTAATCAATATCCATGTTACTTGGATCACTGGGACAATACAATTACAGTAAAAAAAAAACAGTGACAATAATAATATAACAATGTAACAATATCATGATGTTACTATATAATAAAAATTTTAGTAATTTTAGTAACATGAATTATACTATAACGTGGCGAGATATTGATTCATCAATATGCAGTCTCACCTAGAACTATTAAGATCTCATCCATCTGTACTAGGATGTAACAGTAACTAGTCTCTTTAACTTTTGATCTCAATACCATAAATACCACATGTTCAATTTATTATCAATGAATCAGAAGGAACTAATCACAAACTCAAATAATCAATAAGTGGTTCTCTCATGTATATCAATCTACTCCAATCCTCTAAATCATCAGTAGATCTATCCTTCAAGTCACCAGTATATTCAAGTCCCAATCATATTGAAATACATACTTCGCTATATCTAATCAACTTCTCACTATCCAACCTGATCAAGATCATTAATGCACCCCCACTTCACCCGACCTCAATTGCAAGATCCAAAAGCAAGGTAACAACTCTACCGTATAAATGCATATCCACTAATTTAGTCAAATTCAATCTACACATATTACTCAACTCCAAGTCAACTCTACTTCATCGCACTCACTGATGATCCAAATTCGATGTCCAATCTTTTAATAAAGCTATATCACATTTAAATAAATACTCAATATTCAATTTAATTTCTGTCTTTATTATCACCAAATAAGAGAGATCAAATCTGATAAATAACTCACACGAGAATCCACACATTAACGGGATCCCAACTAATCAACCTCAAGATCATATCAGATTATAGCCTAAATATATCACAATTAGATCTGAATCAATATGTAAATAATTAAATAATTATAAATGAAATACTAATACCTCATTGTCAAATACCAAGTCCAAATACATTGACATCAAGGATATATATGATCCATCATCACCAAAATACTATACTCTCCCATAATATAATAATCACTGTAATGTAATCCACTAACCGATCCAAACATTTACAGATCCAATAAATTAAATAATATTAAAATTGATAAAGAGAAATATTCATCTCTCTGTGACAAACACCGAATCCACATATATTAGATATCAACGATATATCAGATCCATCATCATTATCACCACCAAGTCAAACCTTACTCCAATATAATCCATTGACAAGCCCCAGTATAAAGATGCAATCCATCTTATTTAATTAATCTTCGATTTTTCAATTAAATTCTCATCTGACTGTTACTACATAAGGAAAATATGACTAATATTCATTTACCAGGATACTGTGACAATGCGATAACAGTGACGATAACAGTGTAGACGATATAATAATATAACGGTACTATAGTGAAACTTTACAATTTCTTAAATACTGGCAATTTAATTAGACAATTTAAATAGCTGACATAAATGGCAGAATAATATCAATATTCATAATATTTTTAAAATGAAAACCATTCACCGAGGTAATCAATCGATTTTTAGTATCTATAAACATGAATAATAATTAACGTGCATATTTAGTAATTAAACATGAAATATAATCTTAAAAAATGAAACACTCACATGAAATAACGTGGATTCAGGTGCTTGTTGAGATGTGATGCGTGTTGTGCTCTAATCGACTATGGTACAGATCTGGGTCTCCACTTCACTGTAACGCCCGATCCCCCGGGTACAAAGACGTTACTGCGATGTATATATGTAGGTCGAAAATAACCTCAAATATATACGCTAAGCATCAGTACAGGAAAGAATCAGAGTACGGAAGTACGTGGTGCATTATACATTCCAACATATGAGTACAATTACAAAGCTATCACAAGATGTGACACAATATTACAAGAATATTACATCACCGATAGGCGCAAATGCGAGAATACAAAGAGATATACAATTATGAACTATACAAAAGGCGCTCACGAGTCACAAAAGAAAAACACGAGAGCCGATTAGGGGGCCTGAAAGGATAGGGTCTCAGACGGTCTGCCGATGATCCACGCTTCTGCTACGCATCTCTGATCAGCAACCGGGAGAATCCACAAGCACCAAGCTCCGAGATCTGAACATGCAGGTTCAGGGGAGTCAAAACTCCCCAACGAGTAATGTGGTGAATGCCAAGCGACGTGCAGGGTCAAGCACATGTGAATCGATAAATCAAAGTCATAAGCATGTAATGAAAACCGTGTCATGAACACAGACATACAGGAGCAGGCAGGGAGGCAGTAAGAAAGGTAAATGTAGCAAAAGCAGTTGTCCCCTATACTGAGAAAACATCATAAAACTGATAGAAAACTGATAAAACTGATAATATCGAATACAAGTAAATCCAGTTGTACAAGCTCAGGTCACGGCTCCATGAGACTAGTACATTGAAGGAATAATCTAGATAAGAAAACCCTCATATATATATATACCTTTATCCCATATCACCGTTGCCTGAGTTCACACAACCCGAATTGCAAAATGAATAACGAATTATTAATTAACACCTTTTATTCTTACTCGTCCGATCATATATCTAGGTATGTGTCCTGGCGTACGACTCAATGCACATGCATCCATATATAAGTAAGTTGAGGTTGGTTATTGAAAACTAATAATGAGACCAATGAATTATGTTTTCAATGGGTTCCGTGCATATCCGGAACAACGACCCAATAACTTGACATTTAGTCAGGCCCGTGCCACAAGCACTCAAGATGGATGGATTCCAATAGTTTTGGTGTAAGAACTACCCCGTCCGGAACACCTAGGGGTCCTCAGGTAGAACCTTAAGATTTTAGTTGCACAACATCCCTGTACTATTGTTAATAAAATCACAATTGAAGTTCATCAGTTTCCCTTTACCCGATGTAGGTTATCCTTTTTATAGTTTATTATTATGTAATTATCAATTTACGGGGAATGGCAGGAGCATGACAGGTTTAGGAATTCAGTAGTACATGGTACGAGGGATACAGATCACTATATAAATACAGGATAACAGGTACAGAATTTCTGTAAATGTCATAATCACAAGTCAAGTGTTAACATGACAGGTGGCAGGTGATAAGTGACATCATAACAGGGGACAAGTGATAAGTGATATCATAACAAGGGGTAGGTGTCAAGTAGTAGCATGTCAGGTGTCAGGTGGTCAACATTGCAAGTGATAGCACATCAAGCAATAAGCATAGCAATATCACTATTGAGTATCATAATACAGGAAAGAGGTACCGATACCGGAGATCAGTACAAATATGGGAAAATAGTACCGATACAGGAGATCAGTACAGATACATGAAAATGATACCGATACAGGAGACCGGTATGAATACTGAAAAATAATACAGTTTTGAAAAATGGTGTAAGAAAGATTTCAAACTCTTCATAACCATCAAGAAGAATAATAGTTAAATTATCAAGAAGTCAAGCGAGCAAGTAAGCAAGCGAACATCCAAGTGGAGCTAAATAATGCTGGAGCAAAACTAGCGTACAGTGCTAGACACTATCACGCTCAGCGTGGTTACCGCTCGCGGCACAGCTAAACGCACACGGCGAGGCGAGTGTATGAACGCTATATTACCGCATGTGATGAAGCCGTGCTCACAGCATAACTACGCTCAAACAGAGTTAGCGGTAAAGCGTTGAGCGCTAAGTCCGCCTACCAAGCGTGACAGAAAGACCTGACGGTCTAAGCGTACTCCTCTTTTGAGGAAGTGGGCGAGAGCCAGAAGGGCTAAACTAAGCCTAGGGTCTAAGAGCACTCCTGGTAGCTACCACAAAACTCATAAGTGTGCAAGGCCAATTCCTATTGGATAGCCTTCTCGAAAGTGAGCAGAAACCCCGAGGATGTACAAGGGTACCCGCACGGTTAGTTTTAGACTTGCACACAAACATGATAACAGAACAAAACGGGCATTGGCTAGTGATAAAACAAGCGAAGCTAGACAAACTAGAGCGAGGCTAATGTACAGTGCTAATGTAATTATCGCTTGTGATGATGCACAATAACATACAGCTATCGCTCATGGCGTAACTACACTTGATAGGAGTTAGCAAGAAAGTGTTGCGCGCTAGACTCGCCTACCAGGCTGAGCATGAGAGCCCGGAGGCTAAACGCAACCCGAAGGTTGGGTATAGAAAGCCTGGAGGCTGAAAGCAGCCGGAAGGCTGGGTATAGTACCTGCATGAGTGTTAGTGTCGAACACACGTATATAATAAAGCAGTAATAGATAACATCACAGGCATGACACACGTACAGGAAGTAAACTACTCTACTACAAGCATTCATCATAGGCATAATACATGTACAATCATAGGCACTCGACTACATACAAATACAAGTACAAGGTCCACAGAAATACAATATACAACATGGGGAAAGAAAATATATAAATTTTCCAAAATACAACTCAACCTGTTGAAGCAGGGAACCCAATAATGAGGTGAGAACACTCGCCTAAAATCTTCGAATATGCCGCGAAATCCCAGAACACCAGAAAAATGTGCACGTGGCCATAATATAATATAAAATATAAATACATATATATGGAGAGAGAGTGAGAGATAGGAGAGAGAATCAAAAGAGAGAAAAAGAGACAGCAAGAAAGAGGGCAGTTAGAGAGAGAAATTGAGAGTGAGAGAGAGAGAAAGAACTGGGAGAGAGTGAGAGAGAGGCAAGCCACGGTCTGGCTGGGCCATGGTCTGGCTCTAGCCAGGGGAAAGAGAGAGAGATCTAGAGTGAGAAAAGAAGAGAGCGAGGGAAACACGGAGAGAGAGAGAGAGAGAAACAAAAGAGAGGAGAGGGGCTCCCGCCAGGTGAGCCCCTCACTCATGCACAGAGGACCCACGACCAGGCCTTGGGCCCAGGCGGGGCCGGCCGCGGGAAGTCGGCAGTGACGCCGGCTAACTGGAGAGGAGAGGGGGAGAAGGTGGGGTATTGGGTGGTGATAGCTTGAAGGTGGAGATGATGTTGATGATTGTGATTTTGGGTGGTGTAGTTGGTGATTTGGTGGTGGGTTAATGAAATTGGAGGGAAAGGAGGAAGGAAGAGGTTGTGGGAGTTGTGATTGAGGAGGAGAAGGTGGTGATTTGGTGAAGGAGGAGATAGTGGTGGGATGATGAAGATGAAGATGTAAATGAAGGTGATGGTATTGGAGGTGATGGAGTGGGTGACCGGAGTTAAGGATCGGCCATGGATGGCATGTCGGCCATGGGTGGCGCCAGAGATGGCCTTGGCTTGGTGGTGGCGCTGCAGCTTCTTGAAAGAGGGAGGGAGAGATGGTGAAAGATAAATTAGAGAGGGGGAGAGTGAAATTAAAGTGAGAGAGAGTGAGATTGGAGAAAGAATTTGAGAAGTAAAGAGAAAGAGAGGGAGAATTTGGGAGGAGGTGTTGGGTGCTGCTATCGTTGGCCAGGGGGAGGAGGAGGAAAAGTGGGAAAGAAAAGGAAAAAAAGAAGGGAAAAGTAAATAAAAAGAAAAAAGGGATAAGATATTTTGGTTTGTTTGTGTGGAGGAGAAAAGAAGGAGAAAAGAAAAAAGAAAAAAGAAAAGAAAAAGTAAAATAGGGAAAAAGGAGTGAGGAGAATAAAAGGAGAAAGAAAGAAAAATAGAAAAGGAAAAATATCTAGATAAGACTTCAAATCCGGGAAAACACCAAAAAAATAAAAAAAATGTCAAAAAATAAAGTAACTCGGAAAGGCCTCCAAAAATTCTCAAAAATAGTAAATATTATTTTAAATTACAAGTAAAATTGGATTTAAAAAATTCGATCCCATTTTAAAATTAAAAATCCTGAAATCTACTAGCGATACTGGTCGACACCAAAGTCGATCGAACTTTGATAAATTCAGAAAAATTTCTAAAAATACACTAAGATAGAGAATGTGATTCTAAGAAATAATGTGAAAGCAGATTTTAGAAATTCAACTCTGTTTGTAAATTAAAAATTTTGAAATCGACCTGGATACGGTCGACACTGATTTTGAAGATTTTGCAATTTAATTCAGAAAAAATCTAGAAAATGGTGAAAAATCTAAAATATTAGAAAATAATATATAAACTGAAATCGATCAAATCTAATTACCCAAAAGATCAAATTGAGTTATACATTAGGATCTTGTCCCTGGTTCAGACTAGGGCTGACTCCGAGTCTGCGAATCTAGATCCAATGCAAAAACAATCACATAAATAATCATAGAACAAAAATAAAAATAAAAACTAAATCGAAAAATATGATCAAAAAATCAGAACACGTATTTAAGTACATATTCCAGGAATGGAGTGTTACATTCCATCCACCTCACAAAAATTTCGTCCTTGAAATTTCGATAAGGAGAAATGAAGATAGGAATGAGGTTTATACCAATTAAGATATGAATAACTTGGGTAATGTTGCCAATCGAATAGATATTAGTCTTGGGACTTAGATATCTTCTGCATTTTCTATTGTATAATTCTTCTGACGATGCCATATAATACTGACCTGATATCTCTTCTTTATTTAAGAGGCATGAAGTTGTACTTGATGAAGAGTCTGTAAAAGAATTCCCGATGTGCTACATGCTTAATATTACTCCGAGAATAGACCAGAATATAGAAAATAAAGAAAACCCTGATAATACTGAGCATAAATAAAGAAGATCAATAATTTAGAATTCTGAACACTGAGCATCGATTACTCTGAAAGATATAACCACGAATATAGAATAGTCGTAAAGAAACCCGAATACTGACTTCTGGATAATAGTCTAACTGCAGAACGATTCTGAGAATACTTGAGCTTCATAGAGTTGGTCAAAGAGATTGTATAATAGCTTCATTCAGTACTCTACTACTACATCTCCAATTTATCCATATCTTAAGTTGGTATAAGGAAGACGGGAACGGAAAAACAAAAAGATGGAAAGGACTCAGGAATCAAGGAAAGGACGATCAAGAAGGAATAGATAACTCTATAATTGTAATTGGATTGTATAACCGGGTTTCATGCAATCCAGTTACAAGTTTCTTTACCATTAATTTACCATCTAGACGTACTGAGGATGTGAGAGCCTATGCTCTGATACCATCCTGTAACGCCCCGATCCCGCGGGTACGGAGACATTATTGTGATGTATATACATAGGTCGAAAATACCCTTACATATATACGCTAAGCATCAGTACAGGCAAGAATCAGAGTACGAAAGTACATGATGCATTAGACATTCCAACATATGAGTACAATTCTAAAGTTATCACAGGATGTGACACAATATTACAAGAATATTACATCACTGATAGGCGCAAATGCGAGAATATAAAGAGATATACAATTATAAACTGTACAAAAGGCGCTCACAAGTCACAAAAAGAAAACTCAAGAGTCGAGCAGAGGGCCTAGAAGGATAGAGCCTCAGACGGTCTGCCGATGATCTACGCTTCTGTTGCACATCTCTGTTCAACAACCGGAAGAATCTACAAGTTTCAAGCTCTGAAATCTGAACATGCAGGTCCAGGGGAGTCAAAACTCCCCAACGAGTAGTGTGGTAAATGCCAAGCGGCGTGCAGGGTCAAGCACATGTGAATCGATAAATCCAAGTGATAAGCACGTATTAAAAATAGTATCATGAACACAGGTATACAAGAGCAGGCAAGAAGGTAGTAAGAAAGGTAAATGTAGCAAAACCAAATGTCCCCTGTACTAAGAAAACATTATAAAACTGATAGAAAATCAATAATATTGAATACAAGCAAATCCAGTTGTACAAAATCAGGTCACGGCTCCATGAGACTAGTACATCGAAGGAATAATCCAGAGAAGGAAACCCTCATCTATATACTTTATCCCATGTCAACATAGCCTGAGTTCACACAACCTGAATTACAAAATGAACAATGAATTATTAGTTAACATCTTTTATTATTACTCATCTGACTCATATATCTAGGTATGTGTCCAGGCGTATGACTCAATGCACATATATCCATATATGAGTAAGTTGAGGTTGGTTATTGAAAATTGATGATAAGACCAATGAATTATGTTTACAATAGGTTTCGTACATATCCAGAACAACGACCCAATAACCTGACATTTAGCCAGGCCTTGCCGCTAAGCATTCAAGATGGATTGAATACAATAGCCGGGGTGTATGAACTACCCCTTCCGGAACACCTGGGGGCCATCAGGTAGAACCTCAAGATTTTAGTTGCACAACATCCCTATACCATTGTAAATAAAACCATATTGAAGTCCATTAGTTTTCCCTTTACTCAATGTAGGTTGGCCTTTTTATAGTTTTTTATTATGTAATTATTAATTTATGGGAATAGCAAGAGCATGATAGGCTCAGGAATTTCGGAGTACAGGAGTACATGAGTACTAGGGATACAGGTCACTGTATATAATACAGGATAGAAGGTACATGATTCTCGTAAATGTGATAATCACAAGTCAAATGTTAACATGACAGGTGGCAGGTGATAAGTGATATCATAACAGGGGGCAGGTATCAAATAGTAGCATATCAGGTGTCAGGTGGTCAGCATTGCAAGTGTAGCGCGTCAAGCAATATGCACAATAGATATCACTATTAAGTATCATAATAGAGGAAAGTGATACCAATCCCGGAGATCGATACAAATGCAGGAAAATAGTACCGATACAGGGGATTGGTACGGATACAGGAAAATGGTACCAATAGTACCCCATTCCCAGAATACGTACTTAGATACACATTCTGATTTTTTTATCGTATTCTTTTGATTTTTTCTCATATTTGTCTAATTTTATGATTGTTTATATCATTATTTAGTTTTTGGATCCAGATTCCTAATCTCAAAATCAACCTGAGTCTGAACGGAGGATCCAATCCCAGTGTATTGATCGATTTGACCTTTTTGGTAGTCAGACTTGATCGATTTCAGTTTCAAACCTCGTTTTCTAATATTTAAGATTTTTCATGATTTTTTGAAATTTTTCTGGGTTAAATTACAAAATCTCCAAAATCAGTGTCGACTGGTACCGCTGATTGATTCTCGTATTTCTAAATTATAAACAGAATTAAATTTCAAGAAACTGCTTTTACATTATTTCCTAAAATTACATTTCTATCTAGATACATTTTTAGGAGTTTTTTTAAATTTATCGAAGTTCTACTGGTTTAGGTGTCGACCGGTATCGCTAGTAGATTCTAAGATTTTTATTTTAAAAAAGAGATTAAATTTTTGAAATCTGATTTCACCATGGTCCTTAATATAATATTTACTATTTTTATGAATTTTTGGGGATCATTCCAAGTTACTTCATTTTCCAGGCTCTTTCAGAGTTTTTGATATTTTCCCAGATTCTGAAATTTTATCCAGATATTTTCTTATATTTTTATATTCTCTGATTTTCACATTCACTTGTAATTTTCCCCTTCTTCCCCTTTTCTTTTCTTTTCTTCCAAAATTTTCTCAAAATTTCTCAGCCACTCAATAAATATCCCTACCACTTTTTCTCTCTCCTCATTTATGACGAGTACTCAGCTCGTATCAAACGCAAACCTCAGTCCCTCGTCTGGGCTCAACCCAGTGAACATGGATCTCACCTGTGAGAGACGCGATGATCGCAATCTTCTTCTCTCTCTAGCATTTAATGCCCCTCTAAATCAATCATATCACACAAATCCCCACTCTTTCTCTCTCCTCTACTAAACGCGGATCTGATCTCTGCGTCTGGCTCAATTTGACCAAACGCAAGTCTGATTTTGGGAGACGTGAGTCTCATCTTAATGAGACGCGGGTCTCAAATTTTAAGCCTCCTGACTCTTCACATGTGTGTGTGTGTACACGCACTTGTTTATATACCCCTCTCTCTCTCCCCCCCCTCTCCCTCCCTCCCTCTTTCATTTCATTTCTTTCTTTCTTCTTCAAAGAGACCAGTGGCAGCAACAGCAACCAACCGTGCCCCCTTGGCTGGCGTCCATAGGCCACCACCACCAACTCAACACCATCTCCTCCTCCTCTCCTCTCTCCACCAAACACCAACTCCATACACCATCACCTCCTTTCTTATTCCCCACCAAAGGAGTTTTGAGAGCTAACACATGTAGATTCAAGAGCTCGCACGTCAAGATCACATTTAGCACTCGGTTAGAGTCAAGCTCTTTGGATCGTGTTTGGATCGAGTCGACTTGGAGAAGAAGTTCTACAAGAAGACTTCAGTTTGTGTTTAGTTTAGATCTTGTGTAAAGATAGATTAGTGTTGATATGCTCAAGTTCACACACACACACACACACAAGTTCAATATGTTTGATTTTCGATTTAACCAGTTTTGGATTTCAACTATACATATATATATGGTCTTCAGGAATAGATAGAATCAAAACAAGTTTACATGGTTTAATGTATATTAGATTTCATCTATATACATACATGCTTCATGTATTTGAAAAAACTTATTTTGATGATCCTATTCACGTGTTTGGAATTTTGTAATTAACAAAACTTACTTTTGGATTTCATGTCAAAAGACATAGATATATCTCTTACATTTGTATTGGATTCTATCCATGCACAATATTTCAAATATGTTTAAATATCATGTTTTTGTATTTATACAATTATGTGTGTTGATTTTTGGTCACACATAAATTCAAATATCTTACAAGAACTTATTTTTGTGGAATTTATAAGATATTAAATTGACCAAGTTTAAAGTTCTGAAATAGCTGCCAGAACTGCTGGCGGTTGACCGGACCAGTGGGTCGACCGGACCAGTGGGTCGATTGGACCGGTCGACTGAGCCTGCAAGGTCAGTCGACTAGCCGGTCGACTGACTGTAACTACCCATGTCTCGGGTAGTGCCGGTCGACCGGGCGGTCGACCGACAAGCTGTGTGCCTTGTGGACGGTCGATTGGGCGGTCGACTGGCAGTGCCTAACGGTCAAAAATTTGACCATTGGCCAGTCGACCGGAGGGTCATTTCTGACATTTTAGGTTGCCAACGGCTATATTTCTTGAGAGACTATAAATAAGCCATCTCTTGGGCTGTTTTGATAAGATTTTTTGTGAGCTTCTCTTCTCAACTTTCTAGTGTTTTGCAGCAAGTTTATAAAGAGTTTTTGGGCTACAAAGTTTTATTTTTATTTATTTTAAAGTGCTGGAAAATCAAAGAAAAGAGAGTCTTTGGAAAATTAGTTTTGATCTCTATTTTTATATCTATTTAGTGATTTTCCCAAGTTGTTTTCTTTGTTATTTTTCTTTCCAAACACTTTGTTTATCTCACACTTGAGCTATCTGAAAAGTCACCTAGGGGGGTGAATAGGTGACGATGCTAATCTAGTGAACTTAATGCGGAATTTAAAAAACTAATTGCAATTACAACAATGATGCACACACACAAGCAAGTATAAGATATAGCAATATGCACAATACACAAAGTAAAGAGAGAGATAGAGAGAGAGTCAATAGATCAAACACAAACACAGAGATATGTTATCGAGGTTCGAGCACCCAGCTCTACATCCCCGCCTTCGACACACGAAGGATTTCTAATCCACTAGCTAGTTCACCAAGAACTCTCACAAGGAGAATCCAACTCCTCTCTTTACAATCACAACCTCCTCCTTGAGGCACAACTCCAAGCCAACAATCTCCTCACAACTTGAGGGATTTCCAAACTCAAAACCAATACAAGGATCACCTCACAACCTTGAGGGATACAACCCAATAGCCAAACTTCCTCAACACAATGAGGGAAGGGCACAAAGCCAAGCTAAAGATAGGGTTTACAACTTAGTGGTTTCAAACAACAACCACAAAACAATCTCTTTTTCCCACACAAAATCCTATAGAAAAGATAGTAGATTTTAGCTCAAGTGTGAAGAAAACCAAGGGATTTGAAACCAGCAACTCAAAGAAAATCTTTGGGAAATAAATGAAACCAAGATAGAGAAGTTCAATTCAAAAACTTTTCCCAAAACTCTTTTCTTTGATTTTTCAAACCCTAATGAAAACACCAAAAAGATTGTTCAAATCAAGCTCAAAAACTTCTTTTTAATGCTGTAAAAATACCAGAGAGTATGTAAAAATTCGCACAAAAATTCTTAGAGAAAAACTCTTGCAAATGGGGTATTTATAGGCTAATCCAGAAAATAGCCGTTGGCTGTAATTTTTGTCAGAATTACCCTGACGGTCGACCGCCCGGTCGACCGCCCAATGGTCAATTTTTGACCCGTTGGCGCTAGCGGTCGACCGCCCGGTCGACCTAAACAAACAGAGAGCAAACCTGCTCTCAGTCGGTCGACCGGCCGGTCGACCGGCTAAAGGTGTAGCAAGCGTGCACGTTTCTGTGCACGTCGGTCGACCCATACGGTCGACCGTCTACAGGTGCGGTCGACCGTACCGGTCGACCGATCAGCCTGGCAGACACCAAAACAGGTCAGAAATCTGGGGAAATAAATATCCAATAAATTACTAAAAATCCCCAAAAATAGTTTTGTCAAATTGCATTGATATATAAACATGTGATAAAAGTTTTGACTCAAATATCAAGCAATTAAAACTATTTTTTTATGTCTTTTCATTTTTACCAAAAACCAAAAACTGTATTTTCTAAAACTTGAATTTTGAATAGAAAATACGTTTTGTCCAAAACTCTTCCAGATACAAAAACATGATAATTAAACACTTTGAAGCATGATGCATATGGATAGAAATCCAATATACATGAAACAAATATATATCATAGTTTTTGTCATTAATTCCAAAATATGTTTTGTCAAAAATACCAAAACATATAACACATGAATAATGGAACAAAACTAAGTTTGTCTAGGAAATTAAAGCATGCATGTATATAGAACAAATCATATATACATTAAACCATGTAAACTTGTCTTGATCTATCTATTCATGAAAACCAAGATCGGTTAAACCTAAAACCGAAAACCAATATTCAAAACATGAAACGTGTGTGTCGTGAACTTGAGCATTATCATACTATTCTAATCTTTACAATTTAGATCTAAACGCAAACTAAACTAGGGATACCTAAGTCTTCTTGTAGAGCGCAATCTCCAAGTTGACTCGGTCCAAACCGTGATTCACCAAGCTTGACTCCAAAGAGTGCTAGATGTCATCTTTGATGCTTAGGCTCTTGAATCACCTTGTGAAAGATGTGTGAAAGCTTTCACCAACTAATATCTTGTTAAATATCTGAAACTTAAACATTGCAAGATTATTAGTACACATAACTACATGAGTTAATCATCATCAAAACTAGAGTGGAAGGCCTTTGGGCCAACAATCTCCCCCTTTTTGATGATGACAAAACTCATGGAGTTATATATGCATGGATTAAAGTAAAGCTTCAAAGAAGCTCCCCCTTAACTCATGCATAACAATAAAACATATAAGATATGCAATGAATGTTCTTAAACACATATAAACATGTTCTGGATACCAATTAAAATAAAACATAAACAATGAAACATGCTCTTGATACCAATAAAACAATAATATTGAAACCAACATATTATTACTAATGAAAAACAACTAAAACATATGCATAAATCAACCATGCATATAAACTACAAATTCTTCTCCCCCTTTTTGTCAATCATCAACAAAGGGGTAAAAACAAACATAATGAAAATAAATACTTCTCCCCTTAAATCTTCAAAACAAAGAAGCAATAAATTATTCCAAGGGATAAAACCAAAGTCAATATGATATCAATTGAAAATAACAAACTTTGAGAAATGCCAAATCCTATTTGAAATAAAACAAGGCATTGAAACAAAATAACATTTTATATCAAAATGAAAACAAGTAATGTAAACTTGATACCAATAGATAACAAAATTGATACCAAATTTAAGGAAACAAATAGCATCTTGATACCAAAAGAAGATATTTTTCATTATAAGCATATGATACCAATTACTTTAATATCATAAAGTTAGGGAGTGGGAAACAAAAACAATGGTAAACCAAATACCAATATAAAATATGAGTTTTCTCCCCCTTTATGAAATACCAAAAGAAAATATGCATAGGCTTGAAATAAGATACCAATTGAAAATTAAATCAATTGTAACATGATATTCATTAAAAATTCAAGCTTAGCAATCTTAAAAATTATGATAAAGCTTGTATATGGATACCAATTGAAAAACTCAAGCTTAACATAACCAAAATTTGTGCTTCAATGTATAGGGATATAATAAGCACAAATAAATCATCTATATATGTATGTAAGAAATAGATACCAATTGAAATTGATACTATATGAAGTGTAAGCATACATATATAAAACAAAACATATATGAGTATACAAAAGGATGTCAAGATTGATACCAATTGAAAGAATTCAATGATACCAATTGAAACAACAATAAGATCAAGTGTATGACTTATATCAACTATACCTCCCAATCATGGTTCAAGATTAAGATGATTTTCATTATAAAGCATACATGAGCATGATCTCCCATCCAACCGCCCATGGAAGGTAGGGGTTTTCAAAAATAGATTTAGAAATATAGTATGTTTGAAAAACTCTACCTCATGAAGAATATCACAACTAGTCATATGAATCAACTAGTACGAAATCCTTCAAGATAAAACACAAAGATTTATTTTTTTTCATGAAACATGAGAATCACATGATCACCAAACACTCAAAATCTATATGGCACCAATAGTACTCATGAAAATCAAATTATGAGAAATCATCAAAATAAGGTGAGTGTACAAGTGTTGTGAGAAACATATCATCATGAAAATAGATAATCAAGCTCGATTGAAATTCCTTTAAAATATGAACACATGAAAAACTAAATATTCATTACTAAAGGAAATTTCCTCAATGACACGAAAATCATCATAACAAATCAAACTCCAAGGCATATGTATGTTTTGACAAAACAAAAGTATACATACATATTCCTAAACACAATTGAGTCCAAAATATAGATTTGCATGAAAAGCAAATGACTCAAGGGGCATACATGTATATCTTATGGTTTGGCAAATTAGACATATACATGAAGTGAAAACATCTAATCATAGAAAACACATCAAAAATAGGAATACATGTTTGAATGCATGAATCATCAAAACTAGACTATACTAGAACATCTAATGGGTACAAATAGGCATCCAAGCACAAACATATATAAAGGTTTATTTGTGGCCCATTCTATGTACAAGTATAAATCCTAGTTTTAATGAAAACTAACATCTAAGCATATATCCAAATCATTAAGCATAAAATGAGTCATAAATCAACAATATTCTAAAAATGATCATTATGTAAATCCACATGCTATAAGAATCATAAAATACATGATCAAAATAAGTGGCTAAATTAGAAATCATACAACACAAGTTATTTATCAAAACATGAATCATTATAACAAAAAAAAATCATAGTCAACCATATGATTTGCATGACAAAGACATGTGCATTAAACTTATGATAAACATGATAGCTAAAACATAAAGAGAACACAAAATATGGGTCCATACTAAACATGGGTGTCTCAATAACTAATCATGTAAAGCATAAGTCTAATAAATAAGGCAAATATCATACTAATCATGAAATAATGAAACATGATTCAATAAGAACAAAATTCATAAACATCCAAATGGTCATAATGCATATGCATGTGCATTAGATCTACGGCATACATGTTAATTTAAACAAGGTGAGAACACTTAAATATAGATCCATATAAAACATGGGTGCTCAAGTAACTAAACATGTATAACACTATTCTAATGAGCATGGCATAGGCATAATGAGTAACAAAACATGACATGCTATAAATAGATGAACATTAAAAGCATGCAAATAAAAATGGGAGTTAGAGAATGATACCAAAACGATGAAGGTGCATCTCTAGTTCTCCAAACCATGGTGGTCCTCCCACCAAATCTCCTTGAGAGTGAAGCATCCAAATGGTTCTCCTTTTAGCTTAGAATGCATCCACCTCAAGGCACCAACACTCTCACGTTATGCGAGAGCCTCCACCTACATCAAACATCAAAGAGGTGGATCTTGGTACCCATTTTCTTGTGGGTCCACGGGGGTTAGTATCTCTCCTAACCCAAACAAGATTATTTGCTAAATTTTCAATATGTAATCTATCATAGCAAAATCTAGCAAGGTGGCCTTTTCGACCACAATGTGTACAAGTGTACACATGAGCATACATGTTATGATTGTGTCCGTGATGAGCATGTGTATGCCGTGATGGGTGTGCATGCATAGTTGGAGCTTGTTTCTTGCGAACCAAGGATTCCAAACGAGTGTGATTTAAAACACATTGGCTCAAAGTGGAGCCCAAATTATCAACACTTTTCTTCAAGACAATTATATCCCTTTTAATGCTAGAAGATAAAGTGGGACATGCTATAGGTGTGCAAGAAGTAGAAGCTACACTAGCATGGCAAACATGAATATCAATATCATTTTGCAAAGATTTATTTTTATTCAAAACCAAATCCAATTCTTTTGTTATGAAATCAATTTCATTTTTCAAGGTAACATTTTCTTCAAAAATAAGATCTAATTTTGAAGATAAAATCTCATTGTGCTTTACAACATCATCACAATCATTTTTGTTTTTCAAAAATTCATTCTCCTTTAAAGCAAGTTCGAGTTGAGATTTAAGTGAGTCACATTCACTTGCAATCTCTTCCTTCTCTTGCAACATCAATTCAAAATTAGAGCATAAATCCTTTAATTCATTTTTCAAAACAAGATTATCATCTTTCAACAAATCATGTTTTTCTAACAAATTCTCAAGCTTTTGAACAAGTTCCATATTTAAAGTTTGAACTTCAAAGCATCCATGACAATAGGAACTAGAGCTATCATCTATATGAGAATCCGATTGTACCTCAAGGGAGTTCTTCCCTTGGACCATGAGGCATTGCTCTTCGGACTTTTCTCTCTTAGATCTCCTCATCTTGTTGATAATCCTTGGAAGCTCGGGAGAAGTCAAGATGCTCCAAACTGCAAAAGCCGAATCATAACGATCAAAAACATGTAACAAATGTTCATTTAGAGATGCTCTAAGTGCCCTAAGTGCTAATGCATTGGCCTTCTTATGCTTGCTACTATTTGGAAGGGATTTTATGGTAATGGCTTGATAAACTAGATGTCCTAGGTCTTTTAAATGTTTAGTCATATTAGCCTTCCAAGCATCAAGTCTAAAATGATCAAACATAGGAGGGCTAGCCATAAGTGCAAACTAAATGTGTGCAAATGAAAATGCAAATGAAGATTAGCAAACCAAGATCACTCCTAGGTGGTTAAACCTAAATATCAGGAGCACTAGCTCTGGTACCAATTGAAAAGTCACCTAGAGGGGGGGTGAATAGGTGACGATGCTAATCTAGTGAACTTAATGCGGAATTTAAAAAACTAATTGCAATTACAACAATGATGCACACACACAAGCAAGTATAAGATATAGCAATATGCACAATACACAAAGTAAAGAGAGAGATAGAGAGAGTCAATGGATCAAACACAAACACAGAGATATGTTATCGAGGTTCGAGCACCCAGCTCTACATCCCCGCCTTCGACACACGAAGGATTTCTAATCCACTAGCTAGTTCACCAAGAACTCTCATAAGGAGAATCCAACTCCTCTCTTTACAATCACAACCTCCTCCTTGAGGCACAACTCCAAGCCAACAATCTCCTCACAACTTGAGGGATTGCCAAACTCAAAACCAATACAAGGATCACCTCACAACCTTGAGGGATACAACCCAATAGCCAAACTTCCTCAACACAATGAGGGAAGGGCACAAAGCCAAGCTAAAGATAGGGTTTACAACTTAGTGGTTTCAAACAACAACCACAAAACAATCTCTTTTTCCCACACAAAATCCTATAGAAAAGATAGTAGATTTTAGCTCAAGTGTGGAGAAAACCAAGGGATTTGAAACCAGCAACTCAAAGAAAATCTTTGGGAAATAAATGAAACTAAGATAGAGAAGTTCAATTCAAAAACTTTTCCTAAAACCCTTTTCTTTGATTTTTCAAACCCTAATGAAAACACCAAAAAGATTGTTCAAATCAAGCTCAAAAACTTCTTTTTAATGCTGTAAAAACACTAGAGAGTATGTAAAAATTCGCACAAAAATTCTTAGAGAAAAACTCTTGCAAATGGGGTATTTATAGGCTAATCTAGAAAATAGCCATTGGCTGTAATTTTTGCCAGAATTACCCTGACGGTCGACCGCCCGGTCGACCGCCCAACGGTCAATTTTTGACCCGTTGGCGCTAACGGTCGACCGCCCGGTCGACCCAAACAAACAGAGAGCAAACCTGCTCTCAGTCGGTCGACCGGCTAAAGGTGTAGCCAGCGTGCACGTTTCTGTGCACGTCGGTCGACCCATACGGTCGACCGTCTACAGGTGCGGTCGACCGTACCGGTCAACCGATCAGCCTGGCAGACACCAAAACAGGTCAGAAATCTGGGGAAATAAATATCCAATAAATTACTAAAAATCCCCAAAAATAGTTTTGTCAAATTGCATTGATATATAAACATGTGATAAAAGTTTTGACTCAAATATCAAGCAATTAAAACTATTTTTTTATGTCTTTTCATTTTTATCAAAAATCAAAAACTGTATTTTCTAAAACTTGAATTTTGAATAGAAAATACGTTTTGTCCAAAACTCTTCCAGATACAAAAACATGATAATTAAACACTTTGAAGCATGATGCATATGGATAGAAATCCAATATACATGAAACAAATATATATCATAGTTTTTGTCATTAATTCCAAAATATGTTTTGTCAAAAATACCAAAACATATAACACATGAATAATGGAGTCAAAACTAAGTTTGTCTAGGAAATTAAAGCATGCATGTATATAGAACAAATCATATATACATTAAACCATGTAAACTTGTCTTGATCTATCTATTCATGAAAACCAAGATCGGTTAAACCTAAAACCGAAAAACCGAAAACCAATATTCAAAACATGAAACGTGTGTGTCGTGAACTTGAGCATTATCATACTATTCTAATCTTTACAATTTAGATCTAAACACAAACTAAACTAGGGATACCTAAGTCTTCTTGTAGAGCGCAATCTCCAAGTTGACTCGGTCCAAACCGTGATTCACCAAGCTTGACTCCAAAGAGTGCTAGATGTCATCTTTGATGCTTAGGCTCTTGAATCACCTTGTGAAAGATGTGTGGAAGCTTTCACCAACTAATATCTTGTTAAATATCTGAAACTTAAACATTGCAAGATTATTAGTACACATAACTACATGAGTTAATCATCATCAAAACTAGAGTGGAAAACCTTTGGGCCAACACTATCATCTCTATCCTATCTATAGGATCTTATTTTTGTGGGAAAAATTATTTGTGGTCTATTGTGATCACCAAGAGTTGTTTGTGATCTATTGTGATCACCAAGTTGTAATCTTTTCTTTGCTTTGGCTTTGTGCCTCTCTCTAGTGTAGAGGTGGTTGTGCCTTGGGTTTATGGCTATCCCTCTTGTGTAGAGGTGATTGTGATTATTGTTTGGCTTTGTGCCCATCCCTCTTATGTAGAGGTGATTGTGTTTTGGCTTTATGCCTTACTTGAGTAGAGGTGGTTGTGTTGGAGAGAAGAGTTGTATACTCTAAGTTTGTAATTACAAATTCCTCGGTGGAGGTTCCCTTTGTGGGAGGTCATGTGTGGACATAGTAGAAATCCTTCTGTGTGAAGGCGGGAACGTAGAACAGTGGCTCGAACCATGAAACGTATCTTGGTGTTTGCGTTTGATCTACTATCTCTAAACTATCTCTCTCATATCTTGCATTGCTTTATTTTGATCATATCTCATATATGCTTGGTATTATTTGTGTGCCCATACTTGTGTTGAACCAAGAGAGCTTCATATAGTACATTAATTCTTATTTAGAGGAGTTTAGAGGAGATAGTTTAGAGCCCTTCACGGGGAATTCGGCTACACTTTTTGGTTACACATCATGTGTTGCAAGTAGTTTTTAATTCTGCATCATTTGTCATTACATTAGCTACTACACCTATTCACCCCCCTCTAGGTGTATTTTCAGGGTCATGGGCCCAGGTGGTGCCGGGGGCGCGATCGTACGCCGACCGCGGGTAGTTGGCAGTGACACTAGCGAACCAGAGAGGAGTGGGGGAGAGGGTAGGGTGGTGATGGTTTAAAGGCAGAGATGATGTTGATGGTGGTGATTTTGGGTGGTGGACTTGGTGATATGGTGGTGGGTTGATGAAATTTGAGGAAAAGAAGGAAGAAAGAGGTTATGGGAGTTGTGATTGAGGAGGAGAAGGTGGTGATTTGGTGAAGGAGGAGATGGTGGTGGGATGATGAAGATGGAGATGTAGGTGAAGATGATGGTGTTGGAGGTGATGGAGTGGGTGGCCGGAGTTGGGGCTCAGCCATGGATCACTCGCCGGCCATGGGTGGCGCCGGAGCTGGCCTTGGCTTGGTGGTGGCGCTTGGCTTGTTTTATGCATGTTGATGCATAATCATGTTTAGTATTTATTGCATATATTTATTGTTTATTGTTATGCAAGAGTTAAGGGGGAGCTTCTTTGAAGCTTAACTTTAATCCATGCATATATAACTTCATGAGTTTTGTCATCATCAAAAAGAGGGAGATTGTTGGCTCAGAGGCCTTCCACTCTAGTTTTGATGATGATTAACTCATGTAGTTATAGTTTACTAATAATCTTGTGATGTTTAGTTTCAGATACTTAACCAAGATATTAGTAGGTGATTAGCTTCAACAAAGGAGTTTTGGAGCTTTCACATGGTGATTCAAGAGCCCGAGCGTCAAAGTTCATATCTAGCACTCATTGGAGTCAAGCTCGGTGGATCACATTTGAATCGAGTCGACTTGGTTGAGTCGACTTGGAGACGGCGCTCTACAAGAAGACTTCGGTACAGTGTTTAGTTTATAGTTTAGATCCATTGTTAAAGATTAGATAGTATGGTATGCTCAAGTTCACAACACACACACACACTTGTTTAAATTTCATGTTTTGGTTTTCGGTTTTTGGTTTAACCAATCTTGGTTTTCATGAATAGATAGTATCAAAACAAGTTTACATGGTTTAATGTATATCAGTTTTGTTCTATATACATCTATGCTTCAACTATTTAAACAAACTTAGTTTGATAGTCTATTTCATGTATTTGGAGTTTTGGTATTTTAACAAAACTTATTTTCAGATTTTAAGTCAAAAATATTGATATATATATATATATTTCATGTATATTGGATTATATCCATATACAACATGCTTAAATGTTGTTTCAATATCATGTTTTTATATTTGGATGAGTTTTGGACAAAACGGTTTTTCATTTCAAAAATCTAAGTTTTGAAAAATACAGATTTTGGTTTTCGGCAAAATTTTTAAGTCACAAAAATAGTTCAAAATATTTGTAACTTGGTTTGATTTTTACTCAAACAAGTTTGTATTTCAAAGATAAAACATGAACTTATTTTTGTGAATTTTTAGAGATTTTATGGGATTTATTTGATAATTAAAAACCTAGTTTTCATAGTCTTAAATTAGCCCTGCCAGGCTCTGGCGGTCGACCGGGCCGGTCGACCGACGTGCACGAGGATGTGCACGCAGCCAGCCTTTTAGGTCGGTCGACTGACTGAACTCAACCCACTCTCGGGTTGGCCCGGTCGACCGGGCGGTCGACTGGCCAGAGAGCCGTTGCTCTCTGGTTCTGGGCACGGTTGACCGGGCGGTCGACCGGCAGGCTCAACAGTCATATTTTTGTCCGTTGGCCGGTCGACCGGAAGGTCAATTTTGACCTTGTCAGCTGCCAACGGGCAGAATTTTTATGGGGGTTATATATACCCCATTTGAAGTTGGTTTTGGGAAGTTTTTGAGAGCCAAAATTCTGATCTTCTCTAGTGTTTTAAGAGCAAGTTTTTCAAAAGAGTTTTTGTGTTTAAAAGATCAATCTTCATTTGTTTTTAAAGTGTTTTTAATTCAAAGAAAATAGTCTTTTGGGAATTTATTTTTTGGTCTAAAAATTCTATATCTATTTGGAGGTTTTTCCAAGTGATTTTCTTTATTCAGAACACTTTGTTTTCTCACACTTGAGCTTATCTTGCTATCCTATCTATTAGGATCTTTGTTTAGTGAGAAGAGATTGGTTTGTGGTTGTGAAAACCACCAAGTTGTAAACCCTCCTAATTTGTAATATCCCTCTTGTGTAGAGGTTGATTATTGGAGTATTGGTTGGCTCCCTCTAGTGAGAAGTGGAGATTATGTTTGGCTCCCTCTAGTGTGAGGTGGAGTTTGTGTTAGAATCCCTCAAGTGTGAGGTGATTGATTTGTATTGGCTAAGTGCCTACCCCTCTTGTGTGACGTGATGTTTGTGTTGGCTGTGCCTTACCTCTGTGAGAGGTTGTATTGGTTGAGAGAGGAGTTGTGTACTCCCAATTGTATTTGCCCCAAATCTTCAGTTGAGGTTCCCTGTGTGGACAAGTTAGTGGAAATCCTTCTGTGTGAAGGCGGGGACGTAGAGCTGTGTGCTCGAACCTCGAAACCTATCTGTGTGTTAGCGATTGATCCACTTTCTCTTAACTCTCTTTCTTTTATATTGTGCCTTGCATCATTTCATATTGCTCATTCATATATTATATGCTTGGCTTGTTTGTGTGTGCCTCACTTGTGTTTAACCACGAGAGCTTCATATAGCACCTCAACTCTCATTCAGAGGAATCAAGAGGAGTTAGTTCAGAGCCCTTCACCGGGAATTCGGCTACACTCGTTGGTTACATTAAGTGTGTTGCAATTTATTTTTAATTTTCGCATTTTGTTCATTAGATTAGTCGTACACCTATTCACCCCCCTCTAGGTGTACTTACAAATAGGTGACTAGCAAATCTAATGATCAATTAATACGGAATTAAAACTATTAATGCAAGCTAAAACATCTTAAGCTAAACACCAAGTATAACACAAGAGTGTAGCCGGATTCCCCGTGAAGGGCTCTGGACTAACTCCTCAAGATTCCTCTAGATAAGAGTTGAGGTGCCGCGTTGGCTCTCTTGGTTGAATACAAGTGTTAGCAAATAAACCCCACGCATATAACAATATGAGCACAAATATATATCAAGCATATAAAGATGAAAGCAATATAAGCATGCAAGATATAAACAAGTAAGAGATAGAGAGAGCAATCGCAAACATGAGAGATTTGTTTCGAGGTTGGAGCACACTTGCTCTACGTCCCCTCCTTCAACACTATGAAGGATTTCCACTAAAATCGATCCCACCAGATCACTTGGTGCCGCAACACCTACAAGCTCTTTGGACTCTCTAGTCCCTCTCTTGTTCCTGCAAGAACAACACACCGCAAGCCCACTAGCTTGCCGAGACCGTACCTCTACAATGAGTTTACACAAGAACTCGAAACACCACGAACCCACAAGTCCGCCTCCTTAAAGTACAAAGTAGAACTTTGGTGATCACAATACTTTGATCATTTAAAATCCTCTCACAAGATCCCTATAGGTAGATATAGCAATGGATAGCTCAAGTATTTGTGTGAGAAAACTAGGATGGAATGTGTGGAGAAAAGTACAAGAAATCACTTTGAAAACACTCTTGATAAACTTCCCTTTTTAATTGGAAATATTTACTCTCAAACTAGTGGGGAAAACTCTGAAATAGATGGGAAAAACTAGGTTTAAAACTCTCCTCAAATCTTGTATAAAACAGCCCATGATAGCCCCTTTTTTATAGGCTAGGAAAAACTAGCCGTTGGGGCCAAATTCAGCCTGGATGGCTGTCGGTCGACCGGCCCGGTCGACCGCCAACGGTCAGAAATCCGACCGTTGGAGCCTCAGTCGACTGGCCCGATCGACTGTGGCCTAGAACAGAGAGCAGAACTCTTTGCCGGTCGACTGCCCGGTCGACCGGAGCTTTCCAGAGAGCAGAAGCTCTCTGGCGGTCGCCGGGTTGGTCGATCGGCCCTCCAGCTAAACCTGGCGTGCACGTTTGTGCACGTCGGTCGACTGACTCGGTCGACTGACTCCTAGTTCGGTCGACCGGCAGAAGCCAAACCAGAACATTTTAGCGATTTAAAACTTGACTTTTTGATTTAAATAAAATCCCATAAAATCTCTAAAAATCTACAAAAATAAGTTCAGTATAATACTTTGATATACAAACATGTTTGAGTAAAATTAAGACATGTTACAAACATTTTGAACTATTTTTGTAACTTAGAAATTTTGGCATAAAACAAAAACCGTATTTTTTCAAATTGGTTTTTCTAAAACTTCTCTAAATATAAAAACAGGATAGTTTAAACACTTTTAAAGCATAGAGTGTATGGATATGATCCACTACACATACATGATGAAATATCTATGTTTTTGACAATAAGCACTAAAATATGTTTTGGTTAAAACACATGTATTTATTAAACTCCAAAAATCAAAACGGTATTTTTTCCAAAATGAAAACTCTTTTGTATTTTACCAAAAAAAAACTCTTTTATGAAAACACATTCAAATCTTGTGTGTGAGTGTATATGGTATACTTGAGTAATCCACCAACTATTCTATCCTTTACATTTTATCTAAAAACAAAATCTTATAAAAACAAACCTAGACTCAAGTCTTCTCTTGAAGTCTTCACTTGAAGTCTTCTTCTCCTTCTTGACTTGGTCCAAACATTGATCCAAAGAGCTAGACTCCTCTTGAGTACTTGATGTGGTCTTGATGCATAGGCTCTTGAATCAAATCGTGTTGGCTCCAAAACTTGACTTTAAATCCTTTGTTGAAGCTAAACACCTACTAAGATATTGATCACAAATCTGAGACTAATTAAACACAAGATCATTAGTACTATAACTACATGAGTTAATCATCATCAAAACTAGAGTGATGGGCCTTTGGGCCAACATGTGCATGTGAGGTGCACGCTGGTTGCTTGCGCGTGGTTGGAGGAGATGTGAGGGGTGTTGGGTTCTCTTGCATGGGGATAAAGGAAAGGAGGAGGGGATGATCAGGGTAGAGGAGATCGTGGTTGTGGTGCTCGCTCGCCAGCACGAAGGAGAAATTTGGGCAGCTGAGTGATCAGTGGTGTGATGCTAGCGGAGCCGATGAGGAGTGGCGATGTCGCCGACTAGTGGAGATGCAGCCATGGGTGGTTGGAGGCAGCATAGAGGATTATGGGACACTGCGGAGCTCGCTGGCGGAGGAGGGAGATCTGGTGGCTCCGAGAGGTGGAGGAAGAAGTGGCTACAAGAGGTTGCAGCATGGGTAGCATTGGAGTGCGTGTTCGGCTCCGGTGAGTGGTAGAGGATGGCTGGATGGATGTGGTGGTGGGTGTTAGTTCTGATGGATATTTGGGTGTGTCACAGGTGAGAAGGAGGCGGCAAAGGATCTCGGAGGTGTGGATGGCTGGCTGAGAGGAATGGTTGTTGGTGTGGCTTCTTGCCCATGCGTGGGTGAGGTTAGAGGAGGAAGAGCACGATCATGCGACGGAGATGCATGGAGGAGGGTAAGGTTGCTCGAAGGTCGAAGGAAGAGAAGTTCGCTGAAGAGGCCGACCATGGTTGTTACTCACGATCGTTGGGGTGTGCACACGCAGAAGAAGAAGCGGTTGATGATGTTGGTGTTGGAGAAGAAGAAGAGAAGTGATTGAACTTTTTCCTGCACACAAAATATAAAATATTAGATCTGAGAATTAAAGGTGTGCAAGTGCTCAATTCGAATCCGCTATAGCAAGGCTATGCGGGTCGTGATCCTGAGGGAGGGACTAGCGATGGAAGCGTTTGTAAGATTCTCTAAAATTTTTATTTATTTATTAGTTATGATGGTATTTACAAGGAAGAGTGGTGAAAAGAATTTGAGAGAGATAGAGATAGAAATCTAAACTAAAGAAAGAAAGAAAGAAACACATACCTCTTCAGTCTGCTTACCTTTTGAACCGTTGCGATGATTTACCTTTTCTTGGAAGGCGTACAAGCATGGCGTATAGGATCGTCTGCCTTCTTAATCTACACTATGAAATAAAAGACAACTATGAAGACCTGTTCATCGCCATAGGCCATCAAGGGCTCTTCTTCGGCTAGGTAGTCTCGAAGCAGTTGGTTCTCATGGTGGGCAAGACATTAGAGAGAAAATAGAAGAAAGCAAATACTGAGATATACGAGATTAAACAAGAACAAAAAAAACAAAAATAATAAAAGAACAAAAACAAACCTCGATTCGATTATTAAACAATGGTGGAAAAATAAAACTTACACCGACTGTCACCATCAGTACAAGTAGATCCCTTCCTCCATGAGAACATCATCTCCTCTCAGTTTTTACAAAAAGGAAAAAAATAAAAATTACAATAAAGGAAAGAAAATCTAAACTACAAGAAGAAAACCTAAACCCTAGATTTGGCCCTCTGGCTCTGCCTCTGGACGCCCCTTCTCTGTTGCTCTGCAGGGGTATTTATAGGAGATATAGGAAGTAGAGTCCCAGTACAACTCCTCAACGAAAACGCATCGCCAACCGCCTCAGGATTGCCGCGGAAACGGGAAATTTGCTGCGGAAACGCGGCACTTTTGTAGCCAAATGCCACGCGCTTTCTCGCGTGGCATCCTCTGGTCCGTCCATCTGGGTTTATCCTTCTGGAAATTGTATCTAGGCTCTTCATCTTTGGATTTGGATATAACTTGGGAATCAAGTTACCTTGATCCCAAATCTTTTATCCACGAATTTGTGGTCTTAAATTCTCCTTCTTTAGCTTTTATCCTCATCTGCAAGTGTTTAGGGTTGAATAGAAGTCTATCCTTCCCTCTTCTTTGATATTTGCAACTTTGGCCCTTGTGTATTTGCAATTTTGACAATTGATATTTGCACTTTTGCACTTGGGCTTTAAATGTGGGCTTTTGAGCTCTTTTTAGGCTTTAATTCTTTCTTTTTAATATTTCGAGGCCTGCACACAATAAATCACTAAATATTAATAAATGTGCAGAATTATAGATATAAATATGAAAATGTGATGGTAAATATAATGATAAAAATGCACTTTTCACTACCAATCACACCCCCACACTTATCTTTTTGCTCGTCCTCGAGTAAAAATCAAAGAAAAAGAAAAATTAATCTAACCTAACTCACTTTCGTAGGAATCACGGTTGCACTTAGCATGTGCAACAAGCCGTTAAACCCCTAGGTTACCCTAGAGGACGAGTGTTGTCTCGTGAGGGTTTTCAGCGGATTGCACCCACAAAATCCATAAAAAGGAAATATTTGAAATACTTTTGAAAAGACTAAGTAATCTATAAGTTTTTAGGATCATCATTTTTATTCATTCTTAAACTTAGTCTTGATAAAGTAAATTGTTTTCATTTTTAAGTAAGGATCAAAATTGAATTTTGTGTATAGTCTTTTTCGTTACCAAAAATCATATGCATCCTTATGAATTTTTACTAGGAATTCCTTAACTTGGACTTTCATGCCTCTTTATTTTTTTCTTTTTTTTTAATATGTATAACTCATCTAATTTTCTTTCGTATAAGCATCAAGGCTTCTTGAGGCCCTCATACCTAACTAATTGATTATTAGATGTGTTAATACATATATTATATTTCTTAGTCTTCTTAGGCTTTCTAATCCACCCATGTAGCGAACTTAAAGTCGGTGGCTCCCAAACCAGTCGGCTTTAGGGCACCAGGTGAGAAAACACCCCTCGGACTCAAATTCGAGTGAACTAGGCCACAAAACTAAGAGCTTTATTTTATTTATTACTCACCTTTAGGCGAGAATACTTATGCTTCTTGAGGCACATGTATTCAGCTTAATTGGTGAATTTTTTTTTAAGGATATATTTTTTTTATGAGGCACGAGGGTCTTTGTCTTAGAATCCTAGATATGCATTAGGTATGCAAATTTCATTAAGGTAAAAATCAAGACTAACTACTTATTCAATTTCTCCTCCTATACCTAAAAATTCAACAATTTATTTATTTTGACCAAGTTTTTAGAAATCCTAATCATGATTTTCCTAATTCTTAAGACTAACTTAGATTTCTTTCAAAAGATAAGTCAAAATATTGTCCTTTTTATAAGTTTTTTTTTTAGATTTTTTTTTAATTAGCAAATTTTTGTTAGTTTCTAACTATGTTAGTATGTTAGTAAAGCCTACCCCCACACTTATCTCATGCATTGTCCTCAATGTATGAATGAATGCATATATGCATGAAAAAGAACAAGGGAAGGCAGAAGTTACCTTAAGGTGGTGGTTCCGGTGGTCGTCTAATTGGGCCAAGCGTTTCTACCCAATCAAGATAACATAATACTTCATGGAGGAACCCACCAAAAATTTTTCTTGTATAACCCACGAAAATGTATGTGTGATCATTTTTTAAAATTTCCACCCCATTAAATTTCCAAATTTCATAATAAATTTCAGAGTCAATTGTGTCAACCGCCTTGTCCCAAAATGGAGTGTGAAAAGATGGAATGATTGACTTGGACGTCGTAATTATGGGAACGAATACCGACTCAGGAAAGAAACTTAAATCAAGTAAGGGTTCAGGAGTCGAACTAGGTTCAGGAAGTGGGTCCAAATCAATAAGCTGAAACTCAAGTCCACAATCAGTTTCCCACAATGGAATGTGACTCAATGTTGGTGATTCAAGTTCAGGAATGATAGATGTGGGAATCAAAACTGACTCTAAAAGATTACCTAAGTCGGGTAACAAAACAGGAGTCAATAATGATTCGGGAATTTGAACTTGATCACAGATTTGAGAATCTAGGTCACATATCTCATTGGGTTCAATTTCATAAAAATGAGAACTTGCCAATTTATCCATGGGACTTTCAAAATTGCACAATTGGTCAAGTTCAATATGATCATCAAAAATTGGTGACTCAATTTCATGATGAATTGGAACAGGATCCAATGTTGACTCGGGAAAAGTAAAATCAGGTGGCGATACCGGAGTCATTATTGAATCAGGAAGTAAAATTGAATCATCAAGTGGAAGATCATGATCATATTCATGCTCAAGTTCTATTTCAGGAAAGGAAAAACTTGCCAAGTTATCAAAATTTGAAGTTTCGGCAAGTTCACATGATGGCACTGAATTAGAATCTTGTTGTCCAAAGCAACTTGGTTCGTCGGCTCTAAGAGAGTGGTCAGCAAAAGTAGAAATGGCCGAACGGTGAGAACGTAAAGATTGAACCATCAGATCTATTTCATGATCACGGGCTAATCTAGCCTGAGTCATGGCTGCAAGCATCCTTTCATAGTTGATAGGTTCATCGTGTTGTGATTGGACTTGAAAGGATGAAGTGTAATCATGATGAAATTGTGAGTCGGTGGACTCACGCATAATCATGTCTGCGATTGATGGTAATTGTTGCTTGGTGTAACGCCCCGATCCCACGGATACGGGGACGTCACTGCGACGTATATACGCAGGTCAGAAAGTGCCCCCACGTATATACGCTGAGCATTAAGTACAACAAGGATCAGAGTACACGACAAAGCGTAGTATACATACATATGCCAACTTAAAAAGTACAAATACAAAGTTATACAGGATATGATAAACTATCACACATTACATGTGTCTCTTATCACAACCAAGTCCAAAAGTAAGATTTACAATATGTATACAAAAAGCTCACGAGGTGGATGAAGATCCCGTGAGTCAAAATGAGAAGACTGGCACGAAGAACAGGAACTAGTCTGCCTGCTCACTAAGATAAGCTTGATCCTCTGTGGATGGCTCCACTTCGATCCAAGCTTCGGAACCTGAATATACAAATCCAAGGGAGTCAGGACCTCCCAACAATGAACAGGCTACAGCCAAATGGCTAAGAGACAAGAATATGAGAGTTAGAACAGTATAATGAATACAAATCAACAAGTAATGGAAGCATAAAGAGTAAAAGTCTGAATACAATAGATCCACAGTTAAAGTCCTTTATTATTATTACTTGTCTTACTGTGATATCTAGCTATGTGACCCAGCGTCCCAGGGCACATAGATCCATATCCTAGTAAAGCAAGGTTGTTATTGGAAACCAGCGGGATTATCAACGAACTATGTTTACAGTGGATCCCGTACATGCCCGGGATAACGGTCCAGGATTGTTCCGTTGCTTGGTGACGGAAGCCAGCCGCTAGGCTAACAGGAGGGACTTATGTATGCCCTTATCATGATGGTACCAGTAAGGAGGGAGCAAGCACTCCCCTCGGTCCCCTGGAGGCCCTCAGGTCAGACCGGAAATATGATTGTACAATATACCTAATACCACTGTAAACACGAACACATATCGATATCCGCATGTTTCCCCCGACCCACATGTAAGTTGGTCCATTTTATACAAAAGTCAAGTGTATCATGCTTGGTGTTAAGTGATGGCATGATGAAATGGAGATATTCCTTATTTAACAAGTTATGAAGTAAGACTATATAACAACAAGTCATGAAGTAGCAAGAAGTAGCATCCATCAAGTAATAGGTCATGAGGTACCAGTCATGAAGCATAAACAAGAATAATATATCACACATGTATCAAGGGTAAGATCCAAATTCAGAAAAGAAGGCAACTATAACAGACAGCCTGAATTAGTCGACTAGGTGGAATGGTTAGTCGACTAATAGTGGTCTCTAGTCGACTAACAGTCTGGATTAGTCGACTAAAACTGGGTTCCAGAGAGTTGGAATTCTGTTTCAGGAAAAGTTAGTCGACTAGGGTAAAAAGTGTAGTCGACTAACAGTGACTACAAGTCGACTAACAGATACGCAAGTCGACTAAATCTGTGATACAGAGAGTCGAGTTTCTGATTCAGGAAAAGTTAGTCGACTATGGTGGAAAGGGTAGTCGACTAACAATGATCTATAGTCGACTAATAGTTAAGGTAAGTCGACTAACAGTGATTTCCAGAGAGTTGGGGTTTATTTTCAGGAAAAGTTAGTCGACTAATAATCAAGATAAGTCGACTAAAACTGTGTTCCAGAAAAGGTTACGTTTCAAAACAGATGGGTTAGTCGACTAGTCCCTAGGTCAAGTCGACTAATCGTGGGAAAACAGAGTACAAAAACAGAGTTCTTGAGGGTGGTGTTTGATGATCTAAAAATATGATTTTGAAGCTACCAATATATAAGATAGGTGAACACAAGTAAACTAGGAATTAGACAAGTCTTGATGAGTAAAAATACTCACAAAGAACGGCTACTTGAAGCTTTACGAGTTCCGAAAAGGTTGTTGTCGACGATATCACCAACTTGATCCTTGGCGATATAAACGACGAAGAAAACTACGATCTCAATTCCAAAGTAGTGGTAGTTGAAGAGGAGATGAAGACTTAGGTGAGCTTTTGGAGTTGGTGGTGGAGTTTGAGATGGAGGAGGATTTGGTGAGGGCTAAATCTTTGGTGAAATGAAGAAAAAGGAAAAGGAATGTAAAGGAAATGTTTATATAGGTTTTAGATTTTGTAAAGGAGTTGCAAATAAGGTAAATGAGAGGGGGTATTTGCAAATAGGGGAGGTGAGGTGTCCCTCCTTTGGCCACTTGGCCGGCCATGGAAGAGAGAGAGAAAGAAGGGCATTAATGGTAGAAGTGTGTGGAGTTTGTTGGAAAATTGGAAAAGATTGGAATTTTTGGAAATTGGAAATCTTGTGGCTTGTGAAGGGAGGAAAGGAAAACAAGAGAAAGGAAAAAGGAAAAGAATTTATAAATGAAGATATTTTCTTGGACTTAGAAAATAAAAATATAAAAAGACAAGTTCCCGGGTTTAAGTCGAAGATGCGGAAAACATTTCGGAAAATACCGAAATCGTCCGAAATTCAAGTATCTCGGAACGACTCGCAAAAATTACCAAAAATCAATAATAATATTATAAGACTCATGGTGAAATTCGTTTGGAGAAATAATTTATAGTTTTAAAACTAAAAATCCCGGAATCAGTTAGCTACCGACTCCGGTGGAATTTTCATAAATTCATAAAATCCTCAGAAAAAGTATTTAGGTAAGAAATGTAATTCTAAAAGATAATGCCTAAAGGACTTTCTAGAAATTCCTAACTGTTTGCAAATTAAAAATCCGAGAATCGATCAGAAGCATTGGTCGACACCGGTTTTGAAGATTTTCAATTAATTCAGGAAAATTTCAGAAAATCATATAAAATCTAAAATATTGGAAAATAATATTTGAAATTAAATTCGGTCAATTACGGGAAGTAAATCGAAGAATACGATCGGAAAACTGAATACGCAACTAAGTACGTATTCCAGGAAACTGGGTATTACAATCCATCCACCTTACAAAAAATTTCGTCCTCGAAATTTCAGAAAGTGAAAGGTAACAGCAAGGAAGGATGAGAAGGAGGATAACAGTAGAGAAGGATAGAAAGAAGGAATCTTACCAATCAAGTTGTGAAGAGTTGCGGATAACGCTCACGGATAACATCCTCTCGTTCCCACGTGGCCTCTCCTGGCGCATGCCTGTTCCAAGACACCAACACTAAAGGTATTGCCTTATTCTTCAATGTCTTAACACTTCTATCCAAAATGGCCATCGGCTGCTCTTGATAGGACAAATCCGGTTGTAGTTCCAGTTCGGAGTGATCCAGGATATGACTATCATCCTTGACATACTTCCTCAACTGTGATACGTGGAATACATTATGAACTCCGTCCAACGATGGCGGTAATGCCAATCGATAGGACACATCTCCCACACGGTCCAAAATCTCGAATGGGCCGATATATCTCGGACTAAGCTTTCCACGAGTACCGAACCGGATTACTCCTTTTGTAGGTGATATCTTCAAAAATACATGATCTCCTGTCTGGAATTCCAATGGCCTTCTCTGAGTGTCAGCCCAACTTTTCTGCCGACTCTGAGCTGCCCTGAGGTGGTCTCTGATGATTCTGACTTTATCTGTTGTCTGAATCAGGATCTCTGGCCCCAAAAGTCTCCTCTCACCGACTTCGTCCCAACAAATCGGTGACCTACACTTCCTTCCATACAATGCTTCAAATGGTGCCATCTTGATACTTGCCTGATAGCTGTTATTATAAGAAAATTCAGCTAGATGAAGATGATCTTCCCATGATCCCTGGAATTCAATCATGCAAGCCCGCAACATGTCTTCAAGAATCTGGATAGTCCTTTCAGATTGTCCGTCTGTCTGAGGGTGATATGAAGTACTGAATTTCAGACGAGTCCCTAGACTTTCTTGGAGACTTTCCCAGAAATGTGATCTGAATCTTGTGTCTCTGTCTGATACAATACTAACTGGAACTCCATGTAGACGAACTATCTCCTTCATGTACTTGTCTGCCAAAACCTCTGTTGTCTGACCTACTCTGAATGGTATGAAGTGAGCTGATTTGGTGAGGCGATCAATGATTACCCATACAGCATTATTACCCTTAGGACTACGAGGTAATGCCGTGACAAAATCCATGGTGATGTGCTCCCACTTTCATTCGGGTATTGGTAAGGGTTGTAGAAGTCCAGCTGATCTCTGATGCTCTATCTTTATCTGCTGACAGACTAAGCACTTGGCTACATACTGAGCTATCTCCCTTTTCATAGCATTCCACCAAAACTGCTTTTTTATGTCCTGATACATTTTTGGTTCCCCCTGGGTGTATGGAATAGGCTGAACTGTGTGCTTCTGCTAGAATCTTCTGTCGAACTTCTCCTTGGGGAACACAAAGTCTGCTACCAAAATATAGTGCACCATCTGGATGAATACAGATATCAGTCCTCAATCCAGCCTCTACCTGAGCTCGGAATATCTGTAATCTGGGGTCTTCCTTTTGAGCTTCCTTGATCTCATCTATCAAGGCTGACTGAATCTGCAAAGTCATGTACTGTCCTGCCTTATCAACTCCTCGAACTACCATTAAGTCCAACTTGATGATGTCTTGAATCAACTCCTTCTGCTGAGTAAGTTGGACTAGCACTCTATTCTCTGGCTTCCTGCTCAGTGCATCTGGAACTGTATTGACCTTACCCGGATGATATTGCAAGTCTATATCATAGTCCGCCATTAGCTCCAGCCACCGTCTCTGCCTCATGTTCAATTCCTTCTGTGTGAAAATATATTTGAGGCTCTTGTGATCCGTGTATATCAACACTTTGTCTCCCAGAAGATAATGCCTCCAGATCTTTAAGGCAAATATAACAGCTGCTAGCTCCAAGTCATGAGTTGGGTAATTCCGTTCATGAAGTTTCAGTTGTCTGGATGCATAAGCTATAACATGATCATGTTGCATTAGTACACACCCCAGGCCTTTGCCTGAGGCATCACTGAATATGACCATCCCTCCTCTTCCTGAGGGAGTCCTCAAGATTGGAGCTGAAATGAGTCTCTGCTTCAATTGCTCAAAGGCTGCAGTACATTCTTCTGTCCATATGTACCTTTCCCCTTTCCGGGTGAGCTTGGTCAACGGGGCAGCAATCTTAGAGAAATCTTGGACAAAGCGTCTGTAATATCCGGCTAGTCCAATAAAACTCTTAATCTCAGTCACCGTCTTGGGAATAGGCCAATCCTTCACTGCCTGGACTTTGCTGGGATCAACTGAAATTCCTTCTGCTGAAACCATGTATCCAAGGAAGGCTATACTGTCCAACCAAAAGTCACACTTGCTCCTCTTAGCATGAAGCTGCTCCTGCTGGAGAGTCTGCAATACTATCCTCAAGTGTTCTGCATGCTCCCTGTTGCTCTTTGAATAGATCAAGATGTCATCTATAAAAACCACTACAAACTGATCCAAATAGGGCGAGAACACTTTGTTCATCAAATCCATGAAAACTGAAGGGGCATTGGTGACTCCGAAAGGCATAACTAGAAATTCATAGTGGCCATAACGGGTCCTGAATGCCGTCTTCGGAATATCCTCTTTCTTCACCCTAAGCTGATGGTAACCCGATTGTAAATCTAACTTAGAGAATACACGGGCTCCATGAAGCTGATCAAACAGATCATCAATCCTTGGTAAGGGATACTTGTTCTTGATGGTAATTTTGTTCAATTCTCTATAATCAATACAAAGCCTTTTACCACCGTCCTTCTTGTTTGCCAATAATACTGGAGCTCCCCATGGTGTGAAATACACCTAGAGGGGGGGTGAATAGGTGTAAATGCTAATCTAATGATCTTTTTAAACTTAAGTGAATATGAGTGATGCAACGATCTCTCAAAACACGACTAAGAGCCGAATACCCCTTTCGAGGTTCTGAACTCCTTCCTCCCAATTCCCCTTGAATGGGTTAGAGGTGCGCAATGCAACCGTGTTGTATGAGATATGATCGAACAAGTAAAGAATGAAATGCTATGATGAAACACACACACAAGCAATCCAAGCAATCAAGGATATAGCAATACAATGCACACAATTAAGCCAAGCAAGTATAGATGAATTGCAATAGAAATATATGCAAGGCAATATGAAACAATGCTCAAAACACAAACAAGTATATATGATGATATGAATGGATGATGCTTGCACAAATGTAAAAAGAGTAGAGTTGAGAGAAATTGGATCAAACGCAAAGACCAAGATGTGTTTCGAGGTTCGAGCCCCTAGCTCTACATCCCCGCCTACACCACCGTGTAGGATTTCCCAATCCACTATAGGAGTACCAAACTCCTCTCTCAACCTTACAAAGCCACCGAGGCTATACAACCACAATCCACCTCTACCGAAGAGGGATACGGCCCGTAGCCAAATACAACAACTACCTCTACCTAAGAGGCTCACAAACCAATCACAATACCACTCCGATCACCTCTACCGAAGAGGGATTCACAAAAGCAAGGAGGGTTTACAACAAGTGGTTCCACAACCACAAACTTCTCTTTTCTTTCTTTTTCTCTTTTCTTTTTCCATACAAAACAAAGATCCTAATAACTTAGGATAGAAGATATAGCTCAAGTGGAAACTAAGTGTTTTGGAAACAAGCAACAAAGAAAAATACTTGGGAAAATTCTTGCCAAAAGATATAGAATGAAAATCAACACAAATATCCCAAATCCTATTTTCTTTGATTTTCCAAAAACACAAAACAAATAAAGATTAAATCCTTTTAGCACTTAAACTCTTTTTAAAACTCTTTTAAACTCTTCAGAAAACTGAAAATTTTTAGCTCAAAAATTCTTGTTCAAAACAATGGAGAAATGGGGTATATATAGCCCCTAGGAAAATATAGCCGTTAGGCTGATGTGGCAGTTCTGACAGCCACCGGTCGACCGGCCCGGTCGACCGAAAACTTCCAGAGAGCAGAACTCTCACATCGGTCGACCGACCCGGTCGACCGGATCTGTGCCTAACAGACGTGCACGTCTGTGCACGTCGGTCGACCGGGTCGGTCGACCGGCCCCTTGGTGCGGTCGACCGACACGGTCGACCGACCAGCCTGTCAGCACAAATCAAGGTCAGAATTTTTGGAAAAAATATTTTATAAAAATCTTTTATCTTTTCTGAAAATTCCATAAAAATTGTTTTGTCATTTTATATTGAAACATAAACCTGTGATAAAAATTTCAAGACAATATATCAACATATCAATTCATTTTTGTGTCTTGCAAATTTTATCAAAAACAAATCCTGTATTTTTGTCAAACTTGATTTTTCCAAAACATGAATAGGATAGTCAAAATAAGTTTGTTTACCAAGTTAAAGCATGTATGTATAAATAGAAAACATCTACTATACATATAACATATGTAAACTTATTTTGATCTATTATTCATGAAAACCAAATACCAAATCATAAAACGTGTGTGTTTTGTGCACTTGAGCATATCAACTAAACTAAGCTTTACACATAGATCTAAAACTCATAATCTAAACTAGATACCTAAGTCTTCTTGATGATCTTCATCTTCAAGTAGACTTGCTCCAAAACTCCGTGATTCTCCAAGTGCAAAGGTATGATCTTTAAGCTTTGGCACCGGAATCATCATGATAAGCTTCTAAACATCTTGTTGAAGCTAATCACCAACTAATATCCTGTTAATGATCTGAAACTTAGAAACACAAGAATATTAGTAAACATAACTACATGAGTGTTGATCATCATCAAAACTAGAGTGGAAGGCCATTGGGCCAACAATCTCCCCCTTTTTGATGATGACAAAACTCATGGAGTTATATATGCATGGATTAAAGTTAAGCTTCAAAGAAGGCTCCCCCTTAACTCATGCATCACAATAAACATAATATATATGCAATGAAAGCACATGATACTAAACAAAAGCATGCATCATATCTTATTATTTATTTGCTATGCATGAACTTAGTATATGCAAAAACACAATTATGCATATATAAAAAAACAAAACTCAAATTCTTCTCCCCCTTTTTGTCAATCATCAACAGAGGGGTGAATAATCAAAAAACCATAAATAAAATGAGGGGTAAAAATCTTACTTCCCCTTTTTGTCAACCAAAACAATACAAACAAAGTTCTCCCCCTTTTTGTCTAAAACAAAAAAACAAAGTCAATAAGGGGTGACTTTAAAAACGTGATATCAATTGAAAATATGTCAATGAAGCATCTTGATACCAATAAACAAACATCAATAAATGTTATATGCTATATACATTCATGAAGAGGAAGACGCTAAGTTAGCTTCCCTACACATATGCATTACATGAAGAAGGGATGACAAGCCCCAATTCACATAACACATATTATGTAATGCATAAGAGGAGATGTGAAGCTCCCCCTACACACGTATATCATATAAAGAAGAGTTGTCAAGCTCCTCAATTTATAATATACTCAACATGAATCTATATGTAAGAGAGATGTTAAGCTCTCCTTGCATATAGGAAATACAAATCAAAACTTTGAATATTTTCTTTAAACAAAATTTTGAAAATACCAATTGTAATTAAACATAAGTCTTGAATTCTTAAACATGAATCTTGAAACCAAAGCAAATTTTGAATTTCTTAAATATGATACCAATTGTAAATATTTTACCAATTGAAAAGATTTTACATAGAAACATTGATACCAATTGTAAGAATTGTTCATTTTGAAAATATATAAACAAATTTTATGTTGATATCATATGTTCAAAATAACAACTTTTAATCATAAAGAGTGGGAGTACAAATACCAATTGAAATACAAAATCAAATTTTCTCCCCCTTTATGAAAAACAAACTAAAGACATGCATAGTCTTGATAACAATTTAAAAGTAATCAATTTAAACAAAATTGAAACTCAAGCACTAGCATAAACACAAACATATATATGTATGAAAGATAGATACCAATAGAAATTGATATACTTGGAATTTAAAGCATACATACATACAAAACATATATGAGTATACAAGAAGATCAAAATGATACCAATTGAAAGAGTTCAATGATACCAATTGACATAACAATAAGTTCAAGTGTATACATCATATTATCTACCACCCAATCATAATTCAAGTTTTAAAGATTTTCAATTTAGGGCATACATGAACATGATCTCCCATCCTACCGCCCTTAGATGGTAGGGGTTTTCAAAAATAGATTGAAAATATGGTTTGTTTGAAAATCTCTACCAAAATGAAGAACACCGCAACTAGTTAAATGGAAAACTTGTTAACTAGTACGAAGTCCTTCAAGTAAGGAATAAAACAAAGTTATTTTTCATAAAGCATGAAAATCACATGATAATCATCACTCTAATCAATAAAGCATAACTCATGAGAAACAAAACATGAGCAATAGATATGAGTGTACAAATAATATGTGAAGATCAAAATCATGAAAAATATTTCATTAAGCTCAATTATTCCTTAAAACATAATTCTATCAAAAAAAACATGAAAAATCATATAAAACTACTTATTTAATCTTCAAGGCATATGTATGTCTAATGCAAGCTAACATATACATACATATCCAAAACTCAACGAGTCCACTAAGAGTAGATGCATGAAAGCACGTGGCTCAAAAAGGATGTATATGTATAAGATTAGTTTGAACTAGATAGACATATACATGAAGTTAAACATAAATACATCAAACATGAAAAATCAAATTTTCATTAAATAATCAAATTTTATTTCATGGTATATGTATGAATTGTCACTACACTAAGTATACATACATATCCCTAAACACAATTGAGTCCATAAATAGATTTTGCGTTGAAGGCAAATGACTCAAGGGCTATACATGTATATCTTAATGTTTTGGCAAAATAAACATATACATGAAATGAAACACATATTTATCAAAACAAATTCAAAAATGGGAATACAAGTTTAAAATGTATGAATCATCAAAACTAGACTATACTAGCACATCTAATGGGTTCAAATAAGCATTCAATCTCTCAACATATATAGATTTATTTGTAGCCCACTCTATGTACAAATATATAACTAGTCTTAATGAAAACTAACATCTAAACACATATTCAAGACATGAAGTATCAAAACAAATACAAAAGTCATCATGATAAAACTAAAACATGATTACTATGTAAATTCACATGTATTAGATTCATGATGTACATTATAGCTAAACAAACGGTGAGAACACTAAATATGAATTCAAGTGAGCATATGTGTCTCAAATACTATACATGTATGTCATGGATCTAATAATCATGGAATTTACACACTAATCCAAAGACATCAAAAATATGTTTAAACAAATGAGACATGCTATAAATAATGAATCATAAAAGCATGTAAACAAAAAATATGAGAGTTAGAGATTTATACCAAAACCGATGAGGGCACTTCTCTAATTCTCCAAAATAAGGTGGTCCTCCCACCAACTCTTCCCTTGAAAGTGATGCATCCATATAATTTCCTTTAAGTCCGGAACGCATCCACTCCAAGGTGTCAACACTCTCACGTCATGTGAGAGCCCTCACCTACATCAAAAATTGGAGGTGTGGTCTTTGGTACCCATTGTCTTTTGGGTCCATGGGGGTTAGTCTCATTTCTAACCCAAACATATTTCTTAGCTAAATTTGTAGTATGTAGTCTATCAAAGCAAAATTTAGCTAGATGGCCTTTTCGACCACAATGTGTACAAGTGTACACATGAGCATACGTGTGATGGTGTCCGTGAGGAGCATGTGTATGCCGTGGAGGGTGTGCATGCATAAAAGATGGAACTTGTTTCTTTCGAAGCAAAGTTTCCAACCGTGTATGGTTCATGGCACATTGGCTCATAGTGGAGCCCAAACAATCTACCTTCTTCTTAAGCATGGATATATCATTGTTGATAGAAGAAGAGGTGTGGCATGCAATAGGTGAAGTGTGTGATACTACCCTAGCATGGCAAACATGAGAAGACATATCATTTTTCAAAGAATTATTCTTATTCAAACAAATTTCTAATTCTTTTGAAATGAACTCAATTTCTCTTTTCAAAGAATCATTTTTTTTTAAAACAAATTCAATCTTTGAAGATAAAACATCATTATTTTTCAAAACATTATCACAATCATTTTTATTTTTCAAAAAGTTATTTTCTTTTAAAGCAAGTTCCAATTGAGATCTCAATGAATCCCTTTCATTATAGACCTCAACTTTCTCTTGCAAAACACAATCAAGTCTAGAGTGCAAACATTCATTTTCTTTTTCAATATCTAGACTTTTCTTTTTCAAAATTTTATACTTCTCAATTAATTTTTCACACACAATAGATAGTTCTTCATTTAAGGCATGGGGATCAACAATATCATTACTAGAAGAACTAGCATCATCATCACTATCTAAGTGGGGTTCCGAATGTACCTCAAGGGAGTCATTCCCTTGGACCATATAGCATTGTTGTGGCTCGGATTCTCCACTAGATTCCTCTTCTTGTTGGATTTGGACTTGAAGCTTGGAGGTGTTGGTGGTTGTTGTCAACTTGTTCCACACTGCAAAGGCGGAATCAAAGTTAGAAACACATAAAAGATAATCTTTAGGAAGTGTTCTTCTAATAGCCTTTAGGGCTTGTGCATTGGCCCTTATATGATTGCAATCACTAAGGAAGGATTCCTTGGTAATAGCAAGATAAACTTTATGACCTAGGATTTGTAAATAAACGGTCATTCTAATCTTCCAAACATGAATGTTAGAAGGGTCATACAAAGGTGGGGTCATGAAGGCCATGGTAAACTATATGTGTGCAAACAACAAATGCAAACAAGAGATTAGCAAGCAAATGGATCTTACTCCTAGGATGTTAAGCCTAATATCAGGAGCACTAGCTCTGATACCAATTGAAATACACCTAGAGGGGGGGTGAATAGGTGTAAATGCTAATCTAATGATCTTTTTAAACTTAAGTGAATATGAGTGATGCAACGATCTCTCAAAACACGACTAAGAGCCGAATACCCCTTTCGAGGTTCTGAACTCCTTCCTCCCAATTCCCCTTGAATGGGTTAGAGGTGCGCAATGCAACCGTGTTGTATGAGATATGATCGAACAAGTAAAGAATGAAATGCTATGATGAAACACACACACAAGCAATCCAAGCAATCAAGGATATAGCAATACAATGCACACAATTAAGCCAAGCAAGTATAGATGAATTGCAATAGAAATATATGCAAGGCAATATGAAACAATGCTCAAAACACAAACAAGTATATATGATGATATGAATGGATGATGCTTGCACAAATGTAAAAAGAGTAGAGTTGAGAGAAATTGGATCAAACACAAAGACCAAGATGTGTTTCGAGGTTCGAGCCCCTAGCTCTACATCCCCGCCTACACCACCGTGTAGGATTTCCCAATCCACTATAGGAGTACCAAACTCCTCTCTCAACCTTACAAAGCCACCGAGGCTATACAACCACAATCCACCTCTACCGAAGAGGGATACGGCCCGTAGCCAAATACAACAACTACCTCTACCTAAGAGGCTCACAAACCAATCACAATACCACTCCGATCACCTCTACCGAAGAGGGATTCACAAAAGCAAGGAGGGTTTACAACAAGTGGTTCCACAACCACAAACTTCTCTTTTCTTTCTTTTTCTCTTTTCTTTTTCCACACAAAACAAAGATCCTAATAACTTAGGATAGAAGATATAGCTCAAGTGGAAACTAAGTGTTTTGGAAACAAGCAACAAAGAAAAATACTTGGGAAAATTCTTGCCAAAAGATATAGAATGAAAATCAACACAAATATCCCAAATCCTATTTTCTTTGATTTTCCAAAAACACAAAACAAATAAAGATTAAATCCTTTTAGCACTTAAACTCTTTTTAAAACTCTTTTAAACTCTTCAGAAAACTGAAAATTTTTAGCTCAAAAATTCTTGTTCAAAACAATGGAGAAATGGGGTATATATAGCCCCTAGGAAAATATAGCCGTTAGGCTGATGTGGCAGTTCTGACAGCCACCGGTCGACCGGCCCGGTCGACCGCCAACGGTAAAAGTGACCGTTGGGCACTACCGGTCGACCGGCCCGGTCGACCGAAAACTTCCAAAGAGCAGAACTCTCACATCGGTCGACCGACCCGGTCGACCGGATCTGTGCCTAACAGACGTGCACGTCTGTGCACGTCGGTCGACCGGGTCGGTCGACCGGCCCCTTGGTGCGGTCGACCGACACGGTCGACCGACCAGCCTGTCAGCACAAATCAAGGTCAGAATTTTTGGAAAAAATATTTTATAAAAATCTTTTATCTTTTCTGAAAATTCCATAAAAATTGTTTTGTCATTTTATATTGAAACATAAACCTGTGATAAAAATTTCAAGACAATATATCAACATATCAATTCATTTTTGTGTCTTGCAAATTTTATCAAAAACAAATCCTGTATTTTTGTCAAACTTGATTTTTCCAAAACATGAATAGGATAGTCAAAATAAGTTTGTTTACCAAGTTAAAGCATGTATGTATAAATAGAAAACATCTACTATACATATAACATATGTAAACTTGTTTTGATCTATTATTCATGAAAACCAAATACCAAATCATAAAACGTGTGTGTTTTGTGCACTTGAGCATATCAACTAAACTAAGCTTTACACATGGATCTAAAACTCATAATCTAAACTAGATACCTAAGTCTTCTTGATGATCTTCATCTTCAAGTAGACTTGCTCCAAAACTCCGTGATTCTCCAAGTGCAAAGGTATGATCTTTAAGCTTTGGCACCGGAATCATCATGATAAGCTTCTAAACATCTTGTTGAAGCTAATTACCAACTAATATCCTGTTAATGATCTGAAACTTAGAAACACAAGAATATTAGTAAACATAACTACATGAGTGTTGATCATCATCAAAACTAGAGTGGAAGGCCATTGGGCCAACATGGTGAAGTGCTTGGCCGAATCAATCCCTTATCAGAGTATTCCTGCAGCTGCTTCTTTAGAATCTCTAACTCCGTCGGTGCCATCCTGTACGGAGCCTTGGATATAGGAGCTGCTCCAGGCACAGTATCAATAGAAAACTCAATCATCCTTTCAGGTGGCAGTCCTGAGATCTCAGCAAACACCTCTGGGAATTCATCCCACACCGGTATTCCTTTCTTCTGAATCTCCGAAGTAGTCATCCGAGTCTTTCTCTTGGTAGACTTCACTTCTCCACTAAATTGGAATTCAGGCTGAAGAGGGATTCTGAAATTAATCTTCTTCTCCCTACAGTCAATAACTGCATAATATTGACTGAGCCAGGTCATGCCTAAGATTACGTCGTACCCTTTGGTGTCTAGTACGAGCATATCTATGGCCAAGGTCTTGTTACAAAGTTCTACTGGACAATCAGTGCAAACTCTAGTAGATATGACTACTCCATTCCCTGTACTAATCTCCCATTTGTGGTCTAAAGATCTAACAGGTATAGAATGCAATGCCACAAAATGATCTGAGATATAACAATGGGAAGCACTGGAATCGAAGAGAGCTAAAACAGGTTTTGAATGTACTCTGATGTTACCTGTTATCACTTCCTCAGAAGTCTCAGCCTCTTCTTCCGTCAGATTATAAGCTTGACCCCTTCCACGCCCTGCTGCAGTCCTAGCTCCTCTCTGAACTGGGCGAATAGCTTGCTGTGAAGGAGGGGGAAGAGCTCTCCTAATCACCGGTCCTTGATTCCTCTGTCCAAGTGGCCCTGGAAGTGATCTCTGTCCATTTGTTCCTTGTAGTGCTGGCAAAACTTGGCCGGCTATCCCCATTCTTCTGTATGGACAGGCTTCTATGGAATGGTCTCGGGAACCACACACCAAGCATAATCCATTTGCCCTACGGCAATTCTGTCGAATGTGACCTGGTTTCTGACAATAGCTACAGAAGGATAATGGTTGTGCCGTCTGGTAAGGAGCTGGTCGGAATGGTTGCCTCATTGCCTGAACCTTTGCTGCTCTGAATGGGCCTCCTCTTCCGATTGGTGGAAATGGCCTCTTCATGGCCTGGTTCCTCATCTGGTTCACTTGCTTCTTCTCTAGCCCACGCTCCACTTCTCGAGCTATGGTGAGAACTTCTGAATAAGTCTTCAGCTGCTGGGGCATTAAGAAGACCTGGATGTCCATCTGTAAGCCCTGCTGAAATCTACTTGCCCGCTTCTCCTCATCAGTTACCATGTATGGAGCAAAGCGGCTAAGTCTGAGAAATTCCGCGGCATACTCGTCCACGGACCTATTCCCTTGTTGAAGCCGGATAAACTGCTCTTCCATGTCCTTCTGAGCAGTGGCAGGGAAGAATCTGCTATAGAAACTCTTGGAGAATGTGTCCCAGGTGACAGGCTTCTCCAATCTTGCCTCCTCAGCTAGCCACCATGTTCTGGCTATATCCTTCAATTGAATCTTAGCAACCTCCACCTGATTCTCCTTTGGAACTCGAGCTGCATTCAACAAGTCTGAGGTATCTGTCAGCCATTGCTCAGCATCCAGGGGTTTCTCTTCACCCATGAATATGGCTGGTTGCAGCCGTCTGAAGTCTGAAATATTTCCCGGCCTCTGTTCCTTTGGAGCTGCTAACTCTTGCCGAAGGAGTTCCGTCTGTTGCTGCTGGTTCTCCATCATCGTCTGAATGACCCTCAGAATATCGGTATTCTCTCCCGCAGGTCCATTCGATGCTTGTCCAGAATTATTACGACCCGTCCTTCTCTCCATACCGAATTGGGATAAGATAACTGGAATTGGGAAAAATGGAAGGATTTTAGGATATAAGGGAAGGAATCAAGGAGGAATCAAGAAGGACTCGATAACTTTGTTCATTGTAGTTGGCAATAGCAAATTTCATTAATTTGCTGCTTGATTGTACTATAGGTGTGAGAGCCTAGGCTCTGATACCAACCTGTAACGCCCCGATCCCACGGATACGGGGACGTCACTGCGACGTATATACGCAGGTCAGAAAGTGCCCCCACGTATATACGCTGAGCATTAAGTACAACAAGGATCAGAGTACACGACAAAGCGTAGTATACATACATATGCCAACTTAAAAAGTACAAATACAAAGTTATACAGGATATGATAAACTATCACACATTACATGTGTCTCTTATCACAACCAAGTCCAAAAGTAAGATTTACAATATGTATACAAAAAGCTCACGAGGTGGATGAAGATCCCGTGAGTCAAAATGAGAAGACTGGCACGAAGAACAGGAACTAGTCTGCCTGCTCACTAAGATAAGCTTGATCCTCTGTGGATGGCTCCACTTCGATCCAAGCTTCGGAACCTGAATATACAAATCCAAGGGAGTCAGGACCTCCCAACAATGAACAGGCTACATATAACGCCCCGATTCCACGGATACGGGGACGTCACTGCAACGTATATACGTAGGTCAGAACTACCCTCCCGTATATACGCTAAGCATCAGTACAGACAAGAATCAGAGTACGGAAGCAAATGGTGCATTATACATTCCAACACATATATACAATTACAGAATTATCACCAGAGTGATAACAATATTACATGAATATCATATCACTAATATGCGCAAATGCGAGAGTACAAGGAATATACATAATATGAACGGTATAAAAGGGGGCTCGCATACAAGTATACAAGGATGTACAAGTATGAAAAGTGTAAAAGAGCACTCACGAGTTTGCTAAGGAAAAACTCGAGAGGCACAAAGGGGGTCTGGAAGGATGTGGCTCTGGACTGTCGTCTGGAGATCCACGCTACCGCTGCGCCACTCTGAGCAGTAACGGGGGAAATCCATACGCTCCGGGCTCCATGACCTGGACATAAGAATCCAGGGGAGTCAGTGAAACTCCCCAGGCGAGTATGATACAATGCCGGGTGGCGAGCCAGGATGAGTACGAGTGTCAAGTACAGAAGGCAGGAGGGTTAGAACACAAATGAAGTATATGTGTAAACGAGTACAACAAAACCATCAGGAAACCGGAAATCCCAAGTAAAGCTGTATGCAAGATTGATTGTATATGCTTAGGTCACGGTCCCATGTGATTAGTACATCGAAGGAATAATCCAAACAAGGAAACCCTCATCTATATACTTTTATCTCATGCCACCGAATATCCAAGCATATAGAATCAGAGTTGCAAATCATATGAAAGTCATAACAGGAATACATCTCGGAAATCATGACATGAAAATACAGGAGTCCATAATAAGAGTCCAAAACAGGCATCAAGACATGAACTTATTATTATTATTATTACTTGTCTTACTCATATATCTCGGTATGTGACCTGGTGTACGGCCAACCCACATACATCCATATATAAGCTAGCCAAGGTTGTTAACGGAAGCCGATGGAGAACTGATAGTCTTTCTTATAGTAGTTCCATACCCCTGGAACCGGTAGGTATAATCAGTAATATCAAAACACTTTCGCCATTGTATATATATATATGTATATATATATATACTTTAATTCCGTCACTATAAGCAAGGTATCATTCCGGCATCCATCACTTCCTCCCATACCCATACAAGTTGTCCATTTTATCGCTTATTAACATAATTATCAGAGTTCGGGAATGAGTCATATCATAACAGTAATACATAACAGTGGTCAGTACATAACGGTAATCAGGTACTACATCCCCTTTATCATGATAATTATGAGAATCGGTGTATCATGCTTGGTGTCAAGAGATAGCATGATAAGCGGTGATGTATATCAAGTAACATGCATACCAAGAGATTGATAACAGTCAGGTAAGCCAGGTCATGACAAGAGGGTCTGGTCAAATAATAGCATGTCAGGTGGTCAGGTGGTAATATACCAGATGTCAGGTGATATACATGTGTTAAAAAGGAAGCATGCAATTGACAAGTCTAAAGTAATGGTATGACAAGTGGTAATATAGAAGAAAGCCGGAATCCAACGACCACGAAGGGTCGGCCACGCATAATATACAAAGTAGTGAAAGACGTGTAAACATGAAATGGAAATATGAGTTGAAATACTTATCGAACCAACGAAATAGGAAAACTCAAATGACAGCGAGAGCAAGTGAGATTACTCGCCTAAATCACCAAAACGCCGAAATACCCGCAATCCACTGAATTCCGGGACTCGCCATAACCTGTGATATAATCATATAGAGTGAAGAGGAGAGGGAAAGAGAGAAGGGTAAGATGATGTTGGTCAAGATACAAGTCAAACAATACTAAGATGTGATATAAGCCTAGAGGAATGGTTGGTATTCAAGAAGGAAATCAACTAAGACAGATGGCCAAAGTTAGTCGACTAGGTGGAAGGGTTAGTCGACTAATAGTGGTCACTAGTCGACTAACAGTTTGAGTTAGTCGACTAGAACTGGGTTCCAGAGAGTTGGGATTCGGTTTCAGGAAATGTCAGTCGACTAGGATGGGAGGTGTAGTCGACTAATCAGTGAACATAAGTCGACTAACGGATACGTAAGTCGACTAAATCTGGGATACAGAGAGTTAAGGTTTTGGTCCAGGAAAAGGTAAGTCGACTAGAGTAGTAGGAGTAGTCGACTAGGGGTCTTAAGTCGACTAATATTTATGATGAGTCGACTAGGGCCGAGAGTTAGGGTTTCTGGTTCAGGTAGGATTAATCGACTAGGGTAATTCAGGAGTCGACTAGTAGTGGTTTCCAGAGAGTTGAAGTTTGTGTCCAGAAAAGGTTAGTCGACTAATAAAAGGGGTAAGTCGACTAAGTCTGTGATTTCCAGGAAAACTAAGTTTCAGCTAAGGATTCTAGTCGACTAGGTTCTAGGTCAAGTCGACTAATCGTGATCGTAAACAGGGTACAGAACTGAGTCTAGTTGTTGGGTTTGATGGTCTAAAAATAGGATTTTTATGGCACAAGTGTACAAGAATTTCCATCACAAGTATGTAAAAGAGTTATCTAGTCTTGGTGAGTAAAGATACTCACTTGGATTGGTTTACTTGGAGCTTGATGTTCTTGAAAAGATCCCAAGGTGGAGATGATGGCCTAAATCCAAAAGTAGATGTTGCTTGAGTTGGAGAAGATGATCTTGTGGAGTTCTTGGAGTTAGGGTTGAGGTGGAGAAGAATGAGAGAGTTGGTGAGAGCTTCTCTTTGTTGAAGTGGAGAAGAAAATGGAGTGAAATGTAAAGGGAAAGTTTAAATAGGGTTTTGATTTTGTGAAGGGGTTGCAATTAGTGTAGGTGGGAAGGGGCTTTGTGCAAATAAGGGAAGCATGGGGTGTCACCCCCTTTGGCCACTTGGCCGGCCATGGTAGAGAGAGAAAAGGGATGCATTTAATGGTGGTAGGTGGGAGTTGGTGGAAATTTTGGAGGAAAAATGGGATTTTTGGAAAATGGAAATGCTTTGGTTTGTGGAGAAAGAAATAAAGGAAAGGAAAAAGGAAAGAAACATAAGGGAGAAGATATTTCTCTTGGACATTAGGAAATAAAACTATTGGAAAGACAAGTTCCCAGGTTAAGTCGTGGATACGGAAAACATCACGGAAAACGCCGGAATCGTCCGAAATTCAAGTATCTCGGAACGACCCGAAATAATTACCAAAAATCAATAATAATATATAAAGACCAATAGTGAAATCCGTTTGAAGAAATACTTTATAGTTTTAAAACTAAAAATCCCGGAACCAGTTATCTACCGACTCCGATGGAATTTTCATAAAATCATAAAATCCTCAGAAAAAGCATGTAGGTAAGAAATGTGATTCTAAGAAATAAAGTCTAAAGAATCATCATGAAATTCCAAACTGTTTGAGAATTAAAAATCCAGGAATCGGTCAGCGGCACTGGCCGACACCAGTTTTGAAGATTTTTTATTTTAATTCCAGAAAAATCTAGAAAATCATAGAAAATATATAATATTGGAAAATGGTATTTGAAACAGAAATCGGTCAAATCTAAGTATCAAAAAGACCAAATTAAATAATATACTATGATCGGGTCCTCGGTTCGGGCTAGAGCTGACTCCGAATCCATGAATCCAAATCCAAGACAAAACAACCACATAAGGAATTCATAATACAGATTAAATACAGGAAACAAATCGAAAAAATACGATCGAAAATCCGAATACGCAACTAAGTACGTATTCCAGGAACGGGGTATTACAATCCACCCACCTTACAAAAATTGCGTCCTCGCAATTTCGTTAAGGGGCAAATTGAATACAAAGGGGACAAGGGTGGAATCTATACCAATTAAGATATGAAGCACTACAGGTAGGGCTCTCAAGCCAACTGAATAATAATCATACTCTGCATTTCCGGCTGATGATGTCGTGGCTGTGTAATAAATCTTTAGAATAATGCTGAATAATACTGATGATGTCGTGGCTGTGAAATAAATGAATACTGATGATGTCGTGGCTGTGTAATGAAGAAAACCCCGAAAATCCTGAGCATAATAAAGAAGACCGATAATTAAGAATCCGACTGCTGTCCTCTGAAAGATAGCCAGATCAAGATCGATCTGGAGAACACCAAGCTTCATAGAATTGGCCGAAGAGATCACATAATAGCTTCCTTCTGAACCAGCCACTACCTCTCTAGTCTAGTCATATCTTAAAATAGTATAAGGCTTCATAAAACCAAAACATGGAAGGGATATGGGAAGGATTTAGGAATCAAAGGAAAGATAGTCAAGGAAGGATTAGAAATCAAAGGAAAGATAGTCAAGAAATAGATAACTCTGCACTTGCAGTTGGAATGTATAACCAAGACTCATGTATTCCAGTTGCAAATCTCTTTACCATTGATTTGCCTTCTGGACGTACTGAGGAGGTTAGAGCCTAAGCTGACCTAAGCTCTGACGAGCCTAAGTTGACCTAAGCTCTGATACCAACCTGTAACGCCCCGATTCCACGGATACGGGGACGTCACTGCAACGTATATACGTAGGTCAGAACTACCCTCCCGTATATACGCTAAGCATCAGTACAGACAAGAATCAGAGTACGGAAGCAAATGGTGCATTATACATTCCAACACATATATACAATTACAGAATTATCACCAGAGTGATAACAATATTACATGAATATCATATCACTAATATGCGCAAATGCGAGAGTACAAGGAATATACATAATATGAACGGTATAAAAGGGGGCTCGCATACAAGTATACAAGGATGTACAAGTATGAAAAGTGTAAAAGAGCACTCACGAGTTTGCTAAGGAAAAACTCGAGAGGCACAAAGGGGGTCTGGAAGGATGTGGCTCTGGACTGTCGTCTGGAGATCCACGCTACCGCTGCGCCACTCTGAGCAGTAACGGGGGAAATCCATACGCTCCGGGCTCCATGACCTGGACATAAGAATCCAGGGGAGTCAGTGAAACTCCCCAGGCGAGTATGATACAATGCCGGGTGGCGAGCCAGGATGAGTACGAGTGTCAAGTACAGAAGGCAGGAGGGTTAGAACACAAATGAAGTATATGTGTAAACGAGTACAACAAAACCATCAGGAAACCGGAAATCCCAAGTAAAGCTGTATGCAAGATTGATTGTATATGCTTAGGTCACGGTCCCATGTGATTAGTACATCGAAGGAATAATCCAAACAAGGAAACCCTCATCTATATACTTTTATCTCATGCCACCGAATATCCAAGCATATAGAATCAGAGTTGCAAATCATATGAAAGTCATAACAGGAATACATCTCGGAAATCATGACATGAAAATACAGGAGTCCATAATAAGAGTCCAAAACAGGCATCAAGACATGAACTTATTATTATTATTATTACTTGTCTTACTCATATATCTCGGTATGTGACCTGGTGTACGGCCAACCCACATACATCCATATATAAGCTAGCCAAGGTTGTTAACGGAAGCCGATGGAGAACTGATAGTCTTTCTTATAGTAGTTCCATACCCCTGGAACCGGTAGGTATAATCAGTAATATCAAAACACTTTCGCCATTGTATATATATATATGTATATATATATATACTTTAATTCCGTCACTATAAGCAAGGTATCATTCCGGCATCCATCACTTCCTCCCATACCCATACAAGTTGTCCATTTTATCGCTTATTAACATAATTATCAGAGTTCGGGAATGAGTCATATCATAACAGTAATACATAACAGTGGTCAGTACATAACGGTAATCAGGTACTACATCCCCTTTATCATGATAATTATGAGAATCAGTGTATCATGCTTGGTGTCAAGAGATAGCATGATAAGCGGTGATGTATATCAAGTAACATGCATACCAAGAGATTGATAACAGTCAGGTAAGCCAGGTCATGACAAGAGGGTCTGGTCAAATAATAGCATGTCAGGTGGTCAGGTGGTAATATACCAGATGTCAGGTGATATACATGTGTTAAAAAGGAAGCATGCAATTGACAAGTCTAAAGTAATGGTATGACAAGTGGTAATATAGAAGAAAGCCGGAATCCAACGACCACGAAGGGTCGGCCACGCATAATATACAAAGTAGTGAAAGACGTGTAAACATGAAATGGAAATATGAGTTGAAATACTTATCGAACCAACGAAATAGGAAAACTCAAATGACAGCGAGAGCAAGTGAGATTACTCGCCTAAATCACCAAAACGCCGAAATACCCGCAATCCACTGAATTCCGGGACTCGCCATAACCTGTGATATAATCATATAGAGTGAAGAGGAGAGGGAAAGAGAGAAGGGTAAGATGATGTTGGTCAAGATACAAGTCAAACAATACTAAGATGTGATATAAGCCTAGAGGAATGGTTGGTATTCAAGAAGGAAATCAACTAAGACAGATGGCCAAAGTTAGTCGACTAGGTGGAAGGGTTAGTCGACTAATAGTGGTCACTAGTCGACTAACAGTTTGAGTTAGTCGACTAGAACTGGGTTCCAGAGAGTTGGGATTCGGTTTCAGGAAATGTCAGTCGACTAGGATGGGAGGTGTAGTCGACTAATCAGTGAACATAAGTCGACTAACGGATACGTAAGTCGACTAAATCTGGGATACAGAGAGTTAAGGTTTTGGTCCAGGAAAAGGTAAGTCGACTAGAGTAGTAGGAGTAGTCGACTAGGGGTCTTAAGTCGACTAATATTTATGATGAGTCGACTAGGGCCGAGAGTTAGGGTTTCTGGTTCAGGTAGGATTAGTCGACTAGGGTAATTCAGGAGTCGACTAGTAGTGGTTTCCAGAGAGTTGAAGTTTGTGTCCAGAAAAGGTTAGTCGACTAATAAAAGGGGTAAGTCGACTAAGTCTGTGATTTCCAGGAAAACTAAGTTTCAGCTAAGGATTCTAGTCGACTAGGTTCTAGGTCAAGTCGACTAATCGTGATCGTAAACAGGGTACAGAACTGAGTCTACTTGTTGGGTTTGATGGTCTAAAAATAGGATTTTTATGGCACAAGTGTACAAGAATTTCCATCACAAGTATGTAAAAGAGTTATCTAGTCTTGGTGAGTAAAGATACTCACTTGGATTGGTTTACTTGGAGCTTGATGTTCTTGAAAAGATCCCAAGGTGGAGATGATGGCCTAAATCCAAAAGTAGATGTTGCTTGAGTTGGAGAAGATGATCTTGTGGAGTTCTTGGAGTTAGGGTTGAGGTGGAGAAGAATGAGAGAGTTGGTGAGAGCTTCTCTTTGTTGAAGTGGAGAAGAAAATGGAGTGAAATGTAAAGGAAAGTTTAAATAGGGTTTTGATTTTGTGAAGGGGTTGCAATTAGTGTAGGTGGGAAGGGGCTTTGTGCAAATAAGGGAAGCATGGGGTGTCACCCCCTTTGGCCACTTGGCCGGCCATGGTAGAGAGAGAAAAGGGATGCATTTAATGGTGGTAGGTGGGAGTTGGTGGAAATTTTGGAGGAAAAATGGGATTTTTGGAAAATGGAAATGCTTTGGTTTGTGGAGAAAGAAATAAAGGAAAGGAAAAAGGAAAGAAACATAAGGGAGAAGATATTTCTCTTGGACATTAGGAAATAAAACTATTGGAAAGACAAGTTCCCAGGTTAAGTCGTGGATACGGAAAACATCACGGAAAACGCCGGAATCGTCCGAAATTCAAGTATCTCGGAACGACCCGAAATAATTACCAAAAATCAATAATAATATATAAAGACCAATAGTGAAATCCGTTTGAAGAAATACTTTATAGTTTTAAAACTAAAAATCCCGGAACCAGTTATCTACCGACTCCGATGGAATTTTCATAAAATCATAAAATCCTCAGAAAAAGCATGTAGGTAAGAAATGTGATTCTAAGAAATAAAGTCTAAAGAATCATCATGAAATTCCAAACTGTTTGAGAATTAAAAATCCAGGAATCGGTCAGCGGCACTGGCCGACACCGGTTTTGAAGATTTTTTATTTTAATTCCAGAAAAATCTAGAAAATCATAGAAAATATATAATATTGGAAAATGGTATTTGAAACAGAAATCGGTCAAATCTAAGTATCGAAAAGACCAAATTAAATAATATACTATGATCGGGTCCTCGGTTCGGGCTAGAGCTGACTCCGAATCCACGAATCCAAATCCAAGACAAAACCACATAAGGAATTCATAATACAGATTAAATACAGGAAACAAATCGAAAAAATACGATCGAAAATCCGAATACGCAACTAAGTACGTATTCCAGGAACGGGGTATTACACTACAGCCAAATGGCTAAGAGACAAGAATATGAGAGTTAGAACAGTATAATGAATACAAATCAACAAGTAATGGAAGCATAAAGAGTAAAAGTCTGAATACAATAGATCCACAGTTAAAGTCCTTTATTATTATTACTTGTCTTACTGTGATATCTAGCTATGTGACCCAGCGTCCCAGGGCACATAGATCCATATCCTAGTAAAGCAAGGTTGTTATTGGAAACCAGCGGGATTATCAACGAACTATGTTTACAGTGGATCCCGTACATGCCCGGGATAACGGTCCAGGATTGTTCCGTTGCTTGGTGACGGAAGCCAGCCGCTAGGCTAACAGGAGGGACTTATGTATGCCCTTATCATGATGGTACCAGTAAGGAGGGAGCAAGCACTCCCCTCGGTCCCCTGGAGGCCCTCAGGTCAGACCGGAAATATGATTGTACAATATACCTAATACCACTGTAAACACGAACACATATCGATATCCGCATGTTTCCCCCGACCCACATGTAAGTTGGTCCATTTTATACAAAAGTCAAGTGTATCATGCTTGGTGTTAAGTGATGGTATGATGAAATGGAGATATTCCTTATTTAACAAGTTATGAAGTAAGACTATATAACAACAAGTCATGAAGTAGCAAGAAGTAGCATCCATCAAGTAATAGGTCATGAGGTACCAGTCATGAAGCATAAACAAGAATAATATATCACACATGTATCAAGGGTAAGATCCAAATTCAGAAAAGAAGGCAACTATAACAGACAGCCTGAATTAGTCGACTAGGTGGAATGGTTAGTCGACTAATAGTGGTCTCTAGTCGACTAACAGTCTGGATTAGTCGACTAAAACTGGGTTCCAGAGAGTTGGAATTCTGTTTCAGGAAAAGTTAGTCGACTAGGGTAAAAAGTGTAGTCGACTAACAGTGACTACAAGTCGACTAACAGATACGCAAGTCGACTAAATCTGTGATACAGAGAGTCGAGTTTCTGATTCAGGAAAAGTTAGTCGACTATGGTGGAAAGGGTAGTCGACTAACAATGATCTATAGTCGACTAATAGTTAAGGTAAGTCGACTAACAGTGATTTCCAGAGAGTTGGGGTTTATTTTCAGGAAAAGTTAGTCGACTAATAATCAAGATAAGTCGACTAAAACTGTGTTCCAGAAAAGGTTACGTTTCAAAACAGATGGGTTAGTCGACTAGTCCCTAGGTCAAGTCGACTAATCGTGGGAAAACAGAGTACAAAAACAGAGTTCTTGAGGGTGGTGTTTGATGATCTAAAAATATGATTTTGAAGCTACCAATATATAAGATAGGTGAACACAAGTAAACTAGGAATTAGACAAGTCTTGGTGAGTAAAAAATACTCACAAAGAACGGCTACTTGAAGCTTTACGAGTTCTGAAAAGGTTGTTGTCGACGATATCACCAACTTGATCCTTGGCGATATAAACGACGAAGAAAACTACGATCTCAATTCCAAAGTAGTGGTAGTTGAAGAGGAGATGAAGACTTAGGTGAGCTTTTGGAGTTGGTGGTGGAGTTTGAGATGGAGGAGGATTTGGTGAGGGCTAAATCTTTGGTGAAATGAAGAAAAAGGAAAAGGAATGTAAAGGAAATGTTTATATAGGTTTTAGATTTTGTAAAGGAGTTGCAAATAAGGTAAATGAGAGGGGGTATTTGCAAATAGGGGAGGTGAGGTGTCCCTCCTTTGGCCACTTGGCCGGCCATGGAAGAGAGAGAGAAAGAAGGGCATTAATGGTAGAAGTGTGTGGAGTTTTGTGGAGTTTGTTGGAAAATTGGAAAAGATTGGAATTTTTGGAAATTGGAAATCTTGTGGCTTGTGAAGGGAGGAAAGGAAAACAAGAGAAAGGAAAAAGGAAAAGAATTTATAAATGAAGATATTTTCTTGGACTTAGAAAATAAAAATATAAAAAGACAAGTTCCCGGGTTTAAGTCGAAGATGCGGAAAACATTTCGGAAAATACCGAAATCGTCCGAAATTCAAGTATCTCGGAACGACTCGCAAAAATTACCAAAAATCAATAATAATATTATAAGACTCATGGTGAAATTCGTTTGGAGAAATAATTTATAGTTTTAAAACTAAAAATCCCGGAATCAGTTAGCTACCAACTCCGGTGGAATTTTCATAAATTCATAAAATCCTCAGAAAAAGTATTTAGGTAAGAAATGTAATTCTAAGAGATAATGCCTAAAGGACTTTCTAGAAATTCCTAACTGTTTGCAAATTAAAAATCCGAGAATCGATCAGAAGCATTGGTCGACACCGGTTTTGAAGATTTTCAATTAATTCAGGAAAATTTCAGAAAATCATATAAAATCTAAAATATTGAAAAATAATATTTGAAATTAAATTCGGTCAATTACGGGAAGTAAATCGAAGAATACGATCGGAAAACTGAATACGCAACTAAGTACGTATTCCAGGAAACGGGGTATTACACTTGGACTCATGCATACTTATCATTTCCCCGATAGATGGTATTCTATTCTGAATGGGTGGATCAGAGTATGACTCTTGGGAATATTGTGGACAAGGTGGAGGCGGAGGACAAGTCGGTTGAAAATTGGACTCGGGGAAACGAAACCCCATGAACTCTGTGAAGAGTTGAAACTATTATGGAAATTATGGTTATAAGATGGGGGGTATGGGTTATATTTATTCGGATAAGACCATTCCGGCACACTAGGTTGGTCAAAGTTGTGATATACCGGGTTGGTAATATCCGAAAAATAGTTAGGTGTATAATATGGATTAAAATTGGAAAAATTATTATTATATGCCATATCACACCAACACAACAAAGAAAAAGAAAACAAACAAATAAACAAACAAAAAAGAAAAAAATTCTAACCTAAGTTAGGGTAGACCTATGACCTAGACGACTCCTAACTGGTTAGACTGTCCACAGGAGGTAGGGTGCAGACTTTGACCACAAGTTAATCAGCCAGGTCAGGGCAAGATTGGTGGGAGGTTTTCCATCAAAGACGTTCCTTAATTAAATAACCACCAATCTTCGGGCTTTCGGCCCTCAATTCCCTTCCTAGACACTGATTTGGCAAGAATCAACTTCCAGCACCGTTCCCCCTTAGGATAATCTCCTAATTGAGTCCGAGATGTCCCTAGGGCCAACGTCTACTAATTTTAAGTTAGGCTTGGGTTAGTGAGTGCTTGGATATGATTTTTGGGCTAAGGAATGGTGATGAAATCCCTACCTTATCTTGTTAATGGGTTATGCCCTTAAGATATTTTTGTGCAAGTGTATAAGATATGTAAATAAGATTCACTCAAAGCATGAAAATCAACCAAGAGATGAGTCCTATTCTACATGCAATGCGTACGTACCTTGCTCCAGCACTCTTCAACAGTAAAATAAAGTAATTGAAAAGACACGTGCATAATATGCAAATGTCTAATCAATTTTTATCATTAACAACAAATATTTTACTGTTGAATTAATTAGCAGTAAGCAGGGTTATCACAGAACAAATTTTAACAGAGCAGAAAGCAGATATTACAATTTTCAGAAACCTACAGAAAAATTGATCAGTAGTTCACTGCTACTGCCGCGGAACCGCGGCTATTGCCGCGTTTGCGCGGCAAAGTAACAGGCTCTGCTGCTCTGCCTTCGAGGGCAGAGGCACAGAGTTGCTATATGTCCACTTCTGCTGCTGTTTTTCTGTTCTCCAAACCTGCAAATAGAAAAGAATAAAAGAATTAGTTAATAATTTTTTTATTATTAGAGAATAACTTACCGTCCCTCCCCGGCAACGGCGCCAAAATTTTGATTGAACTTTTTCCTGCACACAAAATATAAAATATTAGATCTGAGAATTAAAGATGTGCAAGTGCTCAATTCGAATCCGCTATAGCAAGGCTATGCGGGTCGTGATCCTGAGGGAGGGACTAGCGATGGAAGCGTTTGTAAGATTCTCTAAAATTTTTATTTATTTATTAGTTATGATGGTATTTACAAGGAAGCGTGGTGAAAAGAATTTGAGAAAGATAGAGATAGAAATCTAAACTAAAGAAAGAAAGAAAGAAACACATACCTCTTCAATCTGCTTACCTTTTGAACCGTTGCGATGATTTACCTTTTCTTGGAAGGCGTACAAGCATGGCGTATAGGATCGTCCGCCTTCTTAATCTACACTATGAAATAAAAGACAACTATCAAGACCTGTTCATCGCCATAGGCCATCAAGGGCTCTTCTTCGGCTAGGTAGTCTCGAAGCAGTTGTTCTCATGGTGGGCAAGAAATTAGAGAGAAAATAGAAGAAAGCAAATACTGAGATATACGAGATTAAACAAGAACAAAAAAACAAAAATAATAAAAGAACAAAAACAAACCTCGATTCGATTATTAAACAATGGTGGAAAAATAAAACTTACACTGACTGTCACCATCAGTACAAGTAGATCCCTTCCTCCATGAGAACATCATCTCCTCTCAGTTTTTACAAAAAGGAAAAAAATAAAAATTACAATAAAGGAAAGAAAATCTAAACTACAAGAAGAAAACCTAAACCCTAGATTTGGCCCTCTGGCTCTGCCTCTGGACGCCCCTTCTCTGTTGCTCTGCAGGGGTATTTATAGGAGATATAGGAAGTAGAGTCCCAGTACAACTCCTCAACGAAAACGCATCGCCAATCGCCTCAGGATTGCCGCGGAAACGGGAAATTTGCCGCGGAAACGCGGCACTTTTGTAGCCAAATGCCACGCGCTTTCTCGCGTGGCATCCTCTGGTCCGTCCATCTGGGTTTATCCTTCTGGAAATTGTATCTAGGCTCTTCATCTTTGGATTTGGATATAACTTGGGAATCAAGTTACCTAGATCCCAAATCTTTTATCCACGAATTTGTGGTCTTAAATTCTCCTTCTTTGGCTTTTATCCTCATCTGCAAGTGTTTAGAATTGAATAGAAGTCTATCCTTCCCTCTTCTTTGATATTTGTAACTTTGGCCCTTGTGTATTTGCAATTTTGACAATTGATATTTGCACTTTTGCACTTGGGCTTTAAATGTAGGCTTTTGGGCTCTTTTTAGGCTTTAATTCTTTCTTTTTAATATTTCGAGGCCTGCACACAATAAATCACTAAATATTAATAAATGTGCAGAATTATAGATATAAATATGAAAATGTGATGGTAAATATAATGATAAAAATGCACTTTTCACTACCAATCAAGAAGATGATGGGATTAGTTAGGATTTGGATTTGGTAGATAAGATTAAGATTTGATTAGTTTCGCTTAGGATTTGGGTTGTTGAGTTTGGGGTTGGATTGATGGCCTTGGGCTATTGCGTTTGTGGGTTTGAGAAATTAAAAGGAAATAAATGGGGAGATTAAATAGAAATGGGTTTGGGCTTCTATGTTTTGGACTTGGTTTTGGATTTCATAATAAAATAAACGGAAAAAGAAATCTGGAATGGGCTTGACAAGAGTTGGACTAGGCTTTAGGGAGAAAATTAAATAGAAACAATAATAATATATATTAATAACAAGGATAATAAATAATAACCAATACAAAATACATGTATACACTTTAAATATACTATTATTTATTATTAACATGGTATTATAGAATAGGGATATTACATTCTACCTGCCTTATAAAAATTTCATCCTCGAAATTCCAATAAGACGGGGAATGATAAAAGAGAATCAGAGTCAAGGGAAGAGATATCAAGCAAGTGGAGAACTCAAAGTGTGGACCAATATCAATCGTTGATGATGCCTTCTCGCTTCTACGTCGCTTCTCTATGCATTGTGAATCCACCACACTTTCGCTACGCTATTCTGATTTTCGCTACCGACTGCGAAATGAAGTGATCAATCTCAAGAACTAAAATCAGAAAAAGTAGAATCAGGATAGAAGGTTGGAATCAAGGGAAAATTCAAATCACTTGAAAGTATTGGAATCAGTGGAAATATTGGAATCGGGATTGTTGTTAAGAGATTCAAGAAACGGATTTTCAAAGAGAGGTGGATCGACTCTCAACTGGACTCAATATCGTTGTGGGAATAATATATGTATATTGCAGTGAAATTAACTCATCTCAGGTCATAGGTTAGGTCTTCTTTATATCAAAAACCTGGCTCTAATATTATATCAAGAAAACCTGGCTACCCATAAGTTGGTCGAAACCTGGCTCTGATACCAACAAAATTCTGTCAAGCACCGCTTCTCAAAATACACAGAAATGAAGTCGCGACGAGAGTCGGTGATGTATATACGCGAGGAGAATACCCATGTATACACGCTAAGCCTAATGTAACCTGAATAAGGTATATCAATCAACTATGGAAGCAATGAAGTCACTGCAATAGAACATAAAAATTTCTAAACACATAATATCACTATTCTATGAATAATCAATAGAATAAATTGAGTCTAAACGATACAAAGAATCAACAAGAATAAGCAGGAAAGACATGAAATAATACCCAAATTGGATGATCGAACAAAGAGAACTTCGGGCTCCTTATAACATGTGTGATCCTCCCCAAATACCTAATCAGCAATAAAATAATCATAGATCTGGATATGCAATTTCAGGACAGTCAGAAAACTCCCAATGAGTGTGCAAAATGAGGGAAAGTATGCATATATATTACATGTGTGTGCATATTGCGATACTATTATGAATACAACGACATACAATACATAACGTAACTATAATCCAGACAATCTGTAATAAATCATATGTCAAGTCAGGTCACATGTACAGTCATGTGTTTATCATGTCATGATGTATTAGGTAAACACAATCAATTTATAGTACATTAGAATAGTTTATTATTATTAATTATATTAGTGAATATTAATTGCCACATGCAGTAAACAAATTTCATACTACACTTACTACACATGTCAATCGGGGTCCTATATTATTGAAACTGATAGAAGGAGACATTATCCATACTTTGAATGAGTTTCGTACATACCGGAACCACAGCCCAATCAACCTGGCATTGAACCAGCTCTTACCGCTAGGTAGTCAATAATAATAACAATGTGAACAATACGGGATATTAGTCATCCCCTGAAGCCCTGCAGTGGAACCATATCTCGGCTACATAACCTGTATCCTAGGTCTACCCAAAACACAGACGCTTTCTCCCCTATCAATTTTCTCAATCTCGGTATAAGTTGTCTATTATATTATTATCATTTAGATTGCTTAAATCAATCATTATCCATGTTACTTGGATCACTGAGGCAATACAGTTATAGTAACAATAACAGTGACAATAACAATATAACAATGTAACAAATATCATGATGTTACTGTATAATAATAATTCCTAGTAATTTCAGTAACATGAATTATACTATAACATGACAAGATACTAATTCATCAATATGCAGTCTCACCTAGAACTATCAAGATCTCATCCATCTGTACTAGGATGTAACAATAACTAGTCTCTTTAACTTCCAATCTCAATACCATAAATACCACACGTTTAATTTATTACCAATGAATCAGAGCGAACTAATCACAGACTCAAATAATCAATAAGTGGTTCTCTTATGTATATCAATCTGCTCCAATGCTCTAAATCATCCTTCCTCCATGTCACCAGTATATTCAAGTCCCAATCATATTGAAATTATACTTCGCTACATCTAATTAACTCCTCACTATTCAATCCGATCAAGATCATCAATCCACCCCCACTTCAACCAACCTAAATTGCAAGATCCAAAAGCAAGGTAACAATGCCACCATATAAATGTATATCCATTAATTCAGGCAAATTCAATCTATGCATATTACACAACTCCAAGTCAACTCTACTCCAATGCACTCACTGGTAGATCCGAATCTAGCACCCAATCTGTTAATAAAGCTATATCACATGTAAGTAAATACTCAATATCCAATTTAATTTTTGTCTAAATTATCGCCGAATAAAGGAGATCAAATCTGATAAATAACTTACACGAGAATCCACACATTAACTGGAATCACAACTAATCAAGCTCAAGACAAAATCAGATTACAGTCTAAATAAATCCCAACTAAATCTGAATGAATATGTAAACAATTAAATAATGATAAATGAAACACTAATACCTCATTGCCAAATACCTAGTTCAAATACATTGACATCAAGGATATATCCGATCCATCATCACCAAAATACTCTCCTTTCCATAATATAATAATCCAGTGTAATGTAATTCACTAACCGATCCAAACATCTACAGATCCAATAAATCAAATAATATTAAAATTGAAAAAGAGAAACATCCACCTCTCTGTGAAAAACACCGAATCACATATATTAGACATCAATGATATATCAGATCCATCATCATCTCCAAGTCAAATCTCACTCTAATATAATCCATTGACAAGCCCCAACCTAAAAGACCCAATCTATCAATGAAGCAACATCTAATTTAATTAATTTTCGATTTCCAGTTAAATTCTCATTTGACTATTACACAGAAGGAAAACATGACTAATATTCATTTACCAGAATACTGTGACAATGTGATAATAGTGTAGACAATATAATAATATAACGTACTATGGTGAAACTTTACAATTTCTTAAATATTGAAAATTTAATTAGATAATTTAAATAGCTGACATAAATGGCAATATAATATCAATATTCATAATATTTTTAAAATGAATCACACTCACCGAGCTAATCAATCACTATTCAGTATCTATAAACATGAATAATAATTAACGTGCACAAATAGTAGTTAAACATGAAATACAATCTATAAAAATGAAACATTCACATGAAATGACGCAGATCTGGGTGCTAGTTTGAGATGTGATGCATGTTGTGCTCAGATCGACTACGATACAGATCCGGGTCTCCACTTCATGAACCAGTCTGAATCTCTGAGTCGGCTTGTACCACTCTAACTCCCACTCATACACAGAGAGAGAAAAATTACGCGCGCGCGCGCCCACACACACACACAGAGAGTGAGGAGTTTCAGAAAGCAGAGAGATGGCGATGGCGATGGTCGCAGCACGCGTGGCTCCGACGACAGTCACGGTGGTAGCGATGGCGGCACTACGGAGCTCGGGCTCTGGTGGCACGACAGGAAGGAGAACGAGGGAGATGGTGATGGGTGCGTGCATGTGGGGGTGCACGCTGGTTGCTTGCGCGTGGTTGGAGGAGCTACGAGGGGGTGCTCGGTTCGCTAGCATGGGGATTAAGAAGAGGAGGAGGGGATGACCAAGGTAGAGGAGATCGTGGCTTCAGCGCTCGCTCTCCAGCATGGAGGAGAAGATCGGGTGGCTGAGTGATTAGTGGCGTGATGCTAGTGGAGCCGACGAGCGGTGGCGGTGTTGTCGGCTAGGGGAGATGCAGCCATGGGAGGTTGGAGGCAGCATGGAGGATTGTGGGACACGGCGGAACTCGCCGGCAGAGTAGGGAGATCCGGTGGCTCTGAGAGGTGGAGGAAGAAGTGGCTGCTAGAGGTTGTGGCATGGGTAGCGCCGGAGTGCGTGCTCAACTCCGGCGAGTGGTGGAGGAACGGTTGGATGGATGCGGTGGTGGGTGTTGGCTATGATGGACGTTGGGGTGCTTATGCAGGTAAGAAGGAGGCGGCGGAGGATCTTGAAGGTGTGGATGGTTGGCTATTGTTGGCCCAAAGGCCTTCCACTCTAGTTTTGATGATGATTAACTCATGTAGTTATGTGTACTAATAATCTTGTGAGTTTAGTTTCAGATCTTTAATCAAGTTATTAGTTGGTGAAAGCTACCACACATCTTTCACAAGTTGATTCAAGAGCCCGAGCGTCAAAGATCATATATAGCACTTGCTCGGTGGATCAAGGAGTTTTTGGATCGAGTCGGCTTGGAGATTGCGCTCTACAAGAAGACATCGGTACCATAGTTTAGTTTTGTGTTTAGATCTAAATTTGTAAAGATTAGAATAGTATGATAATGCTCAAGTTCACAACACACACACGTTTCATGTTTTAAATATTGGTTTTCGGTTTTTCGGTTTTAGGTTTAACCGATCTTGGTTTTCATGAATAGATAGATCAAAACAAGTTTACATGGTTTAATGTATATATGATTTGTTCTATATACATGCATACTTTAATTTTCTAGACAAACTTAGTTTTGACTTACTTATTCATGTGTTATATGTTTTGGTATTTTTGACAAAACATATTTTGGAATTAATGACAAAAACTATGATATATATTTGTTTCATGTATATTGGATTTCTATCCATATACATCATGCTTCAAAGTGTTTAGATATCATGTTTTTGTATTTGGAAGAGTTTTGGACAAAACGTATTTTCTATTCAAAATACAAGTTTTAGAAAATACAGTTTTTGGTTTTTGGTAAAAATGATAAGACACAAAAATAGTTCATATTGATTGATATTTAAGCTAAACTTTTTACCACATGTTTATATATCAATGCAAAATGATAAAACTATTTTTGGTGATTTTTAGAAAAGATAAAAGAATTTTTAAAATATTTTTAACCCAGTTTTCTGTTCTAAGGTTCAACCAAGTCGACTAGTAGCCTGACTAGTCGACTAGGGCTGAGGTCGGTCGACCGGGCCGGTCGACCGACGTGCACAATTCTGTGCACGTTTGGAGCCTCTGGGACGGTCGACCGGACCGGTCGACCGGACTGAGAGCAGAGCTCTCTATTTGTTTCGGTCGACCGGGGTGGTCGACCGGTAGCTGCCAACGGGCAAAAATTGACCGTTGGACGGTCGACCGGACCGGTCGACCGGCAGGGTTATTTTGGCAAAAACTGCTGCCAACGGCTAGTTTCCAGATTTGCCTATAAATACCCCATTTGCAAGAGTTTTTCTCTAAGATTTTTTGTGCGAATTTTTCCTTACTCTCTGGTGTTTTTACAGCAATTAAAAGAAGTTTTTGGATTCAAATTGAACAATCTTTTTGGTGTTTTTGCTAGGGTTTAGAAATTCAAAGAAAAGGGTTTTTGGGAAAAAGAGTTCGATTCATCTTCTATATCTTGGTTTCAGTTTTTCCCAAGGATTTTCTTTGTGATTTTTGATTTCCATCCCATTGGTTTTTCTCCACACTTGAGCAAAAATCTACTACCTTTTCTATAGGATCTTTGTGTGTGGGAAAAGAGATTGTTTGTGGTTGTTGTTGAACCACCAAGTTGTAAACCCTCTATACTTTGCTTTGTGCTTTTCCCTCTTGGGTTGAGGAGGTTGTTTGTGCAAGTGGTTTGCATCCCTCAAGTTGTGAGGTGATCCTTGCTTGGCTTTGTGCTAATCCCTCGGGTTGTGAGGTGATTGTTTGTTGGATTGGAGTTGTGCCTCAAGGAGGAGGTTGTGTTTGTAAGGAGAGGAGTTGGGTACTTCTTATATTGTGATTGCCCCAAATCCTCGGTGGAGGTTCCCTTTGTGGGAGTCCTTTGTGGACAAGCTAGTTGACTTAAAATCCTTCTGGGTGAAGGCGGGGATGTAGAGCTGGGTGCTCGAACCTCGAAACATATCTTGGTGTTTGCGCTTGTTCATTGACTCTTACTCTCATTCTCTTTACTTTGTGCCTTGCATCTATTCATATTGCTCATACATACTTATATGCTTGTCTTGGTTGTGTGCATCTCTTGTTGAAATTGCAAATTAGTTTTTAATTCCGTATTGAGTTGACTAGATTAGCATAATCACCTATTCACCCCCCTCTAGGTGATCTTTCAGCTAAGAGGGTTGGTTGTTGGCGTGGCTTCTTGGTCGTGCGTAGGTGAGGCTTAGGGAGAAAGACCACGACCATGCGTCGGAGATGCGTGGAGGAGTATTGGGTTGCACAGAGGTTGAAGGAGGAGGAGCTTGCCAGAAAGGCCGGCCATGACTGTTGCTTATAACCGTGGGGTTGTGCACACACAAAAGAAGAAGCGGTTGGTGATGTTGCAGTTGGAGAAGAAGAAGAGAAGATGATGAGATTAGTTAAGATTTGAATTTGGTAGATAGGATTACGATTTGATTAATTAGGCGTAGGATTTGGGTTGTTGAGTTTGGGTTTGGATTCATGGGCTTGGGCTATTGGGTTTGTGGGTTGGTTTGGGTTTGAGAAATTAAAAGGAAATAAATGGGGAAATTAAATGGAAATGGGTTTGGGCTTCTGTGTTTTGGGCTTGGTTTTGGATTTCATAAATAAAATAAACGGGAAAGGAAATGTGGAATGGGCTTGGCAAGAGTTGGGGAATGCTTTAGGGAGAAAATTAAATAGAAATAATAATAATAATAGATATTAATAACAAGAATAATAAATAATAACCTATACAAAATATATGTATTCAGTTTAAACATACCATTATTCATTATTAACATGGTATTATAGAATAAGGATATTATGGTGTAAAAGAGAAAAAAGGAAGAAGAAAAGGGTTTTCCCATTTACGATTTCCAATTCAAAACAAACAAGGGAAAAAGGGAAAATGAGTTTTGTCATTTACGATTTTCGATTTTTCGATTCAAAACAAACACGCCTTCAGTCTCCCCTTCACCCTTTTTCTGTTTCCCTCTTTCCTTTTTTTTCCTTTCTTTGTTTTTTTTCCTTTTTAGTTTCAATTTGACCAGTGAGGCGCTGGGGAAATTGCAAATAAAAGGAGAGAGAGTAAGAGAGAGAGAGAGAGAGTGAGCAGGAGAGAGGACGGCTGTTGAAGTTGGTGTAGCTTTTAATCTTTTTTTTATGCAATCAAGTTTAAATTTTTAATCAATTAGAATTCTGCTCCCATTCTTTTTCTTATCAGAACAGATCATCTAGTCCTATCAATGGGAACACACACGACCTGTACCAAACCCGATAAGAGGAGTTTGTCTTTTTTTTAATACCTGCATTTTCGAATAAGACTTAAACCGTTTACCCTACTAGAAAAAATAAGTCGGCTTTGGCTTTATTTTAACCAAGTACATTTAAATAATGATAATAATAATAATAATAAAATATAACATAAATATCAACCAAGTACAGACCTTAGATCTCCTTCTCCTCGGCGCCTCCCGCTCAGCCTCTCGCGCCACTCTGCCTCTCTCCGCCCCCCGCTCCTCGCCAACTCCCTCTCATCGCCTCTCACCCCTCAGCCCCTCTCTCATCGCCTCCCTCCCTCTCATCGCATCGCCTCCACTTCGTTCCTTCAACCTCCCTCTCATCGCCTGCCTCCCTCTCCCTCTCTCAGCTTCCCTCTCATCGCACACAGTCAACTAACGGCCGCCGTTTTCCTTCACTTTTCTTTTCCATTTAGAGCAAATAAAGTATTATATATCAGAGAGAAAAAGAGAGAGAGCGCGTGTGATCTAGTCCTCACTCGCGTCCATAAAAATCTCAAAACCCTCTCTTTATCTCTTCACACCTCTCATTCTTGAACCCTAAATCAGACCCCTTTGGATCCATCTTAAACCCAGCTTACAGGTATCTTTCTCTGCTTTTTGTTCATTTCAGTTAATTTTTCCATGATTTTTTTTTTCTTTTTTGTTCTACTTTAGGTGAGTTTTTGAGTTCTACATCCAGATTCTACTGATATATTGATATGTTCTGAAATTAAGACAAGACCCAATTCAGAATTTTGCCAAAAACTGATTATTTTTCATTAAATTATTATCTTCTAGTTGTTTAATCTGTGATAGCCTGAAGAAATAATGATTCTGATGAATATGCGTTGTGTTGTTGTTTTCATGATTTGTTACAATCCACTGGAATTTCTGTTATTGTTTCAATTCTTTCATATCACTGATTAAGTTTGCCAGCCTCAGCTTCTCAGTTCATCAAACTGTTGGATTGCCCAATTCCCTCTATAGTTTTTGAAAGGTGATAGAGACAAATTTGCAGCGAGCTCTGAGCTACTTTTCTTTCAGGCTCCATCGATTCTAATCGTCTTGGGTCGGGTAATCGGGTCTAGACCCACCCGTCACTAATCGGGTCTGGGTATGGGAACCATTGTTCTGGACCCACAGGTAATCGGGTTGAGTTTGGTACGTGTAATGGTAATCATGTAATGGTAATCAGGTCTGTTAACTATCGTACTCGCCACGAACTTGACCTATTGACATGCATTATCATCTTAAGAATTCAAAATTAGTGTACATTTTATATTTAAGCTCTAATGTTGCCAGAAGACTTAAGTGAAACCAATTATTATATGACAAAATACACTAGTAAAATAGATTTTAATTATTAATGATAACAAAATATGTTCAGTTGTAAAATAAATATAAATTGTTAGATTACTATAACTAAAAAGTACATGATAACAAATTTAATTTATAATCAAAATTTTAAAGCCATGAACTTTGAATTATAACATGAGACATTGATTGTAAAAAAAGTAATAAGTCAAAAAAAAAAAATTAATTAAAATTTTGATTAATAAATTCAATTATGTTCATTTAATAACCATATTCATAATTAAGCCTATTAAAATTACAATTTTAACTAAACTTATTTTATTAGTAGGAAAATTTCGCTACAACCACCTACTTTGCTTCATAATTAGAAAAAATTAGTTTCATAATTTTCTTCACTACAGCCTCATGCACGTCATCATAAATTGATTCATCGTAATCACTTCTGTATGTATTTTCATTTCCTATTTTATCTTTCCCCATCGCTCTTGACGTTGCTTTCTCCTCTCAACCTTGACCTTGACGCAGAGAATTCGTGGGTTGACTTGCGCGGTCAGGTCAGGCGGGGAGCCCCCCTCCTGGGGTCAGGGGGCGGAGCCCCTAGATCAAATCTTTTTGGGATCGACCTTTTACAGAACTCATTTGTTCGTGCTCCTGATGAGTTTTGTTTGAGTTTGTGATCGATGTGTTTTTTAGATTTGAAAAACATTGGGTATGAATCAATTGTCAGTGAACGGGGTCTGCTGATGATGGCGATGCTGTAATGAGGACTGCGACTCATGATCACAGTCCTATACGAGGACTGCGATCACAGTTCTCTAATAAAGACTCAAAATAAGGTATTTTTGTGTGGATTATGATCATGATCGTAGTCCTTATAAACTAGGACTGCGACATGGTCACAGTCCTAATAAAGAGATCACAGTTCTAATAAAGAGGACTGCGATAAAGACTTAGGGGCTGTTTGGTTGCAAGGAAGTGGACGGAAGCAAGAAAATAGGGTAGTATAATTGCTCACTTCTTTATCTATCTAAACACCGAAAAAAATAAGAAAATTTCTTTTCCTTTTCTCTTTTCTTTTTTACACAATCATTTTCTCACTTTCAGAGTGCTACAGTTAATTTTGTAGTCATGTAAATCTCATTTGTAATAAGTTGTAGTACAAAACAATTAATTTTTTGAACATGTAAATTTCACTTGCATTCTAATTACAGTCCATTTTTTTATTTTTCTTAATTTTTATTTTAATATTATTTTACGATCAACTTTGTGGTCAACTTTTTCATTTCCACTATTACCATCCAAATACCGGAAAAGACAAAACATTTTCCAAATCACACTTCCCAACAACATCCAAACACCGGAAAACTTACAACCAATTTCCAAGTTCTAAAGGGAAATATTACCACTTCCTCAATTTCTCACTTCCTCACTTTCACCCTTAACCAAACAGACCCTTAAAAACATATACTAATAAATATGATTGTGATCATAGTTTCAGTCCTTAAAAATAGAGCATTTTTGTGAGGACTGCAGTCATGGTCGCAGGCCTCTATATACGAGCTGTTCGTATTTTAAAGCGGTTCGCTTTTTTCGAAGCGATTATTGCAGTTATTTGCATTTTTCGCCACTGAGGAGCGCTTCTGCGCTTGACAGGTGGGCGCACATGGTTGATTTAAAAAAGGAGGTGATTGAAGTGAATAAAATTATGAAGCTGAGTTTTCTCCTAATTACGATTTGACATAGGGGCTGTAGCGAAATCCCCTGTATGAATAATAAAATCAACCTTACATAACATGTCATATTCAAACTACAAGTAAAATCAAATTCTACTTCTGCTATGTAAGGTAAAAAAAAATAGAGTTAATAAAAAATATGATAATCAAAGACTTTTTTCCAAATTACAATTGAAGTTATTTTTGCAAACTTGAAAAATTCTTATGAGCTATTTGATGTATATTCGAGTAATCTCCTCAGTTAGCAATCTAGATTGAGAATGTAAGCAATTTCCATTCATTCTTATTCCCCTTTCAGTTTGTTTTTTCCTTCCCTCTTTTTCTCTTTTCGCTTTGCCTACAAAAGCTATGGAGATTGAGGACTTATATAGAGAAGGGAAGAAAATAAGAATAGGAATATGATTAATCTGCTTTTTCAAGAAATAGGAATAGGAGTCTTTGAACTTGCTTTAGAGGAAGATGAGTTCGAGGACTTGTATGAATTGTTACCAAGGACTTTGCTTGAGGTGCGATAGAAGGGCAAGAGAGCATACTTCTGTTAACCTATATTCCTCGAAAATTAGAAACTATTACAAAAGGAAATTTATAAATTTGCTAATAATTCAAAGAGGGGAGGAGGTGGTAGGTAGGGACCCTGTTTTAAATATCGGCCGAGTCGGCTGAGATATTGTCCAATATCTCCTTTTTTGTCTGTTACTGATATGATATGGAGAAATTGTTCGCCATATCATTTGCAGTAAAAAAAACGGCCGATATTTGAAATATCGACCGATAAATTGTCGGATATCGGCCGATAAATCACTCGATATATCGCCCGATATGAAATAACTTATTTATTGCACAACTGCTTGTAAATGTACATTATTTTTTACTGTCTTTGCATGCATATTACATTATTTTTATTAGGTAGATGATATCCATGACACTAAATCAACTTTTAGTTATCAGTATTTCATTATATATAGTGTTCGATATGAACGCCTGATATGTGCGTGTATCATATCCGATGTTAAAACCCCCCTTCAGATACGATCCCGATATCCGATATTTATAACCTTGGGTAGGGAGAGACTAAAAGTGGGGAGAGATAGAGTGAAAAATAGGTCAAGATTGACGTTACGATTCTAAAAAAGAAACACGAGTTTGAAAAAAAAGTTGGTTCCCTTAACGAAAAAGAATAAAAATCTGAGTCAAAAATCAAAAGAAAAAATAATAAAGAAATGTCACGTTAAGCCTGACTCAAATCAACCCGTGGTGTGAAACTTTTAATACTCGTCATATGATAGGAATCATAGTAATCAGTTTAAAATTCTAAATTAATATCGTGAGTTGAGCATGACACTAAATACCGACAATCAATTTTTTTTGGAATTCAATCTTAAAAACTAAGATATTCTTGTATAGAACCTAAATGAGAAAATTTTTCACCAATAAAATAAGAAAAAAGAAGTTCAGAGGTTTTGAGAAAACTTTTATGCGGTTGTGGAGTCGCATGCAATCATCATAAGTATTTGAAACAGACTCAAGTGTTTCTCATGAATAATGGCAAAAATGAGAGACCATTTTATAGAAAAGGATTCTGAAACCCTACTTTTCAAAAGTGTTAAGTTTCAACCCTGGGACAATGAGCAAGTATATTTGCAATTAGTAAATTTGTAGCATATTAGAATTTCAATCCATTGGTAGACTGTACTTTCATAAGTCAAGCACTCATAGGTTAATATGTTTCATGATATGATAAAGAACAATTAATCTTAAATGAGATATGGTGAGGAGCAATATAAAAATAAACTTAGACGCTATCAACCTATCTGTGTGACAAGAAAAGTACTATAATTATGGGCAAAAACATAACCACTGATTCATTGTCAATGGCAATAATTTGGAAGATGCAGAGCCAAAATGCAGTGGTTACTGATTATGAAATATGTAATCCAATGAAGTATCCATCTTTTGCTGTCCAAAGATGTAATATTACTAGAAGATGATACTAGGTTTGATCATTCCAAACATGAAGACAAATCAACAATATATACATATCTCGAACACATCCTCTAAATTATCTTCAGTGATAAAGAAATCCTCCATCTAAATGTGATGATAGAGATACTGATCAAAATCATCAAATTCCAATGTGTTAAAACTTAAAAATAGTATTGCACATTGTTGTCTTAATCTCCCAATATAGAATGATTTTGCATACTATGTTTTGGAGTGAAAAGAAAAATCAATTCAATAGTAATAGAAGACATTTAACCAAAAAAAAAAAAAAAAACCAGCAGCACCCCTACAACTCGACATCACAGTAATTCAGATGCAATTTAAAACAGATAACCTAACCTAGTCTATGATGCAATCAGGCAAGTCTATCAACCAAAATTACATCAATATTAAGTATAGATCCTTAACTACACAACCACCTCTTGCTAGGAAGTGGTAAACAAAGAATAGAACAATTCAAAGATATAATTTAATATGAAAGCAAGGAATGAATAAATCTAGGATTTTGAAATCATTGTGTTTCCTCCATTTAAATTATAAGTTGTATAACTCTTGTCCACTGAAATCACAATGCTTCAGTGTTACACTACAAATTTTCTAAGTGGCCTGCAATAAGAAGTATTTTTTTAATGTAAAGGATATGATTATCTTTTCCATTATAGTTTGTGAAGTACCTATGTCTCCTATCTTCAGATATATAAAAATTTAAATATTAAATTACGATCAGAAAGGGTGTCTGTATCCCTAAAATCACCTCGATCAATGGTGCTAAAATTACATATTTTTCGCATGATACAAGAAAGTTTCTCTACTTTCCTCTTCCCAAACTTATCAAATCTTTCATCTTTTTTGTTCTAAAATTAACGCAAGCAGAAAACCAAAAGAACCTACAACTAGTGCAACCTGCTCCACTGGAGTCAAGAGGGAGACAACTAATTGTGGCCACTAGTTTATAACAAAACCAAATAGAAATTTATGAAAAAACTAAATTTGCATGTTAAAACATACTTGTTGAATCTAATCACTAGATGCCAGATCAGCCCTAGCCCCCTACAAAAAAATATCAACCAGAAAAATTGCTCACATATCAAAATCAAGAGAAGAAAAAAGAGTAAGATCACTCAAAATCAATCGACAACTTTGACTCTACAATATTAGGATTTGAAGCAAAAGATTTGAATGAAAATGAGAACTGAAACGAGAGACAGGGATTGAGAAAATAGAGCATGAAACTGACCTTGATGCAAATTTGAGGGTATATGTTAGGGTTTTTGATTTGCAAGCAAGCGAGCGAAGAGGTTTCATTCTATTTATTTCATTTTTGTCAGTCTGCTCTCTTCTCCGTGGAAAGAGGAAAAAAATTGATGCGGATATGAATTCTAGGGTTTATATAGAAGCTCCCCGATTTAAGAGCGTAATTAGAACTGCCTCCACTTGATGGGTTCAGAAGTAATCTAAACCAAACAGCAGTTCAACATGAACACCACCTGACTTTTCGAGTTTAGATCCTAATAACTTACTGGGTAGTTGGTAGGGGATATATTTGAAATCCTCATTAGATTTGGATATGGCTTCTAATTTATGGAGAAATATTGAGTTTGGATATCTGATAACTTATTGGGATTTAATCTTCGAGTAGATTCTAGGTTTCTTAGTGGGTTTAAACCGACAAGTGGATCTTACAATTTTGTATAGATTTGCACTATATTCCTGTGCAGTATGCATGGGCTTACTGAACGAGCTAAAAAAACTATTAATTAACTTATGATTTGAATATTATTTAGTATGATATATTAAATTCGAGCGTTAGCAACTTTTAAAATACTATTTAAACTTGGTATTATTAATTTGGATCTCTTTCTAATTGGAGGTATTAGTTTATCTTCATTAAAATTGACTTTTCTTTTTGGTATATACTTTACAGAAGATCATGTACTATGTCCTATTAAACCCAAGACCCGTACTCTCCGCTGTGACAAGGTGAAACAGCTTCAGTTGTAGTTTACCCATTATATATTTGGATGCAATACCCTTGGATCCTTCGTCAGCTTAAAGTCTGTCGGGTTTTTGCCCTCTCTCAAGATGTGAGTAACCTTGGGATCATCATAGTTTCTATTTTAGTATCTAATTTCTATTTTAGTTCTTCGCTTTCAAGAGTTTTGGTTACACGAGCAAAAGAAAACTAAAACAAATAGTTACTTTCAACAAACTAGGGCATTCCAAAAATCTTAAAAGCGAAGAACAATTGGTTATGTTTTATTTCAACAATAATCCCAATTTATATATAAAGTGGAGAACTAAAATAGAAATTACATAGTAAAATAGAAACTATGATGATCACAAGGTTACTAACTTTCTGGGAGAGGGCAACAACCTGACAGACTTTATGACTGGCGAAAATCTAAGGGTATCACATCCGAGTATGTGATGGGTAAACTGTCATTGAAGCTGTTTCACCTCAAAACAACGAATGTCAGGGAAATTGGGTTCAATAAGAGATAGTACATGATTTTCTGTACTACCAAAAAGAAGTGTCAAATTTTATGAAGATATTTAAACTAATACCTCCAATTTGAAAAGATTCAAATTAACAATAACCAAGTTGAAATAGTATTTTAAAAGTTGTCAATGCTTGAGTTCAGTATATAAAATTGGATATTATTAATTTCATAAGTTAATTAATAGTTTTTTGAGTCGTGCATATTGCACGGACGTATAGACTGTTGCAAATCTATATAAATTCAGAAGATGCACTTACCGATTTAAATTGACTACGAAAGTTAGAATCTACTTGATGGTTAAATCTCAATAAGTTATCAAATTTTCAAACTCAATATTTCTCTATAAATTAGAACTCATCCAAATCTAATGAGGAGTTTGGATCTATCTCCTACCCAATACCCAACAAGTTATTGGGATTCAAACTCGAAAAGTCGGTTGGCTCGTGTTGTACTGCGGTTTGGTTTAGTTTACTTCTGAACCCATCAAGTGGGAGGCGGTTCGAGTTGCACTCTTAAATAAGGAAGCTTCTATATAAACTCTAGAATTCATATTCACATCAAATTTCCCCCTTTCTACATAGGAGAATAGACTGACGAAAACAAAATAGAGGGAAATCTTTTCGCTCACTCATAGGTAAAAAAAAGTTTTACAGATACCTTCGAATTTGCATCTAGGCTAGTTCATGCTCTCTATTTTCCTAGTCCTTTTCTCTCGTTTTAGTTCTCATTTTCATTTAAATCTTTTCTTCAAATTCTTGTATTGTAGAGTTAATATTTTTGGACTGATTTTTGAGTGATCTTACTCTTTTTGCTTATCTTGTTTTGATGTGTAGGCAATTTTTCTAGTTGATATTTGGTTTGTAGGGGACTAGGGTTGATTGGGTAACTGATGCTTATTAACACCCAATTTTTTTCATAAATTTATGTTTGGTTTTGTTGTAAATTGGCGGCCATAATTAGGTTTGCCTCCTTGATTTCAATGGAGCAGGTCACATTAGCTGTAGGTTCTGATTTTCTGTGGGCGTGAATTTTAGGGAAAAAAAGAAAGATTTGAAAAGTTTGGGAACGGAGAAGTAGAGGAACTTTCTTGTATTGTGCACGAAATATGTAATTTTAGCATCATTCATTGAGGTGGTTTTGGAGATTTAAACATCCTTTCTAATCATAATTTAATATTTAAATTTTTTACAAATCAGAAGGTGGGGGACATGGGTGCTCCACAAACTATAATAGAAAAAATAATCATGTCCTTTATATTAAAAAATACTTCTTGTTGTAGGTCATCGAGAAAATTTGTAGTATAACACACTCAGTGGACATGGGTTATGCAACTTAAAGCATCTCCAACGCAAATGCATCGCAACTTGAAGAATATTCTAAGAACATCTTCAATTTGGAGGGGAAAATGGTGGGCACTCCAACGCATCCTGCAAAAACAAATTTTTATTTAAAGTTATTTTAATAAATAATATAGTTTAAACTAATTAATAAACTAGTGAATGCTCATTTTTTTCACAAAAAATATGCTGTTAGAAACTTCTCGTCAAGACCTTTTAAATGAGACTAATATTGAATGCTTTTGAAGTTAATTTTAATTTTTTTAATTTAATTAAAAATATTATTTTTCAAATAAGAAATCATAAGGGATCTATTTAACCAGCCCCAAAGGAACTACAAATAGAATTACAAAAATTACATTACACGAGGAAATAAGATAATAATAACCTAGTAGTCTGGTAGGTTATCCCCATAGCCACCAGTACCATACTGATTTCCCGATGATGCCGAAAGATTTTGATGGTTCTTCGCTCCACGTAAGAAGATCCAAGATCGGGAGGCTAACTTTGAACTTCAGAATACGCTAATTGAACACTTATGGCAAAAGTCACGACAACAAAGGAATGTAATTTTTTAAAATTTGATGTATTTTAACGTTTGATGTATTACAAGTTCAATATTATTCTCATTTTGCAAACAAACATAAAGATATAATAAAATAATAATATATTTACAATTAATATTAAAAATATTCAATATTATTCTCATTATAAAGATATCAGTGAGACATTTTCAATGATATAATTTTAATTAAAAATAGATAAGTAAATTTAAAACTATATTGATTTTAAATAATTAGTTTATTTATAATAAAGGATACATTCAGTATTTAAAAAAATCACACTAGATTATAAGGGTAAAAATGGAATTATTAAAAATGAATAGTAAAATGGAGGGCGCCCACCAAATCTACCAGTTCCCTCCAAATTTGGAAATGAGCTCCCTCCATTTTTGGAGGGGAAATGGAGGGCGATTGGAGTGATTCCCCCTCCAAAAATCGAGGAATGCAGGGCAATAGGAGATGCTCTTCTAATTTAAATGGAGGAAATACAATGTTTTTGGAACCCTAGATTTCTTCCTTCTTTTTTTTATTCTTGAAGAATGCTTTCATCTATCTATATTAAAGCATATCTTTGAATTGTTCTATTCTTTATTTACCACTTCCTAACAAGGGGCAATTGTATAGTTGAGGATTTATAATAATTACTCATGTAATTTTTGTTGGTTTGCTTAATTGCATCACGAACTAGGTTAGGTTATCTATTTTAAATTGCATCTCAATGACTCTGAAGTCTAGTTGCAGAGGGTGTTGCTGGTTTTTTGTTAAATGTCTTTCAACACTGTTGATTCTTCTCTCCAAAACATAGGATGCAAAATCGTTTTATATTGAGAGTTTGAGGCAACAGTTGTTAGGTGCACTACTATTTAAGTTTTAACACACTGGAATCTTGTGATGATTTTGATTGGTATTTCTATCATCAGATGTAGGTAGAGGATTTCTTTATCTGTGAATATAATTTGGAGACTGTGTCCGAGATATGTATTTATTGTGTACTGATTTGTCTTCATTTTTGGAGTGATCACACATAGTATCTTCTAGTAATATTATTTCTTTTGACAACAAATGATAGATAGTTCATTAGATTGCCTATTTTGTAATCAATGACTATTGCATGCTAGCTCTAAATCCGCATTATTGCCATTGACAATGAATCTGCGGTTATGTTTTCGCCCATGATTATAGTACTTTTCTTGTCACACAGGCTGATGATGTCTGCTGGTTGAGAGCTTGTTTTTCCATTGCTGCTCACCATATCTCATCTGAAGATTAATTGTTCTTATCATATCATGAAACATATTAGCCTACGAGTGCTGTAACATACAAGGTTCTAAATATCGGATATTGGGATCGTATTGGATAGGGTTTTTTTTCATATCAGATATCGGGGGAGATATCTGGGATACATGCGCATATCAGGTGTTCATATTGAACATTATATGTAATGAAATATGGAAAACTAAGAGTTGGTTTAGTGTCATAGATTTTATTTACTTAATAAAAATGATGTAATATGCATGCAAAGATGGTAAAAGATAATGTATGTTTGCACGCAGTCGTGCAATAAATAAGTTATTTCATATTGAGTGATATTTTGGGTGATTTATTGCCCGATATCGAGCGATAAATCGGCTGATATTTCAAATATCGGCCATTTTTTGCTGCAAATGATATGGTGAACGATTTCCCCATATTGTATTGGCAAGGAGATATTGGCCGATATCTCGGTTGACTCGGCCTCCCAAGGGTAACATATGAAAGTTTATCCTACCAATGGATTGAAATTCTAACATGCTACAAATTTACTCATTGCAAATATACTTGCTTATTGTCCCAGGGTTGAAAGTCCAGCCTACTAATGGATTGAACTTCTAACATTATACAAATTTACTCATTGCAAATATACTTGCTCATTGTCCCAGGGTTGAAACTTATACTTTACTTTTGAAAACTAGGCTTTCAAAATCCTTTTTTATGAAATGATCTTTTCATTTTTGTCATTATTCATGAGTAACACTTGAGTCTGTTTCAAATAACTTATGATGAGTGCATGCGACTCCACAACCACATAACAGGTTTTCTCAAAACCTCAGAACTTTTTTCTTATTTTATTGGTGAAGAATTTTCTCATTTAGGTTCTACACATGAATATCTCTTAATTTTTTAACTGTACTCCCCAGGGAGAGTGTTTCACGCGTTAGCTGGGCCCCTGATCCCGCGTATACTTGTTGGGTATTTAGTGTCTTGCTCAACTCTCAATATTAATTTAGAATTTTTGACTGATTACTAGAATTCCTACCATATTACGGGTATTTAAAGCTTCACGCCACGGGTTAATTTGAGTCCGGCTTAACGTGGGATTTCTTTATTATTTTTTCTTTTGATTTTTGACTCACATTTTATTTTCTTTTCATTATGGGAACCCACTTTTTCTTTGAACATGTGTTTCTTTTTTTCAGAATCGTAATCTCAATCTTGACTTGTATTCCACTCTATCTCTCCCCTCACTTTCAATCTCCTGAAAGAGAGAGAAGTGATTTGAACAGGAAAAGCCTAGTAGGAAAGGGAAAAATCCAAATCCCTTGGTTGAGATGAGATAGAAGTGGTTCTTATAATCTTTAGAGTTTAGGTTTGATTTTCTCTAGAAAATTTCTTGCCTAATTTGATAGCGGATATGTAAAAATAATCGTTTTGCTTCAATACAACTCCTGTCAATATTCTAAGAAATCATTTTAATTTTAAATCTGGTAATCTTTAGAGGTTTCAATATCTTAAAGCTTTGTGCGCTTCCTAGGTTTGAATCCAGAAATTTTAGAATTAGATTCGCTTCTACCAGTTTTTTAATGCAACCTCAATGACTTTGTTATCATTTGGATTGGATTTATTTAGGTTTAGTTCATGGGCTGAAGGGACATGTTTTACATATTTCTTGCTGAATTTTATGAATTGAGAATATTATTTTAGATCATGTTGAAGTGTGAGCTTGCTGAATATATTGGTCTTTAGACTTTGAGTGTCCTTTTGTTGTTTGAATCCCCTATACATAGCTTAAGAAATTCTGGACTGACTTTCTACTAGACATTGAACTTATATTTGTTGTCAATTGTGGGCAAATTTCTTTGCATGATTGTTGACTGGTCACATCTGAAACTTATATTGGAATATTTTGTATAAGCATTTGTCTATGCTATGTAGTTGCTATTACTTAGTTTGTCAAGAACTTTGTGTAAGTAATCTGTCTACAAGGTTTATTTGACTTCGTGCCTCTCTACGTGAATCACTCAAAGTACACGAGGGATTAATTACAAGTATATTATGTTATAATGAAATTATTTGGATTGTCTAGAATTAAGTTTGTTTGTACCTCTGGCCAGAGAATACTAACTTCTTTGGCCCCTTTTGGATTATTCTGTTACCAATTGGGCAATTATTGCGTATTATTTTATACCCTTTGGAAGACCCTCGTGCATCCCTTGAGGAATTGTTAGATGTTTATTGGGCCTATAATTCTTCTAATGCTATGCAGGGAATTGTAAAGAAACTTCTTATGGCAGTTGTATGTTTCATCCATATCTTAGCTCTATAGATTAGGGCCGTCATGAGTTATGTAAATCACCAATGTTCTAGTAAACAATTTCAGAATAGACTTATAGTAACTTGGAGCATTTTTTTTTGGGGGGGGGGGTTAACTTTGCATTAAGGATCCGCATTAAGTCTATTCTTATTTGCCATAGTGATGGATGTGTTTACTAGAACTATTTAGGATGAGATACCGTGATGTATGTTATTCGCTGATGATATTGACCTAGTCGATGAGACGAGAGCTGGGGTAAATGTCAAATTGGAGCGATGGAGGCAAACTCTAGAATCTCGAGGTTTTAAATTAAGTAGGGGCAAAACAGAGTATATGAAGTGCAAATTCAGTTAACAGAAATTCGAGATTATAGTATTGTGAGACTAGACGGACATAGAATTAGATTCGCTTCTACCAGTTTTTTAATGCAACCTCAATGACTTTGTTATCATTTGGATTGGATTTATTTAGGTTTAGTTCATGGGCTGAAGGGACATGTTTTACATATTTCTTGCTGAATTTTATGAATTGAGAATATTATTTTAGATCATGTTGAAGTGTGAGCTTGCTGAATATATTGGTCTTTAGACTTTGAGTGTCCTTTTGTTGTTTGAATCCCCTATACATAGCTTAAGAAATTCTGGACTGACTTTCTGCTAGACTTTGAACTTATATTTGTTGTCAATTGTGGGCAAATTTCTTTGCATGATTGTTGACTGGTCACATCTGAAACTTATATTGGAATATTTTGTATAAGCATTTGTCTATGCTATGTAGTTGCTATTACTTAGTTTGTCAAGAACTTTGTGTAAGTAATCTGTCTACAAGGTTTATTTGACTTCGTGCCTCTCTACGTGAATCACTCAAAGTACACGAGGGATTAATTACAAATATATTATGTTATAATGAAATTATTTGGATTGTCTAGAATTAAGTTTGTTTGTACCTCTGGCCAGAGAATACTAACTTCTTTGGCCCCTTTTGGATTATTCTGTTACCAATTGGGCAATTATTGGGTATTATTTTATACCCTTTGGAAGACCCTCGTGCATCCCTTGAGGAATTGTTAGATGTTTATTGGGCCTATAATTCTTCTAATGCTATGCAGGGAATTGTAAAGAAACTTCTTATGGCAGTTGTATGTTTCATCCATATCTTAGCTCTATAGATTAGGGCCGTCATGAGTTATGTAAATCACCAATGTTCTAGTAAACAATTTCAGAATAGACTTATAGTAACTTGGAGCATTTTTTTGGGGGGGGGGTTAACTTTGCATTAAGGATCCGCATTAAGTCCATTCTTATTTGCCATAGTGATGGATGTGTTTACTAGAACTATTTAGGATGAGATACCGTGATGTATGTTATTCGCTGATGATATTGACCTAGTCGATGAGACGAGAGCTGGGGTAAATGTCAAATTGGAGCGATGGAGGCAAACTCTAGAATCTCGAGGTTTTAAATTAAGTAGGGGCAAAACAGAGTATATGAAGTGCAAATTCAGTTAACAGAAATTCGAGATTATAGTATTGTGAGACTAGACGGACAAGGAATACCGATGAACAGTCATTTTAAGTACTTGAGTTTTATTATCCAAAAGGATGGGAAGATCAATAGTGATGTCAACCATAGGACCAAGCCGGCTGGTTGAAATGAAGGAGTACTACAGGAGTTTTATGCGACCGTAACATTCCGTTATCGCTGAAGGAAAAGTTTTATCCGACTACTATTAGGCCAGCTTTGTTATATGGTATAGAATGTTGGGCTATAAAGAGATATCATGCCCAGAAGATTTGTGTAGCGGAGATGCGCATGCTTCGTTGGATGTGTGATAACACGAGGAGAGATTAGGTGAGAAATAAGTTTATTCGTACTAAGATAGGCGTAGTCCTCTATAGAAGAGAAGATGAGAGAAAGTCACATACGATGGTTTGGTCATGTGCGACGTAGACCTACAGATGCGCCAGTCCGACGAGTAGAGCTTATCAAATCAGGGTAAGTTAAAAGAGCGCAGGAGAGACTGAAGAAAACATGGATGGAGGTGATACGATAAGATATAAAGGCTAAGGTCTTAATGAAGGCATATTGCTCGATAGGAGTGAGTGGAGAAAGTTGATCCATGTGCTCGATTCGGCGTAATTCTCTTTTGGTTCATGTAGCCTACCCCAAATACTTGGGACAAATGGCTTAGTTGTTGTTGTTGTTGTGGGGGTTAACTTTGGAGTACCACTGGTCGCTGTCTTATCATCATTTTATGTTCATTTTATGTCCAATGGTAGAGGTGTATGCATGAGGGATCAATTAACTAATATTTTGTTTTTTTTGTAAACCTTTTAATGTTCCTTGGGAGCTATGATTTTATCTATATGCATATGTATTTGATTTCTAAAAAGCATAGTGTGACATTTGGATTATAGTTTCTTGAATAGTGTATTTGATATATGGGTATGAGTTGCATTAGATCTAAGAATAAAGGTCTTCGTTTCATATATATATGTGTGTGTGTGTGTATGTATAAATTAGATAGACTTGTGTCATTCGGAAGGATTCGAGGCCGAATCCTTCCCACTCAAATGCAACCCTATGACATTCGAATGCAAGATCCACTCAGTTGAAGTTGATTTACATTATTTCAAGTAACTAAAAATCAAAATCATGTATTTTGAATACTTTTGCCATCTATCAAGTAGGCGCAAAATGGACGGCTGAAAATAGCACATTGCTTAGACCTACGTTTTTAGACATACAAATTCTCGATCCGACCATTTTATCATCTAAACACTTAAAAATCTTTGCACACCAATTTTTATTAAATTTCAAATATTCTACACCGCTAAACTAACTCACTATTTTCAGCTGTTCATTTTGTGCCTACTTGATGAATGAGCAGAAAGTACTCAAAATACATGATTTTTGATTTTTAGTTACTTGAAATAATGTAGATTAACTTCGACGGGGTGGATCTTGCATTCAGATGTTGTAGGGTTGCATTCGAGTGGGAAGGATTCTGCCTCGAATCCTTGCGGAATGACAAGTCTCTCTCTCTCTATATATATATATATATGTGTGTGTGTGTGTGTATATATATATGTATGTATATGTATGTGCATATATATGTGTATATATATGTATGTGTGTATATATGTGTGTGTGTGTATGCTCTATTGTTATTTAGCAGACATTTCTTACATCCTACATTTCTCATACACTTTATTCACAACATGTTTTGAGATGTTAATTTACTTTCATTTATGTATCACAGTATATTTTAGTGGAAAAAGCCATCAAAATAATGACTTGTATAAAACTATGGTAAGTTTATATATGTTTCAATATAAGAGCATCATGATACATTGAACACCCTAGAGAAAGTTGAAAAACCAAGGATTATATTCTCTTTTGCGAAGTCATAAAAATTTACAATAGGTTGTAATCCTCGCATATTATTATATAAATTAGAAATGTGTTTGGCCTTTTGAATGCATGGACATGTTTATCTATGTATGTGTACACACAATTTCTTTATTGTTCATATATATTATAGTATCATGTTGTGGCGTCTCCGGGTCCAACTTTCTAAAGAATTGTGGTCCATGTCCATGCTTCTTAGGTCACCCTTGAATCACAATTTGAGGGGGTTTTGGGGTGGGGGGTGGTATGAATTAGGTAACACTAGTCTGGAGCTTGAAAGATGATTTGTATATCTGTTGTAGCTTCCTGACTCGACTCCCCTGGTGCAAGATTGCTTTTAATCTTCTGGTAGGTGTATCCGAAAACCCAGATACAGGAAGGGTTATATATCAAACCCAACGATATGATTGTGTGTTTACAATTCATGCATGTCAGGCATCTAAGCGTGAGCCTCAAGCCCTTGGTATATATTGATGTTTGATGCCTGATAAAGCAAGCTTGGTTTTCACTTCCCTTTTGATGGCCTTGGGAGGGGTTCTGAGTCCTCTTTTGTATATTAATCATAAATTTCAAGAACAGTGAGTCATTTTACGTAAGCTTCCATGGTGCGTGCCTTCTGCTATTGTAGTAGTTATGTTCCAAACTAATCTTTACAGAGCGGAGAAGTTGAAACTTTTCATATTGGAACACAAGAAATGTTAATAGTTGTTTTCACATGGTATTCTTTGTCTGAAGCAGCAAAACTTAATGTTCTAAAGTAGCACAAGTGTCCAATTTCTGTATATGTTGGCCTCATGTTTTTTTAAGTATTGGCAACAATTGTGGGATTTGGAAATGCAAATTAATGAAACCTTTAATGAGAAGGTGGGAATATAATTTGAGACTATTTAGTTTCTTTTCTTTCATGCTTTTGTTTTTTGGAACTTATATTAATTTGTTTTTCCTAGATTTGTTTGGATATACTTTTTTCTAATCTTTGTGCTTTAAGCCTAAATACTGAATATGTGGAAATTGAATGCAGGTGATGGCAACATTTGAGTTGTATCGAAGATCTACAATTGGAATGTGTTTGACAGAAACCCTGGATGAGATGGTGTCAAATGGTACCCTCAGCCCAGAATTGGCTATTCAAGTCCTTGTGCAGTTCGATAAGGTTAGGATTGATCCGCTCGATTTTCTTCCTTTAGAATTTGAATTGCTAATTGCTTTGATAATGCATTTTACCGTGCAGTCTATGACCGAGGCTTTGGAAAATCAAGTGAAGAGCAAGGTTACTATTAAGGTGATCACTAGCCCCATTCATGTTCCTATATCTTACTGGATTTGCCAATAGTGAGAGCCAATATTCAATAGACGGAATTCTTTATTTGGTCCATTTACTATTGAATCTAAAGTAGACATCACCCACTGCACTAGATATGTAGCTCTTTTAAAGCATTGGAGGACTTGATGATCATACTTGGCATAAATATTGAGTTCTAGCATGTTGACCCTGCTTACAGACACTACACCAGTATTATTCAGCAATTTTCTCTTAATTTAGAATTAGCTATGTATTTTGTTGCAATTTTAGTTTCAAAGCATTCATCTCATCTTAGACCCGTCTTCTTTGATCACAAGTTAGCAACCTTAATTTAATCCTCTGGTAAGAAGACAGTTGTCCTCTCGGCCATATCGAGATGCAAAATTTGCCCACACCATATTTTTCATATCACCGAATAAATTGGCTCCTTGATGTCTGCCTTATTGGATGTATTTTCGGCTGCCGAGAAGGAATGCTCAAATTTATGCTTTGGATGTTGGTATTATTGGTGGTTGATTGTGAGACTACAACATATGAAACAGTCTGGTGATGTATTCTGATGGTGAATTTGGCTTTTAGGTCCTCTTCTTTAGAATTTTTCTCTGCTTCAAGTACCATAGCAGGAGTGTTTTTCAGGTTTCTTGTTCCGTGAAGTTGGCTGCTGGAGGTCATCAAGGTTCTTACCTTGTTTCTCCTTGGCTTTGAAACTAAATGAACAATTATATTGATGCGGCATCATGGTCAATGTGCTGATTAGGATATAGGATTAAAGAATAGGTGAGACTCGATGGTTTGCAATTTTTAGAATAAAAACAAACGCATCATGGTTTGCTGAAAACAAAAAAGAAGATGCCAGTAATGTTAACAGCAAAAAGTGGCTTTGAAGAACGAGGAATGCTGTTAAATGCTCTCAAAAGAGTGTGTGTTGGTATGGTGACTGCTTGACACTTAAAAGTCAATCTTGTAAGTAGAGAATGTCTGCTAGAAGAGAACTAGGAAATATGGAAATTTGATAAAGGAATGAAGATGAGTTATTTAAAAAGCATAGAAACAAAGGGAAAAAAGGGAATTTAGAGCAGAAAACAGAAAAGAAGGGACATAATACTACCTGCAGGCAAATATGATGGATGTCACGTGCATGATGAAGCGATCACCTCTCATAGTCTGACACATGTGAGCGCTAACTGTTGAACTTCGAACATGGAGAAATATGGGGATTGGATTATTTCTACACCACATTTATCTTGTGAAGATATTGGTAATTCAACATCAATGGAAAATAAAGCTAAATTTGTAGCGAATGGTTAAGTATATTAGGTATTTAGGAAATTGTGGAAATAGATGGGCTTGAGAGCAACTGTTGGTCTGTAAGATTAAAAAAAGGAATCAGTTTAGACAATGGAGTTCCTCTAAAATAGAATGTAAAATGAGTGTAGAATTATCTGGACTCAACATGGAGTTTCATGTTGGTTGCAGATTGGATGGTATGTCCCCTTTAATTGACCAGAAGACTTTTAATTTAATCCTGTGGAGCAAACCGAAAGGAAGAAGAGGGAGGGAGGAAGTGAGGGAGATTTAGCTTAGTTCAATCCATGTCATTTTTCATTTTAGTCAATCAGTTACAATACAAACTTAATTTTAAACATAGAGCATTTCGAATCTTTTTTTGTCATTTTCTTCATCCTTTTGTTATCTATTTCATAATTTTTCCATGGCTATATGTCATGTTTGGTGCTTGGGCTTTATCATATGCTTTGAGGTGTTTGGAAGGAGAAAGTGAGGGAGGGAGAGAAATTCGGCCCTCTTGAACTTTTAAGTTGAGAACTTTTTTCCCAAGCTACCCACAATTAAACACTTCAATTTTCATTTTAGTTCTTTTTTTGTGAAATATAGGTCGTAGCCTGTACAAGCGGGATTTGAACCCCAAATATCTTGCCCACTGTAAAGGGGTTTTACCACTTTGCTGTATGGGGATATCGTTTGTAGCAAAAAAAAAAAAGGCCGATATTTGAAATATTGGCCGATTAATCGCCCGATGTGAGTCGGCACAAAATCGCCTGATATGGATTATTTTATTTGGGTTTGTTTTTTTAAATCCATCAACATTGAACCCAAACCTGACCCGTCACCCGACTATATAAGTATTGTTTGCATCATTAGGGCTCAATTTCTAATTTTTGTCCTCCGTGAATTGACGGCGACGTCGCTAGATTTTCAAGTATATTTTAATCTTATATTTTTCAATTCCATGAAATTATTTATTGCACGTCCCACGACTGCGTGCAAATATACATCATTTTTTACTTTGTATACATATTACATTATTTTTATTTGGTAGATGATATCTATGATACTAAATCAACTTTTAGTTATCAATATTTCATTATATATAGTGTCTGATATGAACGCCTGATATGTGCGCGTGTTCCCGATATCTCCTCCGATATCCGATATCTGATATGAAAAAAACCCCATCCGATTCGATCCTGATATCCGATATTTAGAACCTTGTACAGCACAATTCAATAATTAGTTAACAAATCTTTTTTTTTCATGTGTATATTAGGTTAGATGCAAATAACCAATTATTGACCTATATGCAAATAACATAAGTTTCTTGAACGGCAATTAAACACTTAAAAATTTCATTTTATTTCAATCATGGTTTCAAATATCCGCCGATTTTGATGCGAATCGGCATGTCGACCTGATATAGAATCAAGATTTCAAAATCAGAGATGGTGAGATCGGCTTCGAATCGCCGATACTAAGATAATATCAGCTCGTATCAGCGAAAACGAACTGATATGAACATGATTCGGATGGTGTGAGAGCATGTAGTAGCTTCTTCCTCGACAATATGTAGCTGGATGTCACCATGGGGGGAGAAAGAAAGGGCATGGAGGGAGAGATCGTGGCGAGAGAGAGATAAGGGAGAGAGATTTGGGTTGAGAAAGATGAGAGAGATCAGAGAGGGGGAGAGAGAGGAGAGAGAAAGATGCGGGTGCATGGAGGGAATAGGTTTTTAATAAAATTTGTTATTAATTAGTTATCTAATAATTTTTATTGTATGTACACTTTATTACATGTATATATAAGACTTGATAGTAATAAATACACATGCCCCCTCTACTTTTAGGTGTATACTTTAGGAAAATTTGGGTAGCAATAGCAATTACTCATGAATTTTTTTAAATTTCCAATCCTTGCAACATGGGAAAAATATTATGGTATAATCCAAAAGAGTAAAAATCCAATAATAAAGGAAAACATCAACATGTATTATAAGAAAAGTTTATTAAATTATCACCTTTCCCATTTTATAAATTTAAAAGATATTGGACATGACATTTAAAGCTAGTCAATTCATTAAATCTCATTATAAATTGAAAAAAAATTATGTTTTGTAAACTTTGCCAAAATGTGATTTAAATTCCATGAATTATTCTAAAAAATATGTTAAATGATACTAATTAGCTAAACAATTTTTAAAACATTTTTAATTATTTTTAAGATTTATTTTTGCCCGAGACCGGTATCACCGAGACAAAATGATTGTTATGGCTGATTTTGATTCCTAGATTTCAAACCATGATTTCAATGAAGCATGAAGTAAAACATAAACTAGACCTTAATTCAAGGGGAAAAAATCTTAAAGATGGAGGAAAGAGGCATTGCTATGTTTTGTAAGTCTTTCTTTATTTTCTTTCATCATTTTGTTCTACATTTCTTTGTCATATTATGGCAACAATTTTGTTTAGCCTTTGGAATTTGTTGACAAAATTTCCCAAATTGGTATATTCATAGTGTATTATTTCCATGTTTCCTGGATCATGTTATGCAAGCTAAGATGTCTCATGTGCAAATTGCTATCTAACTATACAACTATATGTCATGAGCAAATTTTAAATATAAAACTATCAATACCACAGGGAAAAAACTATAAATTGTAGCATGGGCAACAAGCCTTTATAAGTTACTAAATATAAATTCATATGAAAATAAAACTTGAGATAAACAAATGAGATGTTCATAAACATAAACATAAAATAAAATTGAATATAAAGATGAGATGGAACATCCATTACTACCATCAACTTAAGCATGATAAGGATACTAATCTAATAGATCAATGATCACAGGCCATTAGCTAAAATAAAGTCCAACCATGTCAAAGATAATGATAATAATTAATACTAGGAAAAAAAGAAGAAAAGAAAATGATTGAGTCAATCGCTCTTAAACAATGTTTAGCATGCTCATTGCTTTTCAAACAAAATAAATATTAGAAATATGCTATTCATCCATGAAAAGGAAAAAACATGGTCTTCATCCATGAAGGGAAAGACACATGTAATTCCTCTATGTTAGGAAAAGTAGAATTCAGAACACAGAAATTATGATGTGACAGAAAAGTTTGTTTTGTCATTCATAGATGGTGTAGAAACTAAAAAGTCAATATGAGGTAGAGAACAATGAGAGAGGAATATACTTTTGTAATTGACTTTCAGTATTTCTAGGCAGTTTTTCCTGATGAAGACTGTTTCATTTAGTTTTGACAATTTAGGATTTTGAGTTTGAAATAGGTATCTAGTGCTTGGTTGTGTTCCCAACTGTGAAGCATAAAGATTGCAGGGCATCATCATCCTCTAACCCTTTTCCCATCAAGATGGGGTCGGCTATTGAGCAACACTCCATAGAAGATCTGTCAGAGTTTTATGACCGACCGTCAACGTAACATTAACCATCTAATTATTATTGCAATGTCCTGCAAATGAAACTATGGACGAGAGGGGCTTGTCATAATTTATAAAGCCAATTGGCATCCCCCAAAGTCTCGTGAACTTCATAAAACGTCCAGAGGAAAGGGAAAAGATGTTAAAATTTGCTCCAGGGAAATGCATTGACTCCGAGTCACACATAAAGCCAATAGTCAAATACAACATATTTTCTTGGTAGAGAGGTATAAAGAAAACTGAGCATATGACAATATGTCTTTATCTGTATAGGCAAAAAAATATATTGGATATCTTAGGTTTGGATTTTGTCTTTTGTTAAAAGATTAAACCCATTTTAAAACCTGCAAACTGTAAATCTAAAATTGTTTTCTAAATAGATTTCAACCCATTTATAAATTCGAGTCAACTTATATAAGATATCATAAATAAGATTCTTTTTGTTGTAAGATATGAATCATATCACATGATACTAATACTGTACCATAAGATAAATGGACTCTATAAATACATAGTTAAGATACATACCAATTTTGTTGTACATCGTATCAAATTGTATCTTACATACTGCATACTGGAAGACATCAATGACACTATTTCTTTGTGTGTTAAGAGTTGTATATAATTCTCTTAGCAGAATTATTTAGCTTTCTAGACGTTTTGTTTCCCGTGGAGAATTCTGAAGGATTGTTCCTTTCCTTGGTTACATTCACCAACTGGCATTCTAGGATTTATTAGGAGCCCCTTTCTTGATCCTGATGTTCTTGGTGAGGAATTTCGTATTAGTTGAGGGTTTGTTGGGAGGCCAACTTGACAGCTGGTCATAAATTTTTTATCAAATATTTTTGGTTGTCCTCCAAAAACCCATCTTGATGGGAAAAGGCTTAGATGATGATATGACATTGGTGGTGACGGTGATTTTGTTCTTTCTAGCAAGCTTCTGTAATGCCAACATGTCCAAGGCTAGTGGTTTCCTTCTTTTTTCCTCATTAATTGGATTTATTCATCTTCATCCTATTATAAGTTTTTAGTTTATAACAATTTTCTGGTGTCAAAAAATATTTTAATTATTACCCAAAGAAAAAAAAGAGAAGCCAAAAAGAATTTCAAATGCTTTTAATCATTTTTGTTCTTTAACTGTTGAGTAAACAAAGTGTGTTTCACATTAAACTTAAAACAGTTTCAACTATATGTTTACTCAACTGCTTTTAGGGAAAACTTACATTTTAGCAGTTTTTTTGAGACTTGAGTTTGTAACATAACATGATTTTATTTACCAATGCAGCACTATTAAAGTTACACAACACCTATAACCCCGCTTAAACACCACTGCCATTAGGGGGATATTCTACTCTCCTAAACTATACCTGACTGTTGCTTTGGTTTCATTAACTTGCTGTTCAAGTAATCACATACCATGATTATAAATATCTGTTGATCATACCTTTATTTTTTTTTTTTATAATGTAAGAAATTTCTTGTATTATCATTTACTGGTCAATATGATACCTATTATACTAAACCAATGTAAGTTGTAATCTGTGTTCCACATAGAAGATGAATCTGATTCCCTTGCTTGTCATGACTCATACCTGAAAGGCTGAAACCTTGTAGAGAGTAGTTCCTTATTGCCTTTCCCTTTATATTTGCATTTAATGTGATTACTAAATAATGAGATTTGAGTAGTAGAACATTGACATTTTTAATCCAAATGAGTTTTGCGAAGTTCCAGAGTATTTCAAGTTGCCTGACTGAATGGAGAAGATAGAACGATGATAGTCTCGTTCTCAGGCTTCTTTGTGGGAGATAGGATAGGTTCAGAGTGACAAGGTGTTTAATGTTTTAGAATATGCCCGAATCTATCTTGTGGGATGCGCACTCGGGTTTAGTGAAGGTTTGGAGAAGAGAGCTGGAGAGGGGATCCCTGCAGGGGTGCTTTAGTCATGTGATGGCAAGGGGGCTTATGGATTTCCTTTTACGGGTTTGTTTATGGATTTGGATCCTATTGAGTTTGAAACAGGTTAGATATCACCTTGTGGAACTGGGTGGAAGAGAAAAAGGGGGCAGAAAATCTCTCAAAGTTAGTTAAAATAGAAGAACATCTTCTGCAGGTAGCATGGATGTTTACAGCTAGTAGGTACCAGTCACTTGTGATTTTCAAATTGGTGTGAAACTTTAGGGTGACCAATAGCCTTAGTACTACAAAATCCTTGTGGTTTTAAAACGTTCAGTTCAGAATCTTGGAGTGTGGAGAAGCATCAAGTTAAATTTATTACTGCTGTTTTTAAACTTGAATAATTCTTGCATCAAGCAAATCTTCCAAGTTATTCAAATTGTCAACCGTATTTGAACCACAAACCTAGGATTTCTCTATTTCCTTTCATGTCTTGGCTACTTATGGTCCAATCATCCTTACCGATTCTTTTGGATGCTATTTCTGCAGGGGCACCTTCACACCTACAGGTTCTGTGACAATGTGTGGACCTTCATCTTACAAGGTGCCACATTCAAGAACGAGGACACCCAAGATGCTGTTGGAAGAGTGAAGATCGTAGCGTGTGATTCCAAGTTGCTCACTCAATGAGCAGTTCTCCATCCTTTTCTTTCCTCTTTATCTGTAACACCCCATAAATCATGAATTCCGTGCGAGTTCTTGGTTTTTTTTATTAACAGTGACCAGTCCAGATATTTGCAGGACCACTTATGGCCACATGATCATCTAATTGCGTCTTATTATTTGTGGGTCTGGCTGCTGAAAAATTTGCTTTTCTCAATACCTGGTCCTAGTTCTAAGGCAATGTGCACTTGTTTTCTCAACTTTGTTGTGCATGTGTAATATAATTTCTGAGGTTACATGTCTGCACTAGAAAGCTCAGCTTTTGGATTGGATAAAGGACCACCTGTTGCTCGGGGAGAGGTCTGGATACGGATTTTCGGGACGTGTATATGTTACGGGCAGATTCTTTTGATCTTGAACCATTCAAATCCGCACGACACTTAGCTCACTCTTTCCCCTTAGAAGCGAAGCTAAATCAGCTTAACCATCACACTAGAGATAGAGAGAGAGAGAGAGAGAGAGAATAAGAGGAAGGTTGTATTGCTTATGCTTAGTTTGTTGTTTTCAAATGAGCATGACCTCTATTTATAGGAAAAGGCTTGTTCAAGGAATTTTTAGATTTGGAGGCTTTTAGAATATTTAGAAGCTTTCATATATTCATGCTTAAATATCTTCTATGAAAATATCTCTCTTTATATGATATTTACAATGCTGTCCTAGAACACTCGAGAACTTCCTAAAGTATTCTAGTAATTCCACGGTGAACCTAAAATAAGCCTCAGCTCACAAAATTGAGCGGTTCGTGACACATACAGGTTGGGATTATCTTGTAGGAACATTCAATGGCATTCTTCCACTGTCAAGTCTGTCGAAGAAATAATTAGGCTAGCTTGCAAGAGATAGGATATGTGCAGGCCTTGTAATTCGCACATGTTAAGCTTTGCGAGCAAAGATTGTCCGCCATGGACTACGAGCGAAATGGAAGAACATCTTTACTGGAATGAGTTGGATATGCAAGGACTTTATGTCAAAAGTGAGCAGGCACCCAATCGACAAACATTAGGGACTGAGGGTGACTTTTCAAAGGAATCCACTGGGGTTGTAGATGTTGATAGAATTGACAATCATATTACGAAAAGAATTGATGTCGAGCTCCAGATTGTTATTCGTCGCATCTACTGCAACTGCTTCGCGGTTAATCTAACAAGCTTGCTGAAGGTCATGTGTTCCTTGCTTTTATCGTTAACTCATAACTTATGGTTCTAGTATCAAGACTTCTTGCTGTCACGCACTCGCCAATCATTTGCAGCATGTGGTTGATGAGTCTGTAGCTCGCCTGTACTTATCCTCTTGAGTCACCATAGATCTTGGAAGGCTCACGTTGATGCTTAAACATGTTTGGTTGCCTGGAAATGGCATTTGAGCTGTGGGAGAGGATCTACTAACTTTAGTCCAAGAAGGCAGCAGCATTGCATAGTGGCTGAGCATCTTTGGATTGCTACCTCCCAAAAAGATCTCTTTGGATAAATGCAGTGTGTCCAAGTATCTGTGCCTCATCTGAGTGTGGACAATGTGCTCAAAGCAAAGGTTAGCTTCTCTCTCTCTTTTCTTTGAGGACCTCACTTGTGCTGTGTATAAAAAGTCTGTTGGAAGCTTCCTTGTATTAGACTGAGCCTTCAAGAATGAAGCTAGTACTTGAAAAGGACCTTCTCATATCTAACTTCTCTCACATGATAGTTGTCCATGCTACTACTAGGTTTTAAGTGAAGAAATTTTTGGTAAATAGTTGTGCTAACTCCCAGCTAACTCCTGTATGATATAATGACGAGTGATCTCTCTTCACAAATAATAAAAAGCAAGCTCCAAGAACCAGGGTAGAGAAGCATGGGATCCATCATTGAGTCCCAATCTCATAATGGTTTGTTTGGTGAAGCTTAAAAGCTAAACAACCTCTCTTGGCAAAGCCAAGATGGACGTCTCCCTTCTCCATTTCTGGGCACAACCAGACAGCAAGTTTGCAAGCTAATCATTTCACTTGTATTTAGACCTCAAAAATTAATTATAAAATTCTTGCTAGCTCCTAGGACTTCACATACTACTGATAATAATAATAGTTGACCTAATTAACAAAACAGTTGAGTTAATTGTAAAATTAATCTATCTTGTAGTATAAAGGTTCAAACTGTATTATTTTGTGTTATATGCACAGGTACATAGCATGCATAAGAAAACAATTATCTTGTTCAAATCTTTATGAAGTCTAATTTAAGATTTGAGACACAATTAATTATGGGAGTTGCCAAAAGAGAATCAGATATAATTTCATATCATATATATATGTCCTGGGGTCTGCCCAAATTTCATTCAGATTAGGTTCATGTATCCATTTTCAGATCAAACTCAATTGCTCCGGGGCTCCACTTTGATCCGTTTTTAATACTAATCAGACTTAATCAATTAAGCAAGAAAAAAGTTATAGGGTTTATTAATTTGTTGTTGTTCCCTCTTGTTTGAATAATGATAATTAAGCTGAAGCATGAATGCATGCAAAACATACTAATCTTTTTGCAGGCACGAGGGAATGAGTAAGAGAGATGGTTCTTTTTCCCTTTACAGATGTTAATGTTAGTGGTGGAAGTCTTGGATGGAAAGCTAAAAGGATGAATTTAAAAGGGTGTGTGTGTGTGTGTGTGTGTGTGTGTGTGTGTGAGAGAGAGAGAGAGAGAGAGAGAGAGAGAGAGAGAGAGAGATGTCCATTATGTACTACTAATCACCACCATGGGCAAGGGAAAGGGCAAGGGCAAGGGCCAGGGCCAAGGCCTAGGTATGTAAATTTGGTTGGTTAGTGAGTGCTTTCATGTACATTGTACGTTTGTTTAGTGATTGAAGCTTTGGCTACCAAACCAAATTGCATTGCATATGACCCTCTCTTCTCTCCTTGTCATCTATCTGAAAATCAAGAGGGGGTTGGGAGTGGGGGTTCCGGGGGGGGGGGGGGGGGGGTGTTGGGGTTGTTGGTTGAATAAGTGAGGCTAATCAAATATGCGCAAATTAAAATCTAATTGCAAAAAACACACTTAATCTCAAATAGTATGAAATTATAACAAATATTGAGCAGAGATAAATGCAAGTATAAAGAGTAAAAGAGATAGAGTTAAGAAAGAGCAAACTCCACAAATACAAGAAATTTGTTCTTGAGGTTCGATCCACTTGATTTATGTTCTCGTCTCCAACCCTTGTGAAGATATAAGCACTATAACTGGTTCGCGAAACCGTAATACGCTTACAACATGATCCCGCAAGATCACATCTTGGAGCTGCAACTCCTATAACACGGTCCCTTTGGGTCACTTTGGAGCCTCAACTCTTACGACACGATCTCTTTGGATCACCTCAGAGCCTCAATTCCTATACTTTGGATTCCTCTAGATCGACTTACAACCACCTCTCTCTCACTAGAGGAATACAACGACGACACAAGAACAAGATTGTGATCTTTTTTTGATCACTAAAACTTCTCAAAATTGCACAAGCCTTGTAGCTATAGATTAGGAATTGGAAGAACAAGCTTGGTGGGTGTGAGAATTTAGAAAATTGGAAGAGAAAACTTAGAAATATTGTGGAATAATTCTCTCAAAGATTTGTAGTAGAGAAGCTCTGGAAACTATTGAAAAACTTGTAAATTTTGTTATTGAACAACTTTGTAAAACGTTTGATTTATAGGTAAAACAATTGAAAATATTTGCTAAAAATCAAATGAAAAAAAATCAACTACCTGTCGAAAAGAGATGCAGGACTTTCAACAGTCAACGGTTACAAACGGTTATGTTTTTAAAATGCAGAAATACACTTTCAAAAGCTTAACATTGGTTGTCAAAAGACACTTTCAACAATGACAAATTTTCAAAGGCTGAGCTACCGAAATTGATTATCTCCGAAACCAACTTTGCTCTCTAGAAAATGCTGTCCAAAATCAGATTCAAGCTGTTGAAACCTCTTTTCGACAATTAGTGAAAAAACACTTGCTGAGCTGTCAAAAACGAGTCTATTCTGAACTTTTCTGAGCTCTCCGAAAAATACTATTGAAAGCGTGCGCAGAGACTGTCGAAAGTTTTTCAGCTTAAAAATAAAAACAAGCACACTGAGTATCCATTTTCGATAGGACTTTACAAATTGTCGAATGTGGTTCAGTGTAATCAAATTTTTATAAAACTTGTTTAAAAATCTATTTCAATGTTATAAATCAAACAAAAATAAGTTTCTTTAAATATTTTTGAGCTCTGATATACATGGATAAACTTCACTACATATTTCAAAAGGTAAAAATTTTGAGATTTATTCTAAATTAAAATTGATTTTTCACTAAAAACGAACTTTATTAAAATCTTTACTCTAAATAGATATATGTATATCTATTTGAAAAACTCTTTAAATCATCAAACAAAACCATGTGTGTGTGTGTTATCAGGCTTGAGCTAACAATTCTATAATCTGAAGCTTTAACACATTTTATAAATTTACAAAACACAAATTTTATATCTTGAGACATCGAAGTCTTCGGTGTAGATGTAGATTTGAATCCGACTTCTTGAGCTTCAATATTCAATGAGAGATAGTCTAACGTGTATCGGTTGAGGTTGAGCTTCATTCTTTGATCTTGAATAATCTGTATCTAGAGAAATAACTTGTATACTTTTAAAACAAGCTTCAAGTTCAATAGTTTCTTAACTACATGAGTTCGGAATCATCAAAACACATGAGCGATTAATCGTTTGCATCAATACTATCATGCATGTCGGGCCCACACAAGCAGAAGAGGCCAGGGACTTAACAAGGCACAAAATGACACGGCGCATGAACCCAATTGGGATGAGGACAAAAGGGGCCCTCAGGCCTTTTCTGGGGATGTATTAACCTTGGTCCTTCTTGTTGTATTAATTTTAAGTGTAGGTTTAGTTTTGGTGAATTTCTCGTCTATGTACTTGTTGAAGCAACTCACACTTGTATATATGTACGTAGAGGAGGACCTTGATTTTGTAGAGAGTACAGAGAGTGGCACACAAGATGTAAAGAAAAAGGCCAGGAGGCCCTAAAGAATTAAGTTGCCTAGTGAAGCCAACCCAATCAACACAAATCATTTTTCTTCCTGCATCATCAGATATTATTTATTAGGGGAGCTTCAAGTCCTAAAATGAGATTAGAATAGAATATATAAAGAGGGAGTTAAACTTATTCATTAACTTTATTCTAAAGCTTAGATCTGAGAGTTTTGCAGGTTTCAATGCCAACTCATTATATTTGAGGGGGGGGGGGGGGGGGGGGGGGGGGGGAGATTTTCTGAAATTGTTAGAATTTAAATCAAAATAAAGGCACAAATTTATACAACTAAAGCGAATCCAAAATTCTCACAATGCTTGCATTACGCATCAAATACCCTCTTTTGAATCTCAATTTCACAAAAGTCTGCTCACATTGTTAAACTACGTTGATTAGCGAAGAACAAAATTTGGTGACAGCTTTTACCACTTGTGGATTTCTTTTATTTAGTTTGGCTGTTGTCTGTTTGTTCTTCGCTGATCATCGTAGTTTCAGTCTAAACCTTAGTACGATTCAAGTTCATGTTGGATGATTTTCATGTTATCTTTGAATTTATCAGCTTTCAAAAGGGTCTTGGATGAACTCGAAAATATTAGAATGCTTTAGAGATGTAACACCCTTAATCTGTCAAAAGTTTCTCCACCCTCCTGAACTCTTGAGATAATATTGTCAAAAGTTCTCATCTGGCTTCATGTTGTAGCAGTAGGCTTCTAATACAAGAGATGATAAGTATAAAGAGAGACAGATAGCAATATAAGCTAACAGAAACAAATAAGATAGCACACTAGTATTTAATATGATTCGGTCAATGTGACCTACGTTCACGGAAAAAGACAACAAGAGGAATCCACTAATCAAAATCAAGAGATTATAACTCAAATCTCACTCAGCCAAGCCCAATGAAACCCAACTCACCAGAACTTAACAAAAGAAAGATAAATGACAAGAGAAAGGAGAGGACAATATAATATTTAGCAACTCTCTCTTCTCACTTCCTTGCTCTTCCAATCTCATGCAATGTGATGCCTATTTATAGGCAAAATTTTCAAACCCCTTCATCACTTCACCCTGCACATACATCAAAATCATAAGGTGGTTATGATCTTCATAAGGTAGTTATTGATGACTTTTAAGGAGGTTAGAGATTTCATATGGTGATTAATATCTTCATAGGGTGGCTAATTGATTTTGAGAAAAGGTCTAAGATTATGCTTTGATTTATTCATTAAAAATATATCAACACTTCATGTGTTCGCAGCATCCAATTCAATCATAACCTTAGTTTTAAAGTTTATTACTTGGTCGGAAGAGGTTTCTCTTATCTGTATTATGACAATCCTCGGTAGCTGCCCAGCTCATACTCTCAACATAATGGTGGCTGCAAGATCCAAAGATATGTATAAATTTTATACGAGTTACATGGGAGAAAGCATTTATTTCGGAATGACAAACTGAGCATTGTTTCTTGTTGTATATTATGTAAAAAAGCATCATTTCTTTCTGGAAGAAGGAAATATACTATAATGAGAGAGTGCCCATGTATGGGCAGATAAAAGGGTTTTCCTGTTGCAAAAATTCTGGGTTATGAAGCCTGACAGAATGTAATCAAGAAAAAAAGTATCAGAAAGGTTTGATGAAATATGCAAAATTTTTGTACTGATTTTAATTTACAGTGGAAGACAATATTTTCTTAATTCTTCTTTGTTTCATATCGAAAAATAATGTTAATGGAGGTTCATGTTCATTCAATTTTGCGCAGCCTCTCTAATCTTTTGTTTCTTTGTCTGATTAATATTTCTCATAAGCTCTTTACTGAGTTTGTCCATATGGATATGGACCATGTCATATCTCCTGAATATAGTGAGGTTAGCTACTGGGCATTGGATATATTCTCTGTGTTTGGATGATGCCCATCTTTTTTGAACAGAAGTTAGCAGTGAGTATTACACCTTTTTTTTCAAATCTCATGTCGACCCTTTTTAAGGGAATTATGTACCTGTACGTAAATATACATACGCATGTTTGTAAGGAAATGCTACAGGTACCGTTTTGAGTATCCCACCGGCATATCCGCGTTGTTTGCGCCGGGGGGGGGGGGGGGGGGGTGGGGGGTGTGGGTTTTGATACCGACATCGTTGCACGGTACTCACTGATTTTGAACCTGTAGCAATGCTCATATCATATATATCAGTACCTGTATATATATACTTGCATCCATCTTTTGTCCAGCATGTGTTTAGGGCAATAAGCTTCAATTGAAGGAAGTTGGCCTGAGTGGTACCTAATTGCTGACAGTAATGTGGACCAACCATGATCCGACCAAGATCCGGTTTGAGCTGTTCTTGGACCACTCTCGGATGCTGCTGGTGGTCCAGATGCTCGCTCGTGGACCAAGATTAAGTTTCATACATAAACTTGTCCCATCAGCAGGCAACTGATATCTATGGCTTATGGCTGTTAAAGTTTCATATCACTCAATATGATGAAATGCGGAGCATGCTCCACTTGTTTTATGACTTGTTATTATTGACCGGTGAGGGCCTGTGACTGAAAGAGATTTACTAACTGCTTTGTTAATCAGCTTTGTTTTTGGGGACCCTTGCCTTTACTCCCCCACACTCGTTCATTCACCTTACCCTTCAAGCATTGTTTGATATCTTCAGTATCAACAAGTAGTTCAAAGTTCAGTTCTATCTCAAGTGATCTAGTAATGTTCATTCTTGATTTTTGTGCACTGCAGCGTGTTTAGGGTTAAAGAAAACAAAAGGAAGCCCTCAAGTGATGGCAGTCACCTCTAATTAACCAACATGAGTAACTGCCAACTGAGCATCAAATACCCCACAGCTCCCATCATGGATATTACAACCTCTACAACAAAGGACAATGCCATGGATGATGTGTGGCTAACGGTCAATAAATGGATCATTTAGACATCCATCATCATTGAGTTTTCTTGCATTTGCATCATCTTAAGTGATTGCTTGCTACTCTACTTAAGAATGGGGACATTGTACACAAAATCCCAAGTAGTAATCAATGATCAAAATAACGATAACGTAACGATAACGTTTTTCTTTTATTATGTTAAGATAGTTTATAACGTAACACATAACGTAGATTACATGATTTAATATTTATTTAATAAAAATAAAAATATATACTATATTTAAGATTTTAATAAATAAAAAATAATTTTAAAAAAATCTCAAAAATCAAAACAAATATATAACAATTTATCAAGTCTCACAACAAATTTTAGGAAATATCGCAATAATTTTTCACATTCACAAGTTATAACAAGTTCACAAACATAACAAATTTCAAAAGAAGTTCGCAAATATAAGTCATAGTCATATAAAACAAAGTAGTCATAATATCCTGAAATAATATCATGCCCTAATTCATCTACTATGACTAAATCATCCTCTTCTAAGATGTACTCAGCATCCTCCGGATCGATATAGTCCCTGGTCTCATCCACATCATCAATGACTGGTCCTTTCCCTGTGTCCATGGAAGAACAACTATCTACCCTTTGTCTCTTTTCTCTAGACTCATTATTAACCGCATTGCAAGTGCCTTTATTACCAAGTATGGTGACATCTAGAAAATCTCTGTCCTCATCTTTCCTTGCCTCACCTTCTTCCCTTACCTCATCTAGTCATGCAATATCATCCATAAGACAAGGCTCTTTGGTCTCTACAAGCCACTCATCATCGCTAGCAAGCTCCTCTATCAAAATCAGATCAATATGTAATCGCCTTCTACGAATATTCCTCTCTCGAAGCTTGATGTTGTACATAACATAAACGAAGGATTGCAGACGTAATTGCTCCAAGCGTCATCTTTTCTTTGAATGTACCTTCAATAAACAAATTTATTTATTAAAATTAAGTCATTTCTTATTCATTATAAAGAAAGTTATAACTTATAAGTTGTAAATTTTAACTTTTCTTACTTACTCAAAAGTACTCCAGTAGCGTTCACATCTGGAAGCACTAGTAGTAAGAGATAGAATTCGAACTGCGAACTTTTGAAGTTAGGAACTTCATCTCCAAATCTCTCCCACCAAGCAGCTAAAGGATTAAGTATTAGATATCGCATGACTAAACAAAGAATGAAAGAATCAAAGATATTCACTAGATTATACTTGGACTACGAGCATTCAAAGTCATTTGAGCTAACTGGCTTCCAAATTCTCCAAGCTTCTTTTTATAACTATCTAACTCCACATCAGCCTGTGCATACTCACGAATGTCAGGGATCATGCGCTGCATGCATCACGAAGGCCTCTTCTGTTGGCCCAGAGGCCTTCCACTCTAGTTTTGATGATGATTAACTCCTGTAGTTATAGTTTACTAATAATCTTGTGATATTCATTTTCAAATATTTAACCAAGATATTAGTAGGTGATTAGCTTCAACAAAGGTATTTTGGAGCTTTCACATGGTGATTCAAGAGCTCGATCGTCAAGTTCACATCTAACACTCGTTTGGAGTCAAGCTCAGTGGATCACGTTTGGATCGAGTCAACTTGGAGACGACGTTCTACAAGAAGGCTTCAGTTTGTTTAGTTTAAGATTTTGTTTAGATCCATTGTAAAGACTAGATAGTGTGATATGCTCAAGTTCACAACACACACACGTTTCATGCTTATTGGTTTTGGTTTTCGGTTTAACCGATCTTGGTTTTCATGAATAAAAATGAATCAAAATAAGTTTACATGGTTTAATGTATATTAGATTTGATCTATATACATATATACTTTATCTATTTAGAAAAACTTATTTTGATACACTATTCATGTGTTTGGAGTTTTGTATTTAGACAAAACCTATTTTTGGATTTAATGTCAAAAACATAGATATAATACCTTTCATGTATATTAGATTCTATCCATATACTATATGCTTCAAAGTTGTTTAATATCATGTTTTTGTATTTACATGTGTTTTGAAAAAATCGGATTTCCATTTCAAAAATCTAAGTTTTGGAAAATACAGAATTTGGTTTAAGGCAAAATTTTCAAGTCACAAAAATGGTTTAAAATGTTTGTAACATGATTTGATTTTTACTCAAACATGTTTGTATTTCAAAGATAATACAAGAGCTGATTTTTGTGGAATATATGTGATTTTATGAGATTTATTTGAAGTTAAAATATCGAGTTTTTAAATCCTGATTTTGTACCTGCCAGGCTCTGACGGTCGACCGGACCAGTAGTCGATCGACCGGACCTATCGACCGATGTGCACGAGATGTGCACAAAGGCCAAGTTGGCTTGGCCGGTCGATCGCACACTAAAGTCACCCCACTCTCGGGTGGGGGCGGTCGACCGGGCGGTCGACCGTAAGCCTTGGCCCGGTCGACCGGGCGGTCGACCGACCAGAGAGCAATTGCTCTCTGGATCTGGCACGGTCGACCGGGCGGTCGACCGGAGGGCTCAACGATTGATTTTTTGACTGTTGGCCGGTCGACCGGCTGGTCGACCGGAAGGGCAATCTGGCCCTTTTCAGCTGCCAATGGGCAGATTTTCAAATGGGCTATAAATATCCTATTTCTTGGTTATTTTGAACAAGAATTTAAGAGAGCAAAATTTTCATCTTTACTAGAGTTTTAACACTAGTTTTCAAAAGAGTTTTTAAGCCAAAAGATTTCATCTTTATTTTGTTTTAAAGGGTTGAAAAATTTAAAGAAAAAGAGAGTCTTTGGGATTGTTTTTGATCTTCATTTTATATCCATTATAGAAGTTTTCTTAAGAGTTTTTCTTTGTGTTTTTGATTTTCAAACTCTTTATTTCTCACACTTGAGCTTATCATTCTATCCTATCTATAGGATCTTGTTTTAATGAGAAAATTGGTTTGTGGTTGAGAGAGACCACCAAGTTGTAAACCTTCCATTCATTGTGATATCCCTCTAGTGAGAGGTGATTGAGTTGTTATCCCTCAAGTGTGAGGTGATTGTGGAAGTGGTGTTTGGCTCCCTCAAGTGAGAGGTGGAGATTGTGTTGGAATCCCTCAAGTGTGAGGTGATTGTGTTTGAGTGGCTTTGTGCCTAGCCTCTAAGTGTAGATGTTGTGTTGTATTTGAGAGAGGAGTTGTGTACTCCCGGTTATTGTATTGCCCAAAATCCTCAGTAGAGGTTCCTTGTGTGGGAAGTCCTGTGTGGACGAGTTAGTGAAAATCCTTCTGTGTGAAGGCGGGGACGTAGAGCTGTGTGCTCGAACCTCAAAACATATCTTGGCGTTTGCGATTGATCCACTTTCTCTAACTCCCTCTCTTATATTGTGCCTTACATTGATTCATATTGTCATATCACACTTATATGCTTGGTTGTGTTTGTTTGTGTGCCTCACTTGTGTTTAATCACGAGAGCTTCATATAGCACCTCAACTCTTATTCAGAGGAATCAAGAGGAGTTAGTCCAGAGCCCTTCACTGGGAATTCGACTACACTCGTTGGTTACACTAAGTGTTTTGCAATTAACTTTTAATTTCCACATTGTTGTTCATAGATTAGCCGTACACCTATTCATCCCCCCTCTAGGTGTACTTTCAATTGGTATCAGAGCCTATGCTCATGATATTAGGTTTAACCACCTAGGAGTGTGATCTTGATTTTGCTAATCTATCATTTGTATTTGCACACTTATATTGTTTACACACACTCATGGATTGCTTGACACCTCCTATATTTGATACTTTCAACATTGTTGTTTGGAAGACTAGGATGTCCATGTACCTAAAAACCCTAGGCTTGCATGTTTTCCTTGCCGCTACCAAGAAATCCTATCTTGGTAATAGTAAGCATATAGAGGCCAATGTATAAGCCCTTGAGGCACTTAGAAAAACGCTTAACAAAGAATATCTTATGATGGTTTCTAACGTGATTCCGCCTTTGCAGTGTGGAACACGTTGACCTCCTCCAAGCTTCAATTGCCAATCCAAATGGAGATTGAATCTAGTGAGCATGAATCCGAATAACGATGCTACATGGTCCAAGGGAATGACTCCCTTGAGGTATATTCGGAATCCCAACTAGATGATTATGCTAGTTCTTCTAGTAATGATTATATTGATGCCAATATTTTGAATGAAGAACTCTCCATTGTTTATGAAAAATTGCTTGAAAAATATAATCTTTTGAAAAAGAAAAGTTTAGGACTTAACAAAGAAAATAAAGATTTGTTTTCGAAACTTGATTTGGCTTTGCAAGAGAAGGAAGAGATTTCAAGTGAACGTGACTCACTTAAATCCCAACTTGACCTTGCCCTAAAGGAAAATGAAATTTTGAAAAGTAGAAATGATTGCAATGTTGTTTTGAAGAAAAATGAGATCTTATCTTCAAAACTTGATTTTATTGTAAAAGAAAATGATTCTTTGAAAATCAAAATTATTTCTATTTCAAAGGATTTGGATTTGATGTCTAATGAAAATGTATCTTTGAAAAATGATTTAGACTATCATGTTTGCCATGCTAGTATACCTTCACCATCTAGTGTATCCATTACATGCACCTCTTTTATAATTGAAAATGATATATCTATGCTTAAGAAGAGTGTTGATTGTTTGGGCTTCACTTTGAGCCATTGTGCTTTGAACCATACACGTTAGAATCCATGTTTCGCAAGAAACAAATTCCATCTATGCATGCACACAAACTACGACATACACATGCTTCCCACGTTCACACCCATCACACAATGTATGCTCATGTGTACACATGTTTACATTGTGGACGTAAGGACCACCTTGCTAAGTTTTGTTTTGATAAGGTACATGATGTAAATTTAGCAAATAAATTTGTTTGGGTTAGGAAAGGAGCTAATCCCCATGGACCCAAAAGAGTATAGGTACAAAGACCACTCCTATTTTATTTGATGTAGGTGTGGGCTCTCACTTGACGTGAGAGTGATGGTGCCTTGAGGTGGATGCGTTCCGAGCTTAAAGAGGACTATTTGGATGCATCACTTTCAAGGAGAGTTTGGTGGAAGGACCACCTTGGTTTGAAGATATGGAGATGTGCCCTATCGGTTTGGTAACAATCTCTAAACTCCCATTATGTTTACATGCTTTTCATATTATTCATTTTTAGCATGTTTTGATGTTTCATGATTTGTATGTTACATGTCATGATTATTAGACTTGTGATATGCATGATTAGTATTTGAGATCACCCATGTTTAATATGGATTTATACTTTTGTGTTCTCACATTTATTTTAGCTGTTGTGTATATCATAGATCTATTGCATGTTCATTTATCATAATGATCATATGAGTTTTGTTTTGATTTCTATGCTTCATGTTTTGACTACATGTTTAGATGTTAGTTTTCATTAAAACTTGGATATATACTTGTACAACTAGTGAGCCACAAATAGATTATTATAGGTTTGTGCTTGAATGCTCATTTATACCTATTAGATGTACTAGTATAGCCTAGTTTTTATGATTCATACATTTTGACTTGTATTCCCATTTTGTACATATTTTTCATGTTTATGTTTAAACTTCATGTATATGTCTATTTTATCTAAACTATTAGTTATACATATACATCCTTGAGCCACTTGTTTCATACATATACTTTTGTGGACTCGTTCATGTTTGGATATGTATGTATGCTCAAGTTTGTACAAAACATACATATGCTTTGAAGATTAAATTGTTTTGATGAAAATTAGATTTTCTTGTGTTTCATGTTTCAAGGAATTTCTTATTGAGCCAAATTGCCTATTTTCATGACTATGTCTTTCACAAAACTTGTACACTCATATTACTTGATGTTTTTCTCATGATTTTATTTTCATGAGTATTATATGTGCTATATAGATTTTGAGTGACATTGGTTTAGTGATTTTCATGTTTTTCATGAAATATATATTTGTTTTATTCCTTACTTGAAGGATTTCGTACTAGTTTACAATTTTATCTTATAACTAGTTCGTATTCTTCATTTGGTAGAGTTTTCAAACGTGTTATATTATTTTCAAACTTATTTTTGAAAACCCCTACCGTTCTAAGGGCGGCTGGTTGGGCGACCATGCCTTGTATGTTCTTAATTGAAAATCTATTTAAAACATATGCATGAATCGGTGGTAGAGAGTATGAGTTATACACTTGATCTTATTGAGTTTTCAATTGATATCATTGTATCTTTTCAATTGGTATCACAATTGACATTCATTTATCTTGTATACTCATATTTTTTATATATGTATGCTTACACTTCAAATAGTATCAATTTCGATTGGTATTTAATTTTTCATACATATATATGTTTTATTTGTGCTTACTATATCTCTATATCTTTGAGCAAAAATTTTGATTATGCTAAGCTTGATTTCTTAAATGACTGTTATATTTCAATTGATTATTTTTCAATTGATATCCTATACAAGCTTATACATCATTTTGTTTGGTATTTCATAAAGGGGGAGAAAATTCATATTTCACCTTTTAATTGGTTTTGTTTACCCTTGGTATTTTACTCCCACACTTTATGTTGAAAAATGATTGAAAAATGATATTGATTTTTTTGGTATCATACGCTCCTAATGAAAATTATTTTCAATTGGTATATGTTTCATTATTTTCAATTGATATATATTTCATTTTCAATATTGGCATCAAATACATTAAATTGATATTATTTTCTATTTGGTATCTCTATTGTAAAATGGGTTTAGTGTTTGACCAAAAAGATTGGTTTATGTTTTTCAAATTGGTATCAAAAGTGTAAAATATTTTCAATTGGTACTAATTTTTATAATTGGTATCAAGATTACCTATATGTTTACATCTTTCAATTAATATCAAAATTTTTTGGTTGATTTCTTCAAAATATTTTGTTTACTTTCAATTGGTATAATATATGCATGTTTATTTAAATTTATATTAAAAACATTTATTTTATGTACTTTCAATTGGTATGTTTTATTTATTTTCAATTGGCATCATGATGCACTAAATTGACATATTTTTCTTTTCAATTGATATCATAATGTTTTGATTTAATTTCACCCTTTGTTGATTTTTGTTTCAGACAAAATGGGAGAGGACATTGTTTTATTGTTTACTTTAACCTCTTTGTTGATGATTGACAAAAAGGGGGAGAAGTATTTGGGTTTATATGCATGTTTATTGTTTATTTGTAAGTTTATATCAAAGTTTGTTTTCATATTGGTATCAAGAGAGTTTGTTGGTATCAAGAGAGTTTGTTTCATGTTTTGTTGATATTGGTATCAAGAGCATGTATATTGGTATCAAGAACATGTTTTGTTGTTTTGTTTTATTAGTATCAAGAACTTTTATTAAAATTTTTATTGTTCGTATCAAGAGTTTTTATTGATTATCCTTCAATTGGTATCAAGAGCTTTTATTGATAGGTATCAAGAGCTTTTATTGCTTTTATTGGTAAGCTTTCAATTGAAATTTTTATTGGTATCAAGAGTAATTATTTAAAGAACATGTTTATTTTAAGTTTATATTTTCAATTCGTATTTAAGAACATGTTTATTTCAAAAAGAGGGAAAAGTAATTTATTTTAAAAATTTGGTATCAAGAGCATGTTTATTTTATTATTTTATGCATGTTTATGCATATTAATGTTTAACATTCATTGCATATCTTATTGTTTATTGCTATGCATGAGTTAAGGGGGAGCTTCTTTGAAGCTTAACTTTAATCCATGCATATATAACTCCATGAGTTTTGTCATCATCAAAAAGGGGGAGATTGTTGGCCCAGAGGCCTTCCACTCTAGTTTTGATGATGATTAACTCATGTAGTTATAGTTTACTAATAATCTTGTGATATTCAGTTTCAAATATTTAACCAAGATATTAGTAGGTGATTAGCTTCAACAAAGGTATTTTGGAGCTTTCACACGGTGATTCAAAAGCTCGAGCGTCAAGTTCACACTAGCACTCGTTTGGAGTCAAGCTCGGTGGATCACGTTTGGATCGAGTTAACTGGAGACAACATTCTACAAGAAGGCTTCGGTTTGTTTAGTTTAAGATTTAGTTTAGATCCATTGTAAAGACTAGATAGTGTGATATGCTCAAGTTCACAACACACACACGTTTCATATTTATTGGTTTTGGTTTTCAGTTTAATCGATCTTAGTTTTCATGAATAGAATTGAATCAAAACAAGTTTACATGGTTTAATGTATATTAGATTTGATCTATATACATATATGCTTCATCTATTTAGAAAAACTTATTTTGATACACTATTCATGTAGTTGGAGTTTTGTATTTAGACAAAACCTATTTTGGATTTAATGTCAAAAATATAGATATAATACCTTTCATGTATATTGAATTCTATCCATATACTATATGCTTCAAAGTTGTTTAAATATCATGTTTTTGTATTTACATGTGTTTTGAAAAAATCGGATTTCCATTTCAAAAATCTAAGTTTTGGAAAATACAGAATTTGGTTTAAGGCAAAATTTTCAAGTCGCAAAAAATGGTTAAAAATATTTGTAACATGATTTGATTTTTACTCAAACATGTTTGTATTTCAAAGATAATAAAGAACTGATTTTTGTGAAATTTATGTGATTTTATGGGATTTATTTGAAGTTAAAATATCGAGTTTTTAAATCCTGATTTTGTACCTGGCAGGCTCTGGCGGTCGACCGGACCAGTAGTCGGTCGACCGACCGGTCGACCGATGTGCACGAGACGTGCACAAAGGCCGAGTTGGCTTGGCCGGTCGACCGTGCGGTCGACCGACTGAAGTCACCCCACTCTCGGGTGGGGGCGGTCGACCGTAAGCCTTGGCCTGGTCGACCGGGCGGTCGATCGGCCAGAGAGCAATTGCTTTCTGGATCTGGCACGTCGACTAGGCGGTCGACTGGAGGGCTCGATAGTCAATTTTTTGACCATTGGCCGGTGGACCGGAAGGGCAATCTGGCCCTTTTCAGCTGCCAACGGGCAGATTTTTAAAAGGGCTATAAATACCCCATTTCTTAGTTGTTTTGAACAAGAATTTAAGAGAGCAAAATTTCCATCTTTACAAGAGTTTTAACACTAGTTTTAAAAAGAGTTTTTAAGCCAAAAGATTTCATTTTTATTTTGTTTTAAAGGGTTGAAAAATTCAAAGAAAAAGAAAGTCTTTGGGATTGTTTTTGGTCTTCATTTTATATCCATTTTAGAAGTTTTCTCAAGAATTTTTCTTTGTGTTTTTGATTTTCAAACTCTTTATTTCTCACACTTGAGCGTATCATTCTATCCTATCTATAGGATCTTGTTTTAGTGAGAAAATTGGTTTGTGGTTAAAAGAGACCACCAAGTTGTAAACCTTCCATTCATTGTGATATCCCTCTAGTGAGAGGTGATTGAGTAGTTATCCCTCAAGTGTGAGGTGATTGTGGAAGTGGTGTTTGGCTCCCTCAAGTGAGAGGTGGAGATTGTGTTGGAATCCCTCAAGTGTGAGGTGATTGTGTTTGAGTGGCTTTGTGCCTAGCCTCTAAGTGTAGATGTTGTGTTGTATTTGAGAGAGGAGTTGTGTACTCCCGGTTATTGTATTGCCCAAAATCCTTAGTGGAGGTTCCCTGTGTGGGAAGTCCTGTGTGGACGAATTAGTGAAAATCCTTCTATGTGAAGGCGGGGACGTAGAGCTGTGTGCTCAAACCTCGAAACATATCTTGGTGTTTGCGATTGATTCACTTTCTCTAATCTCTCTCTTATATTGTGCCTTGCATTGATTCATATTGTCATATCACACTTATATGCTTGGTTGTGTTTGTTTGTGTGCCTTACTTATGTTTAACCATGAGAGCTTCATATAGCACCTCAACTCTTATTCAGAGGAATCAAGAGGAGTTAGTCCAGAGCCCTTCACCGGGAATTCGGCTACACTCGTTGGTTACACTAAGTGTGTTGCAATTAAGTTTTAATTTTCGCATTATTATTTATAGATTAGCGTACACCTATTCACCCCCCTTTAGGTGTACTTTCATCTTCTTACCTCAGCATCATTGTTAAAATTCTCGCTATAAAAACATCTTGGGTTTAGGAATACACTGAAGAGGTCTATGCAACATACCTGTCCACCTCTGGTCAATCATATTCCAGTAAGGCATGTGCTTCCTCTTACTGCCACCACACACATCCCGTATCTTCTCCTTTGCAGTATCAAGCATATCATAAAGAAAAGGCATAGATGGCCTCACATCTAAATCCACCTCTCGTAGAACATATATGAGTGGAAGTGTGGTGCTAAAGCAAAACAAAACTTTGGCCAAAAAGTTCCAGCAGAAATCACCGCTCTTTTTACTTTCACTCCATTTAGTTTTTTTGCCCAAGTGCTCCCATTGAATTCTTCGGATGCAAACATCTTTCTCAAAGGTTGTCTTAATTGGTACAACCTTTGTAGAGTCAAGAGAGAAGTAGCAAATCGTGTAATGGTCGGTCTTAGGAGTTCCTTCCCCTTTGTGTGTGCATGAAACAAATTAAGAATTCAGCCATGGTTGTATATGAATTGGGTTATACCCTTTGCCATCTCGAGAGTCTCCATGTGAATCTTCATCTTGCCTATATCTTCAAGCATCAAGTCAAGGCAATGAGCAGTGCAAGGAGTCCAATAAAGACATTTTCTTGTGTCCTTTAGTCTTGCACCAACATTCACATAAGATGCATGATTGTCAGTAATCACTTGAAGAACATGCTTCTCACCAATCTCCTCCACCACCTTATCAAATTGCTCCTACAAGAAAGCTCCGATTTGATCGATTCCGACGCATCAATGGACTTATAAAAAAAAGTCCCCTTGGGTGAATTCACAAGAAAGTTTATCAAACTCCTACTCTTCCTATCTGTCCATCCATCCGACATCACTGTGCATCCATATTGCTTCCATGCTGCCATGTGTGTCGCTTTGATCTTATCTATATCCTCTACCTCTGCCTTAAGTACCCGTGTACTTATCTCATAAGAGGATGGTTGCTTCAAGCCTATCCCAAATGATCTGACCTCTTCTATCATCTCTCCTTCTAATAAGGAGTTTGAATGATATTAAATGGAAGCCCAAGTGCATATATGCATCTCCCAATTTTTCTTACACATTTCTCTCTTACCACCTTCTTATAAGAGCTCTTAAAGTATCGATTGGCGGGCTTCAAGATTGATAAATTTATTCATAGGCCCAAGAGTTTGGGGTTGGAAGTTGCTCCCGGCAGCGCTTTGCAATTCTTAGCTTACCACATCTTCTTGTGATTCTCCCATCTTCCCAATTTCACGAATTATTAACTCCTTCTTCTTTTCCACCTAAGTAACAAACAACATGTCTTTACAAGCTTGCTTCACATTGGACGGGACATGCGCACAAATTTTAACGCCTTTTTAGTACCGGCCAAGTGATGTTTAAGCCTAGTAATTCCAACAGTTATTTTATGCTTGCAAAATTTATAATAAAACACATTCGGAGGATCACTGGCTATATGATCCGCAAATTTATGTGCGGGATTCAAACTTTTAGCCATGTTATTTAATCTACTCAAACAAGAATGAACTATAAGTCTATAACAATTAACTAACAAACATGATAATTGAAATTGAATTATAACAATTATGAATTAACAACTAATAAGCATGCTAATTTAGCAAAAACAAGAATAATAATTCTCTGCATTGAATTTATAAACATGATAATTAAATTGTATTATTTCCCTAATCTCTCAAATATCTCTGCTCTCTCCCCTTAATACTCTCAGTCTCTCTCCTCTTAAAATCCCCCTGATCTCTCTCTTACCTCTATCCCCCCCTCTCTCTCAATCTCAGCTCTCTTCCCCTCCCATCTCTCCATGTCTCTCTCTGCTCTCTGGTTCTCTCTCTCCCAGCTCTTTCCCTCCCGATCTCTCTCTGCAATCTCTCCCTCCCGTTCTTTCTCTCTCTGTGTGCTCTCTCCCCCTCCAATCTCTCTCTCTCTCTGTGTGAGAGATAGGGAGGGGGAGAGAGCTGAGATCGAGAGAAAGAGAGATCGAGAGGGGGATAGAGGTGAGAGAGAGATATCGAGACAGAGAGAGATCAGGGGAGAGAGCTGAGAGAGAGGTCCGAGGGCTAGAGATAGATCGGAGGACTAGAGACTGAGACCTGAGCGACGATGACTCACCGCCGGCGGTCGACAACACAGGTACGTCTCTTCTTCTTTTTATTTCTTCTCTTTATTCTTCTTTCTTCAAGGTGCCAACAACGAGGAAGTTGAATGGTGGCGAGAAACCACCAGCGGTAGGGAATCAGTGACGGCATCATCTTCTTTCTTCTTCTCGCTTTGTTTTTTTTTGGGGTTCGCAGGCATGCCCTAGATCAAGAACGAGAAGGCCTCGCGCCCTTTTATAATTTTTTTAATTTGCACAGTAACGTATGTTACTGTGCATTACGTATTTAATGTAACATAACTACGTTACTGTGTAAAAAACTCAAGTTATAGGTTTTTGCGTTTTTTACACCTGTTTCATAACGATTCCCTCGCGTTAGTTATCGTAACGCGTTATAACGCGTTTTTTGGAACACTGGTAGTAATCTTTGTTCTAAAGCTACTACTATCCCTTGTGAGATAGTAAGTACTATGCCAAACCTCATACTTATTGTTTTGGCACAATGATAGTTCATTCTTACACTTGCAACATAGTCCAATAATCCCTCCCATCCTAATCCCCTCCACGAGGGCAAATCGGAATAAGAATTACAAATTTTGAATGATTACTTTAACCCTTCCATTTTTAGTAATGATTTATTTTAGAAAATGCAGTGGACATTCTTTAATCATGAAAAAATGGTGTTAGAACTCATTTTTGATGATTTTGATGTTGTGGATAGTAAAATAAAGAGGACATTTTGTATATGACAGTTAAGGATGATTTTTCACAATTTAGCTAATTTTTTTCCTTTTTCCTTTTTCTACATGTAGAAAAGAAGCCATAGTCGAGATTTGAATCTATGGTTTTAAAAGAAAATCCAATTTCAACCTTTTACTATCTAAATTAGGCTTTAGTGAGCATTTAGCTAGTCAGAGAGAATTATTGATATTATGGGGATAATTGAATTGAAGGGGTTAATGATGCAATCTACGATGGCAATAGAAATATGAGGGGCTATTTGGATGCTTGTACTGACATGCAAATCCAACTATAGTAAATAACAGATCAAATATTTATTTTGGTGTAGTTGGAGTTACATGTAGTTCTAACTATGAAAATTAGGGTTATATTTTGAGCGAACTGTGATCAAATTGGTCACAATTCCAACTACATGTGTTGAGATTGTTGGCCCGGAGGCCTTCCTCTTTAGTTTTGATGATGATTAAGTCATGTAGTTATGTTTACTAATAATTTTGTGATTTTAGTTTTAGATCATTGAGTAAGATATTAGTTGGTGATTGCTTCAAAAAGAGGAGTTTGTAAGCCTTTACTTGGTGATTCCCGAGCCCGAGCGTCAAGATGATACATAGCCATGCTCGTTGGATCACGGTTTTTGGACCGAGTCGACTTGAAGATGGAAGATCGTCAAGAAGACTTAGGTATCCATAGTTTAGTGTGTTTTAGATCCATGTGTAAAGATAAGAATAGTTGATATGCTCAAGTGCACAATACACACACGTTTCATGTTTTGGAATTGGTTTTCATGAATAGATTGATCAAAACAAGTTTACATGGTTTATATGTATAGTAGATGTATTCTAGTTATACATGCATGCTTAAACTTCTTATGCAAACTTATTTTGACTTTCCTATTCATATGTTGAAAAATACAAGTTTGATAAAATACAAGTTTTGATTTTTTGGTAAAAATGTTTAAACACAAAAATAGTTTCATATGCTTGATATTTGAGCTAAACTTTTTATCACATGTTTATATATCAATGCAAAATGAAAAAACTATTTTTGGGTATTTTTTCAAGAGATAAAAGATTTTTAGAAATATTTTTAACATGTGTGTCTAACCCAGAACAGTGGCTGATAGGCCAGGTCGGCCGACCGCACGGTCGACCGAACCAAGGGCCGGTCGACCCTATGGTCGACCTACGTGCACAGCCTTGTGCACGTCTGGCAGACACTGGGCCGGCCGACCGGACCAGAGAGCTTTGCTCTCTGTATCTGGGCGGTCGGCCGGACGGTCGACCGTATGCCCCAACGGTCATATTTCAGACCGTTGGCGGTCGACCGGGCCGGTCGATCACAAGCCTGTCAGGCTGCCAGATCAGCCTAATGGCTAGTTTTCTGTTTGGGCTATAAATACCCCATTTCTTGGGGGTTTTAGCTAAGATTTTCAAGAGCAAAAATTCCCTATTCTCTGGTTTTAAAAATAAGTTTTTAAAGTGTTTTAGAGCCTCAAAGATTTCATCTTTATTGTTTTTCAAGGGTTTTGAAAAATTAAAGAAAACTAGGTTTTTGGGATATTGTTTTGGATTTTCAATTCTATCATCTACAAGAGATTTCCCAAGTAGTTTTTCTTTGTTATTTGCTTTCCAAAAACACCTTGATATCCACTTGAGCTATATCTTCTATCCTAATCTATTAGGATCTTTGTTTGTGGAAAAAGAGATTGTTTGTGGTTGAGGAAACCACCAAGTTGTAAACCCTCCTTGTATTTGTGTATCCCTCTTTGGTAGAGGTTGATCGGAGTGGTATTGGTTTGTATCCCTCTTCGGTAGAGGTGATTGAGTTTGGTTGTTGGCTACGGGCCTTATCCCTCTTCGGTAGAGGTGGATTGTGGTTATATTGCCTCGGTGGCATTGTAAGGTTGAGAGAGGAGTTCGGTACTCCTTTAGTGGATTAGAAATCCTTCTCGGTGAAGGCGGGGATGTAGAGCTAGGGGCTCGAACCTCGAAACATATCTTTGTGTTTGCGTTTGATCCATTGTCTCTCTAACCCTCTCTCTCTAATTGTGTTGTGCAAGGCATCATTCATAGCATCATATCATATTTACTTGTGTTGTGCCTTGCATATATTCATATTGCCTATTCATCTTATATGCTTGGTTGTTTGTGTATACCTCACTTATACTTAATCACAAGAGCTTCATATAGCACCTCAACCCATATCTAGGGGAATCAAGAGGAGTTAGTGTAGAGCCCTTCACGGGAAATTCGGCTACACTTGTTGGTTGTATTAAGTGTGATTGCAATATTTGTTTAAGCTTCCACATTTAGCGCATTTAGTTTCTAGATTAGCACTTACACCTATTCACCCCCCCTCTAGGTGTTTTACAGAGATACAATACAAAAGTAAAAAAAGATGTCACATTAGCTTTTTTAACAACTTCTATGTGAATAATAATTCTTCATGCATTAAATCAAACAATTGTCTTTCATTTCTTGTAATTAAAGTTACAATTATAAGTTATCAAACCAAACATATGACACCGTGTTCTAACTACAAGAATAAAAGATGCATTCAGGTTTTTAAAAAAAGAGTTATATACAATCATAACTACACTACACTTTAACATATGTAGTTAAACTTTAGGATTGTCTTTTTGAGTTCTTTTCTTCTTTTTTATCTTACAAAAAAAATGAGGAGAGCTGACTTTGGGCTTGTTTGTTTTGTTGGAAGAGAAGAAGAGAGAAGGAAGAAGGAAGAAACCGGCCACTCTTTTGACCTATTTGTTGGCCCAAGAGGTTACACTCTCCAATTGTTTTGTGTTTTGATGATAACAAACCAAATATGAGCTATTTGGTACTAACAAGTTTGTTAAGATAAGTTTCAGGTTTGTACCATATTTAGAGACCATTCGCTTAGCTATTGCAAGAACTTCTAAGTTCCACAAAGCAAGGAAGGAAAATTGCACATCAAGGAAGGATCATAGAAGAGAAGGCACTAGCAAGGCATTGGATGGCTCAAAGACTTGAAGATAGCTCAAGAAGTCCTCATGTAATTTGTTTTTCAGTTTATAGTTTGTTAAAGAATAGTGGATAGGTTTGAAGCTCTATCACACACGTTTTTGCGCACATGCTCATTCCAAAATAATTTCTTATAAATTATACAAAAATATTTTGCATACAAGATTTTGCCTACAGATATATATTTGTGTTTTATACTAATCCCTGTTCAAAAGTATTTTTGATAAAATCAAAATCCTCTTTTATTTCTTTTTAAATTTGGCTTTTTGACCTGATCCGGTCGACCGGGTCGGTCGACCGGGTCTGTGTCAGTCTGGTCCGGTCGACCGGACCAGTCGACCGAAGTCCTGGCAGATGCACGTATCCGTGTGCACGTCTGTCGGTCGACCGGGGCGGTCGACCGGACTATTTTTTTGCTCACAGGTTTTATCAGTCGACTGGGTCGGTCAACCGCTCGCCTGTAACGGTCAAATTTTTATACTACCGGTCGACCAGCCCGGTCGACCGATCCGACCGTTTGAACAGTAACGGGCAGATTTTTAAGAGCTGTTTATTTTTGTCTTTTGTGTTTAAAAATTCGTTTAAGGATATATTTTGATCTAATTACCTCCTAAACATCAGTAAATATGTTTTATCCCTTAACCCTAGCCCTCTCCTATAAATAGGGGTGTTTGGGGAGAGATTGGTTATAACAACAATCTTTGCAAAAATTCAAAAGTTTAAGGCTTTCAAAGTTCTTGGTTTTTGTGCTAAATTCTCTTAATTTTCTGAAGGGTTTTCAAAAGTTTTTCTCTGATTTCAATTTCTTTTCCTTACACAAAGAGAGCTTCAATTCTACTCATTATTCTCTAAGGACCTTTGTAAGGGAAGAGATTTTTGAAAGAGAGAGTTTGTGGTCTTTTGACTACCAAGGAAATCACTTGTTCTTGAGATTGTAGGAGTTGGGTACTCCATTGTAATTGTTCTTTGTGATAGTGGAAGTAGCTAGAATCCTTCTGGGGAAGGCGGGGAGTAGAGCTGGGTGCTCGAACCTCGATAACATATCCTTGTGTTTGCGATTGGTTTACATTCTTGCAATTATTACTCTATTTTGCTTGCACTTATTACTTGCTCATCATATTCATTGTCATACTTACTTGCTTGCATTCATCTTGTGATTGTTGTAGCTTTAAATTTTTAATTTGACCCTTGATTAGCATTGTCACCTATTCACCCCCCCTCTAGGTGACTTTTCAATTGGTATCAGAGCTTGGACTCTAGGTTTGGCTTAACATCTATAGAGAGATCCTTAAAATATTGCTAATCAACATTTTCATTCATCCATTCATACACTAGTAAACATGGCCGACAACATTAAAACCCCACCTAAATTTGATGGACTCAACTTCCCTATTTGGAAGGTTAGGATGACTATCTTTTTGCAATCACTAGGTAGTTTAGTGGCTAAGTCTTTGACCAAACCCTATGTAGCACCCAATGAAGATGAGAGCACTTGGACCGACTTCAACTTTAGAGAATATGAGGCTAACTCAAAAGCCCAAAACTCCCTTTTAACCGCCTTGAATGAGGATGACCTTACACGGGTAATTCATTGCCAATCCGCCTATGAGATTTGGCAACACTTATTGGTCACACATGAAGGGACTTCACAAGTCAAGAGAGCTAAGATAGATCTCTTGAGGTCTCAATATGAATCATTCAAAATGCTTGATGAAGAATCCATTGATTGTATGATTACTCGTTTCACTAAAATTACAAATGGTCTTTCTTCATTAGGTGACGTCATCTCCAACGATCAAAAGGTGCGCAAAGTGATACGGGCTCTTCCACCATCTTGGGAGATAAGGCCACCACATTAAAGGAGTTAAACGACAAGGACGAGATGGACATCATTAGTCTCATTGGGAACCTAAAGACCCATGAGATGGAGAAGAAAGCAAGAGATGAGGCAACTACTTCAAAGAAGAAATCCATTGCCTTTAAGACCTCATCCACCAATGATGAAGATGATGAAGACGAAGAAGAAGATGAGGAGCTAACTCTACTTGTGCGGAATGTCAAGAGGTTGTACCGAAAGAACAAGTTCAACTTCCGAAGAAAATTCGAAGGCAAAGAGGAGCGGAAGATCATTTGCTATAATTGCCGCAAACCCGGACATATCATGGCGGATTGTCCGGAATTCAAGAAGAAGATGACTTCCTCCTTCAAGCCAAAGAAACCGGAGGAGAAGAAAGCCTACAAAGCAACATGGGATTCAGAAAGCGAGTCCGAAGAGGAGGTGGATCAAGCTAATATGTGTTTCATGGCAAACACGCCTAAGGTAACCCCTCAATCCCTTGATGATGAAGATGATGATTTGAGCAAGGAAGTTCTAGTTTATGCTTTTGTAGAGCTTTCCGAAACTTATGATAATAAGAAAATGAAATGCTTTAAATTACAAAAAGAAGTTGCTTTTCTTAAAAATCAACTTTCTTTGGTTTCAAAAGAAAAAGATGATCTTTCTTCCAATCTTGTTTCAATTCAAAATGAATTTGACGCTTATAAGATTTCTTGTAAGGGTAAAACCCCTATTGTTGATAATAAAGAAATTTCTTCCTTAAGAACCAAAATGGTTGATTTTGAAAAGATTTTAAAAGATTGTGCTTTTAACACCAAGAAGCTTGAAGAAAAGTTTTCCAAAAAGCACACTTCTCATGTTAAAGATTCTCATGATAAAATTTCACATGCTCACACTTCAAATAATACTTCTCATGCTAAATCTTTTCATGCTCACAATGCCCATGCTCACAAATCACACACTCACTATGCTTTTAGATATGGTAGAGTGTATAGATGTACTTATTGTGGCAAAAATGGACATTTAGCTAAATTTTGTTATGATAAATTGCATAGTTCAAATAATCTTGTTTGGGTTAATGGCTCTAACCCTCATGGACCCAAGAAAATGTGGGTACCAAAATCAAGTCCTAAAATGTTTGATGTAGGTACACACCAAGGCTCCAAGACGTAGGGAGCGGTGGTACCTTGATAGTGGTTGTTCGAGACACATGACATGGGACATCAACAACTTCACAACCCTATCAAGGTACATGGAAGGTGGCTCCGTCACCTTCGGGGATGACTCCAAAGGAACTATCATCGGTATAGGTAACATTCAAATTGGTGCATCTCCTATTATTGAGAATGTTGTTTTAGTAGATGGTTTAAAACATAATTTGCTTAGCATTAGTCAGCTTTGTGACCGTGGACTTAAAGTTGTTTTTGATGATTCCTCATGCAAGATTTTTGATGTTAAATCCGATATTTGTATTCTTACCGGTTTTCGTGATAATAATGTTTATATTATTGACATGCTTAATTTAGATTGTTCTACTAAATGCTTAAATGCTTTTGATGAAAATTCTTGGCTTTGGCATAGAAGATTAGGACATGCATCTTTTGACCATATCTCTAGGATTAATTCAAAGGAATTGGTGAAGGGTATACCTTGCTTGGATTTTGAGAAAGACCGCATTTGTGGTGCGTGCCAACTTGGGAAACAAACCAAGTCTTCCTTTAAACCAATCAAGGATATCATGTCAACTAGGCCTTTAGAATTAATTCATATGGATCTTTTTGGACCAACTAAAACTAAGAGTTTAAATGGAAGTAGATTTGCATTTGTTTTGGTTGATGATTTCTCCCGTTTTACTTGGGTTTTCTTTTTACAAAATAAAGATCAAACCTTTTCTCATTTTAAAATTTTTCGAAAAAGAGTTGAAAAAGAAAAGGGTTTTCCGATTTTGAGAATAAGGAGTGATAGAGGTGGTGAGTTTATTAACCAACTCTTCATGACTTATTGTGATGAAAAGGGAATTAAGCATGAAACTTCTTGTCCTAGAACTCCACAACAAAATGGAGTTGTAGAAAAGTAAAATAGAACACTTCAAGAGATGACTAGGACAATGATAAGTGAATATGACCTCCCTCAATATTTATGGGCCGAGGCCGTAAACACCGCATGCTATATATCGAATCGTATTTATTTATGCAAAAATTCTTCAAAAACATCATTTGAAATGTATCATTCTAGAAAACCAAATGTTGCATATTTCAAAGTTTTTGGATGCAAGTGTTTTGTTTTAAATTCTAAGGATAATTTGGGTAAATTTGATGCTAAGGCTTATGAGGCTATCTTTGTTGGATATTCCTCTACTAGCAAAGCATATAGAGTTTTCAATAGATCTACTCTTACCATAGAAGAATCCATGCATGTTAAATTTGAAGAGACTAATGTGGTTGTTGAGAATGTTGTAGAGATTGAACCATTAGGTGAAGACATGGAGAGACTATCCTTGAAGGACTCACCCGCTCAAGAAGAAAAGCTAGACCCTATTGGTGAAGTTCAAGAGGATAAGGAGGAAAGCACTCAACCGCTTCCTAAAGCTTGGAGATACGCTACAAATCATCCTAAGGAGCTCATCTTGGGTGATGCATCTAAAGGAGTCACAACGCGCTCCAAACTCCATGACATATGTGGTAACTTTGCTTTTATTTCTCATTTTGAACCCAAAGGCATTCTCGAAGCCGAGACGGACCCATATTGGTTGCTTGCCATGCAAGAGGAACTCAATCAATTTGAGCGCAACCAAGTTTGGCACCTTGTTCCTAAGCCCCACGATAGACCAATAATTGGTACTAAGTGGATCTTTAGAAACAAGATGGATGAGTCCGGAAATGTCATTAGGAATAAAGCTAGGTTAGTGGCCCAAGGTTACACTCAAGTTGAGGGAATTGACTTTGAGGAGACCTTTGCACCCGTAGCACGGCTTGAAGCCATACGGATGACACTAGCTTTTGCATGTTTTAAAAATTTTAAACTTTTTCAAATGGATGTGAAAAGTGCATTTTTGAATGGTTTTATTAATGAAGAAGTTTATGTTGCTCAACCTCCCGGTTTTGTTGATCATGTTCATCCCGATTTTGTTTTTAAACTTGATAAAGCTTTGTATGGATTGAAACAAGCTCCAAGAGCTTGATATGAAAGGCTTTCTAGTTTTCTCATTTCCAATGATTTTATTAAAGGAAAAGTAGACACAACTCTTTTTACTAAGCATGTTGATAATGATATTTTAATTGTGCAAATTTATGTTGATGATATAATTTTTGGATCTACTAATGAGCTTTTGTGCAAGGATTTTGAGAAGGTAATGCAACTAGAATTTGAAATGTCTTCCATGGGTGAGCTCAATTTCTTCCTTGGACTCCAAATCAAGCAATTGCAAGACGGAACCTTCATTAACCAAGCCAAATATGCAAAGGAGCTTGTAAAGAAGTTTGGGCTTGAAGGATCAAAGGCTTGCAACACTCCAATGGCAACTACAACCAAGCTTGATAAGGACGAACAAGGTAAAAATGTTGATATTAAATTATATAGAAGCATGATAGGAAGTCTTTTATATTTGACGGCAAGTAGGCCGGATATCATGTTTAGTGTGTGTCTTTGTGCTAGATTTCAATCGTGTCCTAAAGAGTCTCATCTTATTGCGGTAAAACGCATTATTCGTTATATTAAAGGCACAATTGGAATGGGTCTTTGGTATCCAAAAACTATAGATTTTTCACTGACTAGTTATTCGGATGCCGATTATGCGGGTTGTAGAGTAGATAGAAAGAGTACTAGTGGGACATGTCAATTTCTTGGTAATTGTCTTGTTTCATGGTCCTCTAGGAAGTAAAATTCCGTAGCTCTCTCAACCGCCGAGGCGGAGTATGTTGCCGCGGGGGCTTGTTGTGCACAAGTCCTTTGGATGAAACATACTCTCCTTGATTTTGATTTGCACTTTGATCATATAAAAATATTTTGTGATAATACTAGTACTATACACATGACCAAAAATGCAAATCAACATAGTAAGACCAAGCACATTGAGATTAGATATCACTTTCTTAGAGATCATTTTGAGAAAGGTGATATAGATATTGATTATATTTCCACGGATTTACAACTAGCCGATATTTTCACTAAACCTCTTGATTTTGCTAGATTTTCGTTTATTTGTGGAGAACTTAATGTTTGTATTATTGAATAAACATGTTTTTCATAACCCTTTTTGATGTATGACAAAAAGGGGGAGAATAAGTTTAACATGGATAAAAATAAGTTCATTTGGTCTTGGTTCCATATGAATTTATATGTTTTGTTTTTATGAGTTTTTGTGTTTTAAATAAATTCATGTTTTGTTTTTATGAGTTTTTGTGTTTTAAATAAATTCTTGTGTTTTAGTTGTTTTTGGTATTTTTGGTATCAAGAGCAATTTTTGTGTTTTATATATTTGTTTTAATTGGTGCATCATTTCAATTATTGGTATCTAGAGCATATTCTTGTGTTTCATGTATAGCATAATTTGAGGGGGAGTTTTCTCCTCCCTATATTTTTGTTAATAGCCTATTTGTTTTGTCATCATCGAAAAGGGGGAGATTGTTGGCCCAAGAGGTTACACTCTCCAATTGTTTTGTGTTTTGATGATAACAAACCAAATATGAGCTATTTGGTACTAACAAGTTTGTTAAGATAAGTTTCAGGTTTGTACCATATTTAGAGACCATTCGCTTAGCTATTGCAAGAACTTCTAAGTTCCACAAAGCAAGGAAGGAAAATTGCACATCAAGGAAGGATCATAGAAGAGAAGGCACTAGCAAGGCATTGGATGGCTCAAAGACTTGAAGATAGCTCAAGAAGTCCTCATGTAATTTGTTTTTCAGTTTATAGTTTGTTAAAGAATAGTGGATAGGTTTGAAGCTCTATCACACACGTTTTTGCGCACATGCTCATTCCAAAATAATTTCTTATAAATTATACAAAAATATTTTGCATACAAGATTTTGCCTACAGATATATATTTGTGTTTTATACTAATCCCTGTTCAAAAGTATTTTTGATAAAATCAAAATCCTCTTTTATTTCTTTTTAAATTTGGCTTTTTGACCTGATCCGGTCGACCGCGTCGGTCGACCGGGTCTGTGTCAGTCTGGTCCGGTCGACCGGACCAGTCGACCGAAGTCCTGGCAGATGCACGTATCCGTGTGCACGTCTGTCGGTCGACCGGGGCGGTCGACCGGACTATTTTTTTGCTCACAGGTTTTATCGGTCGACTGGGTCGGTCGACCGCTCGCCTGTAACGGTCAAATTTTTATACTACCGGTCGACCGGCCCGGTCGACCGATCCGACCGTTTGAACAGTAACGGGCAGATTTTTAAGAGCTGTTTATTTTTGTCTTTTGTGTTTAAAAATTCGTTTAAGGATATATTTTGATCTAATTACCTCCTAAACATCAGTAAATATGTTTTATCCCTTAACCCTAGCCCTCTCCTATAAATAGGGGTGTTTGGGGAGAGATTGGTTATAACAACAATCTTTGCAAAAATTCAAAAGTTTAAGGCTTTCAAAGTTCTTAGTTTTTGTGCTAAATTCTCTCAATTTTCTGAAGGGTTTTCAAAAGTTTTTCTCTGATTTCAATTTCTTTTCCTTACACAAAGAGAGCTTCAATTCTACTCATTATTCTCTAAGGACCTTTGTAAGGGAAGAGATTTTTGAAAGAGAGAGTTTGTGGTCTTTTGACTACCAAGGAAATCATTTGTTCTTGAGATTGTAGGAGTTGGGTACTCCATTGTAATTGTTCTTTGTGATAGTGAAAGTAGCTAGAATCCTTCTGGGGAAGGCGGGGAGTAGAGCTGGGTGCTCGAACCTCGATAACATATCCTTGTGTTTGCGATTGGTTTACATTCTTGCAATTATTACTCTATTTTGCTTGCACTTATTACTTGCTCATCATATTCATTGTCATACTTACTTGCTTGCATTCATCTTGTGATTGTTGTAGCTTTAAATTTTTAATTTGACCCTTGATTAGCATTGTCACCTATTCACCCCCCCCTCTAGGTGACTTTTCACTATTGTTTTGGTTCATCGAGGAAGAGAAGGGGAAGAGGGAGGAAGAAATCCGAGCCGATGGTGACTCAGATCGGCGGGGGGATCATGTATGTTTCTTCCTCAATTTTCTTCCACCAAAATCCCAAGCGAATAGCCACGGAGCTTGCTGATCTAGGGAAGATTTTTTTTTTTCTAATCCCGTCTCTTTCTTTTTCTTCTTCTCCTTCCTCTTCCCCTCTTCCTTCTTCCCATCAAACACCAGATCACTAAAAGATGGGAAGAAATCTCTCTTCCTTCTTCCCCTCTCTTCCTCCCCCTCTTCCTTCTTTCCTCTCTTGCAAAATGCCAAACAGAGGGAACAGGAGAGAATTGGAATGTATTCTTGTTATGGACTAAAAGCTTCAAGTGTCAGCTTGGGCTTTTCCCTCACGTCTGGGTCATTTGCTGTATTTGTGAACTTGACTGGGCCATGTGTGATAAAATGGTTTATAATTTTTTTATTTTTTTGAGAAAATTGCTTTTAGGTCCCTAGGGAGATTGACTTGTGTCAAAAAATCTCTGGAGAAAAAAACTGGTGTTAAAAAGCCCTTTGACCCAGTTCTCCGTTTGCCTTGGTCCTTGTCCCCACCACATGGACATACACCCTCATATGTAATTTCGTATTGCTATTGTTGCCCTCGCTGACGGGTACCCTTTCTGACAAAAAGTAGCATTCGTGTACTCTTTACCAGCTACAGTGCTAAGTATCTGTCCACGTTTCTAATTATTTGTCCACCCAATGCTGAGTCATCATATTTTGAATTTTAAATGGAATTTTTTTCAGCAATGTGATGTAGCAGGAGCATTTAATTCTTTGTATTTGATTTTTCTAATGATTGAATATTTTACTAACTTATTTTTCTTTCAATTTTATTGATGGAGAATATTGATAAAATAATAGAATTGGAAGAAAAGGAAGTGATTAGATGGGAAAATTGGTGGGAAAAAACTTGGTTATATAATAAGTGGTTATATAACTTTTTTTCTCTCATTTCAATTTTATCTCCTTTGTGTCTCTTATATCCTCTATTATATCATAACCTCCCAAGAATTAATGGATTCATCTTTATCAGGAAATGAATCATCACTAGATCAACGAGAGATGACTTTTTCTTGTTTTGTATTGTTATTTTTCCGGATGGAGAAGGAACGTGCTTGAGACTACAGCTTGATCAGGACATTTCTGCATTCAAAATGAAAGTATCGAACACCTTCGATCTTTCTGTGCAGTAATTAAATCCTAAGTACCATTTGCTTTTGTCCTATTAACCAAAAACTTGGGCCAACACATTTTTCCCCGGAGTGAGGTATATTGTTTGTGTCCACAATTTTAAGTTTGTGTCCACAATTTTAAGTTTCTATCCGCGAATAAATGTTTTTGTCTACAATTTTAAGTTTCTGTCCATGATTTTAGGTTTTTGTCCACATTTAGTATAATTTCACTAATTTAGTCAAATTTGTGTTTTTTTCTTATTCTGTCAGATATGAATGTGTGACTTGTAATGGTTGGGAGTTATATAACAGTTGGATACACAGGCTAGGTTTCTCCCTGTGGTGTAAATGCTTGATCACATACACATTCAAATCATGAACCGCATGAACAAAAGAAGGCAATGGCTGAGAAATGGGCCACTGTCCTCTGCCCTGAGCTACAAAAGATTCTGAACAAAAACATATCAGAATTCTTTTCCCTTCATGTAATAATGGAAGCCGATGACGTGTATGAGATCTTCGACTGGCATACGGTTGTAGTTCGACCTACACTGTGTTCTTACACCTATCAGGAATGGAACGTTACCCGCATACTATGCAAACATGCCTGTATCGTCATTTCGTTTATGTAGCATAGCGTAGTGAATTGCCTATATATTCACATGAATTTGGAGACATTCAAGCGAACTTATGCCCTAAGCTATATCCTATTCCTGATTTTGACAAGCCAAAGGTATCATTCTCCAATATTCTGTCCATCTTAGTATGTTTCATCCACTTTTTTGACATTATGTCCACATTTTCGAGTATATGTCCACATTTTGGAATATATGTCCACATTTTGGACATATAATATATGTCCAAATTTAGGAGTATATGTCCACATTTCAAAGTATATGTCAACCTTATGAAGTATATGTCCAATTACTACCTAACGTTTATACTTTGGTAGTAACTTAAAGATAACAGAGGAGATTCTACAAATAAGACATCCAGTAAAGAAGAAGTATCATGGGAGGAACATGACAAGGCAAATCAACAATCGATTTGTGACGTGCCCGATTGTGTGCAGTAGATGCTGAAAATATGGACATAATTGTCGTACTTGAAATGATGGAATAGATGAGAAAATAATGGATCCTACTGTGCTGGATGAGGATCTCAATAATCCTACTTAGTAGTCAAAGTGGAAATATGGGATTTTCCATTCTGTATTTATCTAAAACATTTGGACTATATGCCTACCTTTTGGATTATATGTCCATCTTTTGGAATATATGTCCACATTTTGGAAAAAAATGTATAACTATTGTAATATATGTCCACATTCTGGGAACTTGAATAATATATATCCACATTTTCGAAAATGTGTCCAACTATTGGAATATATGTCCTCATTTTGGGAACATGACTACCTTTAGAATATGAACAATCTTTACAACAAATAAAATTTTTTATTTGAGTTTTAAAAATTGTTCTCTGCTCATGGTGGAGACATTCAAGCGAATTTATGCCCCCAACACTATATCCTATTCCTGATTTGGATAAGCCAAATGTATCATTCTCCAATACTCTGTCCATCTTAGTATGTTTCTGTCCACTTTTTTGACATTATGCCCACATTTTCGGGTATTTGTTCACATTTTGAAATATATATCTACATTTATGAATATATGTCCAAATTTAGGAGTATATTTCCACATTTTGGGGTATCAGTCAACATTTTAGAGTATATGTCCACATTTTCAAAAATATGTCCACCTTATGAAATATATGCCCTTTTTTACAACCAACAAAAATTTTTTACGATCAGTTATGTGGACAGTTTCCAAAAAACTTGGACATAAACTTTAAAATTTTGATAGGTAGTTTAAAAGTTGGACAATTCTTAAAAAATTGGACAAAAACTTTAAAAGTTGGACAGATAATTTGAAAGTTGGACAATTACTTAAAAAGATGGACATATACTTAAAATTTTGGGCAAAAACATTAAAAGTTGTATAGATTACTTAAAAGTTGAATAAATTCTTTAAAAGTTTGACAAGTTATCAAATAAGTGGACATAAAGTACCTACAAGAAATGCCCAAGATGGAGATATCACAACCTTAGTAGGCCTTCAACGTCCTCGACCTTTGACATTCCTAACAATGCTAGTCAAACCAGTAGAGTGTGCGATCCAATGCTTTCTTTCTTATTCTTTTTCCTTCTTTCTTCCTTTCTTATTTCCTCCTCGACAACTTTGGGCAGTTCATTGTCCTCACCCACCTCGCTTGATTCTACGTCTTATTTTTCTTCAGCAATGGGGAAACTTCTTAAGATCTTAAAAAGAAGGCCCCGCTTTCACAACTTCATTAAGGGTAGCAACCGTCAAGGCAGCGCAAAGGTGGGCAATCTCATATTTGTAATGAACAAGCACTTCTCTTATGTCTCTTTGCTTCTCTCTTCACGCCTCCTCTCCTTCTTCTTCGGAAGGTACCACGTTCCCCCTCCTTTCCTCTTCTTCTGTTTGTTCTTTCTTCTTCTTTTTTCTCTCCTTTCCTCTTTACTCTCTTCTCCTCTCCTCTTTTTTCTTATCTCTTCCTTTCCATCTTCTTTTTCTCCTCTTCTTCTCAGCTATCATCTCTTCCTTATTGATGATGTGATAGATGACCTTCTGTGACCTGCGCTCCAATCCTAACACTTGAAGAAGCCCACCTCTGCCCCATTTCTACCTAATTACACATGGGTGGAACACTATCTCTATGCCTAGCCGGTGTCCACAAATCGGTGATCATATAGTACCATAACTGCATTTCAGAATAAAAAGATAGACATATTATCGAAAAGTGGGCAAATACTAAGAAAGTGGACAGATAACTAAAAAAGTGGACACATAAAAAAAAAGTGGACAAATAAATAAAAAAGTGGATAAATTACTAAAAATGTGGACAACTTACTAAAAAATTGGATAGATACCTAAAAAGGTGGACATAATAAAAAAAAGTAGACATATTAACTTGGGGTGGCCAAACTTACATTTAACAGGGTGGCATATCCAGACATGTAGCCACTGTTACTTATACTTTCATCAGCGATTTGTCTCTCTAGTGAAAGCTTTGCATTGCGAACACCTTTCATTGTTTCCTCGTGAATAGTTGCAGTCAACGACGTACCTTTCACAACTTTCGGGCTCTAATAGTACCAAAAATGATTCTTGAATACTGATTGCCTGGTGTTCGAGAGCCATATCATTGAAAGCTGATACAAGATTTTAAGGAGCACAAACTCAGAAATATTCTCCTTTTTTGAGCTCTCAATAAGGCTAGTAAAGAGCGCCTCCAAATAATATCTTTTAAAGATGTATAAAAGTTGTTCAAAGTTATTAGAAGGGAATGCACCAATATTAACAATTAAATGTGGATAGTAATACATAAAAGTGGACACAAAAATAGGAAAGTGGACACTTTTTGCTTAAGTTGGATAAATTTTTTATAACTAACCTCTACTTGTTTGCAAAAGGGATCTTCTCTCCTCCCAGGACCTGTTCTTCTTTTCTTTGTCAGTCTCGTCCCTCTGCATCTCCCAAGGTTTACCTTTGAAATATTCCTCCAAAGGGGAGTTTCCTCAGTGTTCTTCTTCACGGAAATACCATCAGCCGGGAGGAATGTGTGACTTCTAATCCAAGAAGGCGGGAAGACTTCCTACAAATCTGAACATCCTCGACTTTTCATCCCACTCTGGGACAATTTTATGAAGGGTGGGTTAGTCCATAGGTATAGCTCCAAGGTCAAATAGTGTACGAAGGGATAGGAGTCAAAGGCTTGCCGATGGCAATCTTTAATTCGGGTAAAAGACCCTCCATAAATTTTGAATATGGGTGGATCCAGAAAGCCGGGCAGAGAATAATTTTTTATCCTTCTTCTTCTTCGTTGGAGTAGTATCTCTGTGGACAAATTGTAATAAGGTCAAAATATGGACAAAAACAAAAATTGGTGGACCATCAATTAAAAATGTGGACATAATGTTCGACATGTAGACATAAATAAGAAAAAGTGGACATGTAATAAAAAATGTGGACATTTAATGATAAATGTGGACAAATAGTAAAACATGGACATTTACTTAATGTTCAAAAGGTGGACAAAAACAGAAATAGGTGTACAATTAATTAAAAATGTGGACATAGTGTTCAAAATATGGACATAAATGAGAAAAAGTGGACATATAATAATGTGACATAATGTTCGAATTATAGAAATAAATGAGAAAAAGTGGACATATAATAAAAAATGCGGACATTTAATAATAAAGGACAAATAGTAAAAAAAAAGTGGACAGTTACTGAGAAATGTAGATATATAATGAAAACATTGGACATATATGTGGACATATAATGATGAATGTGGACATAATTTGCAAAAGGTGGTAAGAAGTGGACACAGGGACTATTGTGTGGACTCACATTTCATTGGAAGAAGAAATTAGATGCTTCTGCAAGGCTGAGGAAGACTCTTTCTCAGATCTGACTGCTGATGCTCTCCTCTTCGCAATAGAAAGTTTTCTATGACATGGAGATCTAATTGTCGATGTAAGGTTGTGGACGACCGGCGATGAGTTCTGATCAGCCATTGAGTGAAAGTTTGAGAGAGATGGAGGTGGATAGAAATTGATTTTTGAGAGAGAGTTTTGGGAATTTTGCGGAGATCGAAGAGGATTAAGGGTACTGTTTGGAGAGAGAAATAATTTAGGGAAATGACATCGCACAGAATGGCAATAATAATGCGGCACAAAACAATTTTACTTGAAATTGACAGTGCACAAAACATGCAACGCCAGAGGGGCATTTTCATCTTTCCAATAGCGCTGAAGACACACGGGGACTTGGATCAATTAAATCCTATACTGGGGGACTTTTTAACACCAATTTTTTCTTTGAGGAGTTTTTGGCATAACTTAATCTCCCTGAGGACCTAAAAGCAATTTCCCATTTTTCGTTTTTAGGGATTTTTGATACCAAATGTGATATTGTTATTATTATTACGTTAATAATATCAGGGTACAAGCGTCTTTTGTCTGAAAAAAATTTGAAGAGTAATATTGGTAGTTTGTTAATTTTCCCCCACATTTTTCATGCAATCTTAGAGGGAAAATACTTTCAATATATACCTTTTCTAAGTTTTTTAATTTCATTGTAATTGGAATTAAAAGGACTCGTGTAATATAATATAAAAATGGGTTTTTAGGATCTAGGTCCCTAACAAATATCTTATTTGGATATTACTATCTAAAAATGTCATATTTGGATATAAGTCCCCCACAATTTATCACTTATTTGTTACTAGTCCCTCTAACTAATAATTTATCTAAAAATAAGGAATATTTTATTATTTTCTAACTAAGTTAGCACTTTTACCTTATTACCTCTTCTTCTCCTACTCCTTTCAATTCAAGTTAACCAACAACCTTCTTGTCATCTTTTTTTTTGTTTTAATGGCTTCCCAGTCTCATAGTTCTCTTCCTACGAATAATTTTTCTTCTAAAATTTTTGTTCAATGCCATATGATTGACTCTCTCTCTCTCATACAATTTCAAAGTTCGAGACAAATTTGTAATTAAACTTCATAATTGAATTTGTATTATGATTACTTATGGGATTTGGACGAAATAAATAGTAAAGTACTAATACTAAGTTAACCTTATATTGATGGGGACTAATATCTAAATATGATATTGTTGGGAGCTAATGTCTAAATACGAAATTTGTTAGGGACTTATATCTTAAAAACCTATAAAAAATTTAACTAGAGTAAATAACTCTTATTGTTTGTTTAGTAACTAAAACAACAATTACAAGTGAATATTAAATTTTCCTCAACCTTTTAATTTTAAAATTTTCTCCAAAAAAATAAAAACTACACCGTTATAATTATAGATGTGTGATCATGTAATTTGATCAGTTGTCACACTTGCAATAAATGTGCAATTCACTATAATAGCAATTGCTATAGTTGACGTTAATGAAGGCACATGTGTGAACTAGATGATCGAAGACAATTTTAAGGAAAATATATGTTGTATCAACGTGTTGCTACTTGCTAGTATATTCAGCCATTTGATACCAGCTGTGCTACTCTCTATCTATGTATCTACATATCTATCTATCTATATATGAGAGGGAGTACTTGATGTAGGAGAGAAGCCACAAATCAAGATTCAACCAGGGACCGAACTCAAGTCCCGGTAGACCGAAAAAGCCAGCTGAAGACAGCGATCGACCGCCCAGTCAATCGCCTGACAGTAGAGGATGAACGAAAAAAAGCAAAGGACATCGGTTGATCGCCGAGTCGACTGACCAGAAGAAGAAGATCTAGCGCTAGTCGGGCGGTCGACCGGCTAGAAACAAGCGAAAGACCAGAGAGCCCAGTCTCAAATCCGGTCGCCCGCCCGATCGACCGACAATGTTGGCAGAGCTAGTAGTTTTCTAAATTAATTTAGAATTTTGTTTTCGGATCCAAATTGGACCCCTAATGATTTTATATTTCTTTATTTTGAATTTAGATTACTCAGATAGATTATGACTCTTTTAATTCTTTTTGTTTTCTTTTAGAAATATGTTATAGTTTTCTAGTAGGAGTAATACTCTTTTTGTAAGCTTATAAAAAGGCCCTTGTATTCCTTATTTTGTAATCATATTTTTAAATAATTATTCAACTAAGATTGAATTTATCTCTCTTATTGCTCGTGGTTCGAGTTGCCTATCTTTGCTCGTGAATTCGGATAAATTTCTCGTGGATTCGAGTTGTCTATCTTTGCTCGTGTATTCAAGTAAATTGTTTGTGGATTCGAGTAAATTGCTTATGGATTCAAGTGCCGTACTCGTGGATTTGAGTACTTTACCCAAAGTTCCCTCCAGGGTTTGTTGGCGCTAGAATGAAATCAAACCGGCATTATTCACTTTTGCATCCTGCATCAATTGGTATTAGAGCTTTGGCAATGTTCGGAAGATGGCTGGAGATGATGACGAACAACCAAGCCTCTCCATTACAGTAGGCGCTGTTAAAGGAGATATCATCAGGATTAGATCATTCTTAGATCGTTTAGACCATGCGATCAAACAGATATCCTTTAAGATTGATGATTGAAGTCTGACTGATGGTGTGTACTGAGAGGACATGATCTTCAATCATATCGACCACCACCACCACATCGACCACCACCACATTGGTAACCACCACATCAACCACCACAAAGGTATTCTCCATCCTCAATTTAGTGAATTCTTATATAGGAGAAATTGCGATGTCCCAACTATCAATACAATGATGATTATAAAGATGAAAGGATTGTCCATGGAAGGCGAAGGAGGTTCGCTAATCTAACCCTAATAGAAAACGAAAATTTCCTAAACCTAATAGGCGAGATAAGTTTCCTAATTCTATCCATGACAAAGGAGTATATTCAAATTTTGATGAGTTTGGGATCCCTTGTTTTAATGGGAATCTTGATGTTGAGTCAACATTGCTTTGGAGGAAATTGATAATTTGTTTAATATGGAGTATATTCTCATGGAGGATTATGTTGAGTTTGTGGCATATAAACTTAGAGAAAGAGCAGGGCATGGTGGAATCAATTGCAAAGCAACCGTATGCACCAAGGCAAACCATCCATAATAACTTGGAGGTGGATGAGAAAACTTTTACAAGCCCATAATCTTGCTTTGGAGGTAAAAGAGATGGAGAATCGACCCCGGCCTTTCATGAGGCCTCATCAGTCAAACAAGATAGCGGATTAACATTAACAATCACCAATTGAAGAGCATTCAACCAAGAGAGATTCATCAAATCTTCAGGCGACTATCATCCAAGCAGAATCTTATGATGAAGTCATGAAGCCTATGCCACCTATTCCTAGTCCCAAAAAAGAGAAGCCACAACTCATGCCCATATGCAATCAAGGCAAATTCTTCACGGAATCAACAAAAAAAAAAAGCAAAGCCTTATTTTAGAAGAAGTTTCTCCAATCAATGAAATTTTCGAGGAGGTCGACAAATTATTAGAAAAGTACAAAGGAGTTGGGCACGACAAGCTTTTGTAGTATTACCACCCATGAAAGATAATCAGCATCATGGTACAGTTATTCTTTATAATTTTGAAGATCCTTTCTTGCATAACGAGTTTGTTCAAGATTACATCCTTCATTATTTCCTTGATTGGAACTTGAGGATGAGTTCTTTTAAAGACAGAAGAACTGATGTAGGTAAGAGGAGCCACAGATCAAGGATCAACTAGGGACCAAACTCAAGTCTCGATCGACTACCTGGTCGACCGAGAAAACCAGCTGAAGACAGCGGTCGACTACCTGACATCAGAAGACTAGCGAAGAAAAGTAAAATCTGTAGGTCGATCGCTGGGTCGACTGACCAGAATAAGACCTAGTGCCAGTCACTCGATCGACCGCCCTGTCGATTAGCCAGAATAAGGTCAAAGACCAAAGAACCATCTCAAATTCAGTCGACCGGCAATGTCGACCAGAGCTAGCGGTCGACCGCCATACGAATTTGGGCAATCAACCGCCGGACGAATTTCTGCTATTTTTTGAATTAGTTTAGAAATTTGTTTTCGTGTCCAAATTAGACTCCGAATGATTTTATCTTTCTTTATTTTGAATTTAGATTATCTAGATAGATTAGGACTCTTTTAATTCTTTTTGTTTTCTTTTAGAAATAGGTTAAGTTTTCTAATAGGAGTAGTAGTCTTTTTGTAAGCCTATAAAAGGCCCTTGTATTCTTTATTTTGTAATCATATTTTAGAATATGTTTATAAAAATATCTTATATATAGGAGAAATATCTTTAGGAAAATCATGATGATAACAAAACATATATGTTTATAAAAATATTTGTTTAAGTTTTGATGATAACAAAACATATAGAAGCTATTTGGTACTAATAAGTTGTTTAGTATGAGTTTCAGATTTGTACTAGTCATGATGGTCTTTTAAGCATATTGCAAGGATTATGATGCTAAAAGGCTAATGGCGCAAGAGGACGTTTTTATAGGAGAGAAGGATCTAGCTTGGTGTAACGCAGCTCAGAGACTTCCTTTCTCAGTTTTTATAATTTTTAGTTTGTTAAAGGATAGTGTATAGTGTTGAAGCTCAATATTCCCCACACACAAGATTTTGCACATGATTTTTCTAAAGATATTTCTCCTATATATAAGATATTTTTATAAACATATTCTAATACTTACAAACTCTATTTTATATAGTATACCAAGTCTTGATCAAAATTAATTTGAAAATTATTAAGATCTTCAAAACAATCTTCAAAGAAACTGTTTTGGCCTGTTGCGGTCGACCGGACGGTCGACCGGCTTTGTTTCAGGTCAGAACGGTCGACCGGGCGGTCGATCGCAGTTCTGACCGTTGGGTGCGTGCATGTGTGCACGTTTCCCGGTCGACCGACCCCATGTCGGTCGACCAAGCTTCGGCCGACCGAAAGCACCTATGTCTCTGTTTGGGATGGTCGACTGGGCGGTCGACCATGGGCTGGTAACGGTTATATTTTTTGAAAATCGGACGACCGGCCGGTCGACTGTGAGCTAACTTTCTGCCTTAACGGCTAGTTTTTTTAAACACGTTTTAAAACGTGTTTTTCTTCTCCAAATGATTTTTAGGGCTGGATTTGGGTCTAATCTTTCCTAATTATTCATTATAACAGTTTACCTTTTAATCCCTACCTCTATCCTATAAATAGGGATGATTAGGGTTGAAGAGATTACAACAATCCTTTGCAAAAGAAATCAAGTTTAAGTCTTTCAAAAGAAGTTTTTGCTCTCAGTTTTTGTGCTCAAAATTCTCTCTTTTCACTGTAGTTTTTGATTCAAAACTCTCTTCAATTTTATTTTCTTTTTCACTTATAAAACTTGAGTTTCAATCCTACACATTATTCTCTAGGGTTTTTATAAGGGAAAAGTTTTTCAAAAGAGGGTTTGTGGTCTTTTGATCACCAAGATATTCTTGTATTTGTGGCTCCACTTCCTCTGGACTAGAGGAGTGTGATAGAGGAGTTGGGTGCTCCCTTGTGGTTGTAATTCTTTGTGAAAGTTATAGTAGTTCGAAAATCCTTCTGGGTGAAGGTGGGGACGTAGAGCTGGGTGCTCGAACCTTGAAACAAATCTCAGTGTTTGCGATTGGTTTATTTGTGTTATTTACTTGCTTTATATTCATTGCTATATTGTTGAACAATACTCATACAATAAGATTGCATTGCGCACCTCAAACTCTTATCTAGAGGAATCACGAGGAAGGAGTTCAGAGCCCTTCACGGGGTATTCGGCTTCTAATCTTGTTTTGGGTGATCATTGCATCATAACATTTTAAATTTGTGCATTGATTAGCATTATCACCTATTCACCCCCCTCTAAGTGATTTCAATTGGTATCAGAGCTAGGACTCTAGTTTTTGGCTTCACATCCATAGAGAGATTCTATAATTTTCTAATCACTATTTTCATATTTTCATTCATACACTAGTAAAGATGGCCGATAACATTAAGCCCCTCTCAAATTTGATGGACTCAACTTTCCCATATGGAAAGTTAGGATAACCATTTTTCTACAATCTCTAGGTAGTCTAGTTGCTATGTCTTTGACCAAGCCTTTTATTAGACCCGAAAGTGAGGAGGACACTTGGTCCGAACTTACCTTCAAGGAATTTGATGCTAATTCAAAGGCTCAAAATGCCCTACTCTCAGCTTTGAAGAGGATGACTTAACACGGGTTATCCATTGCAAATTTGCCTATGAGATTTGGCAACAATTAGTGGTCACTCACGAGGGAACATCACAAGTCAAGAGAGCTAAAATAGATCTCTTGCGTTCTCAATATGAAAGTTTTAAAATGCTAGAAGATGAATCTATTGATAATATGATTACCAAGTTTACTAAGATTACAAATGCTCTTTCTTCTTTAGGTGATGAAATAAGCAACGACCAAAAGGTGCGTAAGGTGATTCGTGCTCTTCCTTCGTCATGGGAAATCAAAGCTGCCACCTTGAAGGAGTTAAATGACAAAGACAAGATGGAGCTCATAAGTTTTATTGGAAACCTTAAGACTCATGAGATGGAGAAGAAGGCTAGAGAAGATGCGGTACCTCAAAAGAAAAAGTCAATAGCTTTCAAGTCTTCCTCCTCCAACTATGATGATAAAGAAGATGAAGAAGATAATGAAGAGCTATCTCTTCTTGTGAGAAATATAAAGAGAATGTACCCTAAGAACAAGCTCAACTATAGAAGGCGATGGGAAGGGAAGGAGGAGAAAAGGATTATATGCTACAATTGTCGGAAACCCGGACACATCATGGCCGATTGTCCAGATTTCAAGAAAAAGATAGCCTCCTCCTTGAAGCAAAAGAGGCCGATTGAAAAGAAGGTGTACAAAGCCACTTGGGATTCGGAAAGTGAATCCGAAGATGAAGTCGACACGGCAAATGTGTGTTTCATGGCAAACACACCTAAGGTAACTACCCAACCACTTGATGATGAAAGTGAAATAAGTAGAGAAATGTTAGTACATACTTTCGTTAAACTTTCAGAAAGTTTTGATGATATTAAGGAAGAGTGTTTAAAATTGAAAAGGGAAATTGAAATGCTTAAAAATCAACTTGTAATTTCTTCAAAAGAAAAAGATGAACTATCTTCTAATCTTATTTCAACGCAAAGAGATTTTGATGCCTATAGAATTGCTTGTAAAGCTAAATATCCTAAGATTGATGAAAATGAGTTTTTCATGTTAAAAACAAAAATCAATGATTTGGGAAATGTTTTAAAAGAATATGCTTTTAACAATAGTAAATTAGAAGAAATGTTTTCAAAGAAGCATATGCATGCTCCACATGCTAAAAATGATAAAACATCTCATGCCAAAACTTCACATGTTCATCATGCCAACAATTCACATGTCAATCATGCTAAATCTACCCATGCTCACAATTCACATGTTCGTAAACCACATGCTCATTATGCTTTTAAATATGGAAGAATTTATAAATGAACTTATTGTGGTCGGAATGGTCATTTAGCTAAATTTTGCTATGATCATATAGATAGGACAAATAATCTTATGTGGGTTCGAAACACTAACTTTTTAGGACCCAACAAAATATGGATACCAAAATTAAGTCTTAAATTATTTGATGTAGGTACACACCAATGCTACAAGACGTAAGGAGCGGTGGTACCTTGATAGTGGTTGTTCTAGGCATATGACATGGGACATCAACAATTTCACAACCCTATCAAAGTACGTTGAAGGTCGCACCGTCACCTTCGGAGATGACTCCAAGGGCATCATCATCGGTATAGGTAACATTAAGATTGGTGCATCTCCTTTAATAGAAAATGTTGTTCTTGTTGATGGGCTTAAACATAACTTGCTTAGTATAAGTCAACTATGTGATCGTGGTCTCAAAGTTGTGTTTGATGAATCTTCTTGCAAAATTTTTGATTATAAAACCAATGATTGTATTCTTACTGGATTTCGTGAAAATAATGTCTATATTATTGACATGCTTAATGTGGATTGTTCTACTAAATGTTTGAATGCTTTTGATGAGATTTCATTGTTATGGCATAGAAGATTAGGACATGCATCTTTTGATCACCTTGCTAGAATTAATTCTAAGGAATTGGTGAAGGGTATTCCTTATTTGAAGTTTGAAAAAGACCGCATTTGTGGTGCGTGCCAACTTGAAAAACAAACCAAGTCTTCTTTCGAACCAATCAAAGATATCATGTCATCTAGGCCTTTAGAATTGATTCACATGGATCTTTTTGGACCAACTAAAACTAAAAGCTTAAATGGAAATAGATATGTTTTTGTTTTAGTCGATGATTTTTCTCGTTTCACTTGGGTTTTCTTTTTGGAGCATAAAGATTAAACTTTTTCGCATTTTAAGATTTTTCGAAAGAGGATTGAAAAAGAAAAAGGATTTTCAATTTTACGGATAAGAAGTGATGAGGTGGTGAGTTTGTTAACCAACTCTTCATGACTTATTGTGATGAAAAGGGAATTAAGCATGAAATGTCATATCCTAGAACTCCACAACAAAATGGAGTAGTTGAAAGGAAGAATAGAACTCTTCAAAAAATGATTAGGATTATGATAAGTGAATATGGGCTCCCTCAATACTTATGTGCCGAGGCCATAAACACCGCATGCTACATATCAAACCGTATTTATTTGTGTAAAAATACTTTCAAAACCTCTTTTGAAATTTATCATTTAAGAAAACCAAATGTTTTATACTTTAAAGTTTTTGAATGTAAGTGTTTTGTTTTGAATACTAATAATAATTTGGGTAAATTTGATGCTAAGGCTTATGCATCAATCTTTGTTGGCTATTCTAGTACTAGCAAAGCATATAGAGTATTCAATAAATCATCTCATACTATTGAAGAATCTATGCATGTTAAATTTGAAGAATCTAATGCTATTGTTGAGAATGTTGTAAAGATTGACTCATTAGGTGAGGACATGGAGAAAATATCCTTGAAGGACTCACCCATCCAAGAAGACAAGCAAGAACCCATTGGTGAAGTTCAAAAGGATGAAGTGGAACAATCACAACCACTTCCTAAAGATTGGAGATACGCCTCAAATCACCCCAAAGATCTCATCATAGGTGATGTATCAAAAGGGGTAACCACTCGTCTAAACTCCATGATTTGTTTGGGAATTATGCTTTCATATCTCATTTTGAACCCAAAAACATCCTCGAAGCAGAGGATGACTCATATTGGTTGCTAGCTATGCAAGAAGAGCTCAATCAATTTGAGCACAACTAAGTTTGGTACCTTGTTTCCTAGACCCCATGATAGACCAATAATTGGTACTAAGTGGATTTTTAGGAACAAGTTGGATGAGTCAGGAAATGTTATTAGGAATAAGGCTAGGTTAGTGGCCCAAGGTTACACTCAAGTTGAAGGAATCGACTTTGAGGAGACCTTTGCACCCTAGCACGGCTTGAAGCCATACGGATCACACTAGCTTATGCATCTTTTAAAAAATTTAAACTTTTTCAAATGGATGTAAAAAGTGGATTTTTAAATGATTTTATTGATGAGGAAGTTTATGTTGAACAACCTCCCGGGTTTGTGGATCATGTACATCCAAATTTTATTTTCAAACTTGATAAAGCACTGTATGGTTTAAAACAAGCTCCAAGAGCTTGGTATGTATTCGGAAGGCAGGAGTGTACTATATTCAGAGATAGAGGGTTTAGAATCAACCTTCGATGCTCTTATGTTATGCTCAAAAACTCCAAAATGTGTTCACAAATTTTCTTTACTCCTTCCGAATCACCGTAGTAGTATGAGCTATTACGGGTCGATCCTCAGGGAGAGCTCGCGATGGAAGCTTTAACGGTTGAGTTGTGAAGAAAGAAAACGAGAGTTCTTCTATGTTCAAAAGAAACAAAATGACATGGAAAAGTAGAAGAAAAATTCGTTGTGGATTTGTTGCATGAAAAGAAAACGATGGAAAGGAAAGTGAAAAGAACTTGGAAAACTTGACTAGCTTTGAAAGAAAACTTGAGAAGGAAAACCTTGAAAAGACTTTTAGATAGAAGAAACCATGACTAGCTAACCCTTCTAATTTACTAACTTACTAATCTCATAGGGTGATTCATGCCTCATGTTGATTCATTGGCAAAGGTTTGTCTTGCTTGTTTGGTCAAATACTTTTCCACTTGGAGGATGAGTGATCTTCTCGGTCTTGTCTTGTAGCCTCATTGATTCATCGGTTCTCGAGATAGATTTTCAATAGTGGAATCAAGGAATGTCACTCACGGTAATGCTAAGGAAGAAGATACAAGTTTCATTAGTCATTTAAAGTCATACTCGAGCTAGCATTGAAGTAAAAAAATTGTACAACAAATAGCATAGTTAGGTGCTCCATCTCCATGTTCCATCAAGGCACTTGTTCTAAAGACAAGGCTCTAAATGAGGCTCACATGAATCATATGGAATGAAAACAAGTATTTGCCAAGAATTAAAGTAACTCATCTTCATTGGGGATAATAGAGACTTGAAATTACAAGATCACAATAAAGCATCCAATGAATCACATGAGTTAGCAATCACCCAAGAGTTAGAAGTTAGTAAAGTTAGTGGTTAGCTAGTCATGTTAGAGAGAGTTAGCTAGACATTGACATGAGAAAAACACAACAATTCATAGAAGAAGAAAGTGCAATGGAAATTAAAGCTTGAAGAAAGTAAAGCGCAAGAAAGTAAAGCACTAGAATTAGTAAAGAAGAGAAGATAGATGGATCAATCCTTGCATTCAAGTTGTCACCACTTGAATTACAAGATCTCACACTCACTCTCTCTCTCTTTGCAGAATTCTAGAAGGAAGAAGAAGATTACAAGAGCACTAAAGGAAGCTAAAGAAAATCCCTACAATTCTCTCAAAAATACAAGCTCTTCTCTCCTATCTCTCTTCCCCTTTTCGTAGAGGCCCTAGAGGTCTATTTATAGGCTCCAGAGGATGAGACCCTCAAATATTGGCCATGGGATCAAACGCTGGCTCAACGGCTAGATGCTTGCCGCGGATCCGCGGCCAGAGCCACGTTTCCGCGGCAGAATCTTAGCCGTTGCGCCAACGATTTCTGTTGCCGTTCTGTTACAGTCTGTTTGCCACGCTGGATCTTCTAGAAAGCTGGGTATATTTATGGACGACTCCAGATCTGGGCTTGACTTTGGGCTTTTTCTTTTGGCTCTTTAATTAATCCCATTAATTCCTTGATAATTCCTTGATTATGGGCCTTCCTCTCCATTAATGGTAGGCCTGCAATTTTAGAGAGAAAAGGAGTAAAAACTTTATTTTTATTTATATAAAGCATGATATGGAAGTGAAAAATAATGCAAAATTGAACTACAATCAGTATGAAAGACTTTCTAATTTTCTTCTTTCAAATGATTTTGTTAAACGCAAAGTAGACACCACATTATTTACTAAACATGTTGATAGTGACATTCTTATAGTTCAAATATATATTGACGATATAATCTTTGGTTCTACTAATGAGTTACTTTGCAAGGAGTTTGAACAATGCATGCAACGTGAATTCGAGATGTCATTAATGGGTGAATTGAACTATTTTCTTGGACTCCAAATCAAGCAAATGCGTGATGGGATTTTCATATGTCAAGCCAAGTACTCCAAGGAACTCATCAAGAAATTTGGGCTTGAAGACTCAAAAATTTGCAACACTCCCATGGCCACCACCACCAAGCTTGATAAAGATGACCAAGGTAAGTGTGTTGATATAAAATTGTATAGAAGCATGATGGGTAGCTTGTTGTATTTAACAGCCAGTAGGCTAGATATTATGTTTAGTGTGTGTCTTTGTGCTAGATTCCAATCGTGTCCCAAAGAATCTCATTTCATTACGGTATCATTTCATTACGGTAAAACGCATTATTCATTATGTTAAGGGCACTATTGGAATGGGTCTTTGGCATCTGAAAACCAGAGAATTCACAATGTCGAGTTTTTCGGATGCCGACTATGCAGGTTGTAGAGTGGATAGGAAGAGTACTAGTGAAACATGTCAATTTCTTGCTAATTGTCTTGTTTCATGGTCTTCCAAGAAACAAAATTCGGTAGCCCTCTCAACCGCCGAGGCGGAGTATGTTGCGGCGTGGGTTTGTTGTGCTCAAGTCCGTTGGATGAACATACTCTCCTTGATTATGATTTGCATTATGATCATATAAAAATATTTTGTGATAATACTAGTACTATTCATATGACTAAGAATGCAAATCAACATAGTAAGACCAAGCACATTGAGATTCGATATCACTTCCTTAGAGATCATTTTAAGAAAGGTGATATTGATATTGATTATGTTTCTTCTGATTTTCAACTTGCTGATATTTTCACTAAACCACTTGACTATAATAGATTTTCTTTTATATGTGGTGAACTTAATGTTTGTGTTGTTGAATAAGGAAGTTTTCTTGCTAATATATCCCTTTTTGATGCATGACAAAAAGTGGGAGAAATATGTGTTTTATGGTTATGGTGGTTTAATGATGGTTTGGTGTTTTATTGGTTTGACGTTGTTTATTCAAAATTTTTTTAAAATTCAAAAATTCTCTCATAACAAATTGTTTTATACTTGTTTAATATAGCATTATTTGAGGGGGAGTTTTTTTACCTCCCTTTTATATCTTGTGTTATAGCCTATATGTTTTGTCATCATCAAAAACGGGGAGATTATTGGCCCAAAAGGTTACACTCCCTATTTGTTTAAGTTTTGATGATAACAAAACACATAGAAACTATTTGGTACTAATAAGTTGTTTTGTATGAGTTTCAGGTTTGTACTAGTCATGATGGCCTTTTAAGCATATTGCAAGGATTATGATGCTAAAAGGCAAAGGCGCAAGAGGATGTTTTTATAGGAGAGAAGGCTCTAGCTTGGTGTAACGCGGCTCAAAGACTTCCTTTCTCAGTTTTTATAATTTTTTGTTTGTTAACGGATAGTGTATAGTGTTGAAGCTCAATATTCCCCACACACAAGATTTTGAACATGATTTTTCTAAAGATATTTCTCCTATATATAAGATATTTTTATAAATATATTCTAATACTTACAAACTCTATTTTATATAGTATACCGAGTCTTGATCAAAATTAATTTGAAAATTATTAAGATCTTCAAAACCATCTTCAAAGAAACTGTTTTGGCCTGTTGCGGTCGATCGGACGGTCGACCGGCTTTGTTTCAGGTGAGAACGGCCGACCGGGCGGTCGACCGCAATTCTGACCGTTGGGTGCGTGCATGTGTGCACGTTTCCCGGTTGACCGGGCGGTCGACCGGACCCCATGTCGGTCGACCGGGCTTCGGCCGACTGAAAGCACCTATGTCTCTGTTTGGGACGGTCGACCGGGCGGTCGACCGTGGGCTGGCAACGCTTATATTTTTTGAAAACCGGTCGACCGGCCGGTCGACCGTGAGCTGATTTTCAGCCTTAACGGCTAGTTTTTTAAACACATTTTAAAACGTGTTTTTCTTCTCCAAATGATTTTTAGGGCTGGATTTGGGTCTAATTTTTCCTAATTATTCATTATAACAGTTTACCTTTTAATCCCTACCTCTATCCTATAAATAGGGATGATTAGGGTTGAAGAGATTACAACAATCCTTTGCAAAAGAAATCAAGTTTAAGTCTTTCAAAAGAAGTTTTTGCTCTCAGTTTTTGTGCTCAAAATTCTCTCTTTTCATTGAAGTTTTTGATTCAAAACTCTCTTCAATTTTATTTTCTTTTTCACTTACAAAACTTGAGCTTCAATCCTATACATAATTCTCTAGGGTTTTTGTAAGGGAAAAAGTTTTTCAAAAGAGGGTTTGTGGTCTTTTGATCACCAAGATATTCTTGTATTCGTGGCTCCACTTCCTCTGGACTAGAGGAGTGTGATAGAGGAGTTGGGTATTCCCTTGTGGCTGTAATTCTTTGTGAAAGTTATAGTGGTTCGAAAATCCGTCTGGGTGAAGGCGGGGACGTAGAGCTGGGTGCTCGAACCTTGAAACAAATCTCAGTGTTTGCGATTTGTTTATTTGTGTTATTTACTTTCTTTATATTCATTGCTATATTGTCAATCAATACTTATACAACAAGATTGCATTGCGCACCTCAAACTCTTATCTGGAGGAATCACGAGGAAGGAGTTCAGAGCCCTTCACGGGGTATTCGGCTTCTGATTTTGTTTTGGGTGATCATTGCATCATAATATTTTAAATTTGTGCATTGATTAGCATTATCACCTATTCACCCCCCCTCTAGGTGATTTCACAACAAACTTGTACAAGTTAAAATGAAGCATTATTGTTGGTGATGCTTCAGTAGCAACGAGAAGGAGGATGCCACAAGATTTTGGCACAAGTGTCTTGGATACATGGGCGAGCATGGTCTTCAAGCTCTACACAGTAGGAGTGCTCTACCAAGTATCAAATATTATAAACTCGATCTTTGTAAATTTTGCATCATTAGTAGGCAACGTAAAGTAGCTTTCTCTACATCATAACACAAGACAAAGGGCTTGCTAGATCTCATACACACGGATGTGTGGGGGCCTTCACCAATAGCATCCATTGGGGTTCTAGGTACTATGTTACTTTCATAGATGATTTTTCAAGAAAAGTTTGGGTATACTTCTTGAAGCTGAAATCAGAAGTATTTTAGAAGTTCAAGGAGTGAAAAACTATGGTGAAAAATCAGATGGGGCAGAAGGCGAAAGTCTTGAGGTCTGATAATAGAGGTGAGTATACCTCCAAAGAATTCAAAGGTTACTTAGCAAGTAAGGGTATCGAACACCAACTAAGTATTCTAGGGCGAGTGATTAGTCTCTAAAACTGTATATTTTATACTACATCTTCATACTTATTTAATATTAAATTCTGCTAATAATACCTCTCTTGCATGTTTGTAGGTCCATGGCAAAAAATGAAGAAGAAGACCCAAAGTCACCATTTAATTGGTGATTAAAAGCTTACAAAGATAGCCATTGACTTTGGAGGATGAATATATCAAAACCGGGCACCCTTTTCCAGAAACCAGAATGTACAACAGATAGGGGGTGACATGACAGTGCATGGCGCCGCACGTGGCCACAGTACGGCCGCGAAAACGCAGCCATAGCCAAAACGCGGCCATAGCCACGTTTTCGCAGCTCTGGTGTGGAGTCACGCCAAGATTTGACACACGGCTGTGTACAGGCCCTCTGGTGTCCCTTTCGCCTATATAAACCCCTTTTGTGTTCTGTATTGGGAGATATCTAGAAAGTAGGATAGTTTCTTTCCATGTTGTAGTTTAGGGTAGTTTAGTTTAGTTCTTCTTCTTCTTCCTCTTTGTATTTTTCATTTCTTTTAGATCTTGTAATAAGAGAGAGTGGTACATGGTTGGAAAGCAAGAGTGCTTATAATAGAAAGTGACAATCTATGAAAGGTGCTCCCTTTACCTCTCTTTGTTTTCTTCTCTTTAACTCCTTTTACATGTTTAGCTAACTTTCTCTCATGATAACCAACTACTAACCACTAATTTGTTAACTTCTTACTTGATAATCCACATGAATCTAATAGCCTCTACTTGGCCTTACTCTTGCACGAGCCATTGATGGCTCATGATGATGGATTCTAACACTTTAACATCCCAACTCTCTAACAAGCTAATATTACTTTATTCCATACTTGCTCTTATTTAGTTTTGATAGTTTAAGTATAGGTTGCACTTGTTTTGTTAAGTTTGATGTGAAAGTTATCGTATGGGTCATGCTTTGAAACGCTCTTGAACCAAGGACTAGTGATAGCCAAGGATACTTGTGAGGCAAAATATCACTAAGAGGTTAGCATAGTTAGTGGAACCATTAGTAGTTAGTAGCAATGGGTTTTCTTTCCTTTTTACTTTATTTTAACAATATATCAAAAATCAGAAAAACCATCTTTTCTATGTTTCCTACTTCTTTGTTTCCCATACTCTTCTCTTTTCATTCTTTGTTTTCTTTACTTTTGATTCTTTAAAATGTTGAAGAAATTTTAACACACATATAAACATTTCGGTAAAACTTCTATCGCTTCTGTCCCTATAGATTCGATTCATTTAGCCTCTACGCTATAACAGAAGTATCAAGGAAGGCAAAGCACACACTTTTAATTATTGATTTTAAAACATACACTTTTGGTGCACGATTTTCCCACGATCAAATTTTGGCACCGTTGTTGTGGATGGGAACGGTTTGATTTCACATTTTTGTTAACTTCTCTTCTTTGTTTTTTGGTGTACAGTTTTAAATTTTTAGCATTGCAGAAGTCCAAACTTGTTTTTTTGTAGTTGGGTAAATTCTTGTATACTCTGCTGCTATTTTTTTATATCACCTGTGTACTGTAATAATTTTAAAAACTAAAATACGATAATTGGATGCTTTTAAATAGTTTAGACATTTGCATCTAGGCACGTATCGATTTCAATTCTAATATACTGTATTTTGTTCTTGTGTTGTTGTGATATTGACGGAGGTGTATATATTGCATAGCATATAGTTAGGACAAACACGTGGGTGATTTACTCTCTTTGTATACTTATTCTTATCTATATTGCACATTTGCACGAATTGAACTTAAGGGCAAAATCCAATACAATATAAGGTGGGGAAGTCATTACCCTTCCTTAGCCTAAAAATCACCTCCCCACTCACACAACCTAAGCCTAAATAAAATTTTCTAGACGTTGGCCCCTAGGGACATCTCGAACTCATTTAAGAGATTGAACTAAGGGGAAAGTTGTTAGAAGTTGGCTCTTGTCAAATCGTTGTCTAAGGTTGGGGATTGGGAGGCGAAACCTCGAAGAATAGTGGTTTGGCATAATTAGGCTCGTTACTTGGCACGGATACCTCCCACTGATCTTGCCCCTACCTGGCCAGTTAACTTGTGGTCAGATTTTGGCAATATACCCCCGTGGACAGTCTAAACAGTTAAGAGTTGTCTAGGTCTAAGTCAACCCTAACTTAGGCTTGTTTTCTTATTCTTTTTCATTGTTTGTTTGTTTGTTTTTCTGTTTTGTAAATTGTGATATAGATTTCAACAACAATAATTTTTTCAATCCTAATATGAATCCATATTTCACCCTGATATCATTTGACTCGGATAACTCCAACCCGACTATGTACAATATGAACCAACCGTATAAGTCGAGTTGGGATTATCCGACTCAATATGACCCATATCCCCAATCCTATGACTATAATTTTCATAATAATTTCAAATCTTCACAGAGTCAATGGGGATTCACCTACCTTGAGTCAAATTTCCAACCATCCTGTCCACAATTTTCATAATATTTATTCCCCGATTTTGATTCATATACTCCTTTTCTTGAAGCACCAATTGAAGAAAAATCATCATTGGAAAGGAGTTTGAAAGAAGTGATAGAGGCCCAAAAATAATTTGAAAAAATGGTAGCCTCATCATGTCCATAAAATTTCCAAAATCATGTAGTTCTTTTCCCGAACGACTCAAAGGAAAATCATTGTGGGAAAAAAATTATAGAATTCATGCAAGAGACCGAGCACATAATTCAAAATATGTTGACTTCCCATGTCCACCAAATGTTCATACGACTCACGAATCATATCATTTTGAAAATCTAGCTTCAATTTCATCATACTAACCTGAACTTGACCAACATCAATCTCTTGATAATTTGACAAGTTATCCATTTCTTGAAATTGAACTTGAAGATGAATTTGAACCAGATCTTCAATCTAGCAATTCAAGTCCAATCCTTGAATTAATATTGACTCCTGTAGTGTTACCTGAACTAAGTAATGTTCTTGAGCCAGCTTGATTCTCATAACTCCTGAACTTGAATTGGTCATTTCACCCATTCACATTCCTTTCGTAGAAGAAAATCAAGATTCAATTTCATTATGCCCAAAATTTTGAGAATCATCTTGACATTTTAGCAAGTTATCATTTTTTCGAAATTGAACTTGAACTTGAAAGTGATCCTGAACCTCAAGTTGATAATTCTATTTCACTTTTTAATTTAATAATGACTCCGGTATCTTTACCAGATTTTTTTCTCTATTTCGGAATCAACATTGAATTCTTTACCAGTACACCGTGAAATTGAGTCACTAATATCTTATGATCACACTTCAGTGATGGAGAAAGTGTGTGAACATCAATTATTTGGTCTAGACCCGAAGACTCCCCCTTTTGAATCTCGACATGATCTGAGTCAAATTCTCGAGTCGGTATCGGTTTTTGTTCCTGTTCCATTTGAGTCCAAATCAATCATCTCTCAAAATCACACTTTATTGTTGGATAAGAATGTTGAAAAAATGACTCAGTAATTATTTTTAGAAATTAGAAATTAGATGGGGATAATTTTTTAAATAAAATCATTCACTCAATCATTCTTTTACTAGGTCATATTAGAGGGGTACTGGTGGGTTTCTGAAAGATTCACGATGTTTTGATTGGGTGCAAACACTTGCCCCAATCAGACCACCATCGGAGCCACCACCATGAGGTAATTTTCCTTCCCTTCCCATTTATTTCATGTATATACACATTTATGATGCATTGAGGACAATGCATAAGATAAGTGTGGGGGAGGGTTTACTAACGTAGGTTGTTTTAAATTTTCTTTCATTTACACTTCTTTTTAGGAACTTTTTTAAAATTTTCTGTTGTATAAAAACCTTTTTCTTTTCTTTTTACAAAACTTTTTGAAACAAGATAAATAGTTTTGATTTATTTTTAAGAAAATTAAGATTATCTTAGGAATTAGGAAGACCTAAAATTATGAAATTTTAAATTGAGTCAAAATAATAGAACTTGTTTAAATTTTAGGATAAGGAATTAAGATTGGAAATATAATTTGATCTTAAATTTTTTACCTTAGATTTATGCACTTCACACTTACACAATTTTTTGGGATTGAAACAAAGACTGAAAATGTCATAAAAATTATATATATATAAAAAATGATGATGAAACCATTTATTTAAGTTAGGTAATTATGCCTCAAGAAGCATGATTATTCAAGCCTAAAACGGTGGACAAAAATAAAATAATCCCCTTTAGTTTTGTGGCCTTGTTTACTCGAGTCCTTAAGTTCGAGGGATGTTTTCTAACTATCTGGTTTGGGAGTCATCGGCTAAAGGCTCACTACCCAGATAAATAAGAAAGCCTAAGAAAATTAAGGGAAGAAAAAAATAAAAAAGAGAGAAAAATAAATAATATAAATAAATGGCATGAAAATTATAGTAGATATCCCAAAAATCTTCACCGTTCACAAAGTGCATATATTCTAAGAGTTTCATGAAAGATCAAAGAATCAATTCTAAATTCTTACAATTAATTTATAACAAGATTTTGCATTTCGACTTAGTTTAAAGAAGAATAATTTTGGTTAACCTATGACCTTGGATCACTTGTATTTTCGCAAAATACTTCAACACTTTTTCCTATTTCAAACTGCATTTTCAAAATACTGACATTTGATTTCTTTTGTTATGGATTTTGTGGGTGTAATCTGCTGAAAACCTTCAGGAGACAAAACTCCTCTACTAGGGGAAACCTAGAGGTTTAACACTTGTTGTACATGCTCAGTGCAATCGCGTCACCTGCGAAAGCGGTGTAATAATCTTCTTAATTAGTTTTTTATTTTGCTCAGGATGAGCAAAAAATAAGTGTGAGGGTGCGATTAGTCTCTAAAACTGCATATTTCATATCACATCTTCACATTTATTTATTATTAAATTCTGCTAATAATATCTCTCTTGCATGTTTCTAGATCCATGGAATGAAATAAAGAAGAAGACCCAAAATCACCATTTAATTGGTGATTAAAAGCCAACAAAGATAGCCATTGATTTTGGAGGTTGAATCTGTCAAAACCGGGCACCCTTTTCCAGAAACCAGAACGTACAGCAGATAGGGGGCGATATGACAGCGTGAGGTAGGCGGCACACGCCTGCCGCACGCGCGGCCACAGTATGGCAGCGGAAACGCGTTAGCCGCGTTTTTGTGACTCTGGTGAGCCGTGTGCTAAGATTTGATGCGCGGCTTTGTACAGGCCCTCTAGTGCCCCTTTCGCCTATATATACCTCCTTTGTGTTCTGTATTGGGAGATATCCAGAGAGTTGGGTAGTTTCTTTTCATGTTGTAGTTTAGAGTAGTTTAGTTTATTTCTTCTTCTTCCTCTTTGTATTTTCTATTTCTTTGGCACATGGTTGGAAAGTAAGAGTTCTTATAATAGAAGGTGACAATCTATGAAAGGTGCTCTCTTTACCTCTTTTTGTTTTCTTCTCTCTAACTCTTTTTACATGTTTAGCTAATTTTCTCTCATGTCAACTAACTACTAACTAGTAACTTACTAACTTCTTACTTAATAATCCACATGAATCTAATCGCCTCTACTTGGCTATGCTCTTGCAAGAGCCATTAATGACTCATGATGATGGATTCTAACACTCTAACATCCTAACTCTCTAACAAACTAACATTATTTTATTCCATACTTATTCTTGTTTAGTTTTAATAGTTTAAGTGTAGCTTGCACTTATTTTGTTGAGTTTGGATGTAAAAGTTATCGTATGGGTCATGCTTTGAAACGCTCTTGAATTAAGGACTAGTGATGGCCAAGGATACAAGTGAGGTAACTATCACTAAGAGGTTAGCATAATTAGTGGAGCCATTAATAGTTAGTAGCCAGGTTTTCATTCCTTTTTACTTTATTTTAACAATATATCAAAAATCACAAAAATCATATTTTCTATGTTTTCTTTCTTTGTTTTCACCGTACTCTTCTCTTTTCATTCTTTGTTTTCTTTTCTTTTGATTCTTTAAAATGTTAAAGAAACTTTAACACACACGTGTACATTTCAGTAAAACTTCTATCACTTCCTGTCCCAGTGGATTTAACCCGTTTAGCCTTTATGCTATAACGGATGTATCAAGGAAGCCAAAGCACGCACTTTTAACTATTGATTTTAAAACAAACACTTTTCGTATGAGATTTTCCCACGATCAACGAGCAGAACTGAATAGAGTAGTACAGCATATGAATCAGACACTTATAGAACGTGCCTGAATTATCAGATTACGGGCTATCCTGTCGAAGGATTTTGGGCAGGAAAAGTCTCTTGTTTGCCTAGATAGACGTACTTGAGATGCTAGGTAAGGCTTTCAACTCTAAGAAAGGGGAAGGCTTATTAGACGGAGGAGTCAAGTTTATTACATTCACATTTGGTGAAATAGAGTTTAAGAACCAATTCATAGCAGACTCGACAATCTGATCAAGGTTAAAGTCTTCAGACTCTAACTCGAAGTCACATTCAAGTTCTAGTTCCAATTCTTCTCTATGTTCGCTTGTGAATTTCTTAATAAGTTTGATTTCAAATGTTTGATCCTCAACATTATAGGGTTATTTTCCTACGTTGAAGACATTGATTTCTTTAGTCATGTCTCCAAAGGTTAACCTCATGGACCCATTCCTACAGTTGATATAACATTGGCAATAACAAAGAATGGAAACCCTAGGATAACATGAGTTTGAGGTGATTAGTCTACAATTCTGCATTATTATGTCGCATTCTCTCACCGCTTTATGAATAAATTGTCGATCTAAACCGTGTTTTAACCTTTATTGCAGGTAGATCCAAAGTCCAAGGGCAAAGATGGAATAAGAGCTTAATGAAACCCAATTAATGGTAATTAATCCCTAATTAATCCCGCATTACTTGGAGGCCAAGGAAAGGATTCTCTAGAAGATGCATTGAACCTAGACTCCTGCGCTTGTCAGACGAATATTCGGATGCAAATACCAGAAACGGCATATACCCTGACAAACCACGAAGACAGAGTAACAACCTGACAAAAACCAGGGACGTGACTCCCTGGTATTGCCGCGGAAACGCGGCAATAGCCACGTTTCCGTGGCAAAGCTGTGGAGCCACGCGTCGATTTTCGGCGCGTGGCACCGTCTCGTCTTTTGAATGCTTCTGAGGCCTATAAATACCCCTGCAATGGCCCAAACCGAGGGCAGTCTTCGTTTTTAGGAGTAGGTCTAGATTTTAGTGTAGTGTAGGTGAGTGTTCTTCATTTCTTGTATTTTCATTTCTTTTTCTTAGATCATTGTAGTAGGGCTGAGTGATTTCTAAAGAGAGAGAAAGCAAGGGATTGATGTAATAGAGAGTGACACTTTATGTAAAGATGCCTCCTTTCTCTTCCAATGTAATCTCCTTCACCTTCTACATGATTTCTTGCTAATTTTTCATCTCATGGCAATCTAACTACTAACCACTAACCATCTAACCACTTATTTGATAATCCACATGAATCGGGTTGCCTCTACAAGGCCTTGTTCTTGCAAGAGCCATTGATGGCCAAAGATGATGGGTTCTAACATCTAACTTGCTAACTTGCTAATTTGCTAACCAAGCTAACTCTCTTTTATTTCATGCTCTTTTATTTCATGCTAGTAGTGTAATGAGTGATGCTTGTATTGGCTTGTTCTTGTTGCAATGTTTTGAATGTGATGAACCATCCATGAGCCATGCATTGTATCGTCTCTTGGAGCCAAGGATTGTGATGGCCGAGGATCAAAATGTGAGGCAACTATCTCGAAGAGGTTAGCATGGTTAGTGGAGTACTTAGTAGTTAGTAGCCATGAGTTTTCTTTTAGTTTGTTTTAGAAATCATTTTCAAGTTTCTTTTGATCATTTCCATCGTTGTTTTCACCGTCTTCTTTGTTCACCTTTGTTCCATCTTCTTTTCTAATCGCTTTCCAAATCACTTCTCTTTTGTTTTTCTTATCGACGTTTTCATCGCCTTCTTCACCTACCACATTCTGGATTTCTTTCTCCTTTTCTTTTCACTTTCTTTTTCATTCTTTCGACAAAGAAGAACTGTTAACAAATAACGGGAATAGAGACTGTTAATGCTTCTATCGCCTCCCTTCCCTGTGGATACGACCCGTTGAGCCAATGCTATAACGGAAGTATCAAGGGTACATTAGCACATTCGAGTGTTTACATCGATTTTACATAATACACATTTTTGAGTGCTACTTCCGCCCCGATCAAATTTTGGCGCCGTTGCCGGGGAAGGGAATGGTTTTGATTTCACGTTTTTGTTAACCTTGTCTTCTCTGTTTTGGTGTGCAGGGCAATATTTACAGGTGCTTAATATTGCAGAACATAAGCTAGCTTTGCATCTCCCTGCTCTTGAAAGCAGGGCCCCAGTTTCTAAACAAAAGCCGCGAAATCGCGACATCTGCCGCGCAAACGCGGCCATTGTGCAATAATGTTGTATCTTGTTTGTTCTGGGATGTGTATCTTGTAATAGCTAGTTGATTTGTGCTGCTATCTTTTTGCTGTGATTGCCTACACACCATAATAAATAAAAGAACTAAAATACGGTATTTGGACGCTTTTAAAACGGCTTAGACATTTGCATTTAGGCACGTGTCAATTCAATTCCAATATACTGTATTTTGTTCTGTTGTTGTGATTTAGATGGAAATGTAAATATGGCATTGCATATAGCATAGGACAAACACGTGGGTGATTTATCGCTTTGTGTTATATTCTTGTCTATATTGCACACTTGCACAAATTGAACTTAAGGGCAAAACCCAAACAAGATAAGGTGGGGATTTTATTACCCTTCCTTGGCCCAAAAATCATCTCCCCACTCACACAACCCAAGCCCTAATAAAATTTGAATAGACGTTGGCCCCTAGGGACATCTAGGTCTAGGTCAACCCTCTTGTTGGCTTGGTTTTGATTTTTCTTTTCTTTTTGTTTGTTGTTTGATTTTTCCTTTTTGTTTGTGATTGTTTGTGAAATGGCATTCAATAATAACAATTCTTTCAATCCGAATATGAATCCATATTTCACACCAACCCCATTTGTTTCGGATAATTCCAACCCGGCGTTTTACAATATGCACCAACTAAATACACCGGGTTGGCTTTATCCGAATCAATACAACCCATATCCACATTCTTATAACTATAATTTTTAGAATAATTTCAACTCGTCACAGAGTCAATGGGGATTCAAGCCCCCCGAGTTAAATTTTCAACCTCCTTGTCCACGATATCCCCCATGTCCACCTTGTCCACAATTTACACAATATTCATTCCCCGAATGTGCTTCCTATACTCCTTTTTCTGGACCTCCCATTGAAGAAAAATCTGAGTTACAAAAGAGTCTAGAAGCCAATCTACAAAAGGCCGAGCAATAACTTCAGAAAACATTGGCCTCTCCAATTCCATAGTATTTTCAAGAGTCTTACTCAATTTCACCCCCTCACAATGAACAACCATTTGCCTTGGAAATGAGTAAGTAACTTTTATGTGAGTCCAAACAACAATCACAAAATCTGATGGACTCACAATTTCACCACCAATTCCAAAACAACACTGCATCTCTTCAACAAAACGATGAACCAATCAGCCAGAAAAAGATGCTTGAAATCATGACTCAGGCTCAAAATGATCGTAACCGTAACATAGATTTGATGATCCAAACTCTTCATTCTCATCCTATTTCTAATGTCACTAACCATTCTGTCCGAGCCAAAGAGTCATGTTGTTTTGGAAATCAAGATTCAATTTCAGCATACCCACCTGAACTTGTCCAAACTTCAGATCAAATTGACATTTTGGCAAGTTATCCTTTTTCTGAAATTGAACTTGAGCATGAATATGATCCTGAACTTCCACTTGATGATTCAATTGTACTTCCTGATTCAATTATAACTCCGGTGTCTTCACCTGATTTCACTCCTTTTTTCGAGTCAGTATTGGATCCAGTGCCAGTTCATTGTGAAATTGAATCACCAATCTCTTATGATGATCATATTGAACTTGACCAATTTCATACTTTTGAAAGACCCATTGATAAATTGGCAAGTTCTCATTTTTGTGGAATTGAACTCAATGTGGAATGTGACTTTGATTCTCAAATTTGTGATCCAGTTCAAATTCCTGAATCATTATTGACTCCTGTGTTGTTACCCAATTTGAGCAACATTTTAGAGTCACTTTTGATTCCCATACCTGTCATTCCTGAACTTGAATCACCACTCATAGAAAGTCACACTCCATCATGGGGAAATGAATGTGGACTTGAGCTTCATTTTCTTGATTTGGACCCACTTCCTGAACCGATCTCGACTCCCGAACCTTTACTTGACTTGAGTCATTTTTCTGAGTCGATATTAGTTCCTATATTTCCTGAGTCCAAATTAATCATTCCATTCTGGGACAAGGGTGTTGATAAATTTCACTCCGAAATTATTTTGAAAATTTGGAAATTAGATGGGGTAAAACTGTTAATAAAAATCATTCAGATATACATCATTCTTGTGGGTTATATTCTTGAGATTTCTGGTGGGTTTCTCCGGACTCCACGCAAGAATGATTGGGCCGCCTTTCGTGGACCAATCAGACCACCACCGGAACCACCACCTTGAGGTGATTTTTCCTTCCCTCTCTATTTGTTTCATGCATACATACATCACGATGCATTGAGGACAATGCATGAGATAAGTGTGGGGGAGGGTTTACTAACTTAGAGTTTTTTAGATTTTCTTTCTTTTACACTTCTTTTAGGATACTTTTAGAAATCTTCTCTTTTGTATAGAAAATTTTCTCTTTCTTTAAAAAAATTTTTGAAATAAGAGACAAAGTTTTGATCCATTTTTAAGAAAATTAAGATGATCTTAGAAATTAAGGAAGCCTTAATTATGATATCTTAAACCTAGTTGAAATAATAGATCTTGTTTAAAATTATAGGCTAAGTAAGATAAATTGGAGAGATAATTTTATCTTGAATTTTTTACCTTAGATCGTATGCACTTCACACTTACACAATTTTTGGGATGGAAACAAAGACCTAAAATGCCATAAAATAAATTTTTTTTTTGAATAAAACATTACTTATTAAGTTGGATAATTATGCCTCAAGAAGCATGATTATTCACGCCTAACGGTGGGCAAAAGAAGCAAATAATCCCCCTTAGTTTTGTGGCCTTGTTTACTTGAGTCCTTAAACCCTAGGGATGTTTTTTTTCATCTGGTGCCCTAAAACCATCTGGTTTGGGAGTCATCGGTTATTGGCTCGCTACATGGGTGAACTAGAAAGCCTAAGAAAACTAAGGGAAGAAAAAAAAAAAAAAAAATATATAAATATAAATAATATATATAAATGGCTTGATGGTTAGAGTTGAAATCCCAGAAATCTTCACTATCACAAAGTGCATATTATCTAGGTTTTATGAGAGATAAAATATTCAATCCAATTTTGAATTCTTACCTTAATTGAAGACAAGATCTTGCATAGAGACTAAGTTTAAGGAAGATTGATTGGTGGTGGACTTATGACCTTAGATCACTTATATTTTTGCAAAAATATTTTGAAAACTTGTCTCTCTTTTCAATATGCGTTTTTAAAATACTAACATTTGTCTTCTTTCTTTATGGATTTTGTGGGTGCAATCCGCTGAAAACCCTCAGGAGACAACACTCCTCCTCTAGGGTAACCTAGAGATTTAACGGCTTGTTGCACACGCTCAGTGCAATCGCGTCACCTGCGAAAGTGGTGTAATAACATTTGTAGTATAGTTTTTTCTTTTCTTGTTTTGCTCAGGACGAGCAATAGAATAAGTGTGGGGGTGTGATTAGCCTACAATTCTGCATTATTATGTCGCATTCTCTCACCGCTTTATGAATAAATTATCGATCTAAACCGTGTTTTGACCTTTATTGCAGGTAGATCCAAAGTCCAAGGGCAAAGATGGAATAAGAGCTTAATGAAACCCAATTAATGGTAATTAATCCCGCATTACTTGGAGGCCAAGCAAAGGATTCTCTAGAAGATGCATTGAACCTAGACTCCTGCGCTTGTCAGACGAATATTCGGGTGCAAATACCAAAAACGGCATATACCCTGACAACCCACGAAGACAGAGTAACAACCTGACAAAAACCAGGGACGTGACTCCCTGGTATTGCTGCAGAAACGCGGCAATAGCCGCGTTTCCGCGGCAAAGCTGTGGAGCCACGCGTCGATTTTTGACGCGTGGCCCCGTCTCGTCTTCTGGATGCTTCTGAGGCCTATAAACCCCCTACAATGGCCCAAACCGAGGGCAGTCTTCGTTTTTAGGAGTAGGTCTAGATTTTAGTGTAGTGTAGGTGAGTGTTCTTCATTTCTTGTATTTTCATTTCTTTTTCTTAGATCATTGTAGTAGGGCTGAGTGATTTCTAGAGAGAGAAAGCAAGGGATTGATGTAATAGAGAGTGACACTCTATGTAAAGATGCCTCCTTTCTCTTCCAATGTAATCTCCTTCACCTTCTACATGATTTCTTACTAATTTTTCTTCTCATGGCAATCTAACTACTAACCACTAACCATCTAACCACTTACTTGATAATCCACATGAATCGGGTTGCCTCTACAAGGCCTTGTTCTTGCAAGAGCCATTGATGGCCAAAGATGATGGGTTCTAACATCTAACTTGCTAACTTGCTAACTTGCTAACCAAGCTAACTCTCTTTTATTTCATGCTCTTTTATTTCATGCTAGTAGTGTAATGAGTGATGCTTGTGGCTTGTTCTTGTTGCAATGTTTTGAATGTGATGAACCATCCATGAGCCATGCTTTGTATCGTCTCTTGGAGCCAAGGATTGTGATGGCCGAGGATCAAAATGTGAGGCAACTATCTTGAAGAGGTTAGCATGGTTAGTGAAGTATTTAGTAGTTAGTAGCCATGAGTTTTCTTTTAGTTTGTTTTAGAAATCATTTTCAAGTTTCTTTTGATCATTTCCATCGTTGTTTTCACCGTCTTCTTTGTTCACCTTTGTTCCATCTTCTTTTCTAATTGCTTTCCAAATCACTTCTCTTTTGTTTTTCTTATCGACGTTTTCATCGCCTTCTTCACCTACCACATTCTGGATTTCTTTCTCCTTTTCTTTTCACTTTCTTTTTCATTCTTTCGACAAAGAAGAACTGTTAACAAATAACGGGAATAGAGACTGTTAATGCTTCTACCACCTCCCTTCCCTGTGGATACGACCCGTTGAGCCAATGCTATAACGGAAGTATCGAGGGTACATTAGCACATTCGAGCGTTTACATCGATTTTACATAATACACATTTTTGAGTGCTACTTCCGCCCCGATCATGAGGCCTAGGATTGGACACATGTTGTGTCTTAAGAACTATAAAATCAATGGGGTAGATAAACTCTCTGATCCGGATAAGGACATCATTAATTTACCCCTTGGGAACTTTCATTGACCGGTCAACCAGTTTGATGGCGACTCGAGCTAGAGTAAGATCGGCCAACCCGAGTTGTTGATAAACTGAGAAATGGGGCAAGTTGATACTTGCTCCCAAGTCAAGAAGTGCACAACTAATATCGGCTTGTCCTATAGTACATGCAATTGTTGGACAACCTGGATCCTTGTAATTGACAGGGATTGAACCCGATAGTAGCTCACTAATATTAGTGGCGAAGAAGACTTTCTTGGGTACATTACATGTCCTTAAGAAAATTTGCATAAGATGGGACTTGTTGGAGGGCACCAATAAGTGACACATTTATCTTCACTTGATTGAAGATCTCAATTATCTTCTGCTTGTTGTTCTTCAGCCTATTAGAAATAGTACTATAGACTTGTGCACCTGACTGGTTGACTTATTTTTTTTAGACTCATTAGATTGGGATGGATTGGAACTAGAAGAAGTGGATGTTGTGTGTTGTTGTGCTGAATGGGATTAGGTGGTATAGACACTTGATTATCAACTCTCTTTCCCGACCTTAATGTATGAACACCATTACATTGATTAAACTGTTGATCCTCAGCCAGATGAACTTGGGTCGAATTTCATGAGTTCGCTAATAGTTGACTAGGCAAAGTACCTTTGGTCTCTTAGTTTGTAAATTAGCTAGTTGACTCATTTGAACCTCTAACCTCGTTATGACTTTTGCGTTATTGTTCTGCAATGTTTGTATAAGGGACTCTAGTTCCTCATATACCTTTCGATAGTCTTCTCAAAACCAGTCATTCTTTTCTCAAGTGGAGGACTTTGGAAAGAAGATTATGGAGCATGGTTAGGAAAGTTCTGTTGATAATTGGAAGAATTAGATTGATGATTTGAAGAATTGTGATGGTAATTGGGTTGATAATAGGAAGAATTGTGATGGATGTTGGAAATGGTTTGACCTTGAATGGTCATTATTGTTTTGGCTCCATGAGAAATTCGGGTAATTTCTCCAACCAAGATTGTACGTTTGAGCATAAAAATTATTATGGGGCCTTGAAAAGGCCGCATTCATGGGCTCGGATATATTTTTTGAGAATTGAAAACTAGACACTCCTCAAACACATAGTCATGGCTTAACAATAAGTACAACCCGGAGTTGAAAATTGGTTTGGATTGACTGGAACTGGCTCTTTGATTTCTAGAGCTTCTATTCTTTTCATTAGGCTAGAAATTATTGCCTCGACAGCTATGGATGATTCTATTGAATAGAGACCTCCTTTTGAAGAGACTGTGTTTCTACAATTTTCAGGAGTAGGTTCCCATTGGAGGATTTTTTTTGGCTAGATCTTCAAATAATCCCACCCTTGATTTTCATCCTTTTACAAGAATCCCCCTTGGCACATGGTTTTCTAAAAGGGTTTTATTCTGGTAGTCAAAACTGTCATAGAGAATTTAACATTATCACCACTTCTCTATGCCATGATGAGGACACTGGATAAGGAAGTCTTTAAAATGTTCAAAGTACTTCCAAAACGGTTCACTAGGTTCTTCTTGAATTGCATGATGTTCTTCCTAATGAGGGCGGTCTTGTGAATTAGATAGAATTTTTTCAAGAAGACTTTGATGAAATCATCCCACAATTTGATGGTACTGACCGGTAAGCTGTATAGCCATTTTTTGGCCAAGTCCTTAAGAGCAAATAGGACAAATCTCAACCTAATAGTATCGTCTACAAGGTAAGAGATTTTCATCATTAGATATACTTTCTTAAATTCTCTTATGAAGAAATACGCATCTCGGACTCTAAACCATGAAATTTAGGGAGTGTGTTGATGAATTGAGACTTAAGCCTAAAATTGTTGTTACCAATCGATGGAAGTTGGATGCAAGATGAAAGTGAGATTCTCATGGCGTAGAACCTATCTTGCAAAAATATTGGTTGAGCCATAACTGAAATATACCTAGAGGGAGGGTGAATTGGTGTACTAGCTAATCTAGGACAATTGATGCGGAATTTTACAACTCAATTGCAACACACTATGTGATCGGTCACATATATTGCATATATTGTCACATTACCAGTTTTTTATCTAATAAATCCTATTAACAAGTCTTATTCTTCTTTGTTAAACGTAGGCCCATTACTAAAAGAAAGGGAAGAGAAACGAGCCCAAAAGGCCATCAAAATTCTGATTTAATTCAGAATTAATTTGAAATTAGAAGATCAGGGCAGATCAAGGCAGATCAGAGAGGATAAAACCAGTTGAACATCGGTTAATATGAATCTTTACAAAACAATCAGTTAAAGCCCAAAATCAAAGGCCGTGTTGACAAACCCAGGAACTGAAACGAGAAAATCAGCAGAAGATATGGGAGAATCACCAAACCGGGGACCTCCACCATTTGGGTGTGACCACCTAGCCACACCAGGGCCGCGGAAATGCGGCACTAGCTACGTTTTCGCGGCATTATTGAGGTTGTTGGGGGAGCATTTGCTCCCCCAATCTTCCTACGCCCTCTCCCGTCTGGGTTTTCCCTATAAATACCATTTTCGACAAAGAAGAAGGTAGCGAAGACTAGGATTAGAATTATTGTTCAATTTTTTAGGATTTTAGGAGTATTGTTAGATAGTTCAGAGAAGTTGTATTTCCTTTTTATTTTTCAGTTTAGACTAGCAAAGAGAGAAGAGTGGATTTGAGTGTGTAATATATCTTTGAAGTGACAATCAAAGGAGTTTCAACTCGACTCAAATTCGGTATGTTTATGTTTGATTTTCATTCTCTTGTTTGTTTTTCTTTCATCACAAGTAGCTAAATCATCTTCTGGGCTCACTAATTAATCTCTTCTACCTCCTCTCTGTTGATTTATTTTTACGAAAGCAACTCTTTTGAATCAAAAAATACCTGAGTTAAACTTTATTCTTGAAAGCACATAAGGATGTCTTTATTTTAAATTTGGACTTTCAAAGCACAAATCTTTTTAAATAGTTTTTATTCCATACTTGCTTCTTCACGCTTGATGGTTTAATATTCTCTTTTTAATGATGTGTTAAGAACGGGCTTAAGAATTAAACCAAAGCCATCTTATTTGTTTTACTTGGACATTAAAAAAAACTAAAGGTTTTTGCCTATGATAAAAGTGATGTACCCAAATGTTCTTGAGATAAGTACATAGTTGAGTAAAAAATTAGTGAGCCTAGATCTTCTTCTTATAATAAAAACAACAAATCACTCTTCAAGTTTTCTTAAAAAATCACCTTTTCCAAAGCCTTCTTTAAGTTTACAATTTTTCTTTTAATCATTTCCCTTCTCTTTATTCTTTTTCTCAATATATAAAAAGAAGAAAGACACCAACTCCATTCTTTGTTACTTAACAAAAACACCAAAAAGCTTCTATCACATTCCTCCTCGTGGTACGACCCGTTAGCCTAAAGCTACACGGTAATTCTCATCGCTTTCATTTTACAATTAATTTTTGGCGCCGTTGCCGGGGAAGGAACAATGTAATTATTTTCTAACAAATTTGGTGTCTTGTTTCAAGGACTTCAAGATTCAGATTTAGCATTCAAGCTTTGCAGGAGAAGGCTTGTTATTCTGTGCCCCTACTCTCAAAAGTAGGAAACAAAATTTCAAGAAATTACAGCGCAAAAGTTAAAATTTTTGTTGGACTACTAAAAACTCTTTTTTGTAGGTCATATTGCTTGCAAAAATAAAGTTTTTGTGTGTTATTATTCTTGCTATATCTGATTCACAATCCCTGTTTTTAATCTAACAATAATCTGATGATTGTTAATTCCTTAAAAAACGTTTAGACTTGCATTCTAGGCATTTGTCTACTTATGTTTATTTTACAATTACTGTTGAAGATAGCTGGAGACAAGGTACATATGCATAAAATATAGTTTAAGAAACATTCTTTGGTGATATTTGCTTTTGAATGTTACTTTTCTATATCTTGCACACTTTGCACAATCAATTCTAAGGTCAAAACCCAAATCAAGATAAGGCGGAGAAGTCATTATCCTTTCTTAGCCCACAAACCGTCTCCAAGCACGCATAACCTAAGCCTAAGTAAAATCTGATAGACGTTTGATCGGCAAAAAGCGAGTACAAGAATAAGTAAAGGAATGTAGGTCGACGTTATTGCTTTTGCGATTCCTCCGTAGTAGCGAAGTGGCTATACGGGTCATATCCAAAAGGATGGAGAGCGATGAAAGCTTGATGCGGCTTCTTTATTAAAGAAAAGAGAAAGTTCTTTGTTTCAAATAAAGAATTTGAAAAAAAAATAAGTTGGTTTCAAAAATTATTTTAGAATGATTTGGTGGCCTGTAAAAGTAATTTTTCTAGATCGTAATTGGCTAACTTTCTACTAAGTGCTCCCACTAATCTCTAACTTCTTGAAGATGTAGCCTCACGATGGATCATAGGCAAGCATAACCCTTATGTTGGTCCCTAGATGATGCCAAATGCGGAACTTTCTCTGTTGGCACTTATGGATCTAAACTACAAAGTTAACACAAATAATAAACAAAGAAGGATTAAGTTAAACAAATAAATAAACTTGCAGTAAAGGAAATCAAATCTCAGAAAAGTTTAGACAAACGGAAACACGAGAGATTTATCCTGGTTCGGTCCTCGTGACCTACATCTAGTCCCCAAGCCACCCGCTTGAGATTTTCCTTTATCCTTGATTTTGTACACCCAAAATCACAACCATGCACACCACTTGACAAATCCCCTTTGTCAAATGTGTACACCTTCTCTTCTACCAAGAGAACACCTTCTCTTCCACCAAGAGAACAAACTTCACCTTGTACAACTGCTTCTACACCAAGAAGACACCCGTGTACAATGATTGCTTTGAGTATTACAACACTTTCCTATAATCCTTGGTACTGTATGTGAACGTGGACAAGGTCTAGTATAGGAGAAACTTCATAGAACTTCACTAGAGAATCAGAATTTGGTGAAGAACTGAGTGGGAACAGTTTTCAGGATAGGCAGAATTTTTGATCTTAGAAAACTGAAGATTAGGATTGGTATTTGGCCTTAGGATTAACCACCCTATTTATAGCTGCACTCTAGGGTTAGTTAGGGTAGTTATAGGTGCAATTTGAATGATTGAAACGTTAGAAAAACGTTGCACAAAAGACCAGATAGCAGAAACTGTCCAACAGTCAGAAACTGCCTATAGTCGACTTGCCTTTTGAGTTAGTCGACTAGACTAGGCAATTTTCCAAAGAGTAGTCGACTATGTTTGGGTATTAGTCGACTAGGTCAAGATAAGTTCGAGTGATAGGTTTCTGAATAACTGAATCAAGTCGACTGCAACTAACATCTAAGTCGACTAGGCTAGGGATTAGTCGACTAGGGGAATAGGGTTAGTCGACTACAAGGTCTATTAGTCAGCTATTTTTGTCTGTCAAGTCGACTAATGGACAAACAGGGAGTTGGGTTTCTTTTGGACACATGACTAGTCAACTAGGGGGTTTGGGTTAGTCGACTACCAAATGGATTAGTCGACTATAAGGAGTTATAAGTCGACTATATAGACATGATATGTGTGTGTGCATCAAGGCTTTTGACATGCTATTTCACAATTACAAAACACATCATATCAACTCTCTTTGGGACATCTTGATCATGAAGAACTCTTGATTCGTCGTGTGTTATAGCTCCAAATGAAATGCTTCACAAATGTCTTCATCAAAACATGTTCCAACATTCTCCCCCTTTTTGATGATGACGCTTTGTGTGCACAAGTACTCCCCCTGCAGAAAATATGTTATATTTTCCTCCCCCTGCAGAAATTGGGTTATAACAGATAGAGAAATACTTTGTTCTCCCCCTGCAACAAATATATCATTAAATATATATATATATGTTCTTATCAACTTTTATATGGTACCTGCAAGATAAACGTTAGATGGTACCAATCATAAGAGTAAAACATTTAACCTTTAGGAGTCCAAATCCATTTAGAATTTGGTTTCCACCTGTTAGTATACACATAATTGCATGAATTACATATATCATGAATGTATGATGCAATATAGGCATTTTTATCATGAATACTTAAATTCTTAGGAATCCATATAAACTTATTTTTCTTAGACTTTCTTTTTACAAAAGAACTATATGGATTACTACAATATGAAGATTTTTCAATATATCCAATACCATAATTATTATGTGACAACTTCCGAAAAGATAATAAATCATTCAACTTTTTTTTCCTTGATTGAACTTAGTCACATTTTGCAAAATATCTTCATATTTCTTTTTGAAAACTGAAATATCTTTATCTAAAATAGAAATCCTTTTATTCAAAGACTCAGTTTCCTTTTTAAGAAAAATGTTCTCTTTTATAAACTTCTCATTATCATTTTTCAAAGATGATATGACTTTTTCAAACTCATCTTGTTGAGAATTTATAGAAGATACTTGTAAAGCATATCATGAATTTTCCTTTAAAAGTTTTTCATTTTCTTTTGATAAAACTTTATTTTTCAGTTTTTCATGCTTTAGATCATTAAATAATTCATGAAATGCATCAAAAAGTTCAGTAAACGATACCTCATCATCTTCTATGGCCATGTAACAAAGATTGACACGTTCTGTGGTTACTTCTTCGTCAGAAGATGAGGAATCACTGTTCTCCCATGAGGCTTCATAATCTTTCACCTTTCTGAATTTTTTGCTCTTGTATTTGCTTTTATTCTTGAGCAAAGGGCAATCCATCTTCATATGACCTAGTTTATTACAATTAAAGCATTTAAATGTACCTTGCTTTAGGAATCTCCTGAATTTCTTTGAAAGCATTGCCATCTCCTCTTCATTGTCATCGGAATCGTCCGTGTCGGAGGATGCATGGAAGGCAAGTTCTTTCATCTTTGAGTGGTGTTATCGTTCGTACTTCTTTCTTTCTTCTAACTGCACTTCATATGCCATTAGATTACCGATTAGGTTTTCTAATGTCATAATTGAGAGATCATTCGCCTCTTCAATTGCGGTTGTCTTCTTCTCCCATTCTGGTGTGAGTGCACGAAGGATCTTGCGAACTTTTTCAACTTGGGTGTAGTCCTTTCCAAGGGATGCTAATGAATTGGTAATGTCGGTGAATCTTGTAACCATTTCGGATATGGTTTCATTCTCCTCCATTTTGAATAATTCAAACCTGTGGACAAGAACAGATATTTTAGATTCCTTAACTTTATTTGTGCCTTCGTGTGTTACCTGAAGAGTATGCCATATTTGATGTGCAGAAGTGGCTATTGACACACGGTTGAACTCTTCTTTAATTAATGCACAGAACAAGGCATTCATCGCTTTGGCGTCAAGGTTCGCATTCTTCTTTTGATCATCACTCCAAGCGCTGTAGTTGGTTGTTGGTTTGGTGTACGATGCTTCAACGATGTTCCATAGTTCGTAGTTGAGCGATTGCAAGTAGATCTTCATTCTACACTTTCAGTAGTTGTAGTTGGATCCGTCAAATAGCGGTAGACGTTGTGTAGAATGTCCTTCTTTGAATTGGGATGATGAAAACTCCATTGCCATCCTTGTTGTTGACTAGGTATGCAGGGCTTGTATCCCGAATGTGAGACCTTGCCAATTGTAGGACCTCGCTCTGATACCAATTGTTGGTCCCTAGATGATGCCAAATGCGGAACTTTCTCTGTTGGCACTTATGGATCTAAACTACAAAGTTAACACAAATACTAAACAAAGAAGGATTAAGTTAAACAAATAAATAAACTTGCAGTAAAGGAAATCAAATCTCAGAAAAGTTTAGACAAACGCAAACACGAGAGATTAATCCTGGTTCGGTCCTCGTGACCTACATCCAGTCCCCAAGCCACCCGCTTGAGATTTTCCTTTATCCTTGATTTTTTACACCCAAAATCACAACCATGCACACCACTTGACAAATCCCCTTTGCCAAATGTGTACACCTTCTCTTCTACCAAGAGAACACCTTCTCTTCCACCAAGAGAACAAACTTCACCTTGTACAACTGCTTCTACACCAAGAAGACACCCGGGTACAATGATTGCTTTAAGTATTACAACACTTTCCTATAAGCCTTGGTACTGTATGTGAACGTGGACAAGGTCTAGTATAGGAGAAACTTCATAGAACTTCACTAGAGAATAAGAATTTGGTGAAGAACTAAAGTGGGAACAGTTTTCAGGATAGGTAGAATTTTTGATCTTAGAAAACTGAAGATTAAGATTGGTATTTAGGATTAACCACCCTATTTATAGCGGCACTCTAGGGTTAGTTAGGGTAGTTATAGGTGCAATTTGAATGATTGAAACGTTGGAAAAACGTTACACAAAAGACCAGATAACAGAAACTGTCTAACAGTCAGAAACTGCCTATAGTCGACTTGCCTTTTGAGTTAGTCGACTAGACTAGGCAATTTTCCAAAGAGTAGTCGACTATGTTTGGGTATTAGTCGACTAGGTCAAGATAAGTTCGAGTGACAGGTTTCTGGATAACTGAATCAAGTCGACTGCAAGTAACATCTAAGTCGACTAGGCCAGGGATTAGTCGACTAGGGGAATAGGGTTAGTCGACTACAAGGTCTATTAGTCGACTATTTTTGTCTGTCAAGTCGACTAATGGATAAACAGAGAGTTGGGTTTCGTTTGGACACATGACTAGTCGACTAGGGGGTTTGGGTTAGTCGACTACCAAATGGATTAGTCGACTATAAGGAGTTATAAGTCGACTATATAGACATGATATGTATGTGTGCATCAAGGCTTTTGGCATGCTATTTCACAATTACAAAACACATCATATCAACTCTCTTTGGGACATCGTGATCATGAAGAACTCTTGATTCGTCATGTGTTAGAGCTCCAAATGAAATGCTTCACAAATGTCTTCATCAAAACATGTTCCAACACCTTATGCATAGGAACAATTCACGTGGAAATCGAGTGAAAGTTCTTCCTTTAATTTAGTTTTACACGGCAAAAACTCAGACATTCTCTTATCAAGATCCAATAGAAGGCGAGAATAAGGGAAGACACAAGTGCACTAATGGTATCAACAAAGTTAAAAGAAAAATCTCAACTTACAAAGGCAAGCAAAGTTTCAACTCTATAGGTCATCAAAACCCGTTAAGCATGAAGTATAAGAGAGCTAATACTTGTAAGTAAATTAGAGTTAGAACCCTCGTCTTAGGATGTCATAGCTCTCGTTTACACAAGGCTTGTTTGACACTATTGACTCATTTGGGTTACAATCAAGTTGTTAGATATTAGTGGGTTAGTAGTTAGTTAGCCATGTAATGAAAGAGTTAGTTAGACATGGTAGTAAAGGAAACAACAAGAGAGAGGAGGTAAAGAGGAAAGGCGTTACACTAAAACAAGAATGTAAAAGCAAATGAAAAACACAAGTAAATGGAAAGAAGAAAGAGAAGTAATTACTTGTATTAGCTTGTCACCTTCCAAATACAACTTTTACACATTCTCTTTCTTTCTCTCTAATGGCTAAACTAAAACTAGAAGAAGGAAAACAACAACTAAAACTCCAAAATCAAACTAACATAAATATCTAAAGCTTAGGATATCTCCCACTGAAGAACCCTGGGGGATATTTATAGACACCAGGGGAAAGGGAGCAGGGGGACGACCACTAGCCCAAAGCACGGGCGTGGCCGCACCCGTACGGCCGTGAAAACTGGCCCGGGCCGTGTTTCTGCGGCCTTGCTAGGGTAGCGTGTGCCCGGCTTCCTGCTGCGCGTCGTCCCTTCTGTCCCCTGTCAGATGGATCTGCTAGTTCATTGATTTGATGCCCTGGGCTGACAAAATCTCCTACCTAAGGTCAATGGCTACTTGATAGACCTTTAATCACCCATTAAATGGTGGTTTAGGGTCTTCTTCTTCATTTGCACACCATGAACTTAGGATCAAGCAAGCAAAACTTTATTAGCAAAATTTTATACCAAATAAATATGCGGATGTGATAAAAATTATGCAAAATTAGAGACTATTCACACCCCCACACTTATCTTTTTGCTCGTCTCGAGCGAAACAAAAGTAAGAAAATTATTATATCACTTTCGTAGGTGACGCGATTGCACTGAGCATGTGCAACAAGCCTTTAAACCTCTAGGTTTCTCCTAGAGAAGGAGTGTTGTCTCTTGAGGGTTTTCAGCAGATTGCACCCACAAAATCCAGTAATTAAAGAAAAATATTTAGTTGTTAGCAAACCTCTTTCAAGAAAAAAGTTTTTCAATCATCTAAGTAAAAATGACCGAATGATGTAAGAATTAGATTCAACCCTCATAAGTCCTTCTATACTTTAGCCTTCATAAAAGAAGAAATTATGATTTTTTTTAAATTTAGAAAGGATCTTGTACTTTTAACTCATTCTTTTATTTTGCTTTAGATAGATATGCATAATGTGTAAGTGTGTTGTGCTTAGAATTTTTCAACTCAACTTTGAATATCATTTAATTTTATTAATATTTATTATTCTTGGTTTTATTAGGCTTTCTACTTTAGTATGTAACACATATCAAACCGATGACTCCCAAACCAGATGGTTTTAGGGCACCAGATTGAAAAACACCCCTCAGGTCAAATATGCAAGTAGAGTAGGCCCCGAAATTAAGATTTACTTATATATTATATATATTTATAAATATATTTGGCATGAGTAATCATGCTTCTTGAGGCACAATTATCCAGCTTTTTTTTTCCTGAGTTGTGTCTCTAAATCCCAAGCATGTGTGCGTGGTTTATGCATACTCTATTAAGGCTAAATTAAAGGTATAAGTTATTTTCCTTATACCTCCTAACTCTTAGTCAAACCAATGTTTCATTTTTATTTATGCTAAAATAAAGATTCCTTTAATAAGTTTTCCTTAATTCCTACAACCTTTTGGTATTTTTATAAAGAGTATGAAAATTCTTTTTTCATTCTGGAGATTTTTTTTTTAAGTAAAAAGAAAAAGTGAAAGTGTTATCACCCCCCACACCTATCGAATGCATTGTCCTCAATGAATGTCATGTAAATGCAAATGCAATAAATAGGGTGAAAAAAATGATGTTACCGCCTTCGTCGACTCGGGCTGGCCAAGTGCGAATAGGCGAAAAAAGGGTGAAAAAAGATCGCAGGGGTAAGCATATAAACAAAAAGTAATTTAATTTAATTTATTTTATTATTATTATAATTATTTATTAGTTGCGGTGTGAATGACTGGGGTAAGGTGTAAGACGGGGCAAAAAGTGTCAGCACACTATCAGCCTGTGATGCAGGCTCAGTGGTCAAAAAGGGCTTCAGTATTTTCCCGTTCACTTTGAATTCCGTGTTGTTCTTAGGATCGACAATAATCACAGACCGTGTGGGAAAATGGTGCGCACAATGAATGGTCCAGACTAGCGAGTCTTCAGTTTTCCCGCGAAAATATGAAGCTTAGAGTTGTACACCAGGAGAGGCATAGTTTTTCCGCTTTATGATCTGATCATGAAAAAGTTTAGTCCTGCTTTTAGTGATCCGAGCGTTCTCATAGGCTTCTGATTGAAACGAGAAATTATATTGAAAATAGTTTAGAGTTAGAAAGTCTTAGTCTCGTTTCAAGGTAACCGCGTAGCAAAGGCTAGACGGGTCGATCCACAGGAAAGGATGCTACGGAAGTGTTTCGGAACGATCTTCTCTGTAATTTGCTTGGAAAAGAAAAAGAGAGAGATTGATTAGATTTGATCAAGTTTAAGAAATATAGTTTACTAATCAACTACCACAACCCATTGTATTAGTCTCAAAGAATGAATATCATCTTGAAAGAATAAACTTCCATCCTAGGTTATTAATTGATATTCAAGCAAGATGAATGATGTTGGAACCCTAACTAGTGTGCACTAATAAAAATTATTCGTTCATCCTAATTTCAAAGCATACATAAGAGAAGTTTTTTACTTAAAATTATGCTATCAAAGTTTTTAAGTATGAACTATGAAGAATCATTTAAAAATTGCAATCTGAATTAAAGTAAACCTAATCATCTATTCATGTTCAAGAAGACCATTTTAATCCTAAGTTTTCTAGCAATAATAGATATCAATCAATTCACTTTTCAAACTAAACTAAGGTTGATTGAGAGATTAGCAAACTATTGGTTTAATTTAGTTATTCATTTTTTAATTTTATTTTCAATTTTTATATTGAATAAGAAAAATTGCATGAAAAACGAAAAGAAGAAAAAATAATTAATTTAAGCAGAAATACTGAATTGAATTGCAAAGAAGAATGGGTAACCTTTTATTGGATGTCACTTGGCCAATTACTAAGCTCCTCTTCTTCTTCAAAATATTCTTCTTTAAATAACAAAAACGAAAAAACAAGAAATTTCAGAAAGAGGAAAAATCTAAAGAAAAACCCTAAACTTTAGTCTCTGAATGTCCCCTCTCTATTACTCTGTAGGGGTATTTATAGGAGATATAGGAAGTAGAGTCCCAGTATAACTCTTTCACGAAAACTCGTAACAACTTCATCCAAATGGCCGCGAAAACGCGGCTATACCAACTTCATCAAAATGGCCACGTGCTTTCTTGCGTGGCCTCTTCTGATCCGTTCATCTGGGCTCCTCCTTCTAGATTTTGTATTCAAACCTTCTATCTTGAGAACTCGAGATAACTTGGGAAGCAAGTTATCACAAATCTGAATTTATAAAAGGATTTATTCTTTATCTTTAAGATTTTCTCCCCTTTTATCTTTATCCTTGTATTGCAAGCAACTAGGTTTAAGAAGTCCATCTTATTCTTTTCCTCCTCCTTTTGGTAATTAGGAGTTCTATTTTATCCTTTCTCTTCCTCCCTTAGATTTTAAAATCCAAGTTTAGATTAGGTTAGATAAGGTAGAAACTTCTAAATCACTACAATTAATTTTGCATGTGGGCTTGTGGGATTCTTGGGCTTTTGGGCTTCACTTGTGGTTTATTTCTTTATTTTTTTAGTTACTCAAGGCCTGCACACATTAAACAATAAAACATTAGTTGCAGTGCTTAATAAAAGAATAAATAGGGAAATATGATGGTAAATGTGATGATAAATATGCACTTTTTACTATCTATCACACCCCCGCACTTATCTTTTTGCTCGTCCTCGAGTAAAAATTAAAAAGAAAAAGAAAAAGAAAAAGAAAAAGAAAAAGAAAAGAAAAACTAATTTATTCTAACTCAATTTCGTAGGCATCACGGTTGCACTTAGCACGTGCAACAAGCCGTTAAACCTCTAGGTTACCCCTAGAGGACGTGTGTTGTCTCGTGAGGGTTTTCAGCAGATTACACCCACAAAATCCATCAAAGGAAAATGTTAGAGATTTAACTAATTAATTTATTTTATTATTCGTTTATTTATTTTATTTTGAAAAAGGAAAGAAATATTTGAAATACATTTGAAGAAACTAAGTAATCTATAAGTTTTAGGATTATCATTTTTATTCATTCTTGAACTTAGTCTTTATACAATAATTTGTTATCAATTTTAGGTAAGGATTAAAATTTAATTTTTGTATAGTCTCTTTCGTTACTCTAAGTCATATGCATCCTTGTGAATCTTTACTAGGGATTCTTTAAGTTGGACTCTCATGTCTCTTTATTATTATTTTCGCTTTTTTTTAATATATATAACTCATCTAATTTTTGTTTGTATAAGTATCAAGGCTTCTTGAGGCCCTCATACCTAACTAATTGACTATTAGATGTGTTAGCACATATACATATAATATTTCTTGGTTTTCTTAGGCTTTCTAATTCACCAATGTAGCGAGCCTAAGGTCGGTGGCTCCCAAATTGATCGGTTTTAGGGCATCGGGTGAGGAAACACCCCACGGACTTAAGGACTCAAGTGAACTAGGCCACAAAATCAAGGTCTTAATTTATAAAATCACCTTCAGACTTGAATGCTTATGCTTCTTGAGGAACATGTATCCAGCTTAATTAGTGAACTCCATTATATATATATATATATTTATTTTATTCTTTATCAGGCACAAGAGTCTTTGTCTTAGAATCCTAGATGTGGAAGTGTATTAGGAATGCACATTTCATTAAGGTAAAAATCAAGACTAATTAATTATTCAGTTTTTCCTCCTATACCTAAAAAAAATCCAACAATTTATTTTATTTTAACCAAGTTTTAGAAGTCCTAATCATGATTTACCTAATTCTTAAGATTAACATGGATTTCTTTCAAAAGATAAGTCAAAATATTGTCTCCTTTGTCAACCATATATATATATATATATATTTTATATTTATATTTATATTTTTAATTTTATTATTATTTTTTTTAAAAAAATTATTATATATATATTTTTATATTAAGTTAATAACCTAAGGTTAGTGAGTTATATTAACAGCTCCCCACAATTAGTCAATAAAATTTTTTTATATATGTTTGTTTATTTATTTTTTTATTAGAAGTTTTTTATATATGTTTATTTACTTATTTTTTATTAGAAGTTTTTATTTATTTTATTTATTTTTTTTAATTGGAAGGTTACCCTCCCCCACACTTATCTTATGCATTGTCCCCAATGTATGCATATATGTATAAATGTATGAAATGAACTGGCAGAGAGGTAGAGTTACCGATACATTGGGTCAAAAAGACCCATGGCTGTGTTTGCTTCCAGTACTGATTCCAAAAATGCTTTCAGACGTTGACCATTTACCTTGAGTACATTTCCATTTTTGGGGTCGTATATTTCTATGGCTCCATGTGGAAACACAGTCTTAACAATGAAAGGCCTTGTCCATCTTGATTTTAACTTTCCGGGAAAGAGATGAAGTCTAGAGTTATAGAGTAATACTTTTTGTCCTTGGATAAAATTTTTTCTCGTGATGAACTTATCATGAAAACCTTAACCCTATCCTTCATAATTTTCACATTTTCATATGCCTCGTTCCTTAACTCCTCAAGTTCAGAAATTTGCAATTTCTGAAGTTCACCGGCCTTATCTAGATCAAAATTCAGCTGCTTAATTGCCCATAAGGCTCGGTGCTCTATCTTAACAGGAAGGTGGCAAGCCTTTCCAAAGACTAGTCTATAAGGAGACATTCCTAGAATCATTTTAAAGGCGGTCCTATATGCCCATAAGGCATCTACCAATTTGGTGGACCAGTCCTTCCTATTTTGATTCACAGTTTTCTCCAAGATAAGCTTAACTTGCCTATTTGAAACTTCTACATGCCCACTGGTTTGAGGATGGTATGGTGTAGATAACTTGTGTGTTATGGCATATTTTCGCATAAGAGCTTCAAAAGTTCTATTGCAAAAATGTGTACCATTATCACTAATTATGGCACGAGGGGTTCCAAAGCGTGAGAAGATGTTTTCTTTCAAGAATTTGACAACAACTTTGTTGTCATTTGTCTTGCAAGGGACGGCTTCAACCCATTTGGATACGTAATCTACAACCAACAAGATGTATTGGTGCTCAAATGAATTAGGGAAGGGACCCAGAAAATCAATGCCCCAAATATCAAAGAGTTCTACTTTTAGAATTGGATTTAGGGGCATCATATTATGTTTAGCAATCCTTCCTATCATTTGGCATCTTGTGCAAGTTTTGCAAAAGTCAAATATGTCTTTAAACAAAGTGGGCCAATAGAAGCCACTATGTAAGACCTTTTCGGCAGTTTTGTGGGGACCAAAGTGTCCACCGCAAGCAAATTCATGACAAAAGGCTAGAACGCTTCTAGTTTTCTCCTCGGGAATACATCTCCTAATAATTTGGTCACTACAATATTTGAAGAGGTAAAGGTCCTCCCATACGAAATACCGAACTTGAGACAAGAACCAGTATCTATCCTGTTTTGACCAACTAGATGGTGTTTGGTTTGTGACTAAGTAATTAACTATGTCGGCAAACCATGGTTCCGTAGAGATGGCTAGAAGTTGTTTGTCAGGAAAATTATCGTTGATGGGCAGTTCGTCGGAAGGTGCATTTGGCACACGAGAGGATGGTCTGCGACGACATTTTCAACACCCCTTTTATCTCGAATTTTGAGAACAAATTCTTGAAGGAGGAGGATCCAACGAATGAGTCGAGCCTTCGCATCCTTTTCGAGTATTAGGTATCGAAGTGCAGAATGGTCGGTGAATATTGTGGTTTTGGTCCCAAGTAGGTATGGGCGGAATTTCTCCAAAGCGAACATTACTGCTAAGAATTCTTTCTCGATTGTAGTATAGTTCACTTGAGTATCATTGAGTATCCTACTTGAATAATAGATCACGTGCTGCTTGTTATCTTTGCGTTGTCCTAAGACAGCGCCTATCATAAAATCAGAGGCATCACACATGATCTCAAAGGGTTTGGACCAGTTCAGAGGTGAGATGATAGGTGCAGAAATAAGTTCTAATTTTAGCTTCTCCCACGTGCTACTACACTTATCGTCAAAGATGAAGGGCACGTCTTTGGCTAAAAGGTTTGTAAGGGGTCTAGCAATTTTGCTAAAATCCCTAATGAACCTACGGTAAAACCCGGCATGTCCTAAGAAAGAACGAATGTTTTTCACGCATCGTGGAATTGGGATTTTGGCTATGATCTCCACCTTAGCCTTATCCACTTTGATCCCTATCCTAGATATCTCATGACCTAGGATAATCCCATGCTGTACCATAAAGTGGCACTTTTTCCAATTTAGGGTCAAGTTCTTTTCGGTGCACCGTTTTAGCACTAGCTCTAAGTGATGTAGACATTAGTCAAATGAATTTTCATAGACGGAGAAGTTGTCCATGAAGATCTCCAAGAAGCGCTTGACCATGTCAGAGAAAAGGCTTAACATGCGACGTTGGAATGTGGCGGGGGCATTGCATAGGCCGAAAGGCATTCAACGATAGGCAAATGTCCCAAATGGACACGTGAACGTTGTCTTTTCTTGGTCCTCCGGGGCTATTGGGTTTGGTTATACCCTGAGTAACCATCAAAGAAATAGTAATACTCATAGCCCGCTAGTCATTCTAGCATTTGGTCGATAAATGGGAGGGGAAATGGTCTTTTCTAGTAGCGCGTTCAACTTGCGATAGTCTATGCATACTCGAACCTTGGTAGGTAGTCGTGTTTGCACTAACTCTTGCTTGTCATTTTTCACCACAGTAAAACTGGACTTCTTAGGGACCACGTGCACTAGGCTGACCCATTCGCTATCGAAAATGGGATAAATGATCCCATTATCCAACAGTTTCATTATTTCGGCTTGTACAGCCTCTTGCATGAGCGGGTTTAGCCTACGCTGTGGGTCCCTCTTTGGTTTAACCCCTTCATTTAGATGGATTCTATTCTGGACTATTTTAGGGCTTAGTCCCTTGATATCGGCCATAGTCCAACCAGTGGCTTCCCTATGTCTCCTAAGGGTTGTCAATAGGTCTTCCCCTTAGCTATTAGTCAAATTGGAGGCAACTATGACTGGCAACGTCTCTTGTTCACCAAGGTAGGCGTAATTAAGATGTTTAGGCAAGGTCTTTAACTCCAAGAAAGGAGGTGGCTCGATGGGTGTAGGTGTTAAGCTTAAATTCTCCATCTCTATAGAACTTGGACTTGCTACCTACTCAATCTCATCAAGGTTTAGATCATTAGATTCGAACTCTTCCTCATCCTTTGATTCTAGTGTGATCTCCTCTTTGTGCTCACTAGTTATATTCTCAATGAAGTTAACCTCAAAGGGTTGATCGTTTATATCATAGGGGTGTTTACCTAAGTTGAAAACATTTACTTCCTTGGTCATATCTCCAAAAGTCAATCTTATGAATCCGTTTCTACAATTTATGATTGCGTTAGCGGTTGCTAGGAACGGACGTCCTAAGATGACAGGAGTTTAGGACCTAGGATTAGACACAAGTTGTGTTTCTAAAACAATGAAAGCGACTGGGTAAATGAATCTCCTACCTGTATAAGGACATCATTGATCTCTCCCTTTGAAACTTTAATTGATCGATCAGCTAATTAGATCATAACTTGAGTTGGGTTGAGTTCACCTAAGCCAAGTTGCTGATATACGGAGAAGGGAAGAAAATTAATGCTTACTCCTAAATCAAGGAGTGCTCGACCTATTGTGCAAGAAATGGTGGGGCAACCAGGGTCCTTGTACTTGACTGAGATCTGGTTGGACAATAGCTCACTAATGTTAGTGGCTAGAAAATCCTTCTTAGGCACATTTGTCTTTCTTTTCTTAGTGCACATGTCCTTAAGGAATTTGGCATAAATAGGGACCTGTTGGATTGCATCAAGAAGTGGTATATTAAGCCTAACTTGATTAAACACCTCGAGTAGTTTCTCCATATGTGCATTATTATTACTCCTTAGCCTATTTGAAAATGGGGCTATAGGTTGGTGCACTTATTTTGCTGACGTATCAACTTCAGTTTCTTTGGAGTTTTGTGGAGATGGAGTGGAACTAGATGGAACAGACAATTGAGCTGGGTCCTGTGGCATGGATACTTGATTATCAACTTGTTTCCCTGATCGCAATGTATGAACCAAGTTACACTGGTTTGGATCTTGAGCCTCATTGGCTTGCATAAGATTCTTAGGGTTTGGCAATGGTTGACTTGGTAGAGTTCCCTTTTATCTTTCTTGTTGATTTAGTTGCATCTCTATCCTAATCAAGACTTGAGCTAGTGTGTCTTGGCTCTTAACTAGAGTGTCTACGTTTCTTTCCATATTGGAATCTTGTTTCCATCTGTGAATTTTGGAAAGAAGGTAGAGGATTTTGGTTGGGATAATTTTGTTGATAAGGAGATTGTTGAAAATTGTTGGAGAATTTGGGCCTTGTGTGATCATTGTTGTTTAGGCCCCATGAGAAATTTGGGTGATTTCTCCAACCAGGATTATAGGTGGATGAATATAAATTGTTAGCGGGCCTTGTGAAGGCCGCACTCATATGCTCGGGCAAAGTTTGATGAGCTATAAAGACGGGACATTCCTCAAACACATGGTTCATTGTCTTGACAATAAGTACAGCCCGCGGAAGGTGTTGGGCTGACTTGGTTCACTGAGACTAGTTCTTTAGTTTCAAGAGCTTCTAGTCTTCGCATCACAGTAGCTAGTTTAGCTTTAATAGCTATGTTAGCCTCAATGGAATGGACACCTCCTTTAGAAGAGCTAAGGTTATTAGTCCTAAATTTTTTCAGAGGTTGTTCCCATTGAATGGTATTATCAGCCAATTCTTCATATAATAACCATCATTCGTCTTCATTCTTTTTCAAAAATCCTCCTTGGTACATGAATTCTAATAGGGTTTTTGTTTGATATTTTAATCCATCATAAAAAACTTGGCAAAGTCGTCATTTCTCTATCCCATGGTGAGGGCATTGGGCAAGGAGGTCCTTAAAATGTTCGAAGTACTTCCAAAAAGGTTCATTGGCTATTTGCTTAAACTACAAGATGCTTTTCCTAATTAATGCAGTCTTGTGAACAGGATAAAACTTTTTTAAGAAGGCTTTGATGAAATTATCCCATGAGGATATGGAACCGGTCTCTAGACTGTAGAGCCATTTCTTTGCTAAGTCTTTCAAAGAGAATGAGACAAATCGTAATTTGATGGCATCTACTCCTAGGCTAGGTATTTTCATCATTAGACATACTTCTTCAAGTTCCCTTATGAAAAAGTATGCATCCGCGGATTCAAGTCCATGAAATTTGGGAAGAGTGTTGATGTATTGTGGTTTGAGCTCAAATTGGTCAACACCTTCATCGGGTAACTGAATGCAAGATGGAAGAGAGGTCCTAATAGGATAGAACCTATCTTACAGTGATTGTGGTTGTGCCATGTGTGAGTCGGGTTTTTGTTCGGGTGGTGAGCTGGTCCTAGTTAGTCTTAATGTGAATGGGTCTCTCGACCAAGCTGACATGCACAGTTAACAAACAAGTTCACCCAATCAATCAAGAAAAGAAGAAAAAAAATATATAATCAAAAATCCTATTCTAGGGTAAGCCTGGACCAAGACGACTCCTAACTTTAGACTATCTTTAGGAGGTATATTGCCGACCTTAACCACAAGTTAATCAGCCAGGTAGGTGGCAAGATCGGTGGGAGGTTATCCGTCAAAGACGTTCCTTAATTAAGTAACCACCAATCTTCAGGCTTTCGGCCCTTAAATCCCCTTCCTAGGAACCGATTTGACAAGAGTTAATTTCGAACAACTTCCTCCTTCAGCTAATCTCCTAATGAGTCTGAGTTAACCTAAGGCCAATATCTAGTCAATTTTTATTTTAGGGTTAGGGTTGTGAGTGCGGCGGAGATGATTTGTGGGCCAAGGAAGGGTGATGAAATCCCCACCTTATCTTGTTTATGGGTTTTGCCTTTAAACTGATTTAGTGCACGTGTAAAACAGTAGACAAGTATTCACTCAAATGCAGTAAATCAGCCAACGGTGCTTCCTAGTCTATATGCAATGCGAACGTTCCTTGTCACCAGCACTCTTCAACAAAAATTTAAGAAAATTTAAATAGACACGTGCCTATGATGCAAGAATCTAAATTTTTTTTATTAATCAACTAATAGGTTACTGTTAATTAGTTAGCAGTATATAGGGTGATCACAGAGAAAAATTATCAAAGCAGTAAACAGAACTTACAATTTGCAGCAACGTGCAAAAATTTCAATCAGTAGTTCACTACTATTGCCACGGATATGCGGCTATTGCCGCGTTTGCGCGGCTAAATAAATAGTAGGCTCTGCTGCTCTACCTTCTAGGGCAGAGGTACAGAGTTGCAATATGTCCCTAGCTGCAGTTAGTTCCTGTTATCTGATCCTGCAAATAGAAAGGAAAAAAGAATTAGTTTTTGTGAATATCGTGCCGTTCCCTCCCCGGCAACGGCGCCAAAATTTTAATTGAAACGAGAAATTGTACTGAAAATAGTTTAGAGTTAGAAAGTCTTAGTCTCGTTTCAAGGTAACCGCGTAGCAATAGCTAGATGGGTCGATCCACAGGGAAGGATGTGATGGAAGCATTTCAGAACGATCTTCTCTGTAATTTGCTTGGAAAAGAAAAAGAGAAAGATTGATTAGATTTGATCAAGTTTAAGAAATATAGCTTACTAATCATCTACCACAACCCATGGTATTAGTCTCAAAGAATGAATATCATCTTGAAAGAATAAACATCCATCCTAGGTTATTAATTGATATTCAAGCAAGATGAATGATGTTGGAACCCTAACTAGTGTGCACTAATAAAGATTATTCGTTCATCCTAATTTCAAAGCATAGCATAAGAGAAGTTTTTTACTTAAAATTATGCTATCAAAGTTTTTAAGTATGAACTATAAAGAATCATTTAAAAATTGTAATCTGAATTAAAGTAAACCTAATCATCTATTCATCTTCAAGAAGACCATTTTAATCCTTGATTTTCTAACAATAATAGATATCAACCAATTCACCTTTTAAACTAAACTAGGATTGATCGAGAGATTAGCAAACTATTGGTTTAATTTAGTTATTCAATTTTTTATTTTAATTTTCAATTTTTATGTTGAATAAGAAAAATTGCATGAAAAACGAAAAGAAGAAAAAATAATTAATCTAAGAAGAAAAACTGAATTGAATTGCAAAGAAGAATGAGTAACCTTTTATTGGATGTCACTTGGCCAATTACAAAGCCCCTCTCCTTCTTCAAAATATTCTTCTTTAAATAACAAAAACGAAAATACAAGAAATTTCGGAAAGAGGAAAAATCTAAAAAAAACCCTAAGCTTCAATTTTTGGATGCCCCCTCTCTGTTGCTCTGCAAGGGTATTTATAAAAGATATAGGAAGTAGAGTACCAGTACAACTCTTTCACGAAAACCCGTAACCAACTTCATCCAAATAGCCATGGAAACGTGGCCATAGCCGCGTTTTCGCGGCAATAGTGTGGCCAATGGCCACGCGCTTTCTTGCGTGGCCTCTTCTGGTCCGTTCATCTGGGCTCCTCCTTCTGGATTTTGTATTCAAACCTTCTATCTTGAGAACTCGAGATAACTTGGGAAGCAAGTTATCACAAATTCGAATTTATAAAAGGATTTGTTCTTTATCTTTAAGCTTTTCTCCCCTTTTATCTTTATCCTTGTATTGTAAGCAACTAGGTTTAAGTAGAAGTTCATGTTATCTTTTTCCTCCTCCTTTTAGCAATTAGGAGTTCTATTTTATCCTTCCTCTTCCTCCCTTAGATTTTAAAATCCAAGTTTAGATTAGGTTAGATAAGGTAGAAATATCTAAATTACTACAATTAATTTTACATGTGGGCTTGTGGGATTCTTGGGCTTTTAGGCTTCACTAGTGCTTTATTTCTTTATTTTTTTAGTTAGTCAAGGCCTTCACACATTAAACAATAAAATATTAGTAGCAGTACTTACTAAAAGAATAAATAGGAAAATATAATGGCAAATGTGATGATAAATATGCACTTTTTACTACCTATCAACTTCATTCCGTATCTCCTCTAATTCTGAGATCTGCAGTCTCCGTTGCTCACCGGCCTTACTCAGATTAAAATTGAGTTGCTTAGTGGCCCATAGGGCGCGGTGGTCTAACTTTACTGGTAGATGACAGGCTTTTCTGAATATGATTCTCTAAGGAGACATCCCCAGGACTGTTTTAAAAGTAGTGCGGTAAGCCCACATTGCATCGTTGAGTTTGACCAATCAATCCTTTCAGTTTTATCCAATAGTCTTTTCTAAAATTAGCTTGATTTGTCGGTTGGTGACTTTGACCTGCCCATTGTCAAGGGATGATACGGAGTGGATAACTTGTGATTGATGGAATATTTTCGCATCAGAGCTTCAAAAACTCTGTTGCAGAAATGCGATCCATTATCACTAATTATCGCTCTAGGGGTGCTAAATCGGGAGAAGATGTTTTCTTTGAGAATTTTGACAACCACTTTGTTGTCATTGGCCTTAGTTGTCACAGCTTCTACCTATTTAGAGACGAATCTACAGCAACCAAAATGAACTGGTTGCCGAAGGAATTAGGGAATGATCCCATGAAGTGGATACCCCAAACATCAAAAATTTCAACTTCCAGGATCGGGTTTAGGGGCATCATGTCTCTTCTTGAAATTTTCCCAATCTTCTGACAATTTGCACATGTCTTGCAAAAGTGGAATGAGTCTTTGAATAAAGTGGGCCAGTAAAACCCACTCTGTAAAACTTTCTCTGCAGTCTTGCGGGGACCAAAGTGTCCTCCGCATGCAAGTTCATGGCAAAAGCTTAGCACACTCCTCTGTTCTTCCTCTGGGATGCATCGTTGAATAATCTCTTAAAAAGATACAGCTCTTTCCAGAAGAAGTACGGTACCGTACTTGAGCAAAGAAGCGACACTGGTCATTCTTTGTCCAATCAGCGGGTAAATGTCCACTGGCCAGGTAATTGACTATGTCTGCATACCAGGGTTCCTTGAAAATGGCTAGGATGTGCTCATCTGGAAAATCCTCATTGATCGGAGCTTGTATGATAGGTGCGTTCGGAATTCGAGATAGATGATCAGCGATCGCATTTTCTATACCTCGTTTATCCTGAATTTTCAGGTTAAATTCTTGAAGCAAAAGTATCCACCGAATCATTCGAGCTTTTGTTTCCTTCTTGGTCATGAGGTATTTTCGTGCCGAGTGATCCGTGAAAGTCACCGTCTTCGAGCCCAACAAGTAGGGCTGGAACTTCTCTAACGCAAAGACAACGGGCAAGAATTCCTTCTCGGTCGTTATATAATTCTGTTGGGCGTCATTCAAGGTCCTACTCGAGTAGTAAATCACGTGCTGCCTATTGTCGATGCACAGCGCCAATAGTAAAATCAGAGGTATCGCACATGATTTCAAATGGTTGTGCCCAATTAGGAGCAGAAATAATAGGCACAGAAATAAGTTCTTGCTTAAGCTTCTCCCATGAATTGAAATATTCATCGTTAAAATCAAAGGGCACATCCTTTGCAAGCAGGTTAGTTAAGGGCCTAGCGATCTTACTAAAATCCTTAATGAACTGTCGGTAGAACCCAGCATGCCCTAAAAAGGATCTAATATCTTTGATGTTTTTAGGTGGTGGAAGCTTAGCAATCACTTCTACTTTAGCCTTGTCCACTTCAATTCCTCTCCTAGAAATCTTATGGCCTAAGACAATCCCCTGTCTCACCATGAAGTGACATTTCTCCAAGTTCAGAGTTAGGTTCTTTCCTTGCATCTTTGCAGAACCAACTCAAGATGATGAAGATATTGTTCAAATGAATCTCCGTAGATGGAGAAGTAATCCATGAAAATCTCAAGAAAACGTTCTACCATGTCGAGAACAAACTGAGCATGCATTGTTAGAATGTTGCGGGAGCATTGCACAATCCAAAGGGCATGCGTCGATAAGCGAAGGTTCCGAATGGGCAGGTGAATATGGTCTTTTCCTCGTCTTCTGCAGCAATAGGGATTTGATTGTATCCCGAGTACCCATCTAGGAAGCAATAGTACTCATGTCCAGCGAAGCTTTCAAGCATTTGGTCGATGAAGGGTAGCAGGAAGTGGTCTTTACGGGTGGCTGCATTCAACTTTCTATAGTCGATAAAAACACGAACCTTGGTAGGTAGTCTTGTTTGTACCAACTCTTTTTGCTCATTTTCAACCACCGTAAAGCCAGCTTTCTTCGGGACTGCATGAACAGGGCTGAGCCATTGGCTATCAGAAATGGGATAAACGATCCATTATCTAATAGTTTCAAAATTTTTGCTCTCTTACTGCCTCTTGCATAAGTGGGTTAAGCCTGCGTTGTGGGTCCCTCCTGGGAGTCGCTTCATCGGTTAAATGGATTCTATGTTAAACTATGGCTGGACTTATCCCTTTGATAACTTTCATTGTCCATCTAATGGCTTCTCTATGTCTCTCCAGAATAGACATTAAGCTGTCCTCTTATTGCTCAGTCAGGTGGGATGTCATAATGACTGGCAGGGTTTCTCTATCGCCCAGGTAGGCGTACTTGAGGTGTTCAGGTAAGGCTTGTAGCTCTAGAGAAGGTGTTGCTTCATTGGAGGTAATATCCGGACTTTCAATCCTGGGATGAGGTACACTTGGGCTTGATGCCCAGTCCACTACCGAAGCTACGATCTGCTATAGATTAAAATCCTCAGACTCCAGATCAAACTCTGCCTCTGTTTCTATCTCCATACTTTCCTCATACTCAGTGGTCAGATTTTCAATGGAATTGATCTCAAAAGTCTGATCATTGATATCTCTGGGTTGTCTTCCAAGATTGAAGACATTGACTTCCTTCGTCATGTCTCCAAAGGTCAATCGCATGGACCCATTCCTACAGTTAATTATGGTATTGGCTGTAACAAGGAATGGGCGTCCTAAGATGATCGGAGTTTGAGACCGCAGATTTGACACAAGTTAGGTCTCTAGCACAATGAAGTCAACGGGGTAGATGAAATCCCCAACCCAAATAAGGACATCTGTGATTTCCTCCTTCGAAATTTTCACAGATCGGTCAGCTAACTGAATGGTGACTCGAGTTGGACTCAACTCGCCCAATCCAAATTGTTGTTATACTGAGAGAGGTAGCAAGTTGACACTTGCTCCCAGGTCAAGCAGTGCTCTGCTAATTTCTGTTTGTCCTATGATGCAGGAAATTGTGGGACATCCGAGATCCTTGTATTTCACCGAAACGGGACCAGACAGAATTTCGCTTATATTGGTTGCCAAGAACACTTTCTTGGGCACATTTGTCTTTCTCTTCTTTGTACACATATCATTAAGAAATTTGGCATAGGCTGAGACTTGTTGGATAGCGTTAAAAAGAGGCATATTCAGTTTGACCTAGTTAAACATCTCAATCATCTTCTCCATGTGCATATTCTTATTGTTATTCCTAAACCTATTGGGAAAGGGTGCTACGGGCTTATGAACTTGTTTAGCAGTTTTGTCCTCGTCAGATGTTTGTGGAGCAGATTGGAGGAACTAGCAGAGGTGTAGGCTGGAGTAGGATCAATGTGGACTGAATTTTTCTATTGGTAGACCTGGTTGTTCACCTTCTTTCGAGATCGAAGTGTGTGAACAGCATTACACTGGTTGATCGAAGGATCCTGAATTTCATACGCTTGATTGGAGTTTTTTGGATTAACTAGTGGCTGACTAGGTAAAGTACCCTTTGATCTTTCACTGAGAGAGCTAGCTAACTGACTCATCTGTATTTCCAATCTCGATATAGCCTGTGAATGGCTGCTCAACGTTTGTCCCTGATTTTGCATGAAAGCAGCTTGGGACTTCATAAAAGCCTCCATGCTCTCTTCTAATTTACTGAATTTCTTCTTAATTGGAGAACTTGGGAGGAGAAAGATGGAGCTTGACTGGGGAAATTGGTTGGATGAGTGGGATGGTGAAAATTATTGGAAAAGTTTGGCCTTAGAGAATTGTTTTGGGCCCAAGAGAATTTGGGTGATTTCTCCAACCAGGATTGTATGTTTGCGAGTAAGGATTATGCGGCGGATATGAGTAGGCCGCGTTCAGCTGTTTCGATGGCACTTGCTGGGTATGAAAAACAGGGCACTCTTCAAAGACATGGTTCGGTGCCTGACAGTATGAATAAGCCGGATTGTGAATTGGTGGTGGGTTGATTTTGTTGACATTGGCTAGCTTTTTTGTCTCTAGTGCCTCTATTCTCCTCATTAGGGTTGCAATCTTAACTTCTACAGGTATGGATGATTTTAGAGATAGGATCCCTCCTCTTGAAGCTATAGATTGTGAATTCCTTAATTTTCCGAGGCTGGCTCCCATTGCAGGGTTTTCTCAGCTAAATCCTCAAATAAATCCTAACTCTAATTCTCATCCTTTTGCAAGAACCCTCCCTGACACATAGTTTCTAATAGGGTTTTCGTCTGATAATCTAAACCATTATAGAGAATCTGGCACTGACGCCATTTCTCCACACCATGATGAGGGCACTGAGCTAGGAGGTCTTTGAATCGCTCGAAGTATCTCCTAAATGGCTCGCTCAGTTCTTGCCTAAACTGCATGATATTCCTTCTAATGAGGGTAATTTTGTAGATTGGGTAGAATTTCTTCAAGAAGGCCTTGACGAAATCATCCCATGTTGTAACTGAATCTGCCGCCAAACTGAACAACCATTTTTTAGTTAGGTCCTTTAGGTAAAAGGGGATGAAACGTAACCTAACGGCATCGTCTCCTAACTTGGGAATATGCATCATGAGACACGCTTCTTCAAATTTCCTAATAAAGAAGTATGCGTCCTCCGATTCTAGACCATGAAACTTTGGGAGAGTGTTGATGAATTGAGGTTTTAATTCAAAGTTATTTCCATTTGCCTCAGGCAATTTTATACAAGATGGCAATGAGGTTCTAATTGGGTAAAACCTGTCCAGAAGTGATGCCATCACCGGTTCTGGATGCAAGGTTAGAGAAGTGTTTCTGATTAATCTGGAAGTTACAGGATCTCTAACCACTCTTGCATGTAGCACACCACAAACAACGTAAAGATAACAAACAATTAAAAAGAATAAAAAACAAATAAAAGAATGAAAAATAATCACAAAGCCTTAGTCTAAGGTACCTGGACCTAGACGACTCCTAACTGGTCGATTCTCCGGGGGAGGTTGTTGAAGGAACTCGACTACAAGCTAATCGGGCAGGAAAGGGCAAAACTCGGTGGGAGGTACCGGGCGTGAGCCATGGGGCTTAATTACGTCAAAACATAGAGCTTTCGAGGCTTTGCCTCTCAATCCACTTTCCTTAGACACCGATTTTGCAGGAGTATAGTTCTTGCAATTTTCACCCTCGGTTAATCTCTTAGTGAGTCCGAGATGTCCCTAGGGCCAACGTCTATTGATTAGTATCCAATATTGCATATTTTATATCATAATCCCCATGCATAATACAAATAAATAAGTGATTTTTAATCCTCTTCTCTACTTATTTGCAGGTATATACTTAAAGGAGAGTTAGTCAATTAATTACCTTAATTAGCAATAATTAAGGTGATTAATTAAAAGATTAAAGATAAAGCCAAATCCAATCCAGATCTAGAGAGATCCGCGCAACAAACTCAGAATCCAAGTAGTCCACGTGGATAACCACTTCCCAACTGATCTCCACCAGAAAGATCCGATCCAACGGCCCAGAATCCGCGGCAATCTTAGGGTTGTTAAGCCCCGGATTTTGTGGCAACAAACTACTCTCCAGAAGCTTCTCATTTCTGCTATAAATACTGGACCCTCACCTGTGAGCAGAGACTGATCAGAGAAGAGAGGGAGCTTAGTTCATAGTTTTGTAATTTTGTTGGTTTTGTTTAGGATTTTTAGTTCTCTCTAGGATCTTCTCCTCCCTAGATTTCATTGCAAGAGAGATTTGTATGAGAGAGAGAGCTTGTATCAACAAGGAGTGACAACTTGGAGCTATACAAGGATTGATCCATTCTCTACATATCTACTTGAGCTTGATTCTAGTTTGTCTTCTTCACTTGCTTTTATTTTGCTTTGTTACTTGCTTTGTTAATTTCTAACAATTCAATCATGCTTTGCTTTGCTTTTGTAATGTCTAGTAGCTAATTTCTTGTTCCATGTACTAGCTAACCACTACTCTTGCTAACTCCTAACTCATGGGTGATTGCCTTACTTCATCTTGCAATTTGTATGGTTTTCTCTTCTCCGATGGGTTTCTTTTCATTTCTTGGCAAGATCTAGTTGTAATTCTCCATATGATTCATGTGTGCCTCACTTGGAGCCTAGTCTTCGAACTAGTGCCTTGATGGAACATGGAGATGGAAGCACCAATATGCTATTTGATGTATAACTTCACTACTTCCATTAGTGAATGTTGTATGTTCTTCATTTGCATCACTTGAGTGTAGCTCTTTTGATTCCATTAGTGAAAGTCTATTTGTAGGCCTATGACCATCTATGGAGGCTATAAGACAAGTCCAAGAATGTTTCCCCATCATCCATGTGAGAAGGTAATTAGACCACAAGCAAGACACATCCATGCCGATGAATCAACATGAGGCACGCATCACTATCACGGAGTTTAGTTAGTTTAGCAAGGTAGTTAAGGTTAGCTAGTCATGGATTTCTTGCATTCAAAGTTTTCTTGATTTTACTTTCTTTTTAGTTGTTAGTTCAAATCCATCTCAATCTTGATTTCTCCCGATTTCCACCATGAACATAGCCACTAATTCTTTTATTTGTTTTTCTTTTGATTCTTTATTCTTTTGAAACAAAGAAGAGTTCTCGTTTTATCTTCTCACTTGTATCGTAACGTTTCTACACTAGCTCTCCCTGAGATCCGACTCGGTATAGCCCTATGCTATAGCGGAGATAAGAAAGGGTACATTGAACATCTTACATACATTTGTGGAGTAAACAAGCACCAAGGTTGATTCTAAACCTTTCTCTTTTACATAATACTCGTGCTATACTTCACACTACTCTTTCAACTATCAATTTTTGGCGCCGTTGCCGGGGATGACAATTCTCTAATACGGCGCATACGTATCCTTTCTTAATCAATTTTTGGCGCCGTTGCCGGGGATGACAATTCTCTAATACGGCGCATACGTATCCTTTCTTAATCAATTTTTTGGCGCCGTTGCCGGGGATGACAATTCTCTAATACGGCGCATACGTATCCTTTCTTAATCAATTTTTGGCGCCGTTGCCGGGGAGAGCGACGGTATTTTTAAAAGTGAGAAACTAAACGATTCTTCTTCTCTGTTGCAGGTGACAGGAGAAGAAAACAGGAAAATATCTACAGCAGAAACATATAAGTGGACCTGGGACTCTGCTCAAGAAAGCAGAGCCCAGGATCCCTCTATTGTGCCGCGGATCCACAAGAATTGCCGTGGAAACGCGGCACTTTAGAGTTCACTACTTACAAAATTTTTGCAGGGGTTTCTGCTCTGCAAGATACTGCTGCCTATATACTTCATTTCCTGTATACTTCACTGTATTCCTGTTATTAATTCAACAGTAAAAAATTGGTTGATAATTGCTAAAAAATTGTTAGACATCTTGCATTATAGGCACGTGTCTTTCAATTACTTTAAATTTACTGTTGAAGAGTGCGTGGGACAAGGTACGTGATTGATTGCATATAGACTAAGACTCACTCTTTGTTTGATTTTTCTTACTTGGAGTGAACCTTGTTTGTTTCTATATCGTACACTTGCACAATTAATTCTAAGGGCAATTCCTGTAAATAACATAAGGTGGGGGAGGTCATTACCCTTTCCTTAGCCCGGAAATCATTTTCCCCACGTACTCACAATCCTAAGCTTGTAAATAAAATTTGATAGACGTTGGCCCTAGGGACATCCGGATTCACTTAGGAGATTTTCCTAAGGGGGAAAAGTGTTGGAAATTGACTTCTGTAAAATCGGTGTCTAGGAAAGGGGTTAAGGGCCGAAAGCCCGAAGGTTGTTGGTTACTTAATTAAGGAACGTCTTCGGACGGAAAACCTCCCAACGACTTTACCCTTCCCTGGCTGATTTGCTTATAGTCAAGGTCCACACCAAACCTCCTGTGGACAGTCTATTTAGGAGTCATCTAGGACCAGAAACCCTAGACAAGCTTGGATTGATTTTTTTCTTTTGTTGTTTGTTATTTTTTTTTTTTCGCTGGTGTGATCGGTGCACGTTATTTGTGATTGTATATACAATAGTGGTTTTGTGATCCTAATTCTTTCTACACTTACACTTCCACAACCACTTCACATCATGACCAACAACGTCTCACTTCAAGATCGATTCTATCCGATTCGCACCTCTATTCCTTCATGCATTCTTCTCCCCGAGCCTAATGGAAATCATTTTGAGCTGAAACCACAATTCATTAGTACACTTCCCTACTTCCATGGTCTAGAGTCTGAGGACGCGTACCTCTTTATTCGTGAGTTTGAAGAGGTATGCCAAATGATGAGAATATCCCAACTTTCTGAGGATGCTGTTAGGTTACGGTTCATACCGTTTGCACTTAAGGATTTAGCTAAGAAATGGCTTTATAGTCTTCCTGTCAGTTCCATATCTTCATGGGATGATTTTGTTAAGGTCTTTCTTAGGAAATTCTATTCTATCCACAAAACAGCCCTCATGAGAAAAAACATAATGCAATTCAAGCAAGAACAAAATGAACCTTTCTGGAAATATCTTGAGCGTTTCAAAGACTTCTTAGCCCTATGTCCCCATCACGGCATAGAGAAATGGCGGCTATGCCAGATTATCTATGATGGATTAGATTACCAAACGAAAACACTTTTAGAATCCATGTGCCAAGGGGAATTTCTGAAGAAAGATGAACATCAGGGGTGGGATCTCTTTGAAACCCTAGCTGAAAAAACCATTCAGTGGGAGTCTTGTCCTGACAAATCCACTTCCACCACTTCCAGAACTGGTACACATTCCAAAGAATCCTCTCTAGCTGCAGAAACCAAGATCACACAATTAATAAAGAGGATAGAACTGCTTGAGTCAAAAGGGAATTCTATGGTCAACCAGGTCAACCCATTGCCTCTGATTAAACCGGGTTGCACCAACTGTCATGACCTTAGCCATGTCTTGGAGGAGTGTCCATTATCTCAGCTCCACTCATATCAGGAGAACATGAATGCAGCATTTACCAGACCCCCATACTCCAATACTTACAATTCAGGATGGCAGAACCATCCAAATTTTCCATGGAGTCAGTCTGGTACTGAGCATCATATGCCACCACTTCCACATCTGTACAATGCTCAGTTTCACCCATCCAGTTTCAGTCAAAATTCACTGTATATTCATCCATCTCAAAGTTCACCACAGTCATATCAGGACCCACCACCATATTACCAATCACAGTTCCAATCTCCATATCCTCAACATCCACCCAAAATAATTCTGAAATATCTGAGTTGAAACAAATGATAGAAACCTTAACAAAGAACCAGCAACAGGAGTTGAATGAAATGAAGGTCCAGATCAAGCAATTGGCTGAGAATCAAAAAGGACTGTTCTTAAGCCAGCCATTGCTAAATCCCAAAGTTGAAAATTCAGGACCCAGTCACTGTCATGCCATTCATACCCTGAGATCTGGTAAACAAGTTGACAATAAGGTTTCTAGTCCACAATCTCATCCAGTACCAAAGCAAACTCCTCATGTCCCAATGCCATCAACTTTTGACAAACCATCCTCTAGTACAGAGCCATCCACTTCCAAAGCCAAGGGTGAAGAAAAGGTAGATGAGCATACATACAAGCCTATAGTTCCATATCCAAATAGGCTGAGAAATAACAAGTCAAATGCTCACATGGAGAAAATAAAAGAAACATTCAAAAAGGTCCAAGTCAATGTCCCTCTTCTTGATGCCATTCAACAAGTGCCTTCATATGCCAAATTTTTGAAGGAAATGTGCACCAAGAAGAGAAAGACCCAAGTCCCTAAAAAAGTCTTCCTAGCATCATCCATCAATGAGTTGCTCACTGGTCCAATTCCTGTTAAGTACAAAGACCCAGGGAGCCCCACCATTTCATGCATCATAGGACAGACTACAATAAATAGGGCACTTCTTGATTTGGGGGCCAGCATTAATCCCTACCTTTCTCTGTGTACCAACAATTGGGGTTAGGTGATCTCCTCCCGACCCAAATGACCATCCAATTGGCTGATCGCTCTGTTACTAAACCCAAGGGGGTAATTCAAGATGTCCTTGTCAAAGTTGGAGAATTCTTTTATCCTGTTGACTTTGTTGTCCTTGAAACAAAACCAGTGTCAAATTCCAATCAAAGGGCACAAATTCCTGTCATTCTGGGTCGACCATTCCTGGCTACTACAAATGCAATCATTAATTGCCGGAATGGATCAATGAGGTTGACTTTTGGTAACATGACACATGAACACAATGTCTTCCACACACAGCCTCACAAAACAAAAGATCAAACATTTGAGGTTAATTTCATTAGTAACAATTGTGAGGAGGAAGGTGAAGATCCAAAAGATGAGTCACAACCTTGTGATTCTCTTATCCGAGTACCCTTTCAAAAGGGGAAAGTTGATTTGGATATCTTCACTTTCAATGAGCCAACTGAGACTGTATTTGAACCTCCAATTGATATATCATTTGAAGACTTGTTTGCTGATGAGATCATGTGCTTAGATGAGTCAACTCGGGGTAAATTAGTTAATTGTCCACTTCCGGATGTTAATGTGAGTTTTGAAGAATTATATGGAGAAGAGCTAAAATTTCTAAACACTGGAAGTGATGAGATTTTAAGTGAAAGTGATGAGAAGGATTTTGTTTGTGAACGATGTGGTGGAGAGAGTATGAATGAAAATAACAACAAATTGAAACTGGAATCACCTAGGGTAAGAACAATTCAGACCGTTTCCCAATGGAGTTCAAGAAAGAGAACACATTGGAACGATGGGAAACGGGCCAGAGGGAAGCGACCAAAAACCCAGGTGAGAGTTACATTTGTATATTCCTTGTAAATAATTTTTCCTACCTCTTACCTGTTTCATGCATACATTTACCATAATGCATTGAGGACAATGCATGAAATAAGTGTGGGGGAGGGTTTACTAACATAGGATTTTCTTTTCTTTATAGGATTTTTATTTTTTAGGACTTTTATTTTTCTTTTTAGGTCTTTTATTTTTAGATTTTATCTTTTTTCTATTTTTAGATTTTATCTTTTTTCTAGATTTTCCATTTTCTTTTTAGATTTTGCTTTTCTTTTAGAAAAATATAAATAAAAAAAAATATAAATAAAAAAATAAACAAAAATAAAAACTTTTTGAAATAAGAAACAAAGTTTTGATCTATTTTTAAGAAAATTAAGATGTATCTTAGAAATTAAGAAAGCCTTAATTATGACATCTTAAACATAGTTGAAATAATAGATCTTGTTTGAAAATTATAGGCTAAGTAAGTAAAATTGAGGAGATATTTTTATCTTGCATTTTTTGCCTTAGATAATATGCACTTTACACTTACACATTTCTTGGGATGGAGACAAAGACCAAAAATGCCATATAAATAAAATAAAAAAAAAAAAAAAAAAGAGAAAAAGTAAAAAAAATATAAATAAAGATCACTTATTAAGCTGGATAACTATGCCTCAAGAAGCATGGTTACTCACGCCTAACGGTGATCTCACTTATTAAGCTGGGTAATTGTGCCTCAAGAAGCATGATTATTCACGCCTAACGGTGATTAAGAATAATCCCTCTTAGTTTTGTGGCCTTTTTCACTCGAGTCCTTAAACCCGAGGGATGTTTCCTCATCTGGTGCCCTAAGACCATCTGGTTTGGGAGTCATCGGTTATAGGCTCGCTACATGGGTGAATTAGAAAGCCTAATAAAACTAAGGGAAGAAAAAGAAAAAAAGAATATATATAAATAAATGGCTTTATGGTTGGAGTTGAAATCCCAGAAATCTTCACTTACACGGTGTGCATATTATCTAGGTTTTATGAAAGATAAAATATTCAATCCAATTTTGAATTCTTACCTTAATTAAAAACAAGATCTTGCATAGATACTAAGTTTAAGGAAGATTGATTATAGGTGGACTTATGACCTAGGATCACTTATATTTTTGCAAAAATAGTTCGTAAACTTGTCTCTTGTTCAAAATGCGTTTTCAAAATACTAACATTTGTCTTCTTTCTTTATGGATTTTGTGGGTGTAATCCGCTGAAAACCCTCAGGAGACAACACTCCTCCTCTAGGGTAACCTAGAGGTTTAACGGCTTGTTGCACATGCTCAGTGCAATCGCGTCACCTGCGAAAGTGGTGTAATAAACTTGTAGCTTAGTTTTTCTTTTCTTTTTCTTTGTTTTGCTCGGGACGAGCAAAAGAATAAGTGTGGGGGTGTGATTAGTATCCAATATTGCATATTTTATATCATAATCCCCATGCATAATACAAATAAATAAGTGATTTTTAATCCTCTTCTCTACTTATTTGCAGGTATATACTTAAAGGAGAGTTAGTCAATTAATTACCTTAATTAGCAATAATTAAGGTGATTAATTAAAAGATTAAAGATAAAGCCAAATCCAATCCAGATCTAGAGAGATCCGCGCAACAAACTCAGAATCCAAGTAGTCCACGTGGATAACCACTTCCCAACTGATCTCCACCAGAAAGATCCGATCCAACGGCCCAGAATCCGCGGCAATCTTAGGGTTGTTAAGCCCCGGATTTTGTGGCAACAAACTACTCTCCAGAAGCTTCTCATTTCTGCTATAAATACTGGACCCTCACCTGCGAGCAGAGACTGATCAGAGAAGAGAGGGAGCTTAGTTCATAGTTTTGTAATTTTGTTGGTTTTGTTTAGGATTTTTAGTTCTCTCTAGGATCTTCTCCTCCCTAGATTTCATTGCAAGAGAGATTTGTATGAGAGAGAGAGCTTGTATCAACAAGGAGTGACAACTTGGAGCTATACAAGGATTGATCCATTCTCTACATATCTACTTGAGTTTGATTCTAGTTTGTCTTCTTCACTTGCTTTTATTTTGCTTTGTTACTTGCTTTGTTAATTTCTAACAATTCAATCATGCTTTGCTTTGCTTTTGTAATGTCTAGTAGCTAATTTCTTGTTCCATGTACTAGCTAACCACTACTCTTGCTAACTCCTAACTCATGGGTGATTGCCTTACTTCATCTTGCAATTTGTATGGTTTTCTCTTCTCCGATGGGTTTCTTTTCATTTCTTGGCAAGATCTAGTTGTAATTCTCCATATGATTCATGTGTGCCTCACTTGGAGCCTAGTCTTCGAACTAGTGCCTTGATGGAACATGGAGATGGAAGCACCAATATGCTATTTGATGTATAACTTCACTACTTCCATTAGTGAATGTTGTATGTTCTTCATTTGCATCACTTGAGTGTAGCTCTTTTGATTCCATTAGTGAAAGTCTATTTGTAGGCCTATGACCATCTATGGAGGCTATAAGACAAGTCCAAGAATGTTTCCCCATCATCCATGTGAGAAGGTAATTAGACCACAAGCAAGACACATCCATGCCGATGAATCAACATGAGGCACGCATCACTATCACGGAGTTTAGTTAGTTTAGCAAGGTAGTTAAGGTTAGCTAGTCATGGATTTCTTGCATTCAAAGTTTTCTTGATTTTACTTTCTTTTTAGTTGTTAGTTCAAATCCATCTCAATCTTGATTTCTCCCGATTTCCACCATGAACATAGCCACTAATTCTTTTATTTGTTTTTCTTTTGATTCTTTATTCTTTTGAAACAAAGAAGAGTTCTCGTTTTATCTTCTCACTTGTATCGTAACGTTTCTACACTAGCTCTCCCTGAGATCCGACTCGGTATAGCCCTATGCTATAGCGGAGATAAGAAAGGGTACATTGAACATCTTACATACATTTGTGGAGTAAACAAGCACCAAGGTTGATTCTAAACCTTTCTCTTTTACATAATACTCGTGCTATACTTCACACTACTCTTTCAACTATCAATTTTTGGCGCCGTTGCCGGGGATGACAATTCTCTAATACGGCGCATACGTATCCTTTCTTAATCAATTTTTGTATTAATTTTTAGTTAAGTCTTAGGATTGTGTGAGTGCACTTGGAGATGGTTTTTGGGCTAAGGAAGGGTGATGAAATCCCCACCTTATCTTATTTATTTGAGATTTTGCCCTTAATGTCAATTATGCAAGTATACAGTTTATTCACAATAAGGTAATACTCAAAGCGATAAATCACTCCAAAGTGTTGGTCCTATTCTATATGAATGCACACGTACCTTTTCTCCAGCACTCTTCAACAGAAATTGAAATGAATTGAAATAGACACGTGCCCTAAATGTGATTGAAAGGAAAAGATAGAGTGATTTTGTGTGAAGTATTTGCACAGATATTAAATGAAGGAGAGAAGGTTTAGAGTCAACATCAAGTGCTTTGATCACTCCACAATGTATTTATATGATTAATGTATCCTTTCCAATCTCCGTTATAGCATGGGCTATACCGGGTCGATCCTCGAGGAGAGCTCACGATGGAAGCTTTACGGTTCATAGTGAAGAAAAGAAAACGAAGATTCTTCTTTGTTCTTAAACAAATGTAAAAAGCATGGAAAAGAAAATGAAAATATATGTGGATTTGTGCATGATGGAAAGAAAGTCAAAAGAACTTTGGAGATTTATATTGCTAAGAAAGAAAGCTAGTAAAGAAAATGTTTAGGAAACTTTAAATGAGAAAGGCCATGGCTAGCTAACTTTACTACTTTGCTAACTTACTAAACTCAAGGGTGATGCATGATTGCCTCATGTTGATTCATTGGCGATAGAGATGACTTGCTTGTTTGGTCAAGTATTTTCTCGCTTGGAAGATGAGTGTTCTTCTTGATCTTAGCTTGTAGCCTTATATTGATTCATTGGCTCTTAAGATAGATTTTCTATGGTGGACTTCAAGGAGTGTCACTCAAGGGATGCTAAGGAAGAAGATACAACATTCATTAGTCATTCAAGGCATAACAACAAATTAGCTTGAAGTAAAGAAGTTGTTCTACAAATAGCATATGTTTGGTGATCCATCTCCATGTTCCATCAAGGCACTTGTTCTAGACATGGCTCTAAATGAGGCACACATGAATCATATGGAGTATGAACAAGCATTTCCCAAGTGAAAGCAACTCTACTTCATTGGGAAGCAAAAGAGACTTAACAAAGCAAGTATAGAATTTAGCCATCACCCAAAGAGTTAGAAGTTAGCAATGAGAGTTGTTAGCTAGCCATGTAAAAGAAATTTAGCTATCCATTACAAAAGAAACTAAACAACAATTCATGATGAAAGCAAGAAAAGTAAAGCAAGAAAGTAAAGCAAATTACTAGAGGTTGTAAAGAGAAGAATGAAGCCTTGATTAATTCTTGCTTACAAGTGATGTCACCTCCTTGCTTACAAGCTCTCAAAAACACTCTCTTTTCTCTCTTTAACAAAATCTCTAGGAGGAAGAAGAGGGAGAGCTAAAAACCTAAGAGAATACCAACACTCTCTCACAAAATACAAGCTTTTACCCTAATCTCTCTCTCTCTCTCTCTCCTCTTCCACACTCGTGCGTGCAGGCCCTGGTGGTGTATTTATAGCCTCAGAGAGAAGGATCTAGAACCCAGGTTGTTGGGGAGAATCCCGGGCGTCAACAACCTCACAACTGCCGCAGATATGCGGCAAAATCCCAGAAAATGCGGCAAAGTCCAGGTTGTTGGGCAACAGCTTTCTGTTGCGAGTTTGTTAGAAGTTTGTTAGCCACGTGGACCTTCTGGAAGAGTGAGCTGGCGCATAGAATTCTCCAGATCTTGGGCTCAAACTTTGGGCTCTCTTTTGGGCTTTGAATTAATTTCCTTTAATTCTTGCGAATTAAAGAGATTTTGGGCCTTTTCTCATTTCAGATGTGGACCTGCAAAAATAGAGAGAAGATGATTAAAAATCATATTTTTATTGACAATATGCATGGGAATGATGTGGTAAAATATGCAAAATTTTATATCAATCACACCCCCACACTTATTCTTTTGCTCGTCCCGAGCAAAACAAAGAAAAGAAAAACTATACTACCAATTTTATTACACCATTTTCGCAGGTGACACGATTGCACTGAGCACGTGCAACAAGCCGTTAAACCTCTAGGTCACCCTAGAGGAGGAGTGTTGTCTCCTGAGGGTTTTCAGCGGATTGCACCCACAAAATCCATAAAGAAAGAAAACAAATGTTAGTGTTTTGAAAATTCATTTTGAAAGAGAGACATGTTTTCAAACTATTTTTGCAAAAATATAAGTGATCTAAGGTCATAAGTCCACCTATAATTATTCTCCCTTAAACTTAGTCTCCATGCAGGATCTTGTCTTCAATTAAGGTAAGAATTCAAAATTGGATTGAATACTTTATCTTTTATAAAACCTAGATAATATGCACATTGTGATAGTGAAGATTTCTGGGATTTCAACTCTAACCATAAAGCCATTTATTATTTATTTATTTATTTATATATATATATATATATATATATATATATATATATATATATATATATATATATATTCTTCCCTTAGTTTAGGCTTTCTAGTTCACCCATGTAACGAGCCTATAACCGATGACTCCCAAACCAGTAGGTCTTAGGGCACCAGATGAGAAAACATCCCTCGGGTTTAAGGACTCGAGTGAAAAAGGCCACAAAACTAAGGGGGATTATTCTTTTAATCACCTTTAGGCGTGAATAACCATGCTTCTTGAGGCACAATTATCCAGCTTAATAAGTGATGTTTTATTTATATATTTTTCTTTTTTTTCTTTTTTTTATATTTTTATGGCCTTTTTGGTCTTTGTTTCCATCCCAAAAATGTGTAAGTGTGAAGTGCATACTATCTAAGGCAAAAAATTTAAGATAAAAATATCTCCCCAATTTTTCTTACTTAGCCTATAATTTTAAACAATATCCATTATTTCAACTAGGTTTAAGATGTCATAATTAAGGCTTTCTTAATTTCTAAGATCATCTTAATTTTCTTAAAAATAGATCAAAACTTTGTCTCTTATTTCAAAAAGTTTTTTAAAGAAAGAGAAAATTCCTATACAAAAGAGAAGATTTCTAAAAGTATCCTAAAAGAAGTGTAAAAGAAAGAAAATCTAAAAACTCTATGTTAGTAAACCCTCCCCCACACTTATCTCATGCATTGTCCTCAATGCATCGTGATATATGTATGCATGAAACAAATAGAGAGGGAAGGAAAAATTACCTCAAGGTGGTGGTTCCGGTGGTGGTCTGATTGGTCCACGAAACATGGCCCAATCAACTTTACTTTGGGTTTGGAGGAACCCACCAGAAATATCATGAATACAACCCACTAAAAAGATAAATCCATGAAGGATCTTTATTAAGTATTTGACCCCATCTAATTTCCATTTTCCATAATTAATTTCGGAGTCAAATTTATCAACCACCTTATCTCAGAATGGTGTATGAAATGATAGAACAGTTGACTTGGACTCAGGAAGAACAGGAACTAATACCGACTCAGGAAGATGACTTAAGTCAAGTAAAGATTTAGGAGTCGAAATGAGTTCAGGAATTGGGTCCAAGTCAAGAAGTTGAAACTCCAGTCCACATGTATTGTCTAACAATGGAATGTGACCTAATATGGGTGATATCTCTTTACTTCCAATATTAAGGAATTCTAGCTCATCGCCATACAATTCTTCAAAACTAAGGTCAACATCCGGAAATGTACAATCAGTTAACTGACCCCGAGTCGACATGATCTTGTCAGCGAATAGGTCTTCATAAGTAAAGAGATTGTGAGAATCTAGGTCACATATCTCATTGAGTTCAATATCAAAAATTGGAAAACTTGCCAATTTGTCAATAGTATCTTCAGAAGTGTATAATTGGTCAAGTTCAATATGATCCTCAAAGATGGGTGATTCAACTTCATTATGAATTGGGGCAGGATCCAATGTCGACTCCGGGAAAAGATTGAAGTTAGGTAAAGATACCGGAGTCATTATTGAATCAGGAAGAAGAATTGAATCACTAAGTTGGGGTTCAAGATCATATTCATTGTCAAGTTCTATTTCAGGAAAAGGAAAACTTGCCAAAATGTCAATGGGATTTGAAGTTTGGACAAGTTCAGATGAGCGTGCTGAAATAGAATCTTGATTTCCAAAACTAAATGACTCATCGGCTTTAACAGAGTGGCTAGTGACACCAGATCTGGTCAAACGGTGAGAACGTAGAGATTCGACCATCATATCTATGTCATGATTTCTAGCATTTTGAGCATGAGTCATGGCTTCAAGCATCTTTCCATAATTGATGAATTCATTATTTTGATGAAAAGATGAAGTGTTGTCTTGGAAGTGATAGTGAAATTGTGAGTCCATCAGATTTTGGGATTTGTGTTTGGACTCACGCATACTCATTTCCAAAATTGATGGTGCTTTATTTTGGATTGGTGGAATTGAGTATGTATCTTGAAAATATTATGGACTGGGTGGAGAAGGAGGACAAGGTGGTTGGAAATTATGCTCGGGGTAGGTGAATCCCCACTGACTCGGTGAAGAGTTGAAATTATTATGGAAATTATAGTTATTAGATGGGAGGTATGGGTCATATTGATTCGGATAAGACCAATCCGGCACACTAGGTTGGTCAAAGTTATGGTATGCCGGGTTGGTAATATCCGAAAATGAAATCGGTGTGTAATATGGATTATTATTGAAGTTGAAAAAATTGTTATTATAAGCCATATTATACAATGAAATACAAACAAAAAGAAACAAACAAATAAACAAACAAAAAAAAAATTCTAACCTAAGTTAGGGTAGACCTATGACCTAGACGACTCCTAACTGATTAGACCGTCCACGGGAGGTTTAGTGTAGACTTTGACCACAAGCTAATCAGCCAGGAAAGGTCAAGGTTGTTGGGAGGTTTTCCGTCAGAGACGTTCCTTAATTAAATAACCACCAACCTTCGGGCTTTCGGCCCTCAATCCCTTTCCTAAACACTGATTTTGCAAGAGTCAAATTCTAACACTTTTCCCCTTAGGATAATCTCCTAAATGAGTCCGAGATGTCCCTAGGGCCAACGTCTACTTTTTTATTAAATTAGGCTTGGGTTAGTGAGTGCTGGGATAGTGGTTTTTGGGCTAAGGAAAGGGTGATGAAATCTCCCACCTTATCTTATTTATGGGTGATGCCCTTAGAATCGATTTTTGTGCAAGTGTACGAAATATATAACTAGGATATACTCAAAGTATGAAAATCAAGCAAGAGATGATTCCTAGTCTACATGCAATGCAAAACGTACCTTGCTCCAGCACTCTTCAACAGTAAAAGTAAATGAATTGAAAAGACACGTGCCTAGAAATGCAAATGTCTAATCAATTTTTAACTTTGCAACAAATTTTTTACTGTTGATTATTAGCAGGAGTACGGTGAAGCACACAAGAAATTAAGTATTGAAGCAGCTGTATTTTACGGAGCCAGAGACCCTGCAGAAAAATTGTCAGTAGTCCTCTCCTCCTTGCCACAAATCTGCGGCAAATGCCGTGGAATTGCGGCAATTCAGAGGGCTTCTGATTTCTGCTTTCGAGAGCAGAGGCCCAGAGCCACTTATATATTTTTAAAATGCAAATTTTCCTATTTTCTTCACCTGTAACCTGCAACAGAGAAGAAGATTCGTTTAATTTCTCACTTTAAAACAAAAACCGTTGCTTTCCCCGGTAACGGCGCCAAAAATTGATTGAGGAAAAAGATAGTGTAATTTTGTGTGAAGTATTTGCACAGATATTAAATGAAAGAGAGAAGGTTTAGAGTCAACCTCAAGTGCTTTGATCACTCCACAATGTATTTATATGATTAATGTATCCTTTCCAATCTCCGTTATAGCATGGGCTATACCGGGTCGATCCTCGAGGAGAGCTCACGATGGAAGCTTTACGGTTCGTAGTGAAGAAAAGAAAACGAAGATTCTTCTTTGTTCTTAAAAAAATGTAAAAAGCATGGAAAAGAAAATGAAAATATATGTGGATTTGTGCATGATGGAAAGAAAGTCAAAAGAACTTTGGAGATTTATATTGCTAAGAAAGAAAGCTAGTAAAGAAAATGTTTAGGAAACTTTAGATGAGAAAGGCCATGGCTAGCTAACTTTACTACTTTGCTAACTTACTAAACTCAAGGGTGATGCATGATTGCCTCATGTTGATTCATTGGCAATAGAGATGACTTTCTTGTTTGGTCAAGTATTTTCCCGCTTGGAAGATGAGTGTTCTTCTTGATCTTAGCTTGTAGCCTTATATTGATTCATTGGCTCTCAAGATAGATTTTCTATGGTGGACTTCAAGGAGTGTCACTCAAGGGATGCTAAGGAAGAAGATACAACATTCATTAGTCATTCAAGGCATAACAACAAATTAGCTTGAAGTAAAGAAGTTGTTCTACAAATAGCATATGTTTGGTGATCCATCTCCATGTTCCATCAAGGCACTTGTTCTAGACAAGGCTCTAAATGAGGCACACATGAATCATATGGAGTATGAACAAGCATTTCCCAAGTGAAAGCAACTCTACTTCATTGGGAAGCAAAAGAGACTTAACAAAGCAAGTATAGAATTTAGCCATCACCCAAAGAGTTAGAAGTTAGCAATGAGAGTTGTTAGCTAGCCATGTAAAAGAAATTTAGCTATCCATTACAAAAGAAACTAAACAACAATTCATGATGAAAGCAAGAAAAGTAAAGCAAGAAAGTAAAGCAAATTACTAGAGGTTGTAAAGAGAAGAATGAAGCCTTGATTAATCCTTGCTTACAAGTGATGTCACCTCCTTGCTTACAAGCTCTCAAAAACACTCTCTTTTCTCTCTTTAACAAAATCTCTAGGAGGAAGAAGAGGGAGAGCTAAAAACCTAAGAGAATACCAACACTCTCTCACAAAATACAAGCTTTTACCCTAATCTCTCTCTCTCCTCTTTCACACTCGTGCGTGCAGGCCCTGGTGGTGTATTTATAGCCTCAGAGAGAAGGATCTAGAACCCAGGTTGTTGGAGAGAATCCCGGGCTTCAACAACCTCACAACTGCCGCAGATATGCGGCAAAATCCCAGAAAATGCGGCAAAGTCTAGGTTGTTGGGCAACAGCTTTCTGTTGCGAGTTTGTTAGAAGTTTGTTAGCCACGTGGACCTTCTGGAAGAGTGAGCTGGCGCGTAGAATTCTCCAGATCCTGGGCTCAAACTTTGGGCTCTTTTTTGGGCTTTGAATTAATTTCCTTTAATTCTTGCGAATTAAAGAGATTTTGGGCCTTTTCTCATTTCAGATGTGGACCTGCAAAAATAGAGAGAAGATGATTAAAAATCATATTTTTATTGACAATATGCATGGGAATGATGTGGTAAAATATGCAAAATTGTATATCAATCAAAATGCAAGACTCTAATCTAAATTTCAATTAAGCAACAAGTGAATTTCTTTTGAGTTTATTACACATGTATAAGGTGAAGCATTCAAGGGAACTAAAAAATTTGAGAAAGCAATTTGAGTGGCTTTCGGTAACCCTGCAGAAGCGTTTGTTAGTACTTCAATTGGAGAAACTCGCTTTTGTACAAATTTTCCAAGGGCAAATGAATTCTCGTGCAACATCTTTGGCCACCACTTTCGCTTCCCGTGATAGTGAGCTCCTTAGTACTTCTCCTACACACAAGAACAAAGAAAAATCTTTAGTATTGAACAATAAAGCCGTTCCTTTCCTGGCAACGGTGCCAAAATTTGATCGATAAAAAACAAGCACAAGAATAAGTAAAGGAATGTGGGTCAATATTACTGCTTTTGCGATTCCTCTGTAGTAGCAAAGTGGCTATACGGGTTGTATTCATAAAGAGGGAGAGCGATGAAAGCTTGATGCGGCTTCTTTGTTCAAGAAAAGAGAAAGTTCTTTGTTTTAAATAAAGAATTCGAAAAGGAAAACAAGTTGGTTTCAAAAATTATTTTAGAATGATTTGGTGGTTTGTAAAAGTGATTTTTCTAGATGGTAAAAATGTATGGCTAACTTTCTACTAAGTACTTCACTAATCTCTAACTTCTTGAAGATGTAGCCTCACAATGGATCATAGGCAAGCATAACCCTTATGCATAGGAACTATTCATGTGAAAATCGAGTGAAAATTCTTCCTTTAACTTAGCTTTACATGGCAAAACTCGGACATTCCCTTATCAAGATCCAATAGAAGGCGAGAATAAGGGAGATACAAGTGCACTAATGGTATCGACAAAGTTAAAAGGAAAATCTCAACTTACAAAGACAAGCAAAGTTTAAACTCTATAGATCATCAAAAACCCGTTAAGCATAAAGTATAAGAGATCTAATACTTGTAAGTAAATTAGAGTTAGAACCCTCGGCTTAAGATGTCATAGCTCTCGTTTGCACAAGGCTTGTTTGACACTATTGACTCATTTGGGTTGTCAATCAAGTTGTTAGAGATTAGTGGGTTAGTAGTTAGTTAGCCATGCAATGAAAGAGTTAGTTAGATATGGTAGTAAAGTAAACAACAAGAGAGAGGAGGTAAAGAGGAAAGGAGTTGCACTAAAATAAGAAAGTAAAAGCAAATGAAAAATACAAGTAAATGAAAAGAAGAAAGAGAAGTAATTGCTTGTATTAGCTTGTCACCTTCCAAATACAACTTTTACACACTTTCTTTCTTTCTCTCTAATGACTAAACTAAAACTAAAAGAAGAAGGAAAACAACAACAACTACAACTCCAAAATCAAACTAACATAAAGATTCTAAAGCTCTGGATATCTCCCACTGAAGAACCCTGGGGGGTATTTATAGACACCAGGAGAAAGGGGGCCAGGGGGACAACCCTTGGCCCAAAGCACGGGCGCGACTGCGCTCGTCCGGCCATGAAAATGCGGCCCGGGCCGCATTTGTACGGCCCTGCCAGGGCGGCGCGCACCCGGCTTCCTGCTGCACACCGTCCTTTCAGTCCCCTGTCAGATGGATCTGTTGGTTCATTGATTTGATGCCCTGGGCTGACAAAATCTCCTCCCTAAGGTCAATGGCTACTTGGTAGGCCTTTAATCACCCATTAAATGGTGGTTTAGGGTCTTCTTCTTCATTTGCATGGACCTAGGATCAAGCAAGCAAAGCTTTATTAGCAGAATTTTATACCAAATAAATATGCGAATGTGATAAAAATTATGTAAAATTAGAGACTAATCAACGTTGGCCTTAGGGACATCTCGAACTCACTAGGAGATTATCCTAAGGGGGAAGGTGTTAGAATTTGACTCCTGCCAAATCAGTGTCTAGGAAAGTGATTGAGGGGCGAATCCCCGAAGGCTGGTGGTTTGGCTTAATTAGGCCCGTTTGCGCGGATACCTCCCACCAATCTTTAACTAACCTGGCTGATTAGCTTGTGGTCAAAGTCTACATTATACCTCCTGTGGACAATCAACCAGTTAGTAGTTATCAAGGTTAAGATTACCTTAGACTAGACGCGGTTGTTTTCTCTTATTGACTATTGGTGAACTTATTTGTGATTGTGTTTGTGTATGCAAGTGTGGTCAAGAGACCCTAATTCATCTAGGTTGACTAGAAATATATCACCACACAACTTTGAACCAAGACTAGATCCGGTTATAACTCAATCGACATCTTTGCAGGACTATCCCATTAGAACCTCACTTCCATCTTGCATCCAACTTCCATCGGTTGGTGAATATAATTTTGAGCTCAAGCCTCAGTTTATCAACACACTCCCCAAGTTTCTTGACTTAGAGTCCGGAGATGTATATTTCTTCATAAGAGAATTTAAGGAAGTATGTCTAATGATGAAAATCTCACACTTTGTAGATGATGCTATTAGGTTGAGATTTATCTCTTTCGCTCTTAAGGACTGAGCCAAGAAATGGCTTTACAGCTTAGCGGCCGGCTCTATTATATCTTGGAATGGTTTCATCAAGGTCTTCTTGAAGAAATTCTATCCAATTCATAAGACCGCTCTCATTAGGAAGAACATCATGCAATTCAATCAAGAACCTAGTGAACCATTTTGGAGGTACTTCGAACATTTTAAAGACCTCCTTATCCAATGTCCTCATCATGGAATTGAGAAATGGTAACAATGCCAAATTCTTTATGACATTTTAGACTACTCAACTAAGACCCTCTTAGAAAGCATGTGCCAAGGGGGATTCTTGCAGAAGGATGAAAATGAAGGATGAGATTTATATGAGAATCTAGCTGAAAAAACTATCCAATGGGAACCTACTAGTGAAACCTCGAGGAAATCAAACTCCATCTCTTCAAAAGGATGTCTCCATTCTATTCATTCATAGCTAACGAGGCTAAGTTGGCTAACCTAGCGAGAAGACTGGAAGCTTTAGAAACTAAGTAACCAAGTCTAGTCAATCAAGTCAGCCCAAACTAATTTTTAACTCTAGGTTGTACTTACTGTCAAGCCATGAATCATGTGTTTGAGGAGTATCTTATGTTTCAAGCTCAACAACAGTTTCCAGAACTGATGAATGCGGCCTTTTCAAGGCCGAACAATAATCCTCATGCACCAACGTACAATCCTTGCTGAAGAAATCACCCGAATTTCTCATGAAGCCAAAATAACAATGACCATTCACGGTCAAATCATACAAGCCACTTTCATCATGCCAATAATTCTTCCAATCATCAACCCAACTTTTCTCATTTCCATTATAATTCTCCCAATCATCCACCTAACTTTTCAAACTATCAACAAAACTTTCCCAATCAAGCTCCATAATCTTCCTTCCAGAATCCTCAACTAGAAAGGAGAATGACTGACTTTTAGAGAAACATGGAAAGATACATGAAGAGCCAAGATTCTCTTATGCAAACTATACAGAAGCTAGAGGTTCAAATGAGCCAATTAGGCACTCCACAAAATGAGAGACAAAAGGGTACCTTGCCTAGTTAGTCAATAATGAATCCTAGAAATCCTTAACAAGCTCATTTGTCTGAGGATCAATCATTGAATCAAATAATGCTGTTCGTACATTGAGGTCGAGAAAGAAAGTTGATAATCAAGTGTTAACACCATCTAATCCCATTCAGCACAACCACAATCAAGCACCACCTCATCTAATCCCAATCCTTCCAAATTTGACGAATCTGAAACAGATAAGTCAACCAGTCAGGTGCACCAGCCTATAGTACCATTTCCTAATAGGCTGAAAAACAACAAGCAAAATCCACACTTGAATAAGATAATTGAGATCTTCAATTAAGTAAAGATAAATGTGCCACTTCTTGATACCATCCAACAAGTCCCATCCTAAGCTAAGTTTCTTAAGGACATGTGCACTAAGAAAAGAAAGACTAATATACCCAAAAAGGTCTTCTTAGCCACTAACATTAGTGAGCTACTGTCAGGTCCGATCTCTGTCAAGTACAAGGATCCAGGTTATCCCACCATTGCCTGCACCATAGGACAATCCGAGATTAGTCGTGCACTTCTTCACTTGGGAGCAAGTATCAACGTGCTTCCATTCTCAGTTTATCAACAATTCGGGTTGGGTGATCTTAGTCCAACTCGAGTCACTATCCAACTGGCTGACCGTTCAGTGAAAGTTCCAAAAGAGAAAATTAATGATGTCCTTATCCGGGTCGGGGAGTTTATTTACCCCGTTGATTTCATAGTTCTAGAGACACAACCTGTGTCCAATCATAGGGCTCAAACTCCTGTTATCCTAGGGTGACTATTCCTTACTACTGCCAATGCCATCATCAATTGTAAGAATGGGTCCATGAGGTTAACCTTTGGGGACATGACTAGAGAAGTCAATGTCTTCATCCTAGGAAAGCAACCCTGTGATGTTGAGCACCAAACATTTGAAGTCAACTTCATTGAGAACTTAACAAGTGAAAACAGGGAAGAATTGGAACTAGAACCTGAGTGTGACTTCGGGTTAGAGTCTGACAACTTTAATCTTGATCAGGTTGTTGAGTCTGCTGTGAATTGAGCCTCGAACCCTATTTTACAAAATATAGAGCCAACAAATGTGACTCATCCTTCCAGAAAGCCTTCCTCTTTCTTAGAATTGAAAGCCTTACCTGCGCATCTCAAGTACGTCTATCTAGGCGAACAAGAGACCTTTTCTGTCATCATTGCCTCCCATTTAAACGACGGGCAAGAAGAAGATCTTAAAGCAATTCTAAGAAAACATAGGGAAGCCATTGGTTGGATTATGACCGATATAAAGAGATTGAATCCAACCATTGTTCAACATTCATCTCAATGAAGATGCAACACCTAAAAGAGACCCGCAGCGTAGGTTAAACCTATAATGTAAGAGGCTGTTCATGCTAAAATTGTGAAACTCTTAGACAATGGGATAATCTATCCCATTTCTGATAGCCAATGGGTCAGCCCTGTTAACGCGGTTCTAAAGAAATCAGGTTTCACCATAGTGAAAAATGAGAACAAAGAGTTAGTGCAAACTCGACTTCCCATGAAGATTCGTGTTTGCATTGACTATAGGAAGCTTAATGCTGCAACTCGTAAGGACCATTTTCACTTCCCTCATTGATCAAATGCTTGAACATTTGGCGGGCCACGAGTATTACTGTTCCTTGGACAGTTACTTGGGGTACAATCAGATTCCTATTGCACTTGAGAACAAAGAAAAGACTATGTTCACATGTCCATTTGAGACATTTGCTTATCGTCGAATGCCTTTCGGCTTGTCCAATGCCCAGCAACGTTTAAATGTTGCATGTTAAGTCTTTTTTCTGATATGGTAGACGATTCTTAGAAATCCTCATGGATGATTTTCGCATCTACGGAGATTCATTCACTCAATGTCTCCACCATTTAGAACTTGTCCTCTAACGTTGTGCTGAGAAAAATCTGACACTTAACTAGGAGAAATGCCACTTCATGGTAAGATATGGAATTGTTCTGGGTCATGAAATCTCCACGAAAGGAATTGAAGTGGATAAAGCCAAGATTGAGGTTATTGCTAAGCTTCCCTTACCCAAATGCGTGAAGAATATTCAATCCTTCTTAAGACACGCCGGTTTTTACCAAAGATTTATCAAGGATTTTAGCGAGATTGCTAGGCCCTTGACTAATCTGTTAGCTAAGGACGTGTCCTTCACTTTCGATGCTGAATGTATGAATTCTTGGGAGAAGCTTAAGAGAGAGCTTATTTCTGCAACAATCATATCTGCACTGGATTGGTCTAAGCCGTTTGAAATCATGTGCGATGCTTCTGATTTTGCCATAGGCGCTGTCCTAGGATAACGCATTGATAACAAGCAACACGTGATTTACTACTGTAGTAGGACTCTCAACAATGCTCAATTGAACTACACTACTACTGAGAAGGAATTCTTGGCAGTAGTGTTTACCTTAGAGAAATTTCGTCCCTACCTATTAGGGTCTAAAACCACCATTTTCACCAATAATTCTGTGCTTAGGTACCTCATGATGAAGAAGGATGCCAAGGCCCGACTCATTCATTAGATCCTCCTTCTTCAAGAATTCGTTCTCAAGATTTGTGACAAGAAAGGTGTAGAAAATGTCATTGCTGACCATCTCTCAAGAATCCCAAATTCTCCATGCAACGAATTGCCCACAAATGAGGACTTTCCTGATGAAAATCTCTTAGCTATCTTTAGGAAACCTTGGTTTGCTAATATAGTGAATTACGTAGTCACAAACCAAACTCCGTCTCATTGGTCCAAAAATGATATGTACCGGTTCTTATCTCTAGTCCGGTATTTCTTTTGGGAGGAACCATATCTTTTTAAGTATTGTTCTGACCAAATTATTAGGAGATGCATTCCTGATGAAGAAGTTAAAAGTGTTTTATCCTTTTGTCACGAACTTGCATGCGGTGGATACTTTGGTCCCCGGAAGACTGCTGAAAAAGTACTACAAAGTGGGTTCTATTGGCCCACTTTATTCAAAGATGCTTATGAATTTTGCAAGATGTGCCCTAGATGCCAGATGGTGGGAAGGATCTCAAAACGAGATATGATGTCTCTCAGCCGAATGCTTGATATAGAACTTTTTGATGTTTGGGGCTTTGACTTTATGGGTCCATTTCCTAACTCATTTGGAAACCAATACAAATTGGTTGCTGTGGACTATGTGTCCAAGTGGGTAGAAGCCATTCCTAGTAAAACTAATGATAACAAAGTTGTTATAAAGTTTTTAAAAGAGAACATTTTCTCACGCTTTGGGAACCCCTCGTGCTATCATCAGTAATAATGGTACTCACTTTTGCAATAAATCCTTTGAAGTTTGATCGGTCGCTAAGATTGCACATTTATTATCATATTCTCATACTTATTATTAAATAAACTCTGCTTGTTTCTAATTATTGTTTAAATTATTTTGTAGGCCCATTCCTAAAGGAGAGTGAAGAAAAATGAGCCCAAAAGCCCATCAAATTCTGAATTAAATTAGAATAAATTCGAAATCAGTGAATCAGGGCAAATCTTGACAAATCAGAGAGGTTGAAAACCGGTTGAAATGAATCATCCCAAATCAAGCGGTTAAAGCCAAAGGTCAAAGGCCGTTTTATCAAATTCTAAAACAGAAACGGGAAAACCAGAAGGAGATAAGGAAAAATCTCCAAACGAAGAAGCTGCCCCAACCTGGTGTGGCCACCTGGCCACACCATGGCCACGAAAACGCGGCCAAAATCGCGTTTCCGTGGCCGTTCAATGTTTATTGGGGGAGCATTTGCTCCCCCTATCTTCTCACGCCTCTCCCCTCTGGGTTTTTGCTTATAAAAGGTAGGTATTTCATTGTAAATGGGGATGACCAAGCAGAGAGATAGATTTTAGGCCACTTTTCCATTCTTTATAGTGTAGGTTTTTATTTTCTTTTTATGTAATTTTTTTTCTTTGTAAGCATAGGTTAGATTGAGATTCATGTAAGTAAGAGAGAGAGGCTTATATTGAAAGTGACACCGATGTACCTCCTCCTTTCTTCCATCGTTTTTGCAAGCAATAAAAGGTATTTTTTTTAATGTTTATTTTTACTTTTGTTTTCTTCTTCTTCTTTCTACTTTTCCTCTTTTGGTTATGATGAGCATTCAAGTGAATCTAGAAGCATCAGTATAGCCATGTTTGTGTGAGTGCCAATGATATGACATGATGATGTTCTCCTCCTCAAGATTTCGTATCATTTCATTCTTGTTCGTCTTGATGATGTAATGCGAATGAGGACTGAGCTCGATCTTATATTTTATGCGTTGAACGCCTCTGAAGTAAGGTAAAACATGCAAGGGTTCAAGGTAAGTCATCAACCAAAGGAGGTAAGTTTTTTTTTTAGTTTTCTTTCTTTTAATTCTTTAGTTTAAAACACCACAATCCACCACTTCTTTTATCACTCCTTTTTCATTTCTTTGTAGATATCATTTCTAGTTTCTCCATCTTCTTAATCTACCATCTTCTTCCTAACTCACTTTAACCTAATTTTTCCTTTTTCTTTTAGAGAAGTAAAGAAGAACTTTAACTATATTTTGTAGCCTAAAAGAGAACTTACTAAAAAGTTTCCATCGCTAGTCCCTCTTTGTGGATCACGACCCGCATAGTTACTTGCTATAGCGATAGTATTGAGCACCTTGCACATCTCTATCTTAAGTTCTGAAATTCTGTATTCTTGTGTGCAGGTTTCAACTCAATCAAAATTTTGGCGCCATTGCCAGGGAGGGACGGTAAGTAATTCTCTTTATAAGTTTACTTTTTTGGTTAACTTTCTTCTTTATTTTTTTGTACAGATTTAACAACAAGGAATTCTTGCTGCAGTGGATACATAAGTGGCCTTGGACTCTGATCAAGAAAGCAGAGACAAGAAGCCCTCAGATTTGCTACATTCCAGTGGCAAAACTGAGTGAACTACTAATCTGTATTTTTGCTGGTTGGCTGAATTGAAAATCTGAATTTCTGTAGCATTTATCTCCTTGTTTGACTCACTGTATATACATTTTTAACACAACAGTAAAAAGTTGATTGTAAATGCTAAAAATGATTTAGACTTTGCATTTAGGCACGTGTCTATTTCATTTCATTTTTTATTTACTGTTGAAGAGTGCTAGAGCCAAGGTATGTGTGCATAGCATTTAGTATAAGGTTCATTCTTATATGAAATATTGCTTGAATGTTACTTTTTTCTATATACTTGTACACTGCACTAAATTGACTTAAGGGCTTGTCCTATAAACAAGATAAGGTAGGGAAGTCATTACCCTCCCTTAGCCCACAAACAATCTCCTCACTCACTAATCTAAGTCTAACTAAAAATGAGTAGACGTTGGCCCTAGGGACATCTCAGACTCACTTAGGAGATTATCCTAAGGGAAAAGGTGTTGGAATTTGACTCCTGCCAAATCAGTGTCTAGGAAAGGGATTAAGGGCCGAAAGCCCGAAGGTTGGTGGTTACTTAATTAAGGAACGTCTTTAACGGATAACCTCTTACCAATCTTGCCCTGACCTGGCTGATTAGCTTGTGGTCAAAGTCTGCATTATACCTCCTATGGACAGTCTAACCAGTTAGGAGTCATCTAGGTCGAAGGTCTACCCTAACTTAGGTTAGAATTTTTTCTTTTTTGTTTGCTTATTTGTTTGTTTTTTTCTTTGTTTGTGTTTTATTGTGTGCTATGGCTTATAACAACAATTTTTTCAATTTTAATGGTAATCTATATTACAGACCAACCTCTTTTTCGGATATTACCAACCCGGCATATCATAACTTTAACCAACCAGTGTGCCAGATTGGTCTTATCCGAATCAATATAACCCATGCCCCCAAATCTTATAACTATAATTTCCAGAATAATTTCAACTCTTTACAGAGTCAGTGGGGATTCACCTCCCCCGAGTCCAACTTTCAACCAACTTGTCCTCCTTATCCACCTTGTCCACAATATTTTCAAGATTCATACTCAGTTCCACCAGTCCAAAATAGAAAACCATCAATTTTGGAAATGAGTATGCGTGAGTCCAAACAAAAATCAAAAAATCTGATGGACTCACAATTTCACCGCAAATTCCAAAACAATACTTCATCTTTTCAACAAAACGATGAACCAATCAACTATGAAAAGATGCTTGAAGCTATGATTCAGGCTCAAAACGCTCATAATCATGACATAGATATGATGGTCCAAACTCTACGTTCTCACCCTTTGGCTAGTTATGATGTCGCTAACCATTCTGTTAGAGCTAAAGAGTCATGTTGTTTTGGAAAACAAGGTTCCATTTCAGAACAATCATTTAAACTTGCCCAAACTCTAAATTTTGAAAATGACATTGACAGTTTGGCAAGTTATCCCTTTTTTGAAATTGAACTTGAGATTGAATATGATCATGAACCTTAACTTAGTGATTCAATTCTACTTCCTGATTCAATTATGACTCCGGTGTCTTCTCCTGATTTCAATCTTTTTTCTGAGTCAACATTGGATCCTGTGCCAATTCATAATGAAATTGAATCGCCCATCTTTGATGATCATTTTATTGAACTTGACCAATTTCATACTTTTGAAAGTCCCATTGACAAATTGGCAAGTTCTCATTTTTATGAAATTGAACTCAATGAGAAATGTGACCTAGATTCTCAAATTTGTGATCCAGTTCAAATTTTCGAATCAATATTGACTCCTATTTTGTTACCCGATTTGCTTAATATTTTAGAGTCAGTTTTGATTCCCACACCTGTCATTCTTAAACTTGAATCACAAATATTAAGTCACATTTCATTGTGGGAAAATGAATGTGGACTTGAGTTTCAACTTCTTGATTTGGACCCACTTTCTGAACCAATCTCGACTCCTGAACCTTTACTTGACTTAAATCACTTTCCTGAGTCGGTATTAGTTCCAGTACTTCCTGAGTTCAAGTCAATCATTCTATCTTTTCACACTCCATTTTGGGACAAGGCGGTTGACAAAATTGACTCCGAAATTAATTATAGAATTTGAAAATTAGATGGGGTTAAATTTTTAATAAAAAACGTTCATGTATATATCATTTTAGAGGGTTATATTAGAGAGATTTCTGGCAGGTTCCTCTGAACTCCATGCAAAGTCGATTGGGCCGCATTTCGTAGACCAATCAGACCACCATCGGAACCACCACCTTAAGATAGTATTTTCCTTCCCTTTCTTCTTTTTCATGCATCTATGCATTAATTCATACATTGAGGACAATGCATGAGATAGGTGTGGGGGAGGGTTCTAACATAACTTAGGTTTTTCTTTTTATTAAAATTTTTTTTAACATTTTCTTTACTTTTAAAAACTTTTTGAAAATAGAAACAATATTTTGACATATTTTTTGCAAAAAATTATGTCAATTTTAAGGAATAGGAAAATCAAAATTAGTATTTCTTAAACTTGGTCAAAATAAGATTATTTGTTTGATTTTTAGAGTTAAGAAGATAATTTGTCAAAATAATTTAGTCTTGAACTTTACTTTAATGAAATATGCACACTTCGTACACTTACACACTAAGGATTCAAAAACGAAGATTCTTATGCCTTATAAAAAAAAAAGAAAAAATATATCTATGAAAGATGAACAAATCTAATTATTGATTAGCTAGGTGCTTTGGCCTAAGTAAGCCTTAGTATTTATGAGAAAGATGATTAGATAAGTTTGAGAAAAAAATATATGTAAAAATCCTCTGATTAAGCTGGGTATTTGTGCCTAATAAAGCATAAGTATTCACGCCTAAAAGGGGTTCATATAATAAAATCCTTAGTTTTGTGGCCTTATTTGCTCGAGTCCTTAAGTCCTTGGGGTGTTTTCTCACCCGTTACCTTAAGACCGTTTGGTTTGGGAGTCATCGATTAAAGGCTTGTTACATGGACAGATTAGAAAACCTAATAGAACTAAGGAATAATACCAAATATATATATATATATATATATATATATATATATATATAAATAAATAAGGCATAAGAGTTAGAGTTAATGAACCCTTAGTCAAATTTTCAGGGTCACAAGGTGCATATGACTTAGGGTAAAGTAATAGACTGGATGAGAAGTACAATTTGACTCCTTACTTTGATTGATAACAAAATTTTGAATAGAGACTACGTTTAGGAATGAAAATTCAGTTTTCTTATATCTTATAGATTACTTAAATTTTATAATTATATTTTAAATATTTTTCTCTTTCAAAATGCTATTCGAAAATACTAACTCTTTGTTTCTCTTTCTTTATGGATTTTGTGGGTGTAATCCACTGAAAACCTTCACGAGACAAAACTCGTCCTCTAGGGGAAACCTAGAGGTTTAATGGTTTGTTATACATGCTCAGTGCGATCGCGTGACCTGCGAAAGTGGTCTAATAATTTTTACTATAGTTTAGTTGTTTTGCTCGAAGACGAGCAAAAGATAGGTATGAGGGTGTGATCGGTCGCTAAGATTGCACATTTATTATCATTTTCTCATACTATTATTAAATAAACTCTGCTTGTTCCTAATTATTGTTTAAATTATTTTGTAGGCCCATTCCTAAAGGAGAGTGAAGAAAAATGAGCCCCAAAGCCCATCAAATTCTGAATTAAATCAGAATAAATTTGAAATCAGTGAATTAGGGCAAATCTTGATAATTAAGAGAGGTTGAAAACTGGTTGAAATGAATTATCCCAAATCAAGCGGTTGAAGCCAAAGATGAAAGGCCGTTTTATCAAATTCTGAAACAGAAACAGGAAAACCAGAAGGAGATAAGGAAAAATCTCCAACGAAGAAGCTGCCCCAACTTGGTGTGGCTACCCGGCCACACCATGGCTGCGAAAACGCGGCAAAAACCGCATTTTCGCACCCGTTCAGTGCTTGTTAGGGGAGCATTTGCTCCCCTATCTTCTCACACCTCTCCCCTCTGGGTTTTTGCCTATAAAAGGCAGGTATTTCATTGTAAATGGGGACGACCAAGCAGAGAGAGAGATTTTAGGCCACTTTTCCATTCTTTGTAGTGTAGGTTTTTATTTTCTTTTATGTAATTTTTGTTTCTTTGTAAGCATAGGTTAGATTGAGATTCATGTAAGTAAGAGAGAGGCTTATGTTGAGAGTGACACCGATGTACCTCCTCCTTTCTTCCATCATTTCTGCAAGCAATAAAAGGTAATTTTTTTTTAATATTTATTTTTACTTTTGTTTTCTTCTTCTTCTTTCTACTTTTCCTCTTTTGGTTATGATGAGCATTCAAGTGAATCTAGAAGCATCAATATAGCTATGTTTGTGTGCCAATGATATGACATGATGATATTCTCCTCCTCAAGATTCTGTATCATTTCATTCTTGTTCGTCTTGATGATGTAATGCGAATGGGGACTAAGCTCGATCTTATGTTTTATGCGTTGAACGCCTCCGAAGTAAGGTAAAATATGCAAGGGTTCCAGGTAAGTCATCAACCAAAGGAGGTAAGTTTTTCTTTTAGTTTTCTTTCCTTTAATTCTTTAGTTTAGAACACCACAATCCACCACCTTTTTTATCACTCCTTTTTCATTTCTTTGTACATATCATTTCTAGTTTCTCCATCTTCTTAATCTGCCATCTTCTTCCTAACTCACTTTAACCTAATTTTTCCTTTTTCTTTTAAAGAAGTAAAGAAGAACTTTAACCATATTTTGTAGCCTAAAAGAGAACTTACTAAAAAGCTTCCATGGGAAAGTATGCCCTAACCTACAAGTTGTCAACACCTTATCATCCTCAAACCAGTGGCAAGTTGAGGTTTTCAATCGACAAGTCAAGCTTATCTTGGAGAAGACTGTGAACCAAACCCAGAAAGATTAGTCCACCAAATTTGTAGATGCCCTATGGGCCTACAGGACTGCTTTCAAGATGATTCTAGGGATGTCTCCTTATAGGTTAGTCTATAGGAAAGCTTGCCACCTACCCGTTGAGTTAGAGCATCGGGCCTTTTGGGCAATCAAACAGCTAAATTTTGACTTGACTAAGGCCGGTGACCTTCGAAAATTACAAATTTACGAATTAGAGGAGTTGAGAAATGAGGCATATGAGAATGCTAAGATCACTAAAGATAGAGTTAAGATTTTTCATGATAGATACATCATAAGAAAAATATTTGTCCCTAGATAAAAAGTCTTACTCTATAATTATAGGCTTCATCTTTTTTCAGGAAATCTAAAATCAAAATGGACCGGGCCATTCGTTGTAAAAATCGTGTTTTCACACGGTGCTGTAGAGATAAGTGACACCAAGAATGGAAATGACTTTAAGGTAAATGGTCAATGCCTTAAACCTTTCTTGGAATCGGTGCCGGTAAATGAAACAGCTATGGGTCTTTTCGACCCAGTGTATCGGTAACTTTCCTCTTTTACATTTTATTTCATGCATCTATAAATTTCTTTCATACATTAGGAACAATGCATGAGATAAGTGTGAGGAGGGCTCTAACATGACTAATACAATTAAAAAAAAAGAATATACATATATAAAACTTTTTGAAAGTTAAGAACAATATTTTGATATATTTTTTATAAGAAATAAAGTCAATTTTAAGGAGTAGGAAAATCATAATTAGGATTTCTTATACTTGGTCAAAATAAGATGACTTGTTTGATTTTCAGGGTTAGGAAGAAAATTGTTGAAAGTAATTCAGTCTTGATCTTTATCTTGAAGAATATGCACACTTTATACACATACACACTTAGGGTTCAGAAACAAAAATTCTTAAGCCTTATAAATAAAACATATATATATATATATATATATATATATATATATATATATATATATGAAAAATAAACAAATCTAATTATTGATTAGCTAGGTACTTTGGCCTAAGCAAGCCTTGGTATTTACGCAAAAGATGATTAGATAAGTTTGATAAAAAAATATCCATATATATAAATCTTCTGATTAAGCTGGGTATTTGTGCCTCATAAAGCATAAGTATTCATGCCTAAAAGGGGTACATTTCATAAATAAAAACTCTTGGTTTCGTGGCCTTGTTTGCACGAGTATTTAAGTCCTTAGGGATGTTTTCTCACCTGGTACCCTAGGACTGTCCGGTCTGGTTGTTATCGACTAAAGGCTCGTTACATGGGCAGATTAGAAAGCCTAATGGAATTGAGGAATAAATACCACAAGAAAATATAAATAAAAAAATAAAAAAATAAGGCATAAGAATTTGAGTTAAAGAACCCTTAGTCAAAACTTCGTGATCATGAAGGTGCATATAACTTAGGGTAAAATAATAGACTAAATGAGAAATACAATTTGACTTCTTACTTTGAATAATGACATGTTTTTGAATAGAGATTAAGTTTAGAAATGAAAAGTTCAATTTTTCTATAACTTATAGATTGCTTGAACTCTTACAACAATACTTCAAATATTTTCTATCTTTTCAAAATACTTTTCAAAAATACTAACATTTCTTTTTCTCTTTCTTTATAGATTTTGTGGGTGCAATCCACTGAAAACCCTCACAAGACAAAACTCGTCCTCTAGGGGTAACCTAGAGGTTTAACGGCTTGTTGCGTATGCTCAGTGCAATCGAATGACCCGCGAAAGTAGTCTTATAATTGATTAGGATTAGTTTGATGTTTTGCTCGAGGGCGAGCAAAAGATAAGTGTGGGGGTGTAATCGATCACATATATTGTATATATATTGTCACATTATCATGTTTTTTATCTAATAAATCCTATTAATAAGTCTTATTCTTCTTTGTTAAATTTAGGCCCATTGCTAAAAGAAAGGGAAGAGAAATGAGCCCAAAAACCCATCAAAGTTCTGACTTAATTTAGAATTAATTCAAAATTAAAAGATCAGGGCAGATCAAGGCAGATCAGAGAGGATAAAACCGGTTGAACATCAGTTAATATGGATCTTTAGAAATCAATCAGTTAAAGCCAAAAATCAAAGAACGTTTTGACAAACCCAGGAGCTGAAATGAGAAAACCAGCAGAAGATATGGGAGAATCACCAAACTGGGGACCTCCACCATTTGGGTGTGACCACCTGGCCACACTAAGGCCGCGGAAACACGGCCCTAGCTACAATTCCGCGGCATTGTCGAGGTTGTTGGGGGAGCGTTTGCTCCCCTAATCTTCCTACGCCCTCTCCCGTCTGGGTTTTCCCTATAACTACTATTTTTGATAGAGAAGAAGGTAGCGAAGACTAGGATTAGAATTATTGTTCATTTTTTAGGATTTTAGGATTATTGTTAGATAGTTCGGAGAAGTTGTATTTCATTTTTATTTTTCAGTTTAGATCAGCAAAGAGAGAAGAGTGGATTTGAGTGTGTAATTCATCTTTGAAGTGACAATCAAAGGAGCCTCAACTCGCTTATTCAACTCGACTTAAATTCGGTATGTTTATATTTAATTTTCATTCTCTTGTTTGTTTTCCTTTCATCATGAGTAGCTAAATCATCTTCTAGGCTCACTAATTAATCTCTTCTACCTCCTCTCTCTTGATTGATTTTTATGAAATCAACTCTTTTGAATCAGAAAATACCTGAATTAAACTTTATTCTTGAAAGCACATGAGGATGTCTTTATTTTAAACTTGGACTTTCAAAGCACAAATCTTTTTAAACAGTTTTTATTCCATACTTGCTTCTTCGCGCTTGATGGTTTAATATTCTCTTTTTAAAGATGTGTTAAGAAAGGGCTTAAGAATTAAACTAAAGCCATCTTATTTGTTTTACTTGGACATTAAAAGAAACTAAAGCTTTTTGCCTATGATAAAAGTGATGCACTCAATTGAGATAATACGTAGTTGAGTAGAAAATTAGTGAGCCCAGATCTTCTTCTTATATTAAAAACAACAAATCACTCTTCAAGTTTTTAAAAAAAATCACCTTTTCTAAAGCCTTCTCTAAGTTTGCAATTTTTCTTTTAATCATTTTTCTTCTCTCCATTCTCTTTTTCAATATATAAAAAAAGAAAGATACCAACTCCATTCTTTGTTACTTTAAAAAACACCGAAAAGCTTCTATCGCATTCCTCCTCATGGACACGATCCGTTAGCCCAAAGCTACATGATAATTCTCATCGCTTCCCTTTTACAATCACTATGTGTAATCAATAGTGAGCCCAAATTCCCCGTGAAGGGCTCTGGAACTACTCCTCGAGATTCCTTTAGATTAAGAGTTGAGGTGCTATTGAAGCTCTCTTGGTTCAACATAGGTGTGGGCACACACAACCTATATCTAGCATATGAATATGTGCAATTTGAAATAATGCAAAATATAAAAGAGATAGAGTTGAGAGATAGTGGATCAAACGCAAACTTCAAGATATATTTTGAGGTTCGAGCCACTGCTCTACATCCCCGCCTTCACACAGAAGGATTTTCACTATGTCCACACATGACCTTCTACAAAGGGACCTTCATTGAGGAATTATAATACTACACTTGGAGTACACTACTCCTTTCTCAAACACAATCATCTCTACACAAGAGGGATAAGCACAAAGCCAAAGCAAAGAAAAGATTACAATCTTGGTGATCCAATGATCACAAACAACACTTGGTGATTACAATAAACTACAAACATTTTTTCTCACAAAAATAAGATCCTATACATAGGATTAGAGATGATAACTCAAGTGTGATAAAATAAAGTGTTTGGAAAAGAAAATAACAAAGAAAAACACTTAGGAAAAATACTAAATAGATTTGTAAAGAAAGCTCAAAACCAATTTCCGAAAAACTCTCTTTTCTTTAATTTTTCCAATGCTTTAAAAACAAATAAAAGATAAAACTTTTTGGCTCAAAAACTCCTTTTAAACTTTCTACAAAACACTGAAAAAGATTGGAAGAAAGGCTCTACAAAATCTTGTTAAAAATAGCTTGAGAGAACCCCTATTTATAGGCTCTCTAAATTATAGCCGTTGGGGTCCAGAAAAGGTAATTTTTGACTTTCTGGTCGACCAGCCGGTCGACCGTCCAACGATCATATTTCTACCGTTGAGCCATCGGTTAACCATCCGGTCGATTGCCTTCCGGTTGACCGCCTGGTCCACCGAGCCTAAAGGCACTCAGCCTGTCGATCGACCACCTAGTCGACCGGCGCTACCCGGGAGTTGGGTAGTTACAGTCGGTCGATCGCCCAGTCGACCAGACTTATAGGCAGACCTTGTGCGCGTCCTTATGCACATCGGGTGGCGGTTGACCGACCTCTGGTCCGGTTGACCGACCGGTCGACCGTCAGCAGGCTCAGGCTAGGGATGAAGGGTTTGAAACTTAGTCTTTTTAACATCTATAAAATCTTATAAATTTCACAAAAATCAGTTGTTATAAATATTTGAAGAACAAATATGTGTGATAAAAAATCAACACATATTACAAACTATTTGAACTATTTTTGGATATAGAAATTAAGCTTTAACACAAAAACGGTATTTTCCAAAAACCAAACTTTGAAATGGAAATCTGATTTTTCCCAAACTTGTATAAATACAAGAAATCAAGATATTTAAAAATCTTTTGAAGCATAGAGTGTATGGATAGAATCCGATACACATATAAAAGATATATCTATATTTTTGACAATAAATCCAAAATAAGTTTTGTTAAATACAAAACTCTAAACACATAAAATAGAATCATCAAAAATAAGTTTTTCTAAATATATGAAGCATAGATGTATATACATGAAATCTAATATACATTATACCATGTAAATTTATTTTGATTCTATCTATTCATGAAAACTATATATATGTATATTCGAAATCCAAAACCGATTAAACCAAAAACCAAACGTATTGAACTTGTGTGTGTGTGAACTTGAGCATATCAATACTAGTCTATCTTACACAAGATCTAAATACAAACTAAACTAAACGAACCAAAATCTTCTTGTAAAACTCCTTCTCCAAGTCGACTTGATCCAAACACGATCCAAAGAGCTTGATTTCATCCGAGTGCTAGATGCGATCTTGACGCGCGAGCTCTTGAATCTACATGTGTTAGCTCTAAAACTCTTTTGTTGAAGATAAATACCTACTAAGATCTTGATCAATAACTGAAATTATATAAACACAAGATCATTAGTAAACTAACCTTCGTAAGTTAGTCATCATCGAAACTAAGGTGAAAGGCCTCTGGGCTAACAATCTCCCCCCTTTTGATGATGACAAAACTTATGAGGTTACATATATGCATCCATTAAGGAGAGGCTTGATAGAAGCTCCCCCATAACATATGCATAATCGATAAACATATAAAGATATGCAATGAAGCTCAAGACAATAATAAAACAAGATATATATGCATAAACACATAGTAAAACATGTATATATTGAAATTACCAGGAGGGGGGGTGAATAGGTGTCTAGCTAATCTAATGATGAATTAATGCGGAATTAAAACTATTTATGTAAACTAAAAATTCTTAAGCTAAATACACCAAGTATAACACAAGAGTGTAGCCGAATTTTCGGTGAAGGTCTCTGGACTATCTCCTCTAGATTCCTCTAGATAAGAGTTGAGGCGCCGCTATGGCTCTCTTAGTTGAATACAAGTGTAAGCAAACAAACTCAAGCATATGTCAATTTGAGCACAAGTATATATCAAGCTTATAAAGATGAAAGCAATATAAACAAGCAAGATATAAACACGAGTGAGAGATAGAGAGAGCAATCGCAAACACGAGAGAATTATTTTGAGTTTCGAGCACCAATGCTCTACGTCCCCGCCTTCAACACTATGAAGGATTTTCACTAAAAACCGATCCCACCGGATCACTCGGTGCTGCAACACCTATAATGGGTTCACACTAGAACTCCTTAGACTCACTATTCCTTCTCTTGTTCTCGCAAGAACTACACACCGCAAGCACACTAGCTTGCCGAGGCCGCACCTCTGCACCGAACTCTCACTAGAACTCGAAACAACGTGACCACAAGTTTGCCTCCTCAAATACAACGTAAAACACTTTGGTGATCACAACACTTTGATCACTTAAAACACTCTCACAATAACTCTCCTATAGATTGATATAGCAATGGAAAGCTCAAGTATGTGTGAGAAAAACTTGGATGGATTGTGGTGAAAAACTCAAGAAAACTCTTTAGAAAACACTCTTGATAAACTCTCCTTTTGATTTGAAAATATTGGCTCTTAAATAAGTGGATATAAACACTAAAAGATGTATGAAAAACTAGCTTGAAAACCCACTTGAAATCTTATGTAAAACAGTCCAAGAGAAGCTCCTTTTATAGGCTTCAAAAATGTGGCCGTTGGAGGCTAACTCAGCAGCCTGGTCTGCTGTCGGTCGACCGGCCAACAGTCATATTTCTGACCGTTGTGCCAGTGGTCGACCGACTTGTCGACTGTGGTCTGGATACAGAGAGCAGAGCTCTCTGCCGGTCGACCGGGGCCATTTCCAAAGAGCAGAGCTCTTTGGCGGTCGACCGGTTCGGTCGACCGCCCCTCCAGCCAAAGAAGCCGTGCATGTTTGTGCACGTCAGTCGACCGGCCGGTCGACCGACCTCTAGAACGGTCGACTGTGCGGTCGACCAGTAGAAGGCCAAAAACAGGTTTTTAGGGATTAAAAACTCAGTCTTTTTTCCTTTAATAAAATCCCATAAATTTTCTAAAAATCTACAAAAATAAATTTAGTATTATACTTTGATATACAAACATGTTTAATTAAAAATCAAAACATATTTCAAACATTTTGAACTATTTTTGTAATATAGACATTTTGCCTTAAATAAAAATCTGTATTTTTCCAAAACGATTTTTCCAAATTGAAAATCGATTTTTCCAAAACTCCTCAAAATATAAAAACAAGATATTTTAAACACTTTTGAAGCTTAGTATGTATGGATATGATCCACTACACATATATGATGAAATATCTATATTTTTGACATTAAGCTCTAATTTAAGTTTTGATAAAACACATATATATTTCTAAGCTTAAAAACCAAAACGGTATTTTCCAAAATGAAAACTCTTTTATAAAAACACATGTAAATCTTGTGTGTGAGTGTATATGAACTTGAGTAATCCACCAACTAATCTATCCTTTACATTTTATCTAAAAATAAAATCTTGACACTTACAAACATCGGCACAAGTCTTCTTGGACTCTTGATGGTCTTCTTCTCCTTCTTGACTTGGTCCAAAACATGATCCAATGAGCTAGACTCCTCTTGAGTACTTGATGCAATCTTGATGCGCGAGCTTTTGAATCAACACGTGCTAGCTCCAAAACTTTGACTTTAAATCCTTTCTTGAAGCTAAATATCAACTAAGATCTTGATCAAATATCTGATACGAATTAAACACGAGATCATTAGTACTATAACTACATGAGTTAATCATCAGTAAAACTTGAGTGATGTGCTTTCGGGCCAGCATATATAAACCTGAATCCTTCTTCCCCTTTTTTTCGCTCATCAACAAAGAGGTGAAGACAAACAAACCAATAAACACCATATACATTTTGCAATAAGAATACCAATTTGAAAATAATACCAATTTAAAATTATTGATACTAATATTGAAAAAGTTAGCATATAAATTTTTTTTCATCATAAAGAATGAGAGTAAGATACCAATTGAAAACTAAAACCAATTGAAAGATAAAATAAGAATTACTATCACAAACAAGCTCACCAATCAGTCAAAAAAGAAAATAAAAAAATTCAACCGCGCCTATTCTAAAGGAGACTTAGACCTAGAAAACTCCTAATGGTTAGGTTGTCCGTAGGAGGTATAATGTAGAATCTGACCACAAACTTATCAGCCAGGTCAGGGCAAGATTAGTGGGAGGTATCCGCGCAAAAGCGACAAGCCTAATTAAGTCAAACCACCAGCCTTCGAAGTTTCGCCTCTAAATCCCCATCCTTTGACACCAATTTGGCAGGAGTCAAATTCTAACACCTCCAACTTTAGGATAACCTCTCAATGACGAGATGTCCCTAAAGCCAATGTCTATCAGATTTTAAGTTAAGCTTAGGTTGTGCTTGCTTGGAGATGGTTTGCGGGCTAAAGAAGGGTAATGGCTCCCCCACATTATTTTTTGTTGGGTTTTACCCTTAAAATGATTTAGTACAAAGTATGTGGTTTCAAGTAAATGCAGTGAGAATTACCGTGGGGCTAATGGGTCGTGATCCACGAGAAGGAATGAGATGAAAGCTTTTCGATGTATTATTTCAAAAGCAAAGAATGGTATTGGTATTTTTTAATGTGAAAAGAAAATGGAGAGTAGAGAGATAATTTGAAGAAAACTTAAAATTTGAAAAAGATTTTACAGAAAGTGATTTTTAAAAGGCTTTTAATATGATGGTGTTTGTTTGTTTTTAGTTAAGAATCCAGGCTCACTAATCTTTATCCAACTCTAAATTCTTTTCTTGAAAGTTCGAGTGCCTTAATGAGATCATAGGCAAAAAGTTTAGCCTTGTATTTTAACGAGATCAAGTAAAACACATAAGATGGTTTATTTTAGAAATCGAACTTTAGTTTTAAAATCTTCGCTTGAGTTGAATGTTAAACAATCAAAGTAATAAAACAAGCATAAAATAAAAACAAGTTCTTTTTAATGATTAATTTCAAGATTAAGTTCAAAATTCAATCCCATCCTCATGTGCCTTCAAGAACACTCACAATTAGTAAGGCTTAGTTTAGGCATTCATATGATTCAGTTGGGACTTTTCATTAATATTGATCAAGAATCAATACTAGAGAGGAGAGATTAGTGAGCCCATAAAGAAGAGATTTAGGTACTCATTACTAAAAAAGAAAATATTAAATTAAAATGCAACATACTTGTGAGTTGGAGAAGAAAAGAAGTCTGTCGAATCCTTATTGATGTCACTTCAACTTCATATTACAATCACTCTTTCTCTCTCTCACTTTGTTTCTGAACTGAACTACGATTAAGAACTGAGATACGACTTCTCATAAACTATCTAACAATGATCCTAAACTTCAAAAATAAAGAGAAAAACTTAAATTAGTCTTCGGTCCATTCTTCAGTAAACTTCTTGCCTTTATAGGCAAAAACCCTGAGGGGAGAGGAGTGAGATAAGGGGAGAAGATAAGGGGAGAAAACACTCCCCTTATCTCCAAAAGATAGCCGCAGAAACGCGGCCAAAGCCACGTTTTCGCGGCGTGGATGTGGTCATTTGGCCACATCCAGGGGCAGATATGGCTGGTGTTCGTTTTATCCCCTTTTGTTCGACGGATTTTCTGCTTGATATCTTATTTTGATCTCACCTTTGGTGATCCTCAAGCTAACCAAATTGGATTCATCTAGAATCGACTTAACTGGTTTATTTGATGTTTGATCCTCCCTGATGTGCATTGGTCTTCAGTTGGGATCATGGCTATCCACCTGAATATTTATCTCTTCTTTAATTTAGATTTAAATCAGAATTTAAAGCAGGCTTTTGGGCTCAATTTTCTTCCATCTCTATTGGCAATGGTCCTGCATTTTATTAAACAAAAAATAAGATTAAACACATGATTTATTAGACAATAATTATGATAATGTGACATTAGATATCTAATATAGGTGACCGATCACACCCCCAAACTTATCTTTTGCTCGTCCTCGAGCAAAATATCAAAACTAATCCTAAGAAATTATTTGGACCACTTTCGCAGGTCACTCGATTGCACTGAGCATGTGCAACAAGCCGTTAAACCTCTAAGTTATCCCTAGAGGATGAGTTTTGTCTCGTGTACACCCATAAAATTCATAAAGAAAGAGAAAAATGTTAGTATTTTTAAAAAGCATTTTGAAAAGAGAGAAAATATTTGAGGTATTATTGTAAGAGTACAAGTAAATTATAAGTTATAGAAAAATCGAATTTTTCATTCCTAAACTTTGTCTCTATTCAAATACGTGTTATCAATCAAAAAGAGTAAAATTGTATTTCTCATCTATTCTATTACCTTGCCTTAAGTCATATGCACCTTCGTGACCGTGAAATTTTGACTAAGGGTTCTTTAAGCCTAACTCTTATGCCTTATTTATTTATTTATTCATTATTTGGTGGTATTATTTCTTACTTTTATTAGGCTTTCTAATCTGTCTGTGTAACGAGCAATTAATCGGTGACTCTCAAATCGGACGATCTTAGGGCACCGGATGAGAAAACACCCCAAGGACTTAAGAACTCGAGCAAATAAGGCCACAAAATTAAGAATTTTATTTGTACAATGTACCCATTTTAGGCGTGAATATTTATGCTTTATGAGGCACAAGTACCCAGCTTAATTAGAGGATATATATATATTTTCTTTCTTTTTTTATATAAGGCATAAGAATTTTTGTTTTTATACTCTAAGTTTGTAAGTGTGTAAAGTGTGCATATTTCATCAAGGTAAAGATCAAGACTAAATTACTTTACCAAATTTTCCTTCTAACCCTAGAAATCAAATAAGTCATTTTATTTTGATCAAGTATAATAAATCCTAATTATGATTCTCCTATTCTTTAAAATTGACTTAATTTCTTACAAAAAATAAGTCAAAATATTATTCTTTTTTTCAAAAAGTTTTTTTAACCATTTTTTTCTTTTTAAACAATGTTAATCATGTTAGAACCCTCCCCCACACCTACCTTATGCATTGTCCCCAATGTATGAAATAAATGAATAGATGTATGAAATAGAATGTAAAAGAGGTAAAGTTACCGATACACTGGGTCAAAAAGACCCATAGCCGTTTCATTTACCTGCACTGATTCTAAGAAAGGTTTAAGGCGTTGACTATTTACTTTAAAGTCATTCCCATTCTTGGTGTCACTGATCTCTACAGTACCGTGTGAAAACACGGATTTAACAACGAATGGCCCAGTCTATCTTGATTTTATCTTTATTGGAAAAAGATGAAGCCTAGAATTATAGAGTAAGACCTTTTGTTCAGGGATAAATATTTTCCTTATGATATGTTTATCATGAGAAATCTTAACTCTATTTTTTGCGATCTTTGCATTTTCATAGGCCTCATTTCTTAATTCATATAATTTGGAAATTTGTGATTTTTGAAGGTCACCGGCCTTATTCAAATCAAAATTTAGCTATTTTATTGCCCACAAGGCCTGGTGCTCTAACTCAACCGGTAGGTGGCAAGCCTTCTCAAAGACTAACCTATAAGGAGACATTCCTAAAATCGTCTTAAAAGCGGTCCTAGAGGCCCATAGGGCATCTACAAATTTGGTGGATCAATCTTTCCGGTTTTGATTCAAGTCTTCTTCAAAATAAGTTTGATTTGTCTATTAGAGCCTCCACCTGCCCACTGGTTTGAGGATGATAAGGTATGGACAACTTGTGAGTTATAATATACTTTCGCATAAGAGCTTCAAAGGATTTATTGCAAAAGTGAGTACCATTATCACTGATGATAGCACGAGGGGTTCCGAAGCGCGAGAAAATGTTCTCTTTCAAAAACTTCACGACAACTTTGTTATCATTAGTTTTACTTGGAATGGCTTCTACCCACTTGGACACATAGTCCAAAACAACCAATATGTATTGGTTTGCAAATGAATTAGGAAATGGACCCATAAAGTTGATGCCCCAAGCATCAAAGAGTTTTATTTCTAGAATTGGGTTGAGGGACATCATATCTCATTTCGAGATCCTTCCCACTGTTTAGCATCTAGGGCACGTCTTGCAGAATTCAAATGCATCTTTGAACAAAGTAAGCCAATAGAACCCACTTTGTAGCACTTTCTCAGCAGTCTTGCGGAGACTAAAGTGTCCACCGCATGTAAGCTCGTGATAGAAGAATAAAACACTCTTAATTTCTTCATCGAGAATATATCTCCTAAAAATTTGGTCAGAACAGTACTTAAAAAGATACAGTTCCTCCCAAAAGAAATATCAAACTTGAGATAAGAACATGTATACATCGTTTTTAGATCAATGAGATGGAGTTTGGTTTGTGACTAAGTAATTCACTATATCAGCAAACTAAGGTTCCCTAACAAAAACTAAGAGATTTCACCGGGAAAGTCATCATTTATGGGCAATTCGTTGCATGGAGAGTTTGGAACACGCGAGTGATGGTCAGCAATGACGTTTTTTACGCCTTTCTTATCTTAAATCTTAAGATCAAATTCTTGAAGAAGGAGAATCCAATGAATGAGTCGGGCCTTGGCATTCTTTTTCATAATAAGGTATCTTAGCACAATATGATCGGTGAAAATTGTGGTTTAGGACCCTAGTAGGTAGGGATAAAATTTCTCTAAAGCAAACACTAATGCCAAGAATTCCTTATCGGTTGTAGTGTAGGTCATTTGAGTATCGTTGAGAGCCCTACTAAAGTAGTAAATCATGTGCTGCTTGTTATCAATGCACTGTCCTAAGACAGCGCCTATGGCAAAATCAGAAGTGTCGCACATGATCTCGAACGGCTTAAACCAATCCGGTACAGATATAAATGGTGCAGAAATAAACTCTTTCTTAAGCTTCTCCCAAGTATTTATACTTTCATCATCAAAAGTGAAAGACACATTCTTAGCTAACAGATTAATCAAGGGTCTAGCAATCTTGCTAAAGTTCTTGATATATTTTTGGTAGAAACTGGCGTGTCCTAAGAAGGATCGAATATCCTTCACACATTTAGGCATGGGAAGCTTCGCTATAAGCACAATCTTGGCTCTATCCACTTCAATTCCTTTCTTAGAGATTTCATGACCCAAGACAATTCTATGTCTTACCATGAAGTGGCATTTCTCTCAGTTTAGTGTCAGATCTTTTTCGGCACAACGTTGGAGGACATGTTCTAGATGGTGAAGACATTGAGTGAATGAATCTCCGTAGATGGAGAAATCATCCATGAAGATTTCTAAGAATCGTTCTGCCATATCAGAGAAAAGACTCAACATGCAACATTGAAATGTTGCTGGAGTATTGCACAAGCCAAAAGACATTCGGCGTTAAGAAAATGTCTCAAATGGACATGTGAAAGTAGTCTTTTCTTGGTCCTTCAGACCAATAGATATCTGATTATACCTCGAGTAACCGTCCAAGAAACAGTAATACTTGTGGCCAGCCAAATGTTCAAGCATTTGATCAATGAAAGGAAGCGGAAAATAGTCCTTACGAGTTGCTACATTAAGCTTCCTATAGTTGTTCGCGGCAAAATCAAGCACTCGAAAACGTGTATTTCTGAAATCAATGTAATTGTATATGTATGCTAATGTTCCCTCGGTACTTCCGTTATAGCATTGCTCAACTAGTCGAATTTACAGGGACGGGAGGCGATAGAAGCATTAATAGTTCTTATTCACGTCGGTTGTTAATAGGTTCTTCTTTGTAAAAGAATGAGAAAAAGAAAAGAAAACTGAAAGTGGTAGGTGAAGAAGGTGATAAAACGATGATGTGAAAATAAAAGAGAAATGGTTTTGAAAATAAGAAGAAGATGAAACAAAGATGAACTAAGAAGTTAGTGAGAACAACAATAGAAAAATGATAAAAGGGTTTTAAAATTAATTTTTTAAATAAGAATAAAGAAAATCATGGCTACTAACTACTAATTTCTCCACTAATCATGCTAACCTCTTAGTGATAGTTGCCTCACATGGATCCTTGACCATCACGAGTCCTTGGCTTCAAGAGACGATACAAAGCATGACTGATAAGATTGTTCTTCTACATTCAAACAACACATCTATACCACACAACAAGTTGTAAATTACTATTAAATCATCAAAATCATTTAGAGGTGAGCATGAAATAAAGTTAGCATTATAAGTTAGCAAGTTAGTAAGTTGGAAGTTAGAAATGTTAGAATGTTAGAATTCATCATCATGAGCCATCAATGGCTCTTGCAAGAGTAAGACCTTGTAGAGGCTATTAAATTCATGTGGATTATCAAGTAAGAGATTAGATGGTTAGTTAGTAGTTAGATTGTCATGAAAAAAAAATTTAGCTATGCATCATGTAGAAGATGGAGAAGATTACAATGAAGAAGAAAGAAGACACCTTTATATAGATTTTCACCATCTATTACATCAATCTCTCTCTTTCTCTCTCTGAATCTCTTAGCCCTAATACATGATCTAAGAAACAAAATGAAGATACAAAAAAAAAGAAAAGAAAAGAAAAGAAGAACACCTACACTAACCTACACTACAAGAGAGAAGACCTAGCCTATTTCCCAATTTGCTTGCATTTTGGGACCCTATAGGGGTATTTATAGGCGAAAAAGGTTCCAGAAGACAAGACGAGGCCACGCATCGAAAATCAATGCGTGGGCCCACCATATTGCTGTGGAAATGCGCCAATTGCTACATTTTCGCGGCAATACCAGGGACTTAGGTCCCTGGTTTTGGTGCGTGGATTTGTCTCACTTCGGGGACCTGTCAGATATACTCAGATTCGGTTATTTCTGTCTAGCGAACATCTAGATTCAATGTACTTCTAGAAACTCTCTAATTTGGCCTCCAAGAATCCAGATTTAATTATCCAAAAATGGGTTTAATTAAGTTCTTATTACTCCTTTACCACTAGACTCTTGATTTATCAGAAAAGTAGACCAAAACACAATTAAAATGATATTTTATTCATAAATCGGTAGAGAAATGCGATATTATAATGCAGAATTAAAGACTAATCACACCCCACACTTATCTTTTTGCTCGTCCCTAGAAAAACAAAAAGAAAAACTATACTACAAATGTTATTACACCACTTTCGCAAGTGACGCGATTGTACTGAGCGTGTGTAACAAGCCGTTAAACCTCTAAGTTACCCCTAGAGGAGGAGTTTTGTCTCCTGAGAGTTTTCAGCGGATTGCTTTACAAAATGCATAAAAAAAAGAAAATAAGTGTTAGTGTTTTGAAAACGTATTTTGAAAGAGAGAACAATTTTAAAAATATTTTTGTAAAAATAAGCGATCTAAGATCATAAGTCCACCAAAAATTATTCTTCCTCAAACTTAGTCTATATGTAAGATCTTGTCATCAATTAAAGTAAGAATTCAAAACTGGATTGAATATTTTATCCTTCATAAAACCTAGATAATATGCACTTTGTGATAGTGAAGATTTCTGGGATTTCTACTCTAACCATCAACCCATTTATTTATATATATATTTCTTTTTCTTCCCTTAGTTTTTTTAGGATTTCTAGTTTACCCGGGTAGTGAGCCTTTAACTCATCACTCCCACACCAGACGGTCCTAGGGCATCAGTTGAGAAAACATCCCTCGAGTTTAAGGACTTGAGTAAACAAGGCCGCAAAACTAAGGAGAATTATTTGTTTCTTATGACCACCGTTATGTGTGAATAATCATGCTTCTTGAGGTATAGTTATCTAGCTTTAATAAGTGGTTTTTTTATTCATTTATACTATATATTTTTCTTTTTATTTATTATCATTATTTTTGCTTTATGACATTTTAGGTCTTTGTTTCCATCCCAAAAATATGTAAGTGTGAAGTGCATACTATCGAAGGCAAAAAATTCAAGATAAAATTATCTCTCCAATTTATCTTACTTAGCCTATAATCTTAAATAAGATTCATTATTTCGACTAGGTTTAAGATGTCATAATTTAAGGCTTCCTTAGTTTCTAAGATCATCTTAATTTTCTTAAAAATAGATCCAAAATTCATTTGTTATTTCAAAAAAAATTTAAAGAAAGGGAAAATTCCTATACAAAAGGGAAGATTTTAAGAATATCTTATAAGAAGTGAAAAAGAAAGAAAATCTAAAAAAATCTATGTTAGTAAACCCTTCCCCACACTTATCTCATGCATTGTTGATTGAAACTTGAACGAGAATAGATATGTACAAAAATAAAAAACAAATAATCAAAGAATTAGAAGGTTAGATTCTTCTCGTTGTTCAATTTAATCCGCTGCAGCAAGGGCCCAAGCGGGTTGTGTTCCATTAGGAGGGAGGCGATGGAAGCGTTGGCAGCACGGTATATTTGTAGTCAAGATTTAAAAGAAAGGTTGGTTCTAGTTTGAAATAAGAAAGTAGATCTAATCAAAATGGAGAGTCTAGGTCGCTAATCTACCTTCACGACTTGTCCGATCTAGGGATTGTATCCTTTTAAACTAATAAAACATTCATCTAAGTTGTTAACCTTAAGTAAGAAGTGTAAGATGTCCAACTTAACTTGTCTACACTACACCAAGCCAAACCCTAATTTTACCCTAAGCCAAGGCCAATCTCTAATCATTAAACTATGCCAAACCATACCCCTAAAATTAATCAAAGCCAAACACTACTCTAATTCAAAGTCTAGTCCTAATTATCTAAATCATTAAGTTGGACTATCATCACTAAACTTCAAAGGATTATTCTAAGCCTAGATTGTAAATCCATTAGACTAATCAACTAACCCTAGATCTAACCCTAGTCGATCTAGTGATTAGCTACCCTAGAATTATTCTAGCCTAGCATCCTTTTTGTTTTATCCATCTTTTTATTTTTAAGATCTTTAAAGAAAAGAAAAAGAAGGAAGAAAGATTAAAGACAACACCAAAACCAAACCAAGAGCAAAGAAATAAAAAGATAGACTTGAAATTAAAAGAACAAGAATAAGAATATAAAAAAAGGATAACCTTTATTGATGCAATCCTTGGATATAAGCTCCTTCTCCTTCCTCCTTACAATAGCCAAGACAAAGCCAACAACAATTACAAAGAAGAGAACTCAAAAGAGGCTAAACTAATCTAATAAAAAATCCTAAATCCTTAACCCTAGCCTTATTCTTCGTCTTTCTGGATGAGGTGCTCTGTACGCACTGACAGGGGGTCCTTTTTATAGAAGATTTGGGCCGAAGTCTTCAAAATAAAGCAGACCTCCTTCATGCTCTCTCTATCTCTATCAATAAGCCACGAAAACACGACTTTTACTATGTTTCCGTGGCAATCTCGCTTGAGCGCGTGGCCTCTTCTCGTCCGTCCATTTGGGCGCCTCCTTTTGGATTCTGCATCCTGACCCTCGATCTTGAGAATTCAGGATAACTTGGGAAGCAAGTTATCAAAAATCTGAATTTGAAAAGAATTTGGTCTCTTTATCTTTATCTTCAAGCCTTTCTCTTCTTAGATTTGAATAGCAATTAGGAGTCCTACTTTATCCTTCCTCCTTCCCCCTAGATTTAAATAGCAATTAGGAGTCCTACTTTAATCTTTCTCCTCCTCTCCTAGATTTTAATTAATAATGTAAAATTCAAGTTTAGATTAGATTAGATAAGATAGAAACTTCTAAATTACTAAAATAAATCATGTATGTGGGCTTGTGGGTTTTTTGAGCTTCAATTGGGCTTCATTTATTTATTATTTAATTACTCAAGGCCTGCACAACACTAAACAATAAAATGTTACGTAGCAGTGCTTTATAAAAGAATAAGTAGGGAAATATGATGATAAATATGATGATAAATGTGTACTGTTGACTACCTATTACACCCCCACACATATCTTTTTGCTTGTCTCGATTAAAAATAAAAGAAAAAGGAAAAGGAAATAAAAACTAACCTATCTAACTCACTTTCGTAGGAATCACAGTTGCACTTAGCACGTGCAACAAGCTGTTAAACCTCTAGGTTTCCCCTAGAGGATGAGTGTTGTTTCGTGAGAGTTTTCAGTGGATTACACCCAAAAAATCCATAAAAGAAAAAGAAAATGTTAGTGATTAATTTTTTTTATTTTGAAAAAGGAGAGAAATATTTGAAATATGTTTGAAGAAACTAAGTAATCTATAAGTTTTATGATTATCATTTTTATTCATTCTTGAACATAGTCTCGATACAATAATTCGTTATCAATTTTAGGTAAGGATTAAAATTGAATTTTTATATAGTTTCTTTTGTTACCCTAAGTCATATGCATCCTTGTGAACGTGAATCTTTACTAGGGATTTTTTAACTTGGACTCTCATACCTATTTATTATTATTCATATATATATTTAATATGTATAACTCATCTAATTTTCTTTTATATAAGTATCAAGGCTTCTTGAGGCCCTCATGCCTAACTAATTGACTATTAGATGTGTTAGTACATATATAGATAATATTTCTTAGTTTTCTTAGGCATTCTAATTCACCCATGTAGTGAGCCCAAGGTTGGTGGCTCCCAAACCGGTCGGTTTTAGGGCACCGGGTGAGAAAACACACCACGGACTTAGGACTTGAGTGAACTAGGCCACAAAACTAAGGACTTTATTTATAAAATCACCTTTAGGCGTGAATACTTATGCTTCTTGAGGCACATATATCCAGCTTAATTAGTGAATTTTTTTATTTATATTATTATATTTTTTTTTATAAGGCACAAGAGTCTTTGTCTTAGAATCCTTAATATGTAAGTGTATTAGGTATGCACATTTCATTAAGATAAAAATCAAGACTAATTACTTATTCAGTTTTTCCTCCTATACCTCAAAATCCAACAATTTATTTCATTTTGACCAAGTTTTTAGAAATCCTAATCATGATTTTCCTTATTCTTAAGATTAACTTGGATTTCTTTCAAAAGATAAGTCAAAATATTGTTACCTTTTTCAATTATATATATTTTTGTATTTGTCAAGTTAATATTAACCTAAAGTTAGTAAATTAATCATTATATTAGTCTCGTTAGTAATTTTTATTTAGGAATAAAAATAAAATTTTTGTTAAGTTAATAACCTAAGGTTAGTGAGTTATGTTAATAGCAACCTACAGTTAGTCAATAATCTATGTTAAAATAAATATTTTTTATTCTTTTTTATTATTTTATTTATTTATTTTAAAAATTTAAGCGTTAGTACCCTCCCCCACACTTATCTCATGCATTGTCCCCAGTGTATGAATGAAATACATGCATGAAATAAAATACAAAAGGAGTATAAGTTCCAAAACTTTACCGATTGAGTGGGTCAAAGAGACCCATGGTTGTGCCTGCATCCGGTACTGGCTCCAAGATTGGTTTCAACCTTTGACTATTTGCTTTAAATTCATTACCACTCTTTGGGTCACTAATCTCTACAACTCCATGTGAAAATACAGTCCTAACGATAAATGGTCCTGTCCATCTTAACTTCAATTTTCTGGGGAAAAGATGAAGTCTCGAATCATAGAGTAAGACTTTTTGTCCGGGGATAAAAGTTTTTCTCATGATGAACTTATTATGAAAAACCTTAATCCTATTTTTTGTGATTTTCGTATTTTCATACGCCTCGTTCCTTATCTCCTCAAGTTCAAAAATTTGCAATTTTCGAAGTGCACCAGCCTTATCTAGATCAAAATTTAGTTGCCTAATTGCCCATAAGGCTCGGGTGCTCTAGCTCGACAGGTAAATGGTAGGCCTTTCAAAGACTAGCCTATAAGGAGACATCCCTAGAAACATTTTGAAGGTGGTCCTATATGCCCATAAGGCATCCATCAATTTGGTAGACCAATCCTTGCGTTTTTGACTCACGATTTTCTCTAAGATAAGCTTTATTTGTCTATTGGAGACTTCTACTAGTCTACTAGTTTATGGATGATAAGGTTGTAAGTACACCTAGAGGGGGGTGAATAGGTGTACGGCTAATCTAATGACAAATAATGCGAAATTAAAAACTAATTGCAACACACTTAGTGTAACCAAGGAGTATAGTCGAATTCCCGGTGAAGGGCTCTAGACTATCTCCTCTAAATTCCTCTAAATAATAGTTGAGGTGCTATGTAAAGCTCTCTTGGTTCAACACAAGCATGGCACACAATTAAACTCAAGCATATATATGATATGAATAACATGATGCAATGCACAATATAAAAGAGAGAGAGAGAGAGTTAGAGATAGTGGATCAATCACAAACAATAAGAAATGTTTCGAGGTTCGAGCCACTGCTCTACGTCCCCACCTTTTCACAGAAGTAATTCTACTATATCGTCCACACAGGACTTCCCACATAGGGAATCTCCACTGAATATTTGGGTAATACAAACCGGGAGTACACAACTCCTCTCTTCAATAATATCTCTACTCAAGAGGCAAGACACGACACAAATCGTCTCTACACTTAGAGGGATGGGTACTTAGCTAAACAAGATCAACCTCACAATTGAGGGATAAGGCTCAAAGCCACAACTCCAATCACTTCTTCACTAAGAGGGATATCAACACAACCTCCACAATCACCTCTCACTAGAAGGATATCACAAAGTAAAGAAGGTTTACAACTCTTGGTGGTATCAACAACCACAAATCAATTTTCTCACAAAACTAGATCCTAATAGATAAGATAGATATGATAGCTCAAGTGTGAGAAAAACAAAGAGTTTGAAAATCAAAATCACAAAGAAAAGCTCTTGAAAAAAACTTCTAGATATCTAAAGAAATGAAGAACAAAATCTAACTCCCAAAGACTCTATTTTTCTTTGAATTTTTCAACCCTTTAAAACAAATAAAGATTGATCATTTAAATCCAAAAACTCTTTTAAAACTTGTAGGTAAAACAATTCTGAAGATCAGAAAATTTGCTCTTGAAATTGTTGTTGAAAACAGCTCAAAGAAGTGGGTATTTATAGCCCACAAAAAATTCTACCCGTTGGCAGCAGCGAAGGGCAATTTTGCCCTTCCGTTCAACCGGGCGGTCGATCAGCCAATTGTCGACTGGCCGATCGACCGGGACCTGGAAATAGAGAGCAGAGCTCTCTGCCGGTCGACCAGGCGGTCGACCGGGGCCATTTCTAGAGAGCAAAAGCTCTCTGGCGGTCGACCGACCCAGTTGACTGGCCTTCCAGCCCAAACAACCGTGCACGTATGTGAATGTCAGTCGATCGGACCGGTCAACCGACTTCTGCCTCGGTCGACCGTCTGGTCGACTGGCAAAAGGCTAGGTCAGTTGTTTTAGGGATAAAAACGTAGGTATTTTAACTTCCATAAAATCCCATAAATTCACATAAATTTCACAAAAATAAGTTCTTATAAGATCTTTGAAATACAGATATGTGTGACAAAAATTCAACACATATTATAAATAATTTGAACTATTTTTGTGATATTGAAATTTGGCTTATATACAAAATCGGTATTTTCCAAAAACCAAACTTTGAAATGGAAATCCATTTTTTTCAAAACACATGTAAATACAAAAACATGATATTGAAACAACTTTGAAGCATATTGTATATGGATAGAATCCAATATACATATAAAGATATCTATCTATGTTTTTAACATGAAATTCAATATTGGTTAAAACGAAAACCAAAAAAAAAAACTAATAAACTTAAAACTTGTGTGTGTATGTGAACTTGAGCATATCAACACTATCTAATCTTTACATAAGATTTAAACAAACTAAACTAAATACAAATCGAAGTCTTCTTATCTCCAAGCCGACTCGATCCAAACACGATCCAACGAGTTTGACTCTAACCGAGTGCTAGATGCGATCTTGAGGTTCGAGCTCTTAAATCAACAAATGAAAACACTAAAACTTCTTTGTTGAAGCTAATCACCTACTAATAGCTTGATCAAATATCCGAAACTAAATATCACAAGATTATTAGTAAACTATAACTACATAAGTTAATCATCATCAAAACTAGAGTGATGGGCCTCTGGGCCAATAATCTCCCCCTTTTTGAGATGACAAAACTCATAGAGTTATATATGCATGGATTAAAGTTAATCTTCATAAAAGTTCCCCCTTAACTCATGCATAGCAATAAACAATAAAGATATGCAATGAATGCTCAGCATAAACATGCATAAATATGCATAATAAATATGAAAATAAATAAACATGCTCTGATATCAATTGCTCTTATACCAATTGCAAAAGTAAACAAAAGTAAACATGCATAAACTAAACATGCATATATAAATCTCTAAATTTCTCTTCCCCTTTTTGTTAAATCATCAACAAAGGGGCACAAGATAAAGTCAAAAGATATTTTCTTCTTTTTGTCAAATCAAACGATAAAGTTATACATATACGACATACATTCATGAAGAAGAGAGATGTAAAGTTAACTCCCCCTGCATACATGCATTTAAATGAAAAGAGATGACTAAACCCTAACCGCATAAAGCATAATATATAATGTATAAAAGGAGATGTGAAGCTCCCACTATACACGTGTACTACATACCAAAGAGAGGTCAATCACTTCAATATGAAAAGTACACTCAACATGAATCTATATATAGAGAAGATGTTAAGTTTCCCTTGCATATAAGCAATATAGATCAAAACATTATGAAACCTCTTTAAAACAAAGTTTTTGATACCAATTGAAACAAATATATATTGTAAAAATATATATATTGTAAGTATTGATATCAAATGAAAGTAATAAAACCAAATTTTTATGTAAATACAATTTATTTCAATATAGATACCAATTAAAATGAAGCATGATATCAATTGAAAAACATAAACCAACCTTTGGTTAAACACTAAAATCATTTTGCAATAAAGATACCAAATAGAGATAATACTAATTTAAGATTCTTGATACCAATATTAAAAATGAAACATATATCAATTGAAAATATTTTTCATTAGGAGCGTAGGAACCAATTGAAAAGTAAGATATCAATTAAATAATATTATTGTTTAACATAAAGAGTGGGAGTAAGATACCAATTGAAAATAAAATCAATTGAAAGGTAAAACATGAATTTTTCTCCCCCTTTATGAAATACTAATGAAAACGATGTATAAGCTAAGGAGTAAATCAAGATTAGCATAACAACATTTTTGCTTTAAGATATAAAGATATAGTAAGCACAATCAAAACATATATATATGTATGAAAGATATAAATACCAATTTAAATTGTTACTATTTGAAGTTGATGCATACATATATAGAAAACACAAATATGAATATACAAAAAAATATCAATTGTGATACCAAATTAAAAACACAATGAGGATCAAGTGTATAACTCATAAAAACCACCCTATCATGCACAAGTTTAAATAAATTTTCAATTAAGCATACAAGGCATGGTTGCCCATCCAATTACCCTTCGATGGAAGGGGTTTTCAAAAATAGGATTTGAAAATAATTTTGACAAGTTTGAAAACTCTTCCAAAACGAAGAAATATGCAACTAATTTTATGATAAACTTGAAAACGAGTACGAAATCCTTCAAGTAAGGAATAAAATAAGAATATATCCATGAAAATATGAAAATCACACAATTATCAATACTCAAAGTCTATATAGCACATATACTACTCATGAAAACAAAGTCATGAGAAAATATTAAGTAATGTGAGTGTAGAAGAATAATGTGAAAAGTATAATCATGAAAATAGGCAATAAGGCTCAATATGAAATTCCTTTATAAACATGAAAATTTCATTTTCATCAAATAAGATAAACTTCAAGGCATATGTATGTTTTGTCAAAAACTAAAGGTATACATACATATCCTAAACATAAATCAGTCCACAAAAATTTTTGCATAAAAGGCAAATGACTCAAGGGTATACATGTATATCCAATAGTTTTAGACAAATTTAACATATAAATGAAGCTAAATATATTTTCATGAAAAACATGTACAAAATGGAGAATACAAGAAAAATGCATGAATCATCAAAACTAGGCTATACTAGTACATCTAATGAGTACAAATGAGCAATCAAACACAAACATATAATAATCTATTTGTGACTCACTAGTTTTACAAGTGTATATACAAGTTTTAATGAAAGCTACATCTAAACATGTAATCAAAACCAGGAAGTGCACAATCATAAACAAAAACCAATATGATCATCAAGTAAATGCACATGTCTTAGATCTATGATATACACAATAGTTAAACTATAGTGAGAATACAAAAATATAAGTCTATATAAACATGGGTGTATCTCAATTACTATACATGTATGTCATAAGTCTAATCATCATGGCATTTACATAATAATCATTAGAAAAACAAAACATACTAAAAATAAATAATATGGAAGCATATAAACTAAATGGGAGTTAGAGATCATTACCAAAACCATTAGAGCACATCTCTATATCTCCAAACAATGGTAGTCCTCCCACCAAACTCCCCTTGAAAGTGATGCATTCAAAATTGTCACCGTTTAGCTCGGAACGCATTCACCTTAAGGCACCAACACTTCTCACGTCATGTGAGAGCCCACACCTACATTAAATAAAATAGGAGTGACTTTTGGTACCCATACCATATTGGGTCCATGTGGGTTAGTACCTTTCCTAATCCAAACAAATTTATTTGCAAAATTTGAATCATGTATCCTATCATAACAAAATTTTTCAAGTTCGCCCTTACGTTCACAATGTGTACATGTGTACACATGAGCATACATGTAATAATGTGTGTAAGCATGATGAGCATGTATATGCCGTGTATGGTGTGCATGCAAGTAAGGAGCATGTTTCTTGTGAAACATGGATTCCAACCGTGTGTGGTTCATGGCACATTGGCTCAAAGTAGAGCCAAAATAATCAACACTCTTCTTTAATATATTTATATCATTTTCAATAATAGAAGAGGTGGAGCATGCTATAGATACACTAGAAGGTGAGGCTACACTAGCATGGCAAACATGTGAATCAAAATCATTTTTTAAAAATTTATTTTCATTAGAAATCAAATCCAATTCTTTTGAAATAGAAATAATTTTATTTTTTAAAGAATTATTTTCTTTTAAAACAAAAAAGTTTTGATGATAGAACTTTATTTTTCTTCAAAACTTCATCACAAGTATTTTTATTTTTCAAGATTTCATTTTCTTTTAGGGCAAGGTCAAGTTAGGATTTCAATTAGTCACGTTCATTTGAAATCTTAACCTTCTCTTGCAAAGCAAAATCATGTTTTGAAACCAAATCCTTATTTTCTTTATTTAATTTAAAAGTTTTCTTGTTCAAGAGTTGGTATTTTTGTAAGAGGTTTTCACAAATAATAGATAGTTCTTCATTTAAAGCATCGGCATCAACATAATCATCGCCGGAAGAACTAGCACTATCATCTAGTTGAGTTTCTAAATTTACCTCAAGGGAGTCATTCCCTTGGACCATGTAGCAAGCGTGTTCGGATTCATCCTCACTAGATTCCTTCTCCACAATGTTTGGCGTTTGAAGCTTTGGAGAGGTCAACGTGTTCCACACTGCAAAGGCGGAATCACAATGAGAAACCATAGAAAGATATTCTTTGTTTAGAGTGCTCCTAAGTGCCTCAAGGGCTTGTGCATTGGCCTCTATATGCTTGCTATTACCAAGATAAGATTTCTTAGTAGCGGCAAGGTGAACATGCATTCCTAGGGTCTTGAGATACATACTCATCTTAAACTTTCACATATCGATGTTAGAAACATCAAACATAGGAGGGGCAAGGTAATCCATGAGTGTGTATAAACATGTATGTGTACAAATGCAAATCTAGATTAGCAACCAAGATCTCACTCCTAGGTGGTTAAACCTAATATCAAGAGCGTAGGCTTTAATACCAATTGTAAGTACACCTAGAGGGGGGTGAATTGGTGTATGGATAATCTAATGACAAATAATACAGAATTAAAAACTAATTGCAACACACTTAGTGTAACCAAAGAGTGTAGCAGAATTCCCAGCGAAGGGCTCTGGACTATCTCCTTTAAATTTCTTTAAATAAGAGTTGAGGTGCTATGTAAAGCTCTCTTGGTTCAACACAAGTATGGCACACAATCAAACCCAAGCATATATATGATATGAATAATATGATGCAATGCATAATATAAAAGAGAGAGAGAGAGTTAGAGACAGTGGATCAATCGCAAACAACAAGATATGTTTCGAGGTTCGAGCCACTGCTCTATGTCCCCGCCTTCTAAAAGAAGAATTTCCACTGTATCGTCCACATAGGACTTCCCATATAGGGAACCTCCATTGAGGATTTGGGTAATACAAATCGAGAGTACACAACTCCTCTCTCTAACAATACAACCTCTGCACAAGAGGCAAGGCACAACACAAATCACCTCTACACTTAGAGGGATGGGCACTTAGCTAAACAAGATCAACCTCACAATAGAGGGATAAGGCTCAAAGTCACAACTCCACAATCACCTCTTCACTAAGAGGGATATCAACACAACCTCCACAATCACCTCTCACTAGAGGGATATCACAAAGTAAAGAAGGTTTACAACTCTTGGTGGTATCAACAACCACAGACCAATTTTCCCACAAAACTAGATCCTAATAGATAGGATAGATATGATAGCTCAAGTGTAAGAAAAATAAAGAGTTTGAAAATTAAAATCACAAACAAAAGCTCTTGGGAAAACTTCTAGATATCTAAAGAAAAGAAGGACAGAAACCAATTCCCAAAGACGCTATTTTTCTTTGAATTTTTCAACCCTTTAAAAAAATAAAGATTGATCTTTTAAACTCAAAAAAAATTTGTAGCTAAAACACTTCTAAAGATCAGAAAATTTGCTCTTGAAATTGTTGTTCAAAACAGCTCAAAGAAGTTGGTATTTATAGCCCACCAAAAATTCTTCCCGTTGGCAGCAGTAAAGGGCGATTTTGTCCTTTCGGTCGACCGGGCGGTCAACCGGCCAACGGTCATAAAATTTTTATGACCGTTGAGCCACCGGTCAACTGGCCGATCGACCGGGACATGGAAACAGAGAGCACAGCTCTCTGTCGATCCACCGGGCAGTCGACCGGGGCCATTTCTAGAGAGCAGAAGCTCTCTGGCGGTCGACTGGCCTTCCAGCCCAAACAACCGTGCACGTATGTGCACGTCAGTCGACCGGACCGGTTGACCGACTTCTGCCTCAGTCGACCGTCCAGTCGACCGGCAGAAGGCTAGGTAAGTTGTTTTAGGGATAAAAACTTAGGTATTTTAACTTCTATAAAATCACATAAATTCTACGAAAATAAGTTCTTGTAAGATCTTTGAAATACAAATATGTGTGATAAAAATCAACACATATTGTAAGATCTTTGAAATACAAATATTGTAGGTTCACCTAGAGGGGGGGTGAATAGGTAATGGCTAATCTAATGGTCACTTAATGCCAAATAATGCAAATAATGCGGAAGCAAAAAGCAATTATGACCTAATAAAATCTTTTACACTAAACACTATGTATAACACAAGAGTGTTGCCGAATTCCCCGTGAAGGGCTCTAGACAAACTCCTCTAGATTCCCCTTGAATGGGTTGAGGTGCCGCGTTGGCTCTCTTGGTTAAATACAAGTGTTAGCAACAATCCCACGCAAGTATATCAATTAAGCACACAATATATCAAGCATGAAAGATAAAGACAAGTAATAAGCATGCAAGATATAATAAGAGACAAAGAGAGAGGAGAGAGTGAGCAATCGCAAACACAAAGGGTTTGTTTCGAGGTTCGAGCACACTTGCTCTACATCCCCGCCTTCGACACACGAAGGATTTCCACTATGCAAGATCCCAATGGATCTCTCCTCGGTGCCGCAACACCTACAAGCCCTTGGACTCTCTAGTCCCTTACACACCGCAAGCCCACCGGCTCGCCGAGGCCGCACCTCAAACAACAAGAGTTCGCACCCGAACCCTAAACAATCACGAGCACACTTACCCGTCTCCTAAAAGAACGAAGAAAAGATCTTTGGTGATCACAACACTTTGATCGCCTAAAGCACTCTCACTACAACACTCCTATAGAATGAATAATCAATGGATGCTCAAGTGTTTGTGTGAGAAAAGCAAGGAAGAGAATGGTGGAGGAAAACTCAAAGAATCACTTTAAAACTCTCTTGATAAAATCATCCCTTTTGATTGGAAGTATTTGCTCTCTATTTTGTGGAGAAAAACTTCTGAAAAGAGTGGGAAAAACTGGCTCTAAAAACTTCTCCAAATCTTCTTCCAAAACAATGACAAAACCCCCAATTTATAGGCTGCCAGAAAACTAGCCGTTGGGGTCTGTCAGAGCGGCCGGTCGACCGGTGCGGTCGACCGCCAATGGTCAGAAATCTGACCGTTGGAGCCACAGTCGACCGCGGGCGGTCGACCGACCCACTGGAGCTGAGAGTCTAACTCTCTGTCGGTCGACCCGTGCGGTCGGCCGAACTTTCCAGAGAGCTCTGCTCTCTGGAGCGGTCGACCGGCACGGTCGGCCGTCCTCCAGTACACAAAGGCGTGCACGTTTGTGCACGTCGGTCGACCGGTCCGGTCGGCCGACTCCAGGATTAATCGACTTATAAAGGCTACTAGTCGACTTATCCGAAGCCTGAAACAGTTTTCTGGGATTTAAAACTTGGTCTTTTGGCACATATAAAAATCCCATAAAATACTTAAAAATCTACAAAAATAGTTTAACCAATATACTTTGATATACAAACATGCTTGCACAAAATCAAGGCATGTTATAAAAGATTGGACTATTTTTGTAACTTGGAAATATTGGGCTCAAGATAAAAACTGTATTTTCCAAAACATGTTTTCTAAACTTTATTTTTCCAAAACATATTTTTCCAAATCTTCATCAAATACAAAAACAAGATATTATAATTCATTTTAAGGCATAGTGTGTATGGATATGATCCGCTACACAATCAAGATGAAATATCTATGTTTTTGACATTAAGCTCTAAATATGGTTTTGGTTAAAAGATAAGTATATGAGAAACACCAAAAGCCAAACTTGTATTTTTCGAAAAAAATCTTTTCTAAAACAAAAATTCTTTTATGAAAACATATCTATCAAGAGTGTGTGTGTATGGTATATACTTGAGCAATCCACCAACTATCTATCCTTTACATTTTACTCTAAAACAAAAAACAAAATCTTATACCTAGACACAAGTCTTCATCTTCTTGAAGTCTTCACTTGAAGTCTTCTCATCTTCTTGACTTGGTCCAAGCTTGATCCAAAAGCTCCTTGGATCACACCGTGCTAGCTCCAAATCTTGATATTTTATCCTTTGTTGAGCTATGCACCTACTAAGATCTTAATAATGAATCTGTCACTAATTAAACACAAGATCATTAGTTAACATAACTTCATGAGTTGATCATCATCAAAACTAGGGTGATAGGCCTTTGGGCCAACAATCTCCCCCTTTTTGATGATGACAAAACTCATGAGGTTATATATGCATGGATTAAAGTAAAACTTCAAAGAAGCTCCCCCTTAACTCATGCATAACACAAAATAATAAATATATGCAATGAAGCTCATAAACATGTATGCAAGTATGGAGATAAAACATGCAACAAGCATAAATCAAAATCTTTTTCTCCTATTTGCAATACAAAAACATATATGCATCAATAACAAGGAAGACAAATACTTCTCCCCCTTAAGCAATGAAAACATGAAAACATGCATATAAACTCAAATACTTCTCCCCCTTTTTGTCAATCATCAACAAAGGGTTCAAAGTGAAATCAAATCAAACAAATTTTTCTCCCCCTTTTTGTCATAAACAAAGAGATCAATAAGGGGTCAAATCAAACATATCAACAAAATGTTTTTTTTATTAATTTTTCTTAAACAAAATTTTTAAAGGTATCAGAGCTTTTGTAAAAACAAACAAATTTTTAAGATACCAAATTGAAAATAATCATTATTGTAAAAACATATTAATACCAATTGACATTTAACAAATATGAAGTTGAAGTATTTTGATATCAATGGTAAACATAATGATCCAAAATTTTTATTTTTCATCATAAACTTTGTGCTTTTAAAATGTGAACCAATTGAAAGTTAAGCACATGAAAATCATATATATGTATGAGAAATGAGTATACCAAGTGAAATTGATACATACATATATAAGAAAACAAAATATGAGTATATACAAAATAAGATCATATTGATACCAATTGAAACAATTCAATGATACCAATTGACATAACAATAAAATCAAGTGTATAACTCATAACCTATACCTCCCAATCATGTTCAAGATTAAAATGATTTTCACTATTAAGCATACTTGAGCATAATCGCCCATCCATCCTCCCATAGATGGTAGGGGTTTTCAAAAATAGATTTGAAAAATAAGCTTTGTTTGAAAAACTCTACCAAATGAAGAACAATTAACTAGTTAAAATAATTTTTGAAAAACTAGTTAAAGATCTTTCAAAAACATGAAATCAAAGCATATGTATTTCATGAATCATACTAAGTACATAAAAGTTTAAGCACTCATAGTCCATAAAGCTCAAAATTATCTTGAAAAGTAAAAGATGAGTGTTCAAAGGTTATGTAAATGGTATTTTCATGAAAATAGACATTGAAGCTCAATCAAACATGAATCTCATTTTTAGACAAGACATGAAATTTTTTTTATAAAAAATGAAAAATCATTTTTCAATAAAACAAACAAACTTCTAGGTATATGTATGATTTATCCAATCCTAACAATATACATACATATCCCAAACATAAAAGAGTCTATCAAATGTATTTGCATGAAGGCAAGAGACTCACGGGTATACATGTATATTTATTAGATTTGAATTAAAAATACATATACATGAAGTAAAGCATAAAAATTGGCAAAACATGTATAAATGAGAGAATCATCAAAACTAGCCTATATATGTGCATGTAGTGGGTACAAATGAGCATGAAGTGCAAAATTATATAAAACAAATGTAGCTCACTATTTGTAATGTATAATACAAGTTTTGATAAAAACTACATCTAAGCATGTTATCACCACATGAAGCACAAAAAAAATAAAACATGAACATGCTATATGATTTCACAAATGAATAAGCATGTACAAAAATAAAATAGGAGTTTAGAGATTGTTACCAACTCTAAAGCTCCAATCATGGTGGTCTTCCCACCAAACCTCCTTGATAGCGGTGCTCCAAATATGTGTCCCTTTAGTTCAATTGCACCTACCATCAAGGCACCAAATCTCTCACGTCTTGAGAGATCCCTCACCTACATCAAAAACATGGGGTGGGGGTTTTGGTACCCATTTTCTTTTGGGTCCTTTAGGGTTGACTTGTAAGGAACCCAAGCATTTTTATTTTTAGCAAAATTTAAAGCATTAATTCTATCATAACAAAATTTTGCTAGATGGCCTTTGCGGCCACAATGTGTACACTTGTACACCTTAGAATGCTTATGTGTATGTGTATGATCGTGGCGTGCAACATAAGCAAATGCATGATGATGTTGTGCATGAACATGTGGAGTTTATTTCTTTGCAAACAAAGACTCCAATCTAGTATGGTTAAATGCACACGAGTTCAAAGTTGAACTCAAACTATCTATTTTATTTTTCAAAAGACTAATCTCACTATCATCAATGGTGGCATGTAAAGACATGTGAGATAAAGAGTCATTTTTCTTCCTTTTAGAAACATTTTCTTTTTCTTTTTCAAAAATTTTCTTTTTCAAAGAGTTGTTTTCTTGAAAAACAATTTCCTTTTGAGTTTCCACCAAATCAATCTTATTTTTCAAAGACATATTCCCTTCACATAAATCATTCAATTTAGACATGAGGGAAACATTTTCATTTTTCAAAACTTCATTTTCTTTTTCTAAGCATGCAATGTTACTTCTAAATGTATCATGCTCTACATGCATGCAATCAAGTTTCTTTTTCAATTTTTTATTATCTTTCTTAATCATGTCATATTTTTCAAGCAATAATTGACAAAATGTAGAAAGCTTTTCATATGACATGTTATTATCCTCATCCTCGGATTCGGAAGTTACCTCAAGGGGGTTATCCCCTTGGACCATGTAGTACACATTGGAGATGTCGCTTCCAACGTCCGAATCGCTCCCCGCATAAGTATTGATCATTTTCGCCAAGGGAGAGGAGGGTGTTCCAAACTACAAAAGCCGATTCATCATTAGAAACCCTAGATAAATAATCATCATTTAGGGTTGATTTAAGAGCATGAAGGGCTTTTGAGTTAGCCTCAATATTCTTACCATATAAACAATAATCATTATTAGTGATGGCAAGATAAACATGATAACCTAGGGCCTTGAGGTACAATGACATCTTAACCTTCCAAATTTGGATGTTAAGAATGTCAAAGGTGGGTGGTGACATGAAGTCCATGGTGTGTGTACAAATATATTGTGATTAGCCTAAAAATGAGGATCTTTTACTCTAGGTTGTTAGACCAAATCAGAGTACCAAGCTCTGATACCAATTGTAGGTTCACCTAGAGGGGGGGTGAATAGGTGATGGCTAATCTAATGGTCACTTAATGCCAAATAAAGCAAATAATGCGGAAGCAAAAAGCAATTATGACCTAATAAAATCTTTTACACTAAACACTATGTATAACACAAGAGTGTTGCCGAATTCCCCGTGAAGGGCTCTGGACAAACTCCTCTAGATTCCCCTTGAATGGGTTGAGGTGCCGCGTTGGCTCTCTTGGTTAAATACAAGTGTTAGCAACAATCCCACGCAAGTATATCAATTAAGCACACAATATATCAAGCATGAAAGATAAAGACAAGTAATAAGCATGCAAGATATAATAAGAGATAAAGAGAGAGAGAGAGAGAGAGAGAGAGTGAGCAATCGCAAACACAAAGGGTTTGTTTCGAGGTTCGAGCACACTTGCTCTACATCCCCGCCTTCGATACACGAAGGATTTCCACTATGCAAGATTCCAATGGATCTCTCCTCGGTGCCGCAACACCTACAAGCCCTCGGACTCTCTAGTCCCTTACACACCGCAAGCCCACCGGCTCACCGAGGCCGCACCTCAAACAACAAGAGTTCGCACCCGAACCCTAAACAACCACGAGCACACTTGCCCGTCTCCTCAAAGAACGAAGAAAAGATCTTTGGTGATCACAACACTTTGATCACCTAAAGCACTCTCACTACAACACTCCTATAGAATGAATAATCAATGGATGCTCAAGTGTTTGTGTGAGAAAAGCAAGGAAGAGAATGGTGGAGGAAAACTCAAAGAATCACTTTAAAACTCTCTTGATAAAATCATCCCTTTTGATTGGAAGTATTTGCTCTCTATTTTGTGGAGAAAAACTTCTGAAAAGAGTGGGAAAAACTGGCTCTAAAAACTTCTCCAAATCTTCTTCCAAAACAATGACAAAACCCCCAATTTATAGGCTGCCAGAAAACTAGCCGTTGGGGTCTGTCAGAGCGGCCGGTCGACCGGTGCGGTCGACCGCCAACGGTCAGAAATCTGACCGTTGGAGCCACGGTCGACCGCCCGGGTCGACCGACCCACTGGAGCTGAGAGTCTAACTCTCTGTCGGTCGACCCGTGCGGTCGGCCGAACTTTCCAGAGAGCTCTGCTCTCTGGAGCGGTCGACCGGCACGGTCGGCCGTCCTCTAGTACATAAAGGCGTGCACGTTTGTGCACGTCGGTCGACCGGTCCGGTCGGCCGACTCCAGGATTAGTCGACTTATAAAGGCCACTAGTCGACTTATCCGAAGCCTGAAACAGTTTTCTGGGATTTAAAACTTGGTCTTTTGGCACATATAAAAATCCCATAAAATACTTAAAAATCTACAAAAATAGTTTAACCAATATACTTTGATATACAAACATGCTTGCACAAAATCATGGCATGTTATAAAAGATTGGACTATTTTTGTAACTTGGAAATATTGGGCTCAAGATAAAAACTGTATTTTCCAAAACATGTTTTCTAAACTTTGTTCTTTCAAAACATATTTTTCCAAATCTTCATCAAATACAAAAACAAGATATTATAATTCATTTTAAGGCATAGTGTGTATGGATATGATCCACTACACAATCAAGATGAAATATCTATGTTTTTGACATTAAGCTCTAAATATGGTTTTGGTTAAAAGATAAGTATATGAGAAACACCAAAAGCCAAACTTGTATTTTTGAAAAAAAATCTTTTCTAAAACAAAAATTCTTTTATGAAAACATATCTATCAAGAGTGTGTGTGTATGGTATATACTTGAGCAATCCACCAACTATCTATCCTTTACATTTTACTCTAAAACAAAAAACAAAATCTTATACCTAGACACAAGTCTTCATCTTCTTGAAGTCTTCACTTGAAGTCTTCTCATCTTCTTGACTTGGTCCAAGCTTGATCCAAAAGCTCCTTGGATCACACCGTGCTAGCTCCAAATCTTGATATTTTATCCTTTGTTGAGCTATGCACCTACTAAGATCTTGATAATGAATCTGTCACTAATTAAACACAAGATCATTAGTAAACATAACTTCATGAGTTGATCATCATCAAAACTAGGGTGATAGGCCTTTGGGCCAACAAATATGTGTGATAAAAATCAACACATATTATAAAGTTAGAACCATTTTTGTGATATTAAAATTTGGCTTAAATACAAAATCGGTATTTTCCAAAAACCAAACTTTGAAATGGAAATCCGATTTTTCCAAAACACATGTAAATACAAAAACATGATATTGAAACAACTTTGAAGCATATTGTATATTAGAATCTAATATACATATAAAGATACCTATCTATCTTTTTGACATGAAATCTAATATTGGTTAAACCGAAAACCAAAAAAAATCCAATAAACATAAAACTTGTGTGTGCGCATGTGAACTTAAGCATATCAATACTATTTAATCTTTACACAAGATCTAAATAAGCTAAACTAAATATAAACTGAAGTCTTCTTGTCTCCAAGCCGACTCGATCCAAACGCGATCCAGCGAGCTTGACTCCAACCGAGTGCTAGATGCGATCTTGAGCTCGAGCTCTTGAATCAACAAGTGAAAGCTCCAAAACTCCTTTATTGAAGCTAATCACCTACTAATAACTTGATCAAATATCTGAAACTAAATATCACAAAATTATTAGTAAACTATAACTACATGAGTTAATCATCATCAAAACTAGAGTGATGGGCCTCTAGGCCAACAAAGGTGTCGATAACTTGTGGTTTATGGAGTATTTCCGCATAAGAGTCTCAAAGGTTCTATTGCAGAAATGTGATCCATTATCACTAATTATGACACATGGCGTTACAAAACGTGAAAATATGTTTTCCTTCAAGAACTTGACAACAATTTTGTTGCCGTTTGTCTTGCAAGTGATGACTTCAACCCTTTTGGACACATAGTCTACAGCCACCAAGATGTATTAGTACCCAAATGAATTTGAAAAGGGTCCCATGAAATTAATGCCCCAAATGTCAAAGAGTTCTATTTCTAGAATTGGGTTGAGGGGCATCATGTTTCATTTGGAGATCCTACCTATCATTTGGCATCTTGTACACGCCTTGCAAAAGTCGAAAGCATCCTTAAATAGGGTGGGCCAATAGATGACACTATGTAGTACCATTTCGGCTATTTTACGGGGACCAAAGTGTCCACCGCAAACAAATTCATGACAAAAGGGTAGAATACTTCTAGTTTCCTCTTCGGGAACACATCTCCTAATTATTTGGTCGCTACAATATTTGAAGAGGAAAGGGTCCTCCCAAATAAATTACCAGACTTAAGATAAGAATCGGTATCTATCCTGTTTTGATCAACTAGATGGGGTTTGGTTTGTGACTAAGTAATTAACTATGTCGGTAAACCATGGTTCCGTAGAGATGGCTAAAAGTTGTTCGTTGGGGAAGTCATCGTTGATGGGCAGTTGATTAGTATCCAATATTGCATATTTTACATCATAACTCCCATGCATATTACAAATAAATAAGTGATTTTTACTCCTCTTCTCTACTTATTTGCAGGTACACAATTAATGGAGAGATATTCAAATAATCACTTAATTAACACTAATTAAGTGATTAATTAAAAGATAAAGGATAAAGCCAAATCTCAATCCAGATCTAGAGAGATCCTCGCAACAAACCAAGATTCTAACCATACCACGTGGCCAAACTAACTTGCAACAACCTGTACCAGAAAAATCTGGATCAACGGCCAGGATCAAGCCGCGGGAACGCAAGTGGGCGCGGCAATCTAGGGCCGTTAGATCCCCGGATTTTGTGGCAACAAACATCTCTCTGGAAGCTTCCCATTTCTCCTATAAATACCCCATGAAGACCTGCGAGCTAAGACGGATCAGAGAAGAGAGAGAGATTAGTGAATAGATTGTAATTTTGTTAGGTTTTGTTTAGGATTTTTAGTTCTCTCTAGGATCTTCTCCTCCCTAGATTTCATTGCAAGAGAGATTTGTATGAGAGAGAGAGCTTGTATCAACAAGGAGTGACAACTTGGAGCTATACAAGGATTGATCCATTCTCTACATATCTACTTGAGCTTGATTCTAGTTTGTCTTCTTCACTTGCTTTTATTTTGCTTTGTTACTTGCTTTGTTAATTTCTAGCAATTCAATCATGCTTTGCTTTACTTTTGTAATGTCTAGTAGCTAATTTCTTATTCCATGTACTAGCTAACCACTACTCTTGCTAACTCCTAACTCATGGGTGATTGCTTTACTTCATCTTGCAATTTGTATGATCTTCTCTTCTCCGATGGGTTTTGTTTCATTTCTTGGCAAGAATCTTGTTGTAATTCTCCATATGATTCATGTGTGCCTCATGTAGAGCCTAGTCTTTGAACTAGTGCCTTGATGGAACATGGAGATGGAGCACCAATATGCTAATTGATGTACAACTTCACTACTTCCATTAGTGAAAGTTGTATGTTCTTCATTTGCATCCCTTGAGTGTATCTCTTGTGATTCCATTAGTGAAAGTCTATCTTGTAGGCCGATGACCATCTATGGAGGCTACAAGACAAGTCCAAGAATGAATCCCCATCATCTTAGTGGGAAAGTAATTAGATCACAAGCAAGACAAATACATGCCGATGAATCAACATGAGGCACGCATCACTATCACGGAGTTTAGTTAGTTTAGCAAGGTAGTTAAGGTTAGCTAGTCATGGATTTCTTGCATTCAAAGTTTTCTTGATTTTACTTTCTTTTTAGTTGTTAGTTCAAATCCATCTCAATCTTGATTTCTCCCGATTTCCACCATGAACATAGCCACTAATTCTTTTATTTGTTTTTCTTTTGATTCTTTATTCTTGTAAACAAAGAAGAGTTCTCGTTTTATCTTCTCACGTGTATCGTAACGTTTCTACACTAGCTCTCCCTGAGATCCGACTCGGTATAGCCCTAGGCTATAGCGGAGACAAGAAAGGGTACATCAAATACATTTCTATACACATAATAAGCACACCCTTTTCCAGTCTAATCAAATTTTTGGCGCCGTTGCCGGGGAGAGCGACGGTATTATTTTTAAAAGTGAGAAACTAAACGATTCTTCTTCTCTGTTGCAGGTGACAGGAGAAGAAAACAGGAAAATATCTACAGCAGAAACATATAAGTGGACCTGGGACTCTGCTCAAGAAAGCAGAGCCCAGGATCCCTCTGGAGTGCCGCGGATCCACAAGCTTTGCCGTGGAAACGCGGCACAACAGAGTGCACTTCTAACCAAATTTTTGCAGGGGCTTCTGCTCTGCAAGATACTGCTGCCTATATACTTCATTTCCTGTATACTTCACTGTATTCCTGTTAATTAATTCAACAGTAAGAAATTGGTTGATAATTGCTAAAAAATTGTTAGACATCTTGCATTATAGGCACGTGTCTTTCAATTACTTTAAATTTACTGTTGAAGAGTGCGTGGGACAAGGTACGTGATTCATTGCATATAGACTAAGACTCACTCTTTGTTTGATTTTTCTTACTTGGAGTGAACCTTGTTTGTTTCTATATCGTACACTTGCACAATTAATTCTAAGGGCAATTCCTGTAAATAACATAAGGTGGGGGAGGTCATTACCCTTTCCTTAGCCCGGAAATCATTTCCCCACGTACTCACAATCCCAAGCTTGTAACTAAAAATTGATAGACGTTGGCCCTAGGGACATCCGGACTCGCTTAGGAGATTTTCTTAAGGGGGAAAAGTGTTGGAAATTGACTTCTGTAAAATCAGTGTCTAGGAAAGGGGTTGAGGGCCGAAAGCCCGAAGGTTGTTGGTTACTTAATTAAGGAACGTCTTCGGACGGAAAACCTCCCAACGACTTTACCCTTCCCTGGCTGATTTGCTTATAGTCAAGGTCTACACTAAACCTCCTGTGGACAGTCTATTTAGGAGTCATCTAGGACCAGAAACCCTAGACAAGCTTGGATTGATTTTTTTCTTTTGTTGTTTGTTATTTTTCTTTTTTCGCTGGTGTGATCGGTGCACGTTGTTTGTGATTGTATATACAATAGTGGTTTTGTGATCCTAATTCTTTCTACACTTACACTTCCACAACCACTTCATCATGACCAACAACGTCTCACTTCAGGATCGATTTTATCCGATTCGCACCTCCATTCCTTCATGCATTCTTCTCCCCGAGCCTAATGGAAACAACTTTGAGCTGAAACCACAATTCATAAATACACTTCCCCACTTCCATGGTCTAGAGTCTGAGGACGCGTACCTCTTTATTCGTGAGTTTGAAGAGGTATGCCAAATGATGAGAATTTCCCAACTTTCTGAGGATGCAGTTAGGTTACGGTTCATACCGTTTGCACTTAAGGATTTAGCTAAGAAATGGCTTTATAGTCTTCCTGTCAGTTCCATATCTTCATGGGATGATTTTGTTAAGGTCTTTCTTAGGAAATTCTATTCTATCCACAAAACAGCCCTCATGAGAAAAAACATAATGCAATTCAAGCAAGAACAAAATGAACCTTTCTGGAAATATCTTGAGCGTTTCAAAGACCTCTTAGCCCTATGTCCCCATCACGGCATAGAGAAATGGCGGCTATGCCAGATTATCTATGATGGATTAGATTACCAAACGAAAACACTTTTAGAATCCATGTGCCAAGGGGAATTTCTGAAGAAAGATGAACATCAGGGGTGGGATCTCTTTGAAACCCTAGCTGAGAAAACCATTCAGTGGGAGTCATGCCCTGATAAACCGACTCCCACCACTTCCAGAACTGGTACACAATCCAAAGAATCCTCTCTAGCTTCAGAAACCAAGATCATACAATTAATGAAGAGGATAGAGTTGCTTGAGTCAATAGGGAATTCTGTGGTCAACCAGGTCAACCCATTGCCTTTGATTAGACCAGGTTGCACCAAATGTCAAGACCTTAGCCATGTTGTTGAGGAGTGTCCATTGTATCAGCCCCCATTTCAGGAGAACATGAATGCAGCATTTACCAGACCCCCATACTCCAATACTTACAATTCAGGATGGCAGAACCATCCAAATTTTCCATGGAGTCAGTCTGGTACTGAGCATCATATGCCACCACTTCCACATCTGTACAATGCTCAGTTTCATCCATCCAGTTTCGATCAGAATTCACTGTATATTCATCCATCTCAAAGTCCACCACAGTCATATCAGGACCCACCACCATATTACCAATCACAGTTCCAATCTCCATATCCTCAACATCCACCCCAAAATAATTCTGAAATATCTGAGTTGAAACAAATGATAGAAACCTTAACAAAGAACCAGCAACAGGAGTTGAATGAAATGAAGGTCCAGATCAAGCAATTGGCTGAGAATCAAAAAGGACTGTTCTTAAGCCAGCCATTGCTAAATTCCAAAGTTGAAAATTCAGGACCCAGTCACTGTCATGCTATTCATACCCTGAGATCTGGAAAACAAATAGACAATAAGGTTTCTAGTCCACCATCTCATCCAGTACCAAAGCAAACTCCTCATGTCCCAATGTCACCAACTTTTGACAACCCATCCTCTAGTACAGAGCCATCCACTTCCAAAGCCAAGGGGAAAGAAAAGGTAGATGAGCAACCTTATAAGCCTAGAGTACCATATCCAAATAGGCTTCTAAATAACAAGTCAAATGCTCACATGGAGAAAATAAAAGAAACATTCAATAAGGTCCAAATCAATGTCCCTCTTCTTGATGCCATTCAACAAGTGCCTTCATATGCCAAATTTTTGAAGGAAATGTGCACCAAGAAGAGGAAGACCCAAGTCCCTAAAAAAGTCTTCCTTGCATCATCCATCAATGAGCTGCTCACTGGTCCAATTCCTGTTAAATACAAAGACCCAGGGAGCCCCACCATTTCATGCATCATAGGACAGACTACAATAAATAGGGCACTTCTTGATTTGGGGGCCAGTATCAATCTCCTACCTTTCTCTGTGTACCAACAATTAGGGTTAGGTGATCTCCTCCCGACCCAAATGACCATCCAATTGGCTGATCGCTCTGTTACTAAACCCAAGGGGGTAATTCAAGATGTCCTGGTCAAAGTTGGAGAATTCTTTTATCCTGTTGACTTTGTTGTCCTTGAAACAAAACCAGTGTCAAATTCCAATCAAAGGGCACAAATTCCTGTCATTCTGGGTCGACCATTCCTGGCTACTGCAAATGCAATCATTAATTGCCGGAATGGATCAATGAGGTTGACTTTTGGTAACATGACACATGAACACAATGTCTTCCACACACAGCCTCACAAAACAAAAGATCAAACATTTGAGGTTAATTTCATTAGTAACAATTGTGAGGAGGAAGGTGAAGATCCAAAAGATGAGTCACAATCTTGTGATTCTCTTATCCGAGTACCCTTTCAAATGGGGAAAGTTGATTTGGATACTTTCACTTTCAATGAGCCAACTGAGACTGTATTTGAACCTCCAATTGATATATCATTTGAAGACTTGTTTGCTGATGAGATTATGTGCTTAGATGAGTCAACTCGGGGTAAGTTAGCTAATTGTCCACTGCCGGATGTTGACTTGAGCTTTGAAGAATTATATGGAGAGGAGTTAAAATTTCTAAACACTGGAAGTGATGAGATTCTGAGTGAGAGTGGTGATAAGGACTTTGTTTGTGAACGATGTGGTGGAATGAGTATGAATGAAAATAACAACCAATTGAAACTGGAAACACCTAGGGTAAGAACAATTCAGACCGTTTCCCAATGGAATTCAAGAAAGAGAACACATTGGAACGATGGGAAACGGGCCAGAGGGAAGCGACCAAAAGCCCAGGTGAGAGTTACATTTGTATATTCCTTGTAAATAATTTTTCCTACCTCTTACCTGTTTCATGCATATATCATAATGCATTGAGGACAATGCATGAGATAAGTGTGGGGGAGGGTTTACTAACTTAGAATTTTTAGATTTTCTTCCTTTTACACTTCTTTTAGAAAAATAAAAATAAAAAAATAAAAAAAATAAAAACTTTTTGAAATAAGAAACGAAGTTTTGATCTATTTTTAAGAAAATTAAGATGTATCTTAGAAATTAAGAAAGCCTTAATTATGACATCTTAAACTTAGTTGAAGTAATAGATCTTGTTGAAAATTATAGGCTAAGTAAGTAAAATTGGTGAGATATTATTATCTGGAATTTTTTGCCTTAGATAATATGCACTTTACACTTACACATTTCTTGGGATGGAGACAAAGACCAAAAATGCCATATATATATAAAATAAAAAAAAAAAAAAAAGAAAAAAGAGAAAAATATATAAATAAAGCATCACTTATTAAGCTGGGAAATTGTGCCTCAAGAAGCATAATGACTCACGCCTAACGGTGATCTCACTTATTAAGCTGGATAATTGTGCCTCAAGAAGCATGATCATTCACGCCTAACGGTGATAAAAAAATAATCCCCTTTAGTTTTGTGGCCTTTTTCACTCGAGACCTTAAACCCGAGGGATGTTTTCTCATCTGGTGCCCTAAAACCATCTGGTTTGGGAGTCATCGGTTAAAGGCTCGCTACATGGGTGAACTAGAAAGCCTAAGAAAACTAAGGGAAGAAAAAAGCAGAAAAACAAAAAATATATATATAGATAAATAAATGGCTTGATGGTTGGAGTTGAAATCCCAGGAAATCTTCACTTACACGGTGTGCATACTATCTAGGTTTTATGAAAGATAAAATATTCAATCCAATTTTGAACTCTTACCTTAATTAAAGACAAGATCTTGCATGGATACTAAGTTTAAGGAAGATTGATTATAGGTGGACTTATGACCTAGGATCACTTATATTTTTGCGAAAATAGTTCGTAAACATGTCTCTTATTCAAAATGCGTTTTCAAAACACTAACATTTGTCTTCTTTCTTTAATGGATTTTGTGGGTGTAATCCGCTGAAAACCCTCAGGAGACAACACTCCTCCTCTAGGGTAACCTAGAGGTTTAACGGCTTGTTGCACATGCTCAGTGCAATCGCGTCACCTGCGAAAGTGGTGTAATAAATTGTTAGTTAGGATTTTATTTTCTTTTCTTTGTTTTTGCTCGGGACGAGCAAACGAATAAGTGTGGGGGTGTGATTAGTATCCAATATTGCATATTTTACATCATAACTCCCATGCATATTACAAATAAATAAGTGATTTTTACTCCTCTTCTCTACTTATTTGCAGGTACACAATTAATGGAGAGATATTCAAATAATCACTTAATTAACACTAATTAAGTGATTAATTAAAAGATAAAGGATAAAGCCAAATCTCAATCCAGATCTAGAGAGATCCTCGCAACAAACCAAGATTCTAACCATACCACGTGGCCAAACTAACTTGCAACAACCTGTACCAGAAAAATCTGGATCAACGGCCAGGATCAAGCCGCGGGAACGCAAGTGGGCGCGGCAATCTAGGGCCGTTAGATCCCCGGATTTTGTGGCAACAAACATCTCTCTGGAAGCTTCCCATTTCTCCTATAAATACCCCATGAAGACCTGCGAGCTAAGACGGATCAGAGAAGAGAGAGAGATTAGTGAATAGATTGTAATTTTGTTAGGTTTTGTTTAGGATTTTTAGTTCTCTCTAGGATCTTCTCCTCCCTAGATTTCATTGCAAGAGAGATTTGTATGAGAGAGAGAGCTTGTATCAACAAGGAGTGACAACTTGGAGCTATACAAGGATTGATCCATTCTCTACATATCTACTTGAGCTTGATTCTAGTTTGTCTTCTTCACTTGCTTTTATTTTGCTTTGTTACTTGCTTTGTTAATTTCTAGCAATTCAATCATGCTTTGCTTTACTTTTGTAATGTCTAGTAGCTAATTTCTTATTCCATGTACTAGCTAACCACTACTCTTGCTAACTCCTAACTCATGGGTGATTGCTTTACTTCATCTTGCAATTTGTATGATCTTCTCTTCTCCGATGGGTTTTGTTTCATTTCTTGGCAAGAATCTTGTTGTAATTCTCCATATGATTCATGTGTGCCTCATGTAGAGCCTAGTCTTTGAACTAGTGCCTTGATGGAACATGGAGATGGAGCACCAATATGCTAATTGATGTACAACTTCACTACTTCCATTAGTGAAAGTTGTATGTTCTTCATTTGCATCCCTTGAGTGTATCTCTTGTGATTCCATTAGTGAAAGTCTATCTTGTAGGCCGATGACCATCTATGGAGGCTACAAGACAAGTCCAAGAATGAATCCCCATCATCTTAGTGGGAAAGTAATTAGATCACAAGCAAGACAAATACATGCCGATGAATCAACATGAGGCACGCATCACTATCACGGAGTTTAGTTAGTTTAGCAAGGTAGTTAAGGTTAGCTAGTCATGGATTTCTTGCATTCAAAGTTTTCTTGATTTTACTTTCTTTTTAGTTGTTAGTTCAAATCCATCTCAATCTTGATTTCTCCCGATTTCCACCATGAACATAGCCACTAATTCTTTTATTTGTTTTTCTTTTGATTCTTTATTCTTGTAAACAAAGAAGAGTTCTCGTTTTATCTTCTCACGTGTATCGTAACGTTTCTACACTAGCTCTCCCTGAGATCCGACTCGGTATAGCCCTAGGCTATAGCGGAGACAAGAAAGGGTACATCAAATACATTTCTATACACATAATAAGCACACCCTTTTCCAGTCTAATCAGCAGTTCGTCGGAAGGTGCGTTTGGCGCACGAGAGAGATGGTCGGTGATGACATTTTTGACACCCTTTTTATCTCGAATTTCAAGATCAAACTCTTGAAGGTGGAGGATCCAATAGATGAGTCGAGCCTTCGCATCCTTCTTGAGCATAAGGTATCGAATCGCTGAATGGTCGGTGAAGATAGTGGTCTTGGTCCCAAGTAGGTATGGGCAAAAATTCTCCAAATTAAATACTATAGCTAAGAATTCCTTCTCAGTAGTAGTATAGTTTACTTGGGTTTCATTTAGTGTCCTATTTGAATAATAGATCATGTGTTGTTTGTTATCTTTGCGTTGTCCTAAGACAACGCCTATAGCAAAATCGGAAGCATTACACATGATGTCAAATGGTTTGGACTAGTCCGGAGGTGAGATATGGTGCAGAGATAAGTTTCAATTTTTGCTTCTCCCATGCGCTAAGACACTTGTCATCAAAGATGAAGGGCACGTCTTTGGCTAAAAGGTTTGTAAGGGTTCTAGCAATTTTTCTAAAATCCCTAATGAACCTACGGTAAAAACCCGGCGTGTCCTAAAAAAGAACGAATGTCTTTCACGAATTGTGAATTTGGGAGTTTGGTTATGATCTCCACCTTAGCTTTGTCCACTTTGATCCCTTTCCTAGATATCTCATGACCTAGGACAATCCCATGCTGCACCATAAAGTGCCACTTTTCCCAATTTAGGGTCAAGTTCTTTTCGGTGCACCTTTTTAGCACTAGTTCTAAGTAATGTGGATATTGGTCAAACGAATCTCCATAGATGGAGAATTCGTCCATTAAGATCTCTAAGAAGCGCTCGATCATGTCAGAAAAAAGGCTTAACATGCAATGTTAGAATATCGTGGGAGGATTGCATAGGCCAAAAGGCATTCGACGATAAGCAAACATCTTAAATGGACATGTGAACGTTGTCTTTTCTTGGTCCTCTAGGACTATTGGGATTTGGTTATACCTTGAGTAACCGTCTAAGAAACAGTAATACTCATGGCCTGCTAATCATTCCAGCATTTGGTCAATAAATAGGAGGGGGAAATTGCCTTTTCTAATAGCAGCGTTCAACTTGCGATAGTCTATGCATACTCGAACCTTAGTAGGTAGTCGTGTTTACATTAACTCTTACTTGTCTTTTCCACCACAGTAAAACTTGACTTCTTAGGGACCACGTGCACTGGGCTGACCCATTGATTATCAGAAATGGGATAAATGATCCCATTATCCAACAGTTTCACTATTTCGGCTTGTACAACCTCTTGCATGAACGGGTTTAGCCTACGCTATAGGTCCCTCTTCGGTTTAACCCCTTTAGTTAGATGGATTCTATGCTAGACTATTTTAGGGCTTAGTCCTTTGATATTGGCCATAGTCCAACTAATGGCTTTCCTATATCTCTTAAGGGTTGCCAATAGGTCTTCCTCTTATCTATTAGTCAAGTTGGATGCAACTATGACTGGTAGTGTCTCTTGTTCACCTAGGAAGGCATACTTGAGATGCTTAGGCAAGGTCTTTAACTCCAACGAAGGAGGTGGCTCGAAGGGTGGAGGTGTTAAACTTAGATTCTCTATCTCCATAGAACTTGGACTTGCTGTCCACTCAATCTCGTCAAGGTTGAGATCACTAGGTTCTAACTCTTCATCATCCTTTGATTCTAGTGTGATCTCCTCTTTATGCTCACTAGTCATAGCCTCAATGAGGTTGACCTCAAAAGGTTCGTCAATGATGTCATAGAGTTGTCTACCTAGGTTGAAGACATTAACTTCCTTGGTCAAGTCTCTAAATGTCAATCTCATGGATCCATTCGTGCAATTGATAATTACATTTGCGGTCGCAAGGAATGGTCGACCAAAGATGACTAGAGTTTGAGACCTAGGGTTTGACACGGGTTGTGTTTCTAGCATAATGAAATCTACTGGGTAGATAAACTCTCCAACCCTAATTAGGACATCGTTGATTTCTCTTTTTGGAACCTTAATTGATCTATCGGCTAGCTAAATCATAACTTGGGTCGGGCTTAGTTTGCCTAGGCCAAGTTGTTGATAAACGGAGAAAGAGAGCAAATTAATGCTCGTACCTAAATAAAGAAGCGCTCAACCTATTTCGGCTTGACCTATTTATGCACGCTAGGGTAGGGCAACCGGGATCCTTGTACTTTACTAGGATTTGGTTGGACAATAGCTCACTAATGCTAGTGGCTAAAAAAACCTTTTTGGGCATGCTAGTCTTCCTCTTCTTGGTGCACATGTCTTTTAAAAACTTTATGTAACTAGAGACTTATTGTATTGCCTCAAGAAGTGGGATGTTTATGTTGGAACTTGTTTTGATGAAGACATTTGTGAAGCATTTCATTTGGAGCTCTAACACAAGACTAATCAAGAGTTCGTCATGATCAAGACTTCCCAAAGAGAGTTGATATGATGTGTTTTGTATATATGAAATAACATGTCAAAAGCCTTGATGCACATACACATATCAGAGTCAATTAGTCGACTAATACCTCTTTCAAGTCGACTAACACATAGTGTAGTCGACTTGACCAAATCCTAGTCGACTAATCCTGTGTCTCAATTTATACCCAACTCTCTGTTTGTCAATTAGTCGACTTGACAGTATGTGTAGTCGACTAATAGACCTTGTAGTCGACTAACCCTATTCCCCTAGTCGACTAATCCCTGGCCTAGTCGACTTATAAAGTGGTTGCAGTCGACTTGATTCAGTTAACCAGAAACCTGTCACTTGAACTTATCTTGACCTAGTCGACTAATACCCAAACTTAGTCGACTAACCTTTGGAAATTTGCCTTGTATAGTCGACTAACTCAAAAGGCAAGTCGACTATAGGTAGTTTCTGACTGTTAGACAGTTTCTGTTATCTGGTCTATTGTGCAACGTTTCCCAACGTTTTAAACTTTTGAATTGCACCTGTAACTACCCTAACTTACCCTAAAGTGCAGCTATATAAAGGGTTGTTAATCTAAAGGCCATATAAAAAATCCTAATCTTCAGTTTTCTAAATCAAAACAATTCTGCTAATCCTGAAAACTGTTTCCACTTCAGTTCTTCACCAAATTCTGATTCTCTATTGAAGTTCTCTAAAGTTTTTCTCCTATACTAGCCCTTGTCCATGTTCATACACTGTACCAAGGCTTATAGGAAGTGTTGTAATCCTCAAAGATATCATTGTACACGGGTGTCTTCTTGGTGTAGAAGCAAGTTATACAAGGTGGTGATTGTTCTCTTGGTTGAAGAGAAGGTGTACACATTTGGCAAAGGAGATTTGTCAAGTGGTGTGCATGGTTGTGATTTTGGGTGTACAAAATCAAGGATAAAGGAAAATCTCAAGCGGGTGGCTTAGGGACTGGATGTAGGTCACGAGGACCGAACCAGGATAAATCTCTCGTGTTTGCTTTTGTCTAAACTTTTCTGAGATTTGATTTCCTTTATTGCAAGTTTATTTATTTGTTTAACTTTAATCCTTCTTTGTTTAGTATTTGTGTTGACTTCGTATTTTAGATCCATTAGTGCCAACAGAGAAAGTTCAACAATTGGCATCATCTCGGGACCAACATTTGGTATCAGAGTAAGGTCCTACATTTGGTATCAGAGCCCTGCATACCCTGAACCGGCATACAAGCCCTGCATACCTAGTCAACAACAAGCAAGGATGGCAACGGAGTTCCCTTCGTCACAATTCAAAGAAGGACATTCTACACAACGTCCACCGCTATTTGATGGATCCAACTACAACTATTGGAAGTGTAGAATGAAGATTTACTTGCAATCGCTCAACTATGAACTTTAGAACATCGTTGAAGCATCGTACACCAAGCCAACAACCAACATTTGGTATCAGAGCAAGGTCCTACAGTTTAGCTTTACTTCGTTGAACATTTCTAAGATTTTCTCCATTTGTGCACTGTTGTTACACTTAAGCCTATTTGGGTATGGGGCTTTGGGTGTGTGTACAGATTCAGCTGGTTGATCTTTTTGGGGTTCATTCGAGCTAGGAGGAGTTGAACTAGAAGGGGTCGATGGTTATGTCGAGTCTTGTGGCATCATCACTTTGTTATCAACTACTTTTCCTGACCTTAATGTATGGACCAAGTTACATTGATTCGTATCTTGAGCTTCATTGGCCTAACTAGTATTCCTAGGGTTTGACAATGATTGACTTGGTAGGGTTCCTTGTTGTCTTTCACTAACGGGGTTAGCTACTTGACTCATTTGGTCCCCTAACCTACTCAAAGTTTGCATCACTGTTTCTTGGGATTTCAAAAAAGAGTCCATCTTTCTTTCTATAAATGCAAATCTTGACTCCATTATTTGGTTATGAAAAGTGGGTGGACTTTTGCCTGGGAATTGTTGATGATATTAAGGTTGGGGGGCTTGGTTGGAGAATTTGGGCCTAAATTGATCCTTTGTGGGCCCCAAGCAAAGTTAGGGTGGTTTCTCCAACCGAGATTGTTAGTGGGTGAATATGGATTATTGGCTGGCCTATCAAAGGCTGCATTTGAGTGTTCGGGGACTCCTTGTTGAGTTAGAAATATTGGACACTCCTCCATTACATGAGACATGGACTGACAGTAAGTACAGCCTGCAGGGAATGCTCGGCTGACTTGGTCATGACATGCTCTCTAGTTCCTAGAGTCTCAAACTTGGTCTGTAAAGACTCTATTTTTCGTATCATGCTTGTCAATTTAACTTCATGAGCAATATGATCCCCTAGAATAGGCACCTCCTTTGGAAGTGATTGAGTCGTTCGACTTAACCTTTTTCAGATTTGGTTGCCATTGAATGGTCTTATCGGCCAAGTCCTCATATAAGGCCTATCCCTCCGTTTCATTATTACCCAAAAATCCCCCTTGGCACATGGATTCTAGAAGGGTCTTAGTAAAATAATCTAGACTATCATAGAGAGATTGGCAAAATCGCCATTTCTCTATCCCATGATGAGGGCATTGAGCAAGTAGGTCCTTGAACCATTCGAAGAGTTTTCAAAAAAGGTTCATTTGGCAATTGTCTAAACTGCAAGATGCTATTCCTAATTTGAGCAGTCTTATGAATATGATAGAATTTCTTCAAGAATGCCTTGATGAAATTATCCGATGATGATATGGAGCCGGCTTCTAGACTATAGAGTCATTTCTTTGTTAAGTCTTTCAATGTGAATGGGACAAAGTGATGTTTAATAGCATCTACTCCTAAGTTGGCTATTTTCATCATGAGGCATACTTCCTCAACTCTCGAATGAAAAAGTATGCATCCTCGGATTCAAGTCCATGAAACTTTTGAAGAATGTTTATGTATTAGGTTTTAACTCAAATTAGTTGTCCCCAACATCAGGAAGGCTAATACATGAAGGTAGAGAGGTCCTCATAGGATAGAACCTATCTTGCAACGTTGGTTGTTGAGCCATATCTTTAGTTTTGTGTGGTGAACTGTTTCTAATTAGTCTAGATGTAGTCGGGTCTCTTGACCAAGCTAACATGCATAGTTAAGTTACTAAAGTTAACAAACATGCTCACCCAAGTCAAACAAGTTAATCAATCCAAGTCTAAGCAATCAATCCTAGTCTAAGTTAGCCTAGACGTAGACGACTCCTAACTTTAGGTTATCCTTGGGAGGTCTATTGTCGACCCTAACCACAAGTTAATCGGCTAGTCAGGTGGCAAGGTCGGTGGGAGGTTATCTGTCAAAGACGTTCCTTAATTAAGTAACCACCAACCTTCGGGCTTTTAGCCCTTAATCCCCTTCTTAGACACCGATTTGACAAGAGTTAGTTTCGAACAACTTTCTTCTTTGGTCAACCTCCTAAATGAGTTTGAAGTTAACCTAGGGCCAACATCTAGTCAAATTTTAGTTAAGATTAGGATGGTACGTGCACAGAATGTAGTTTGTGGGCCAAGAAAGGGTGATGAAATCCCCACCTTATGTTCTTTATGGGTTATGCCCTTAAGATGTTTTAAGTGTGTATGTGTAAAAGAATCAAAACACACTATATTGAACTAAGTCAAACAAGGGTGTTTCCTATTCTATATGCAATGCGTCATTTACCTTTGGTCTCTAGCACTCACCAACAATAAAAAAAAGAAGAGAAAAATAGACAATGCCCCTAGATGCAATGTCTAAACTTTTTTTTATAGGTTTCGATCACATCAGCATGTAGTGTCAATAATTTTTTTAATTAGAACTAGGGTTAAACTATCTCTATTAGGACCTAAAACTAGGTTAAATTAAAAACTAAGGTGTGCAGTAGACTAACCTTAGAAACTCCCTTTTGATGCCCCTGCAGAACAGAAACAACAAATTAGGGTTAGATATTACCGTGCCATTCCTTCTCCGGCAACGGCACCAAAATTTTGATTAAAACTTGAACGAGAATAAATATGTACAAAAATAAAAAACAAATAATCAAAGAATTAGAAGGTTAGATTCTTCTTGTTGTTCAATTCTATCCACTGAAGCAAGGGCTAAAGTCGGTCGTGTTCCACTGGGAGGGAGGCAATGAAAGCGTTGGCAACACGGTATATCTGTAGTCAAGAGTTAGAAGAAAGGTTGGTTACAGTTTGAAATAAGAAAATAGATCTAGTCAAGAGGGAGAGTCTAGGTCGCTAATCTACCTTCACAACTAGTCTCAATCTAGGGGTTGTATCCTTTTAAACTAATAAAATATTCATCTAAGTTGTTAAACCTAAGTAAGAAGAGTAAGATGTCCAACTTAACTTGTCTACACTACGCCAAGTCAAACCCTAATTTTACCCTAAGCCAGAGCCAATCCCTAATCATTAAACTATACCAAATCTTACCCCTAAACTTAATCTAAAGCCAAAGCCTACTCTAATCCAAAGCCAAGCCCTAATTATCTAAATCATTAAGTTGGACTATCATCACTAAACTTTAAAGGATTAATCTAACCCTAGATTGCAAATCCATTAGACTTATCAACTAACCCTAGATCTAACCCTAGTCGATCTAGTGATTAGCTACCCTAGAATTATTCTAGCCTAACATCCTTTTTGTTTTATCCATCCTTTTATTTTTAAGATCTTTAAAGAGAAGAAAAAGAAGGAAGAAAGATTAAAGACAACACCAAAAACTAAACCAAGAACAAAGAAATAAAAAGGTAGACATGAAATTAAAAGAACAAGAATAAGAACACAAAAAGAAAAGATAATCTTTATTGATGCAGCCTTGGGTACAACCTCCTTCTCCTTCCTCCTTACAATAGCCAAGCCAAAGCCAACAACAATTACAAAGAAGAGAACTCAAAAGAGGCTAAACTAATCTAACAAAATACCTTAAATCCTTAACCCTATCCTTATTCTTCTTCTCTCTGGATGAGGTGGTCTGTACGTACTGCAGGGGGTCCTTTTTATAGAAGATTTGGGCCAAAGTCTTCAAAATAAAGCAGACCTCCTTCACGCTCCCTCTATCTCTATCAATAAGCTGTGGAAACGTGGCTTTTACCGCATTTCCGCGACAATCTCGTGGCCAACTGCCACGCGCTTGAGCACGTGGCCTCTTCTCGTCGGTCCATCTGGGCGCCCCCTCTTGGATTCTGCATCCTGACCCTCGATTTTGAGAATTCGGGATAACTTGGGAAGCAAGTTATCAAAAATCTGAATTTGAAAAGGATTTGGTCCCTTTATCTTTATCTTAAAGCCTTTCTCCCCCTAGATTTCAATAGCAATTAGGAGATCCTTCCTCCTCCTCCCCCTAGATTTGAATAACAATTAGGAGTCCTACTTTATTCTTTCTCCTCCTCACCTAGATTTTAAATTAATAATTTAAAATCTAAGTTTAGATTAGTTAGATAAGATAAAAACTTCTAAATTACTAAAATAAATCATGCATGTGGGCTTGTGGACTTTTTGGGCTTGTGGGCTTCAATTTGGCTTCATTTATTTATTCTTTAATTACTCAAGACCTACACAACACTAAATAATAAAACATTACGTAGCAGTGCTTTATAAAAGAATAAGTTGAGAAATATGATGATAAAATGCAGTTTTGATTACCTATCAATTATCCTCAATGCATCGTGAATGTATGTATGCATGAAACAAATAGAGAGGGAAGGAAAAATCACCTCAAGGTGGTGGTTCCGGTGGCGGTCTAGTTGGTCCACGAAATGTGACCTAATCTAATTTGCGTGGAGTTCGGAAAAACCTACCAGAAATCCCTCTAATATAACTCACTATAATGATGTATGCATTTATGATTTTTTATTAAGAATTTTCCCTAGCTAATTTCTAAATTTTCAAACTAATTCCAGAGTCATTATTTTCAACACCTTTGTCCCAAAATAGAGTGTAAAAAGATGCAATGATTGATTTGGACCCAGGAAGCACAGGAATGACTACGGACTCAGGAATTTGACTTAAGTCAAGTAAAGGTTCTGAAGTCGAGATTGATTCAAGACGTGGGTCCAAATCAATTAAAATTCTAATCCATATTCATTTTCCCACAACGGATGTGACTTTCTAAGATAGGTGATTCAAGTTCAAGAATGACAGGTATGGGAATCAAAAGTAACTCTAAAATGTTGCTCAAATCGAGTAGCAAAATGGGAGTCAATATTGATTCAGGAATTTGAACTGGATCACAAATTTGAGATCGAAGTTACATTCTTGTCTAAGTTCAATTTCTTTGAAAGGAAAACTTGCCAATTTGTCAATAGGACATTCAAAAGTATGAAATTGGTCAAGTTTAGTTTGTTGATCATAAAAGATTGGTAATTCAACTTCACGATGGATTGAAATAGGATCCAATGTTGACTCAGAAAAATGATTGAAGTGAGGTAAAGATACCGGAGTCAACATCGAATCATGAGGTGGAATTGAATTACCATGTTGAGGTTCATGATTACATTCATTCTCAAGTTCAAGGGATAACTTGTCAAAATATCAATGTGATTTTCAAATTTGGAGTTTGGTCAAGTTCAAATAGGTCTGTTGAAATTGAATCTTGGTTTCCAAAATAACATGATTCCTGATCTAGATCGATAGAGTTAGAGATATCTGGATTAGTCAAGGGTTGATAAGAGTGAGTTTCCTTATTCCTATGAATGTTAATCATTGGCTCAGTTGTGTTTCTAACTTATCGATAGATTGGGCAAAAGATTTTGAAATTGTTGTGAGGTCTCATGCAAGATTTGTTTACTCTTTTCTTGCTTAGATTTTTCTTCAAATGGTTGTTCTAGAAAGGAAGTGTAGGAATCTTGATTTTGAAAAAATTGTGAAGATTATGATTCCAACAAGTTTTGAGATTATCGCTCGGACTCACACAAGAGTTACTTAGTCAATTCTATGATGAATGTTTGATCGTTTTGAAGAGATGGGACTGAGTAAGACTCTTGGAAATATTGTGAAATTGGAGAGGCCAACATTTTCTGAAATTGTCGGTCGGCCTCTTGCAGGTTGGCTTCTATATGAAATCTCCTAGAGGGGGGTGAATAGGTGATAATGCTAATCAATGCACAAATTAAAATGTTATGATGCAACGATCACCCAAAACAAGACTAGAAGCCGAATACCCTGTGAAGGGCTCTGAACTCCTTCCTCTGATTACTCTAGATAAGAGTTTGAGGTGCGCAATGCAATCTTATTGTATGAGTATTGATCGACAATATGGCAATGAATATGAAGCAAGTAAATATAGCAATGAATATAAAGCAAGTAAATGAAGTAAGTAAACCAATCGCAAACACTGAGATTTGTTTCGAGGTTCGAGCACCCAGCTCTACGTCCCTGCCTTCACCCAGAAGGATTTTCCAACCACTATAACCTTCACAAAAAATTACAACCACACCGGAGTACCCAACTCCTCAATCACACTCCTCTAGTCCAGAGGTAGTGGAGCCACAAGTACAAGAATATCTTGGTGATCAAAAGACCACAAACCCTCTTTTGAAAACCTTTTTCCCTTACAAAAACCCTAGAGAATAATGTATAGGATTGAAGCTCAAGTTTTGTAAATGAAAAGAAATGAAACTGAAGAGAGTTTTGAACCAAAAACTTCAGTAAAGAGAGAATTTTGAGCACAAAAACAGAGAACAAAAACTTCTTTTGAAAGCCTTAAACTTAAATACTTTTTACAAAAGATTGTTGTTATTACCTCAACCCTAATCATCCCTATTTATAGGCTAAAGGTAGGGATTAAAGAGTAAACTATTATAATAAATAATTAGGAAATATTTGACCCAAAACCAGCCCCCAAATTCATTTAGAGATAAAACACATGTTTAAAAATGTGTTTAATAAAGTAGCCGTTAGGGCTCAAACCAAGCATACGGTCGACCGGCCGGTCGACCGGGTTTTCAAAAATTTTAGCCGTTGCTAGCCCACGGTCGACCGCCCGGTCGACCGAAATAAATAGAGACTAAGGTATTTTCAGTCGGCCGAAGGTCGGTCGACCGAAATGGGGTCCGCTCGACCGCCCGTTCGGCCGGGAGACGTGCACACATGCACGCACCCAAACAGTCAGAAGCCCGGTCGACCGTTCTGACTTGAAACAGATTCGGTCGACCGTCAGGTCGACCGCAACAGGCCAAAAATCAGTCTTCTGAAAAAGGTTTTGAAGATCTTGATAGTTTTCAAAGTAGTTTTGATCAAGACTTGGTATAATATATAAAATGGAGTTTGTAAGTAATAAAATATGTTTAAAAATATTTTGTATATAGGAGAGATATCCTTAAAATAAATCATGTGCAAAATCTTGTGTGTGGGGAAAATTGAGCTTCAACACTATACTCTATCCTTTAATAAACTAAAAATATAAAAACTGAGAAATGAAGTCTCTGAGCTGTGTTACACCAAGCTAGAGCCTTCTCTTCTATGAAACCGTCCTCTTTCGCCATTTGCCTTTAAGCATCATAATTCCTTGCAATAGCTTAGAAGGACCATCATAAATAGTACTAACCTGAAACTCATTCTAAACAACTTATTAGTACCATATAGCTTCTATGTGTTTTGTTATCATCAAAACTTAAACAAATGGAGAGTGTAACCTTTTGGGCCAACAATCTCCCCCTTTTTGATGATGACAAAACATATATAGGCTATAACACAAGATATAAAAGGGAGGTAAAATACTCCCCCTCAAATGATGCTATATTAAACAAGTATAAAACAAGTTTTCATGAGATAACAATAAAACACCATCAATAAAACAAAAGCATCAATAAAAAAACACTATCAACACCATCAATAAAACAAAAGCATCAATAAAAAAAACACTATTAATAAAATGCCAAATCATAACACATATTTCTCCCCCTTTTTGTCATACATCAAAAAGGGATATATTAGTAAGAAAACTTTCTTATTCAACAACACAAATATTAAGTTCACCACATATAAAAGAAAATATATTATAATCAAGTGGTTTAGTGAAAATATCGGCAAGTTGCAAATCGGAAGAAACATAATCAATCTCAATATCACCTTTCTCAAAATGATCTCTAAGAAAGTGATATCTAATCTCAATGTGCTTGGTCTTACTATGTTGATTTGCATTCTTAGTCATACGTATAGTACTAGTATTATCACAAAATATTTTTATATGGTCATAATGTAAATCATAATCAAGGAGATATGTTTCATCCAAAGGACTTGTTCACAACAAGCCCCCGCCGCAACATACTCCGCCTCGGTGGTTGAGAGGGCTACTGATTAGTCACTAAAACTGCATAATTCATACCGCATCTTCACATCTATTTGATAATAAATTCTGCTAATAATACCTTACTTGCTTGATTCTAGGTCCATTGTGTGCAAATGAAGAAGAAGACCCTAAATCACCATTTAATGGTGATTAAAAGCCTACATGAATAGCCATTGACCTAGAGGAGCTGATTTATCAAAACCAGGGGCTGCAAAGACGAAACCGAGCACAGGTTCTGACAGGGGACAAAAAGGACCGCACACGGCTCGAAGCGCCGCGCGCGCAGCCACCAAGGGGCCGCGAAAACGCAGCCCAAGCCGCGTTTCCGCGGCCATACGGCCGCGGCGCACGCGCCGCTTCGGGCCAGGGTTTGTCCCCTGGCCCCCTGTTCCCTTGATGCCTATAAATACCCCCCCTGGGGTTCCAGAGCAAGGATATACAGAGTTTAGGATAGTTTTTCATTCCATTTTGTAGTTTAGTTTAGGTTAGATTAGTTCTTCTTCTCCCTCTTTGTATTTTCCATTTTGTAGATCTTGTAATAGGGAGAGAGAGTGGTTCATGCTTGGAATGTAAGAGTGCTTGTAATAGAAGGTTATAATCTATGAAAGGTGCTCTCTTTACCTCTCTATGTTTTCTTCTCTCTAATCTCTTTTACATGTGTAGCTAACTTTTCTCTCATGGCAACTAACTACTAACCACCAACTTTCTAACTTCTTTTATGATAATCCACATGAATCTAATAGCCTCATTTTGGCCTTGCTCTTGCAATAGCCATTGATGGCTCATGATGATGGATCTAACTCTAACTTCCTAACCACTAACAAGCTAACATTACTTTACTCCATGCTTACTTTTCTATAGTATTGATGGTTTAAGTGTAGCTTGAACTTGTTTGTTGAGTTGGGTTGTGAAGAGTTACATATGGGTCATGCTTTGTAAAGCTCTTGAACCAAGGACTAGTGATTGCCAAGGATACATGTGAGGCAACTATCACTAAGAGGTTAGCATGTTGGTGGAGTCATTAGTAGTTAGTAGCCATGGGTTTTCTTTCTCTTTCACTTTATTTTAGATATAAACAAAACTATAAAAATCATTCTTGTCTATGTTTCCTACTTCTTTGTTTTCACCGTACACTTCTCTTTCCATTCTTTCTTTTCTTTTCTTTTGATTCTTTAAAACTTTGAAGAACTTTTTAACAAACACGTGAATCAACCGGTAAAGCTTCTATCGCCTCCCGTCCTTGTGGATTCGACTCGTTTTAGCCTCTATGCTATAACGGAAGTATCGAGGAAGCCAAAGCACACACACTTTAAATATCCATTTCAAAACATATACTTTTGTGTGCGGTTTTCCCCCGATCAAATTTTTGCGCCGTTGCCGGGGATGGGAACGGTTTGATTTCACAAGTTTGCTAACTTTTCTTCTTTGTTTTTTGGTGTGCAGGTTAAAGTTTTAGCATTGCAGAAGTCCACACTTGCTCAAGTGTGGTTGGGTAATTCTTGTATATTTTTATATTCTGCTGCTAATTTTTTTTATATATTACCTGTGCACTGTAAATAATTGTAAGAACTAAAATACAGAAATTGGATGCTTTAAAACGGTTTAGACATTTACATCTAGACACGTGTCAATTTTTATTCCAATATACTGTATTTTATTCTTATGTTGTTGTGATACTGATAGAAGGTGTACATATTGCATTGCATATAGTTAGGACAAACACTTCAGTGATTTACTTGCTTTTTTGTGTTCATCTTATCTATATTGCACACTTGCACAAATTTAACTTAAGGGCAAATCCCAAGACAACATAAGGTGGGGAAGTTATTACCCTCCCTTAGCCCAAAAATCACCTCCCCACTCACACAACCCAAGCCTAATAAAAATTGCTAGACGTTGGCCCCTAGGGACATCTCGGACTCATTTAGGAGATTGACCTAAGGGGGAAGTTGTTAGAATTTGACTCTTGCTAAATCGGTGTCTAAGGTTGGGGATTGAGAGGCGAACCTCGAAGAACGGTGGTTTGGCATAATTAGGCCTGTTGCTCTGGCACGGATACCTCCCACCGATCTTGCCCCTACCTGGCCGATTAACTTGTGGTCAGCTTCCGACAATAAACCCCCCGTGGACAGTCTAACCAGTTAGGAGTCGTCTAGGTCTAAGTCAACCCTAGCATAGGCTTGTTTTCTTTTTGTTTGTTTGTTTGTTGTTAGTTTGTTTTCTTTTTTTGGTAAATTGTGAAATGGATTTTAACAACAATAATTCTTTCAATCATGATATAAATCCATATTTCACTCCGACCTCATTTGAGTCGGATAACTCCAACCCGGCTATGTACAATATGTACCAACCATATATGCCGGGTTGGGATTATCCGAATCAATATGACCCATATCCCCAACCATATGACCCTAATTTTCAAAATAATTTCACCTCTTCACAGAGTTCATGGGGATTCACCTACCCCGAGTCAGATTTTCAACCATCTTGTTCACAATTTTCACAATATTCATTCCCCAATTTTGATTATATACTCTTCCTGAACCACCAATTGAAGAAAAATCTTCATTGGAACGGAGTATAGAAGAGTCCCTACAACAAATGCAAAATTTGCTCAATTCACAATCCTTCCCACATCAAACTCCACATACTCCTTTTTTAGGGCATCCAATTGAAGAAGAATCTGAGCTAGAAAAGCGTTTAGAAGTCTTTTGTGATAGAATGCAAAACATGTTGGACTCCTAATCTCAACCAAATTTTCAAGAGTCCTACTCATCTTTTCCAGTTTCACCTATTCAAAATGAACAAACTTCATTACTGGACTTAAGTATGGAACCCTTGCGTGAGTCTGAGCAGCAACCGCAAAATCCGATGGACTCATAATTTCACCACAATTTCCAAAATCAACTTCCATACTCATCTTTTTAAGAAAAGCCAATTACAAAAAGTATGGAAGACATGATTCAGACTCAACATTCTGTTACCCTGTCTGTCAGTAGGTTAGACTCAATAATGAGCGATCTGATCAATGAGAGCGAGGAAAATCTTTCTTGTCAACCATTGACCAATTCTTATATCCCTAACTCCACTGATTAGACCCTTGAATCATGTCAATTTGGGAATCCAGATTCAATTTCAGAACATACCTTTGACTTTGCCAAACTCCAAGTTATGAAAGTCGCCTGGACATTCTGGCAAGTTATCCCTTTCCTGCAATTGAAATCGAACCTGAATGTGATCCTGAACCTCATGTTAGTAGTTCCATTTCACTTTTTGATTCAATAATGACTCTGGTATCTTTACCAGATTTTTTCTCTATTCCGAAGTCAACAGTGAATTCTGTACTAATTCACCGTGAAATGGAATCACCAATCTCTCATGATCACACTTCATTATTGGAAAAAGTGTGTGAATATCACTTCTTTGGTTTGGACCTTGTTTTTGAACCAATTTCGACTCTCATTGTTGACTCTCGACTTGATCTGAGTCAACTTCCCGAGTCGGTATCGGTTTTTGTTCCTATTCCATTTGAGTCCAAATCACTCATCTCTCAAAATCACACTTCATTGTTGGACAAGACTGTTGAAGAAAATGACTTAGTAATTGTTTAGACGGGAAAGGTGTTGTATTGTAGAGTATAATTTGCACACAAAATATATTCAATAAAAAGAGATAAGGTTTAGATTCAACCTCAAGTGCTTTGATCACTCCACAAATGTATTCCAAATGATTAATGTACCCTTTCCTATCTCCGTTATAGCATGGGCTATACCAAGTCGATTCTCAGGGAGAGCTTGCGATGGAAGCGTTTCGGTTGGTAGTGAAGAAAGAAAATGAAGATTCTTCTTTGTCTTAAAAGAATAAAAATGAATTGGAAAAAGAAGTAAAAGAATTGGTGGATTTGTTCTTGATGGAAAACGAAAAGAAATCAAAACAAGATTGGCTTTTGGATTAACACTAAAAAGAAAAAGAAAACTTGTAAAAGATTTGAAGATGGAGAAAACCATGACTAGCTAACCTTACTACCTTGCTAAAAACTTACTAAACTCCGTGATGGTGAATGCGTGCCTCATGTTGATTCATCGGCAAAGATTTGTCTTGCGTGTTGGTCTAATTACTTTCCCACTTGAATGAGAGGTGATCACTCTTGGACTTGTCTTGTAGACTCATAGATGTCATCGGCCTACAAGATAGACTTTCAATAATGGAATCAAAAGAGCGACACTCAAGGGATGCTAAGGAAGAAGATACAACATTCATTAATTGAAGTAAAGAAGTTGTACAACAAATAGCATATGTTTGGTGATCCATCTCCATGTTCCATCAAGGCACTTGTTCTAAAGATAAGGCTCTAAATGAGGTACACATGAATCATATGGAATTACAACAAGAACTTGCCAAGCAATGAAAGTAACCCATCGGAGAAGAGAAGACCATACAACTTGCAAGATTAAAGATAGCAATCACCCATGAGCTAGTAGTTAGCAAGGTTAGTGGTTAGCTAGTTCATGTTAGAAAAGTTAGCTACTAGCCATAAGAAAAGAAAAGTAAAGCATGAATTAAAGTGCAAGTAAAGTAAAGCTAGAATTAAAGAAAGCAAGTAATACTAGAAAATGCTCAAGTAGAGAGAAGAGAATGGATGAATCCTTACTTCACAAGTTGTCACACCTTGGTCTACACAAGCTTTCTCTCTCTTACAACTCTCTTTTGCAGAATTTCTAGGGAGGAAGAAGAAGATCTAAAGCACTAAAATCCTAGAGAAAAAATACAAAATTACAAAGCTTTATCCTCTAATCTCTCCTCTCTCCTCTCTTCCTCTCACACTTCTCCCAAGCCCTGGTCCTGTATTTATAGCCTCAGAGAGAAGTCTCCAGAACCCGAGACAGCTGGCAGAATCTGGGGCTCAACGGCCCCAGATCTGCGGCAGATCCGCGGCAAATGCGGTGGAATCGCCTCAGTTTCAAGGCCGTTGGGCAACAGAATTCTGTTGCTCGTTTGTTACGAGTTTGTTAGCCACGTGGACCTTCTGGAAGTGTGAGTTGGCGCGTAGAATTCTCTAGATCCTGGGCTCAAACTTGTGCTCTCTTTTGGGCTTTTGAATTAATCTCTTTTAATTATTGCTAATTAAAGAGATTTTGGGCTTTTTCTCATTTCAGATGTGGACCTGCAAAAATAGAGAGAAGATGATCAAAAATCATATTTTTATTGACAATATGCATGGTATGGAAGCGGTAAAATATGCAAATATGTATAACAATCAGTAATTATTTTTGAAAATTGGCCATTAGATGGGTATAAACTTTTCCATAAGACCATTCAATCAATCATCCTTTTATTAGGTCATATTAAAGAGGTCATTGGTGGGTTCCTGCAAGATCCACGCTATTTTGATTGGGTAGTAACGCTTGGCCCAATCAGACCACCACCGGAGCCACCACGCTGAGGTAATTTTCCTTCTCTCTCATTTATTTCATGTATATACACATTCATGATGCATTGAGGGAAATGCATGAGATAAGTGTGCGGGAGGATTTACTAGCATAGGTAGTTTTAAATTTTCTTTCTTTTACACTTCTTTTTAAATAATAAAAAAAATTTATATATAAAAACTCTTTTCTTTTCTTTTTACAAAACTTTTTAAGAGAAATAGTTTTTTATTTATTAAGATTATCTTAGGAATTAAGAAGACCTAAAATTATGAAATTTTAACCGAGTCAAAATAATAGATCTTATTTAAATTTTAGGATAAGAAAATAAGATTGAAAAGATAATTTGATCTTGAATTTTTTGCCTTAGAATTATGCACTTCACACTTACACAATTTTTGGGATTGAAACAAAGACTAGAAATGCCATAAAAAAAAAAATTATATATATATATATATATATATATATATAAATTATGATAATAAAAACCACTTATTGAAGCTGGGTAATTATGCCTCCGGAAGCATGATTATTCACACCTAAAATGTTGGACAAAAAAAAAATCCCCTTTGGTTTTATGGCCTTGTTTACTCGAGTCCTTAAGTCCGAGGGATGTTTTCTCATCTGGTGCCCTAAGACCATCTGGTGTGGGAGTCACCGGCTTAAGGCTCACTACCCGGATAAATAAGAAAGCCTAATAAAACTAAGGGAAGAAAAAGAAAAAAAAATATATATAAAATAATATAAATAAATGGCATGAAAGTTAGAGTCGATATCCCAAAAACCTTCACTGTTCACAAAGTGCATATTTTTCTAAGAATTTTATGAAAGATCAAAGAGTCAATTCAATTTTAAATTCTTACATTTAATTTATAATAAGATTTTTTGCATTTTGACTTAGTTTAAGAAAGAACAATTTCTGGTTAACCTATGACCTTGGATCACTTATATTTTTGCAAAAATACTTCAACACTTTTCTTTATTTCAAAAAGCGTTTAAAAAAAAAACTAACATTTGATTTCTTTCATTATGGATTTTGTGGGTGTAATCCGCTGAAAACTCTCAGGAGACAAAACTCCTCCTCTAGGGGAAACTTAGAGGTTTAACGGCTTGTTGCACATGCTCAGTGCAATCGCGTCACCTGCAAAAGTGGTGTAATAATTTCCTTAGTTTTTTTGTTGTTTTGCTCGGGACGAGCAAAAGATAAGTGTGGGGGTGTGATTAGTCACTAAAATTGCATAATTCATATCGCATCTTCACATCTATTTGATAATAAATTTTGCTAATAATACCTTACTTGCTTGATTCTAGGTCCATGGTGTGCAAATGAAGAAGAAGACCCTAAATCACCATTTAATGGTGATTAAAGCCTACATGAATAGCCATTGACCTAGAGGAGCTGATTTATCAAAACCAGGGGCTGCAAAGACGAAACCGGGCACAGGTCCTGACAGGGGACAAAAAGGACCGCGCGCGGCCACCAAGGGGCCGCGAAAACGCAGCCCAAGCCGCGTTTCCGCGGCCATACAGCCGCGGCGCACGCGCCGCTTTGGGCCTGGGTTTGTCCCCTGGCCCCCTGTTCCCCTGATGCCTATAAATACCCCCCTAGGGTTCCAGAGCAAGGATATACAGAGTTTAGGGCAGTTTTTCATTCCATTTTGTAGTTTAATTTAGGTTAGATTAGTTCTTCTTCTCCCTCTTTGTATTTTCCATTTTGAAGATCTTGTAATAGGGAGAGAGAGTGGTTCATGCTTGGAATGTAAGAGTGCTTGTAATAGAAGGTGACAATCTATGAAAGGTGCTCTCTTTACCTCTCTATATTTTCTTCTCTCTAATCTCTTTTACATGTGTAGCTAACTTTTCTCTCATGGCAACTAACTACTAACCACCAACTTGCTAACTTCTTTTATGATAATCCACATGAATCTAATAGCCTCATTTTGGCCTTGCTCTTGCAATAGTCATTGATGGCTCATGATGATGGATCTAACTCTAACTTCCTAACCACTAACAAGCTAACATTACTTTACTCCATGCTTACTTTTCTATAGTATTGATGGTTTAAGTGTAGCTTGAACTTGTTTGTTGAGTTGGGTTGTGAAGAGTTACATATGGGTCATGCTTTGTAAAGCTCTTGAACCAAGGACTAGTGATTGCCAAGGATACATGTGAGGCAACTATCACTAAGAGGTTAGCATGTTGGTGGAGTCATTAGTAGTTAGTAGCCATGGGTTTTCTTTCTCTTTCACTTTATTTTAGATATAAACAAAACTACAAAAATCATTCTTTTCTATATTTCCCACTTCTTTGTTTTCACCGTACACTTCTCTTTCCATTCTTTCTTTTCTTTTCTTTTGATTCTTTAAAACTTTAAAGAACTTTTTAACAAATACGTGAATCAACCGGTAAAGCTTCTATCGCCTCCCATCCTTGTGGATTCGACTCGTTTTAGCCTCATGCTATAACGAAAGTATCGAGGAAGCCAAAGCACACACACTTTAAATATCCATTTAAAAACATATACTTTTGTGCGCGGTTTTCCCCCGATCAGCTACCGAATGTTGTTTCTTAGAAGACTATGAAACAAGACAATTACCAAGAAATTGACATGTTCCACTAATACTCTTCCTATCCACTCTACAACCCGCATAGTCGGCATCCGAAAAACTCGTCATTGAGAAATCTCCGATTTTCTGATACCAAAGACCCATTCCAATAGTGCCCTTAATATAATGAATAATGCGTTTTACCGCAATTAAATGAGATTCTTTGGGACACGATTGGAATCTAGCACAAAGACACACACTAAACATGATATCCAGCCTACTAGCCGTTAAATACAACAATTACCAATCATACTTCTATACAACTTAATATCAACACACTTACCATGGTCATCCTCATCAAGCTTGGTGGTGGTGGCCATGGGAGTGTTGCAAATTTTTGAGTCTTCAAGCCCAAATTTTTTGATGAGTTCCTTGGAGTACTTGGCTTGACATATGAATATCCCATCGCGCATTTGCTTGATTTGGAGTCCAAGAAAATAATTTAATTCACCCATTAATGACATCTCAAATTCACGTTGCATGCATTGTTCAAACTTCTTGCAAAGTAACTCATTAGTAGAACCAAAGATTATATCATCAACATATATTTGAACTATAAGAATGCCAATATCAACATGTTTAGTAAATAATATGGTGTCTACTTTGCCTTTAACAAAATCATTTGAAAGAAGAAAACTAGAAAGCCTTTCATACCAAGCTCTTGGAGCTTGTTTTAAACCATACAAAGCTTTATCAAGTTTGAAAACAAAATTAGAATGTAATGATCCACAAAATCGGGAAGTTGTTCAACATAAACTTCCTCATCAATGAAACCATTTAAAAATGCACTTTTTACATCCATTTGAAAAAGCTTAAAATTTTTAAAAGATGCATAAACCAGTGTGATCCGTATGGCTTCAAGCCGTGCTACAGATGCAAAGGTCTCCTCAAAGTCGATTCCTTCAACTTAAGTGTAATCTTGGGCCACTAACCTAGCCTTATTCCTAATAACATTTTCTGACTTATTCAACTTGTTTCTAAAAATCCACTTAGTACCAATTATTGGTCTATCATGGGGTCTAGGAATAAGGTGCCAAACTTGGTTGCGCTCAAATTGATTGAGCTCTTCTTGCATAGCTAGCAACCAATATGAGTCACCCTCGGCTTCGAGGATGTTTTTGGGTTCAAAATGAGATATGAATGTAAAATTACCACACAATTTATGGACTTTGGAGCGAGTGGTTACCCCTTTAGATACATCACCTATGATGAGATCCTTGGGATGATTTGTAGCGTATCTTCAATCTTTAAGAAGTGGTTGAGAGTTTTTCACTTCATCCTTTTGAACTTCACCAATGGGTTCTTGCTTTTCTTCTTGAATGGGTGAATCCTTTAAGGATATTTTTCTCCATGTCCTTACCTAATGAGTCAACTCTATAACATTCTCAACAATAGTATTAGATTCTTCAAATTTAACATGCATAGATTCTTCAATAGTATGAGAAGATTTATTAAATACTCTATAAGATTTGCTAGTACTAGAATATCCAACAAATATTGCTTCATAAGCCTTAGCATCAAATTTACCTAAATTATCTTTAGTATTCAAAACAAAACACTTGCATCCAAAAACTTTATAGTATGAAACATTTGGTTTTCTTAAATGATAAATTTCAAAAGAGGTTTTGAAAGTATTTTTACACAAATAAATACGGTTTGATATGTAGCATGCGGTGTTTACGGCCTCGGCCCATAAATATTGAGGGAGACCATATTCACTTATCATAGTCCTAACCATTTTTTGAAGAGTTCTATTCTTCCTTTCTACTACTCTATTTTGTTGTGGAGTTCTAGAACATGACATTTCATGCTTAATTCCCTTTTCGTCACAATAAGTCATGAAGAGTTGGTTAACAAACTCACCACCTCTATCACTTCTTATTTTTAAAATTAAAAATCCTTTTTCTTTTTCAACCCTTTTCCGAAAAATCTTAAAATGCGAAAAAGTTTGATCTTTGTGTTCCAAAGAGAAAACCCAAGTGAAATGAGAAAAATCATCAACTAAAACAAAAACATATCTACTTCCATTTAAGCTTTTAGTTTTAGTTCGTCCAAAAAGATCCATGTGAATCAATTCTAATGGCCTAGTTGACATGATATCCTTGATTGGTTTGAAAGAAGACTTAGTTTGTTTCCCAAGTTGGCACACACCACAAATGCGGTCTTTTTTAAACTTCAGGCAAGGAATACCCTTCACCAATTCCTTCGAATTAATTCTAGCAAGGTGATCAAAAGATACATGTCCTAATCTTCTATACCAAAGCCATGAAATCTCATCAAAAGTATTCAAGCATTTAGTAGAACAATCCAAATTAAGCATGTCAATAATATAGACATTATGTTCACGAAATCCAGTGAGAATACAATCATTGGTTTTACAATCAAAAGTTTTGCAAGAAGATTCATTAAACACAACTTTGAGACCACGATCACAAAGTTGACTTATACTAAGCAAGTTATGTTTAAGCCCATCAACAAGAACAATATTTTCTATTAAAGGAGATGCACCAATCTTAATGTTACCTATGCTGATGATAATGCACTTGGAGTCATCTCCGAAGGTGACGGTGCCACCTTCAACGTACCTTGATAGGGATGTGAAGTTGTTGATATCCCATGTCATATGCCTTGAACAATCACTATCAAGGTACCACCGCTTCTTACGTCTTGGAGCCTTGGTGTGTACCTACATCAAATAATTTAGGACTTGATTTTGGTACCCATATTTTCTTGGGTCCTAGAGAGTTAGTGTTTCGAACCCACATAAGATTATTTTTCCTATTTATATGATTATAGCAAAATTTTACCAAATGGCCATTCCGGCCACAATAAGTACATTTATAAATTCTACCATATTTAAAAGTATAATGAGCATGTGGCTTACGAACATGTGAATTGTGAGCATGAATAGTTTTAACATGAGTGTCATGTGATGTGTTGGCATGATGAGCATGAGAATTTTTAGCATTAGTTGTTTTATCATTTTTAGCAAGTGGAGTGTGCATATGCTTCTTTGAAAACATTTCTTCTAATTTAGTAGTGTTAAAAGCATATTCTTTTAAAATATTTCCAAAATCATTGATTTTAGTTTTTAACAAGGATAATTCATTTTCATCAATTTTTGAAAATTTAGCTTTACAAGCAATTTTATAAGCATCAAACTCTCTTTTTGTTGAAATAAGATTAAAAGAAAGTTCATCCTTTTCTTTTAAAGAAATTGCAAGTTGATTTTTAAGCATCTTAATTTCCTTTTTCATTTTGAACATTCTATCTTTTTATCATCAAAACTTTCAGAGAGTTCAACAAAAGCATGTACTAACATTTCTCTACTTATTTTATTTTCATCATCAAGAGGTCGAGTAGTTGCCTTGGGTGTGTTTGCCATGAAACACATATTTTCCTTGTCGACTTCATCTTTGGATTCACTTTCTGAATCCCAAGTGGCTTTGTATACCTTCTTTTCAACCGGCCTCTTTTGCTTCAAGGAGGAAGTCATCTTTTTCTTGAAATCGGGACAATCGGCCATGATGTGTCCGGGTTTCCGACAGTTGTAGCATATGATCATTTTCTCCTCCTTCCCTTCCCATCGCTTTCTATAGTTGAGTTTATTCTTGCGGTATATTCTCTTTACATTTCTCACAATGAGAGAGCTCTTCATCCTCTTCTTCATCTTCTTCATCGTCGTAGTTGGTAGAGGAAGACTTGAAAGCTATGGACTTTTTCTTTTGAGGTACCGCTTCTTCTCTTGCCTTCTTCTCCATCTCATGAGTTTTTAGGTTTCAAATAAGACTTATGAGCTCCATTTCGTCTTTGTCATTCAACTCCTTCAAGGTGGTAGCTTTGATTTCCCATGACGAAGGAAGAGCACGAATCACTTTACGCATCTTTTGGTCGTTGCTTATATCATCACCTAGAGAAGAAAGAGCATTGGTAATCTTAGTAAACTTGGTAATCATATCATCAATAGATTCTTCTTCTAGCATTTTAAAACTTTCATATTAGGAACGCAAGAGATCTATCTTAGCTCTCTTGACTTGTGATGTCCCCTCATGAGTGACCAGTAAGTGTTGCCAAATCTCATAGGCGGATTTACAATGGATAACCCGTGTTAGATCATCCTCATTCAAAGCTAAAAGTAGGGCATTTTGAGCCTTAGAGTTAGCTTCATATTCCTTGAAGGCAAGTTCGGATCAAGTGTCCTCCTCACTTCAGTCTCTAATTTTGCATAATTTTCATCACATTCTCATATTTATTTCATGTAAAATTTTGCTAATAAAACCTTGCTTGCTTGATTCTAGGTCCATGGTGTGCAAATAAAGAAGAAGACCTAAATCACCATTTAATTAGTGATTAAAAGCCTACCAAGTTGCCATTGACTTTAGGGTGAAGATTTTGTCAGGCCAGGGCATCAAATCACAAATCCAGGAGGTCAGATGGACAGAAGCCAGACTGGGCAGTGCACTGCCAAAAACTGGGCGCGCGCCGCCCAGTCTGGGCCACGAAAACGCGGCCCTGGCCGCGTTTCTGCGGCCCTTTGGGCGCGCGCGTGCTCGCGTTTTAAGCCACGTGCTGTTCACGAGGCCCCCCTTGCCCTGGTGTCTATAAAAACCCCCAGGGGTCTTCAGTTGGAGCAGATCTAGAGTTTTAGCAAGTTTTTGTAATCTTATTTTTAGGTTTGTAGTTGTTGTAGTTATTCTTCTTCTAGTTGTTGTTTTAGCCACTAGAGTGAAAGGGAGAGTGTGTAAGTGTTGTATTTGAAGGGTGACAAGATAATACAAGTACTACTTCTCTTCCTTCTTTCAATTTACTTGTGCTTTCCTTTAGTTTTACTTCATTGTTGTAGTGTAAACTCCTTGCTCTTTACTTCTTCCTTTTGTTGTTTCTTGTTGTAGTGTAACTTCCTTCTTCTCCACTTCTTTTCCTTTGTTGTTTCTTTTACTTTTATGGCTAACTAACTTTTCTATAGCATGGCTAACTAACTACTAACCCACTAATTTCTAACTTCTTGATTGATAACCCGAATGAGTCAATATTGTCAAACAAGCCTTTTGCAAACGAGAACTATGGAATCTTAAGACGAGGGTTCTAACTCTAACTTCCTACAAGTGTTTACTTTCTTATATTTCATACTTAAATGTTTTTGTTTGATGATCTATGGGTTTTGTACTTTGCTTGTTGTTGTAAGTTAGAGACTTTCTTTTTAACTTTGCCGATACCATTAGTGCACTCGTGTCTTCCCGTATTCTCGCTTTCTAATGGATCTTGATATGGGAATGTCCGAGTTTTCTCCGTGTAAAGCTAAGTTATAGGAAGAACTTTCACTCGATTTCCACATGAATAGTTTCAACGCATAAGGGTTGTGCTTGCCTATGATCCATCGTGAGGCTACATCTTCAAGAAGTTAGGGATTAGTAGGAGCACTTAGTAGAAAGTTAGCCATGCACCTTTACCATTAAGAAAAACTCACTTTTACAAACCACCAAAACATTTTCCTACAATTCTTCAAACAACTTGTTTTCACTTTTCAATTCTTTATTTGGAAACAAGAACTTTCTTTCTTCTTGAACTTTGAAGCCGCATCAAGCTTCCATCGCTCTCCCTCCTTGTGGATACGACCCGTATAGTCACTTCGCTACTATGGAAGAATCGCAAAAGCATTAACATCAACCCACACTTCCTTCTCTTATTTTAGTACTTGCTTTTTGCCGATCAAATTTTGGCACCGTTACCGGGGAGGGAACGGCTTTATTGTTCACTATTAAAGATTGTTCTTTTTATGTGTAGGAGAAGTACCAAGGACCTCACTATTGCGGGAAGCGAAAGAGGTGGCCAAGGACATTGCACGAGGACTCGTTTGCCCTCAGAAAAATTCGTGTAAAAGCGAATTTTTCCGATTGAAATACTAACAAACTCGTTTGCAGGGTTGCCAAAAGACGCTTAAAAAAAAATTGCTTTCTAGATTTTTAGTTTTCTTGGATGCTTCACCTATATGCATGTGTAATAAATTCAACAGAAATTCACTTGTTGCTTAATTGAAATTTGGATTAGACTTTTGCATTTAGGCACGTGTCTATTTCAATTCATTTCAATTTCTGTTGAAGAGTGCTGGAGACAAGGTACGTGTGCATTCATATAAAATAGGACCAACATTTTGAAGTGATTTACCGCTTTGAGTGTTACCTTGTTGTGAATAAACTGCACACTTGCACAATTGACTTTAAGGGCAAAACTCAAATAAACAAGATAAGGTGGGGATTTCATTACCCTGAAAATCATCTCCAAGTGCACTCACATTTTCCAAAGCCTTAACTAAAAATCAATAGACGTTGGCCCTAGGGACATCTCGGACTCACTAAGAGATTAACCGAGGTTGGAAATTGTAAGAACTATACTCCTGCAAAATCGGTGTCTAAGGAAAGTGGATTGAGAGGTAAAGCCTCGAAAGCTCCGTGGTTTGGCGTAATTAGGCCCGTGGCTCTGCCCAGATACCTCCCCCCGAGCTTTTCCCTTTCCTGGCCGATTAGCTTGTAGTCGAGTTCCTGCAACAACCTTCCCCGGAGAATCGACCAGTTAGGAGTCGTCTAGGTCCAGGTACCTTAGACTAAGGCTTGTGGTTGTTTTTCTTTCTTTTGTTTGTTTTTTCATTCTTTTTGATTGTTTGTTGTTTTTGCGTTGTTTATGGTATGCTGCATGCAAGAGTGGGTGAGAGATCCGTCAACTTCCAGATTAACAAGAAACACTTCTCTACCCTTGCATCCAGAACCGGTGATGGCGTCACTTCAGGATAGATTTTATCCGATCAGAACTTCACTTCCATCTTGCATAAAACTTCCTGAAGCAAACAACAATAATTTTGAGTTAAAGCCTCAATTCATTAACACTCTTCCCAAATTTCATAGTTTAGAATCAGAGGACACATACTTTTTTGTTAGGGAATTTGAAGAAGTATGCCTCATGATGCGTATACCCCAGCTAGGAGACGATGCCGTTAGGTTACGTTTCATCCCTTTTTCCCTAAAGGACCTAGCTAAGAAATGGTTGTATAGCTTGGCAGCAGATTCAGTCACGACCTGGGATGATTTCGTCAAGGCCTTCTTGAAAAAATTCTACCCAATTTACAAAACTGCCCTCATTAGGAAGAACATCATGCAGTTTAAGTAAGACCCGAGCGAACCATTTTGGAGATACTTTGAGCGATTCAAAGATCTCCTAGCTCAGTGCCCTCATCATGGCGTGGAGAAATGGCGTCAGTGCCAGATTCTCTACGATGGTCTAGACTATCAAACGAAAACCCTTTTAGAGACCATGTGTCATGGAGGGTTCTTGCAGAAGGATGAGAATCAGGGTTGGGATTTATTTGAGGATTTAGCTGAAAAAACCCTGCAATGGGAGCCAGCCTCGGAGAAACCTAGGAATTCACAATCTATAGCTTCAAGAGGAGGGCTCCTATCTCTAGAATCATCCATAGCTGCCGAGGCTAAGATTGCTACCCTAATGAGAAGGATAGAGGCTCTGAAAATAAAAGAGCCTGCCAGTGTCAACCAGATCAACCCACCACCAATTCACAATCCGGGTTGTTCATATTGTCAGGCACCAAACCATGTTTTTGAAGAGTGCCCTATTTTCCATGCCCAGCAAGTACCACCGGAACACATGAACGCGGCTTATTCACGGCCGCCTCACAACCCCTACTCACAGACCTACAATCCCGGCTGGAGAAATCACCCCAATTTCTCCTGGGCCCAAAACAATCCTCCCAGGCCAAACTTTTCCAACAACTTTCACCATCCTACTCCTCCACCAACTTTTCCCAGTCAAGCCCCAGCTTCTTCCTCCCAACGCTCACCAATGGAAAAGAAAATCAGTAAATTGGAGGAGAGCAAAGAGGCTTTCATAAAGTCCCAAACTGCTTTTATGCAAAACCAGGGACAAACTCTGAACAGTCATTCACAGGCCATATTAAGATTGGAAATGCAGATGAGCCAGTTAGCTAACTCCCTAAGTGAAAGACCTAAGGGTACTTTGCCTAGTTAGCCATTAGTTAATCCAAAACCTCCAATCCAGCATATGAAATTCAGGATCTATCGATTAACCAGTGCAATGCTATTCACACACTGCGATCTGGAAAAAGGTAGACAATCAGGTCTACCAACAGAAAAGTTCAGTCCATCCTGATCCCACTCCAGCCTCCACCTCTGCTAGTTCCTCCCAATCCACTCCACAAACATCTGATGAGGACAAAGCTGCTGAACAAGTTCATAAGCCAGTAGCACCCTTTCCCAATAGGATTAGGAACAACAATAAAAATATGCACATGGAGAAAATGCTAGAGATGTTCAACCAGGTCAAATTGAATGTGCCACTTCTTGACGCTATCCAACAAGTCCCGGCTTATGCCAAATTTCTTAAGGATATGTGTACAAAGAAGAGAAAGACCAATGTGCCCAAGAAAGTCTTCTTGGCCACTAATATAAGCGAAATTCTGTCTGGTCCCATTCCGGTGAAATACAAGGATCCCAGATGTCCCACCATTTCCTGCACCATAGGACAGACCGAAATCAGTAGAGCGCTTCTTAACCTGGGAGCAAGTATCAACTTGCTACCTCTCTCAGTATACCAGCAACTTGGGTTGGGCGAGCTAAGCCCAACTCAAGTCACCATTCAGCTAGCCGACCAATCTGTGAAGATCCCTAAGGGGAAAATCACAGACGTCCTCTTCCGGGTCAGGAATTTCATTTACCCCGTTGACTTCATTGTTCTTGAGACCCAACCTGTGTCCAATCTTAGGTCTCAAACTCCCGTCATCTTGGGGCACCCATTCCTTTCTACAGCCAATGCCATAATCAACTGTAGGAACGGGTCCATGCGATTGACTTTTGGAGACATGACGAAGAAAGTCAATATCTTCAATCTTGAAAGACAACCTAGGGATGTCAATGATCAGACATTTGAGGTCAATTCTATTGAAAACCTGACCAGTGAGCATGAGGAAAGTATGGAGACAGAAATTGAGGCAGAGTTTGATCTGGAGGCTGAGGATTTTAATCTAGACCAGATCGTAGATTCAGCAGTGGATTGGGCATCAAGCCCCAGTGTACCCCATCCTAGGATTGAAGGCCCAGAGATTGCCTCCAATGAAGCAACACCTTCTCTAGAGCTTATAGCCTTGCCTGAAAACCTCAAGTACGCCTACCTGGGCGGAAAGGACACCTTGCCAGTCATCATAGCATCCCACCTGACTTAGCAACAAGAGGACAGCTTAATGTCTATTCTGAAAAGACATAGGGAAGCCATTGGATGGACGATGAAGGACATCAAGGGAATAAGTCCAGTCATAGTACAACACAGAATCCATTTAGTCGATGAAGCAATCCCTAGGAGGGACCTACAACGCAGGCTTAACCCTCTCATGCAAGAGGCAGTTAAGGCTGAAATTCTGAAACTATTAGATAATGGGATAATTTATCTCATTTCTGATAGTCAATGGGTTAGCCCTGTTCATGCAGTCCCAAAGAAGGTTGGATTTACGGTAGTAGAAAATGAGGAAAAAGAGTTGGTACAAACAAGACTGCCTATCAAGGTTCGTGTTTGTATCGACTACAGGAAGTTGTATGCAGCTACCCGTAAAGACCACTTCCTGCTACCCTTCATCGACCAAATGTTTGAGCGTTTAGCTGGACATGAGTACTACTGCTTCCTAGATGGGTACTCGGGATACAATCAAATCCCCATTGCTGCAGAAGACTAGGAAAAGACGACGTTCACCTGCCCGTTCGGAACCTTTGCTTATCGGTGCATGCCTTTTGGATTATGCAATGCTCCTGCAACGTTCCAACGGTGCATGCTTAGTTTGTTCTCTGACATGGTGGAACGTTTTCTTGAGATTTTCATGGATGACTTCTCCATCTATGGAGATTCATTTGATCAGTGTCTTCATCACTTAGAATTAGTGCTACAAAGATGCATTGAGAAGAACCTAACTTTAAACTGGGAAAAATGTCACTTTATGGTGAGACAGGGGATTGTCTTGGGCCATGAGATTTCGAGGAGAGGCATAGAAGTGGATAAGGCTAAGATAGAAGTGATTGCTAAGCTTCCACCACCCAAAAGCATCAAGGATATTAGATCCTTTCTAGGGCATGCTGGGTTCTACCGACGGTTCATTAAGGACTTTAGCAAAATCGCGAGGCCCTTAACTAACCTGCTCGCTAAGGACATGCCCTTTGATTTCAACGATGAGTGTTTTAAATCATGGGGGAAGCTTAAGCAAGAACTTATCTCTGCGCCTATCATTTCTGCTCCTAATTGGACCCAGCAATTTGAAATCATGTGTGATGCATCTGATTTTGCTATTGGCGCTGTTCTAGGACAGCGCATAGACAATAGGCAGCACGTGATTTATTACTCGAGTAGGACTTTGAATGACCCCCAACAGAACTATAAAACGACTGAGAAGGAATTCTTGGCCGTTGTCTTTGCGTTAGAAAAGTTCCGGCCTTACTTGTTAGGTTCGAAGACGGTGATTTTTACGGATCACTCGGCTCTGAAATACCTCATGACCAAGAAGGAAGCAAAAGCCCGACTGATTCGGTGGATCCTTTTGCTTCAAGAATTTGACTTAGAAATCCAGGATAAAAGAGGTATAGAAAATGTGATCGTTGATCATCTCTCACGAATTTCGAATGCACCAACCATCCAAGCTCCGATCAATGAGGATTTCCCAGATGAGCACATCCTAGCCATTCTTAAGGAACCCTGGTATGCTGACATCGTTAATTACCTGGCCACGGGACAATTACCCGCTGATTGGACAAAGCAAGACCAATACCGCTTCTTTGCCCAAGTACGGTACTTCTTCTGGGAAGAACCGTATCTTTTTAAGTATTGTCCCGACCAAATAATTAGATGATGCATACCCGAGGAGGAACAGAGGAGTGTGCTCAGCTTTTGCCATGACCTTGCATGCGGAGGACACTTCGGTCCCCGCAAGACTGCAGAAAAGGTTCTACAAAGTGGGTTCTACTGGCCCACTTTGTTCAAAGACTCATATCATTTTTGCAAGTCATGCGCAAATTGTCAGAAAATTGGGAAGATTTCAAGAAGAGACATGATGCCCCTAAACTCGATCCTTGAAGTTGAAATTTTTGATGTTTGGGGTTTTGATTTCATGGGGCCATTTCCCAGTTCCTTCGGCAACCAATTCATTTTGGTTGCTGTAGATTATGTCTCTAAGTGGGTAGAAGCTGTGCCAACTAAGACGAATGACAACAAAGTGGTTGTCAAATTTCTCAAAGAGAACATCTTCTCCCGATTTGGCACCCCCAGAGCGATAATTAGTGATAATGGATGACATTTCTGTAACAGAGTTTATGAAACTCTAATGCGAAAATATTCCGTCAATCACAAGTTATCCACTCCGTATCATCCCCAGACAAATGAGCAGGTCGAAGTCACCAACCGACAGATCAAGCTCATTCTGGAAAAAACTGTCAGACAAAACCGAAAGGATTGGTCGGTTAAGCTCAATGATGCATTGTGGGCTTACCGCACTGCTTTTAAGACAGTTCTGGGGATGTCTCCTAATAGAATCGTGTTTGGAAAAGCCTGTCATCTGCCAGTAGAGTTAGAACACCGGGCCCTCTGGGCAATTAAGCAACTCAACTTTGATCTGACCAAGGCCGGTGAACTTAGGAAACTGCAGATTTCAGAATTAGAGGAGATATGGAATGAAGCCTATGAGAATGCCCGAATCACCAAGAGCAGAACTAAACTTTTCTGTGACCAAATCATGACCCGGAAAAACTTTACACCGGGAGATAGGGTTCTGCTGTATAACTCTCGGCTTCATATTTTCGTGAGGAAGCTGAAAACTCGTTGGTCAGGACCGTTCATTATGCGCACTGTTTTCCCACACGGTGCTGTGCTTATTGCAGACCCTAAGAACAACACGGAATTCAAAGTCAATGGGCAAAGACTGAAGCCCTTCTTGACCACTGAGCCCATGACTCCGGATGATAGTGTGCTGACTCTTTTTGCCCCGTCATATACCTAACCACAACAAATAAATAAACAAAAAAAAATTGTTTATATGCTTACCCCTTCTACATTTTTAGCCTATTCGCACTTGGCCGGCCCGAGTACACGAAGACGGTGACATAATTTCTTCCCCCTATTTATTGCATTCGCATTTCCATATGCATTCATTGAGGACAATGCATTAGATAGGTGTGGGGGGGGGGGTGCTAACACTTTTCTTTCTTTTTCTTTTTATTCTTCTTCCTTCTTTCCAAAAAAAAAAAATCTAGATTGAAAAGAAATTTCATACTCTTTGTAAACATACCAAAAGATTGTAGGAATTACGGGAACCTTATTAAGGAATCTTTATTTTTGCCTAAGTAAACAAGAAAGAATGCTTTGACTAAAAAGATAGGAGGGATAAGGAAAATAACTCATACCTTTTATTTAGCCTTAGTAGAATATGCATAATTCACACACACATGCTTGGGATTTAGAGACACATCTCTGAAAAAAAAAACCTGGATAATTGTGCCTCAAGAAGCATGATTACTCATGCCAAAAAAAAAAATTTTAATTTCGTGGCCTACTCCACTTGCATATTTGACCTGAAGGGTGTTTTTCCACCTGGTGCCATAAGACTATCTGATTTGGGAGTCATCAGTTTGATATGTGTTACATAAGTGAAGTAGAAAGCCTAATGGAACCAAGAATAATAAGTAAATATTAATAAAATTAAAAGATATTCAAAGTTGAGTTGAAAAAAATCCCAAGCACATCACACTTACACAGTATGCATATCTATCTAAAGCAAAATAAAAGAATGAGTTAGAAGTATAAGATCCTTTCTAAATTTAAAGAAAAATCATAGTTTCTTCTTTATGAAGGCTAAAGTATAAGAAGGCTTATGAGGGTTAAACCTAATTCTTACATCATTCGGTCATTTTTACTTAGATGATTGAAAGTTCTTTTTCATGAAAAAAAATTTTAAACAACGAACTTCTTTTCTTTACTTACTGGATTTTGTGGGTGCAATCCGCTGAAAACCCTCAGGAGACAACACTTTTCCTCTAGGGAAACCTAGAGGTTTAACGGCTTGTTGCACACGCTCAGTCCAATCGCGTCACCTGCGAAAGTGGTGTAATAATGTTCTCATTTTTGTTTTGCTCGGGACGAGCAAAAGATAAGTATGGGGGTGTGATTAGTCTCTAATTTTGCATAATTTTCATCACATTCTCATATTTGTTTCATGTAAAATTTTGCTAATAAAACCTTACTTGCTTGATTCTAGGTCCATTGTGTGCAAATGAGAGAAGACCTAAATTACCATTTAATTGGTGATTAAAAGCCTACCAAGTAGCCATTGACTTTAGGGTGAAGATTTTGTCGGCCAGGGCATCAAATCACAAATCCAGTAGGTCAGATGGACAGAAGCCAGCTGCCCAAAACTGGGCGCGCGCCGCCCAGTCTGGGCCGCGGAAACGCGGCCCTGGCCGCATTTCCGGGGCCCTTTGGCGCGCGCGGCGCTCGTGTTTTAGGCCACGTGCTGTTCACGTGGCCCCCTTGCCCTGGTGTCTATAAAAACCCCCCAGGGGTCTTCAGTTGGAGCAGATCTAGAGTTTTAGCAAGTTTTTGTAATCTTATTTTTAGGTTTGTAGTTGTTGTAGTTGTTCTTCTTCTAGTTGTTGTTTTAGCCATTAGAGTGAAAGAGAGAGAGAGTGTGTAAGTGTTGTATTTGAAGGGTGACAAGCTAATACAAGTATTACTTCTCTTCCTTCTTTCAATTTACTTGTGCTTTCCTTTAGTTTTACTTCATTTTTGTAGTGTAAACTCCTTGTGCTCTTTACTTCTTCCTTTTGTTGTTTTTTATTGTAGTGTAACTTCCTTCTTCTCCACTTCTTTTCCTTTGTTGTTTCTTTTACTTTTATGGCTAACTAACTTTTCAATAGCATGGCTAACTAACTACTAACCCACTAATTTCTAACTTCTTGATTGATAACTCGAATGAGTCAATAGTGTCAAACAAGCCTTGTGCAAACGAGAGCTATAGCATCTTAAGACGAGGGTTCTAACTCTAACTTCCTACAAGTGTTTACTTTCTTATATTTCATACTTAAATGTTTTTTTTGATGATCTTTGGGTTTTGTACTTTGCTTGTTTTTGTAAGTTAGAGATTTTCCCTTTAACTTTGCCGATACCATTAGTGCACTCGTGTCTTCCCGTATTTTCGCCTTCTAATGGATCTTGATATGGGAATGTTCGAGTTTTTGCCGTGTAAAGCTAAGTTATAGGAAGAACTTTTACTCGATTTCCACATGAATAGTTTCAACGCATAAGGGTTGTGCTTGCCTATGATCCATCGTGAGGCTACATCTTCAAGAAGTTAGGGATTAGTGGGAGCACTTAGTAGAAAGTTAGCCATGCACCTTTACCATTAAGAAAAACTCACTTTTACAAACCACCAAAACATTTTTCTACAATTCTTCAAACAATTTGTTTTCACTTTTCAATTCTTTATTTGGAAACAAGAACTTTCTTTCTTCTTGAACTTTGAAGCCGCATCAAGCTTCCATCGCTCTCCCTCCTTGTGGATACGACCCGTATAGCCACTTCGCTACTACGGAAGAATCGCAAAAGCAGTAACATCAACCACACTTCCTTCTCTTATTTTAGTACTTGCTTTTTGCCGATCAGTCTACTATAAGGCTTGGTCAAGGACTTAGCAACTAAACTACCTAGAGATTGTAGATGAATGAAAATATGCAAATAGTGATTAGCAAATTTTAGGATCTCTCTAAGGATGTGAAGCTAAAAACTAGAGTCCTTGCTCTGATACCAATTGAAATCACCTAGAGGGGGGTGCATAGGTGATAATGCTAATCAATGCACAAATTAAAATGTTATCATGCAACGATCACCTAAAACAAGACTAGAAGCCGAATACCCTGTGAAGGGCTCTGAACTCCTTCCTCGTGATTTCTCTAGATAAGAGTTTAAGGTGCGCAATGCAATCTTGTTGTATGAGTATTGATCGACAATATGGCAAGGAATATGAAGCAAGTAAATATAGCAATGAATATAAAGCAAGCAAATGAAGCAAGTAAACCAATCGCAAATACTGAGATTTGTTTTGAGGTTCGAGCACCCAGCTCTACGTCCCCACCTTCACCCAGAAGGATTTTCCAATCACTATAACTTCCACAAGGAATTACAACCACACCGGAGTACCCAACTCCTCAATCACACTCCTCTAGTTCAGAGGTAGTGGAGCCACAAGTACAAAAATATCTTGGTGATCAAAAGACCACAAACCCTCTTTTGAAAACATTTTTCCCTTCCAAAACCCTAGAGAATAATATGTAGGATTGAAGCTCAAGTTTTGTAAGTGAAAAAGAAATGAAATTGAAGAGAGTTTTGAACCAAAAACTTCAGTAAAGAGAGAGAATTTTGAGCACAAAAACAGAGAACAAAAACTTCTTTTGAAAGCCTTAAACTTAAATACTTTTTGCAAAAGATTGTTATTATTACCTCAACCCTAATCATCCCTATTTATAGGATAAAGGTAGGGATTAAAGAGTAAACTATTATAATAAATAATTAGGAAATATTTGACCCACAACCAGCCCCCAAATTCGTTTAGAGATAAAACACACGTTTAAAAACGTGTTTAATAAAGTAGCCGTTAGGGCTGAAATCAAGCATACGGTCGACCGGCCGGTGGACCGGGTTTTCAAAAATTTTAGCCGTTGCCAGCCCACGGTCGACCGCCCAGTCGACCGAAACAAACAGAGACTAAGGTATTTTCAGTCGGCCGAAGGTCGGTCGACCGAAATGGGGTCCGGTCGACCACCCGGTCGACCGGGAGAAGTGCACACATGCACGCACCCAAACGGTCAGAAGCTCAATCATTCTTACCTGAAACAGAGCCGGTCGACCGTCCGGTCGACCGCAACAGGCCAAAAATCAGTCTTTTGAAAAAGGTTTTGAAGATCTTGATAGTTTTCAAAGTAGTTTTGATCAAGACTTGGTATAATATATAAAATGGAGTTTGTAAGTAATAAAATATGTTTAAAAATATTTTGTATATAGGAGAGATACCCTTAAAATAAATCATGTGCCAAATCTTGTGTGTGGGGAAAATTGAGCTTCAACACTATACACTATCCTTTAACAAACTAAAAATATAAAAACTGAGAAATGAAGTCTCTGAGCTGCGATACACCAAGCTAGAGCCTTCTCTTCTATGAAACCGTCCTCTTTCGCCATTTGCCTTTAAGCATCATAATTCCTTGCAATAGCTTAGAAGGACCATCATGAATAGTACTAACCTGAAACTCATTCTAAACAACTTATTATTACCATATAGCTTCTATGTGTTTTGTTATCATCAAAACTTAAACAAATGGAGAGTGTAACCTTTTGGGCCAACACTATACTCTTTTCTAAATCAGAATTTTCTTATATTATTGTTCTAGAAAAGGAGTATAGGAAGCGAAATTAGGGAATGAATATTGTGAAAATTGTGAAAATTGTGGATAAGGTGGTTGAAAATTTGACTCAGTGTGGTGAATCCCCATTGACTCTGTGACGAGTTGAAATTATTTTTGAAATTTTGGGTTGTATTAATTCGGATAAGTCCAACCCAGTGTATTTGGTTGGTTCATATTGTAAAAGCTAGGTTAGAATTATCCGAATAAAATGGGGTCAATGTGAAATATGGATTCATATTACGATTGAAAAAAATGTTATTGTTGAATTGCATTTCACAAACAATCACAAACAAAAAAGAAAAAGCAAGAAACAAATAAAAAGAAAAGAAAAAATTCAAAACCAAGCCTATACTAAGGTTGACCTAGACCTAGACGACTCCTAACTGGTCGATTACCCGGGGGAGGGTGTTGTATGAATTCGACCACAAGGTAATCAGCTAGGTAGGGGCAAAATACGGTGGGAGATATCCGTGCGTAAGCAACGGGCCTTAATTAGGCCAAACCACGGTATCTTCGAGGCGTAACCTCTTAATCCTCAACCTTAGACACCAATTTCTCAAGAGTAAGATTCAAAACAAGTTCCACCCTCAATCAATCTCCTAATGAGTCCGAGATATGCCTAGGGGCCAACGTCTATCAATTTTTATTACGGCTTGGGTTGTGTGAGTGGTAAGGTGGTTTTTGTGTTAAGGAAGGGTGATGAAATTGCCACCTTATCTTGTATGGGTTTTGTCCTTAATTTCAATTCGTGCAAATGTGTAATATAGACAAGAATATAACACAAAGCGAGTAAATTACCTACGTATTTGTCCTATTCTATGTGCAATGCCATATATACACCTCAGTCTAAATCATAACAACAGAACAAAATACAGTATATTGGAATTGAATTGACATGTGCCAAAATGCAAATGTTTAAACCGTTTTAAAAGCGTCCAACTACCGTATTTTAGTTCTTTAATTTATTACAGTGTGTAGGCAATCAAAGAAGAAAATTAGTAGCAGAATATAACAATATATGCAACTTGCAAAGTCCCTGCAAAAGACAAAGCACAATTACCATAGAACTGCCGCATTTTCGCGACTTTTCTTTGATTTCTGCGGTAAAGTTTTAGAAGCAGGATCCCTACTTTCTAGAGTAGGGACATGCAAGCAAAAGAAGAGTTCTGCAATGTTCAATTTTTGTAAAATTATCTTGTACACTAAAATAAAGAAGAAAATGTTAATAAAAATGTGAAATCAAAACCATTCCCATCCCCGACAACGGTGCAAAAAATTTTGTTCGTGGCGAAACCAAGCACTAAAAAATGTGTATTTATGAAATCAATGTAATTATATGTGTGTGCTAATGTTCCCTCGATACTTTCGTTATAGCATTGACTCAACGAGTTGAATCCACAGAGACGGGAGGTGATAGAAAAATTAACAGTTCTTATTCACGTCAATTATTAACAGGTTCTTCTTTGTAAAAGAATGAGAAAAAGAAAAAAAAACTGAAAGTGATAGGTGAAGAAGGCGATAAAACAACGATGTGAAATAAAAGAGAAATAGTTTTGAAAACAAGAAGAAGATGAAACAAAGAAGAACAAAGAAGTTGGTGAGAACAACAATGGAAAATGATAAAAGGGTTTTAAAATTAATTTTTAAAATAAGAATAAAGAAAACTCATGGCTACTAATTACTAATTTCTCTACTAACCATGCTAACCACTTAGTGATAGTTGCCTCACATGGATCCTTGGCTATTAATAGTCCTTGGCTTCAAGAGACGATATAAAGCATAGCTCATAAGATTGTTCTTCGATTAATCTCTAATATTACATAATTTCTATCACATCTGCATGGTTATTCTGTATAAAATTATGTTAATAAAGCTTTACTTGTTTGATCCTAGGTCCATGGTGTGCAATGAAGAAGAAGACTCTAAATCACCATTTAATGAGTGATTAAAGGCCTACCAAGTAGCCATTGACCTTAGGGAGGAGATTTTGTCAGCTCAGGGCATCGAATCAACAAACTAGAAGATCCAGCTGACAGGGGATAGACGTGACCAGACACAGCAGGCGGTCGGGCGTGCACCGCCCTAGTAGAGCCGCAGAAACGCGGTCGTACGGCGCAGCCGCGCCCGCGCCTTGGGCCAGGGTCGTCCCTGTGGCCCCCTTTCGCTTGGTGCCTATAAATACTCCCCTGGGGTTCTTCAGATGGGGATATCCCAAGCTTTAGGAGTTGTTATTATCTTATTTTAGGAGTTGTAGTTGTTTGTTTCTTTCTTCTTCTAGCGTTAGTTTAGCCATTAGAGTGAAAGAGAGAGAGAGAGAGAGAGAGAGAGTATGTGTGTAAAAGTTGTATTTGAAGGGCGTAATAACCCCTACTTGATAATACTGTATTTCCATTTTTCTAAAGTATTTGTTTTGATTTACTAATTATTTTATTAACTTAATAAAATACTTCTTCTCATGATTATTAATATATTAAATATGAAAATTATTTTAAGTCTGTATTAATATGTAGTCCCTGGTTATTATCATTGTTGGTGTATTATTATTATCATCACTATCATTATTATTGTTATTGTTAATATAATTAATATTAATATGCTATTAGTGCTATTCTTTTTCCTTTTCATTTTTCCCTAGCCCATTAGCCCATCCTACCAAGTCATACTTTGAATCTCTATCATTTTTATTTTTGTCTTGATCCGAATAAAGCCCATAGGAGCCCAACCCATCAAGTCATTTTCATCATTCCTTCTCATCTCTTTCTTTTGTTTGTTAAGCCCAGCAAACAGCCCAGGCCTAAACCATATACCCAATACCCTTTTTCCAATTTGGATCCCATCCATCAACCCAAACCCAATACAACTTATATAAATAATCCTATCTTCTAACCCTAACCTAAACAAATCCCTAACCTCCATCTTAATTCCTCCAATCACCAAATCAGCCGCACCCCTCCCAGATCCGCAGGCCCCCTTCCCTGCTCGCTGGCGCCAGAGCAAACCAGGCCGGCGTCCTCCTCCCTGCGCGGCAGCAGCCCGGTGATGACAGCACCCGATCCGGCGCCTCCTCCCCTAGCCGGACCACCTCCGGCGAGATCCAGCCACCAGCAGGCCGCCCAGATCCTCCAATCCAGCGCCCACCGCAGCAGCGCACTGGATCCCCATTGGCCGGCCTCCTCCCTGCCGCACAGCCGCAGCAGGCCATCGCCGGCGAGATCCGCACCAGCGTGAGCCCAGCAGACCCGCTGCCGGCTTCCTCCCCTTCGTGCGCGCGCGTCCAGGAAGCACGGTCCCCGCCGGAGCCCCCCCTCTCGTCTCCGGTGAGATCCGGCGAAGCCCAGACCACCTGCCACCACCACCAGTCCAGTGCACCCCCTCAGGCTTGCCGATCTCTCTGTGCACAGCCTTGGCGACGGCAGCAGCCATGGCACGTCCCGGCGACTCTCCGGTCGCCTCCGCCTGGCCGTCCACTCCTCCGTCGAGCCACCGGTCGTCGGAGATCACCGCCGCGAGCCATCCTTCTCACGCTGTGAGTCAGATCTTCTCCTTCTCTATTAATTAATTTGGGCTGTTATTTATGTATGAGTATTAGATGTTTCCTTTTCTCCCTATTTATATGTTAGTGGTAACATTTATGTGCACTTGGGTTTTGGTCAGTGGCTGCATGTATGTGTGAGAGAGATTATATCTCCCTACCTCTCTGGATATAGAATTTGTGAGCATGGTTGAGTAGGTGATGGATGTGTATGTATGTTTGGATAGGCATGTTTATATGTAGTATATATGTATGCCTATGTGTGAGTGGGTGTTGTGAATGGGAGTATTAATAGTGATATATATAGGAGTATGTATTTATTTAAGTGTTTGTGTATATATATGTGTACACTCGTATATACGTACGT